>JAJJWX010000873.1:0-1200000 GCA_023529315.1 Papaver bracteatum
TGTTCTTACAAGGAGTACTTGGCTCATTAATGGGATGCAGGAAATGATAAGTTGTAAATTAATTTTGTTGGGCTTGTTTTGAGTTAGAGTAGAATTAGCTTAAATCCTAGAGATGTGAGAAGATGGATGTAATCCTAGCTGTTGGATTTTATCTTTCAGGATTGGTGATTAAATACCCAATGATTGTGTAAGAAATCCTTAATGAATGAAAAACCTATTTTCCTTTGGAAGATAAATTAGGCTCTGATTTCAGAGAGAAGGTAGCTTGCTACCAAGTAATTCATTCCTCCTTTGTACTAGATCAGTACAATTGGTATCAGCCTTCATCTGGGACCTAAATCATGACCATCGGTGAGAAACCTACCATCAACAGTGTTCATACAATTTCTCAGGAGAATTCAACTGTCATACACGATATCCATGATCAATTGAAGACTCTTACTGAAGCATCAGCTCAGACGAATGCAAATTTCGACCAAATCTTCAAAGCTCTACAGATCATTCTTCCTCCAAAGACACAATCTGATGAAACGATGGATCCTGGTTCACCTCCTGATTCAAATCGAGATTCCTCAAAAGGAGCTACATAACATCATGAGTTGATCAAATCTACTACTCCTAGTAAGTTTTCTGGAACACCCAAGGTTGATTTTCCACGATTTGATGGTACTAATCCAAGGGGTTGGGCTCAAAAATGTGATCGGTATTTTGCTTTTCACAATTTTCCTGAATCGGACAAAGTTGACATGGATGCAATCCATTTTGACTCTAAAGTGGATCCATGGTTCTTAAATTACCAACAGGGAAAACATAAATTGTCTTGGAAGAAATTTGTTCATGATCTGTGTGTTAGATTTGAGGATGTAGAAACTGATAATTATGTTGGTAGTTTTAACAAGATGTCTCAGATTACCACTGTTGAAGATTATTTTGATAGATTTGAACATTTCAAAGCTTTTATGTTAGCCAATAATCCAACATTACCCGAATATTTCTATACTTTGAGTTTTATTTGTGGGTTGAAAGATGAAATTCGTACCACAGTGCAAATGTTTAAGCCTGAGGATACTTCTAGAGCTTTCTACTGGGCCAGAATGCAACAAGCTTCACTTATGAATTCTCCTAAACTTGTTAAAACCCCTGCTAGACCATTCTTTCCATCACCTATTTCCATTCCTCCAAACCCCTCTACCTTTAAACCATATTTTTCTTCATCATCTACTTTTCATAAGCCCTCTACTTCCTCGGAACCTCCATTCATAACTCACCCTTCTACACCCACAAAAACTAACCCACCACTTCCCCCTATAAAAAAGCTTACCCATCAATAAATGAAGCTTCGCAAAGATAAATGCCTCTGCTATAAATGTGATGAGTTCTACAGGACTGGTCACATTTGTAAAACTCAATAGTTATTCATGCTTGTTGCTAGTGAGGAGGAGATAAGTGATCAAAGTGATGTCTCACCAGATGAATCTATGACAGATTCTCCCTCAAGTTCTGAGACCATTATGGAGATTTCGCTACACGCCTTAACTGGACAGTCTGTTCACGACACTATTCATATTTCAGGACATCTCCATAAGCACACTATCATGGTTTCAATCGACACAGGAAGCACGCATAGCTTCATCGATTCTCATCTGGATGACAAGCATAAGGTCCACATTTCACCTACAGCTTATATTCTTGTAACTGTTGCCAATGGAGACAGCACCATCAGCAAGGGTATGTGTCGTAACCTTCACTAGGAAATGCAGGGTTACACCTTTTCAACAGATTTACGCGCTCTTCCTCTCGGCGGCTGTGATATGGTGCTGGGTGCAGATTGGTTGCGACAACTCGGTGATGTACTCTTTAACTTTTCTAATCTCACCATTTATTTTATGCATCAGGGTTGTCACATTACCTTACAAGGTAGCTCTTCTAAACCTTCACTCAGTCTTTTAAGTGCTACTTTATTTAAGAAATTTATCAAAAGTAAGGCACCTACATTACTTGGATAGTTTTTCCATATTCATACTACCCCTTTGCAACCAATTCCTAGTGAGGTTTCTACCCTAATAGACTCCTTCTCGGATATTTTTTCAAAGCCTACACAACTACCACCTTCTCGTCCATTGGATCATAAGATTCCACTTAAACCTCACTCCACACCTCCTTCTCCGAGACCATACAAATGTCCTTTTATTCATAAAGCTATTGTAGAACAACTTGTCTAAGAAATGCTTTCCTCAGGGCTTATTCAAAAGAGCCATAGCCACTTTTCTTCTCCAATATTCTTAGTGAAGAAGAAGGACGACATGTGAAGGTTTTGCGTCGATTATCGCAAGCTCAATGACTTGGTTGTGAAGGATAAATTTCATATACCCTTAATTGAAGAGTTACTAGATGAATTGAATGATACAGTTATCTTTACCAAGATTGATTTGTTGTCAGGATATCATCAGATTCTGATCTACCCACCAGACATTCCAAAAACTGCCTTTCGCACCCATCATGGACACTATGAGTTTCGTGTCATGCCATTCGTCCTTACAAATGCACCGGCGACATTCCAAGCATTAATGAATGAAGTTTTTCAACCATTTATTCGCAAGTTTGTCCTAGTTTTTTTCGATGACATTCTTGTATACAGTTATTCTCTTGCAGATCACTTGAAACACCTTACTATGGTTTTTTCACTGCTACGCCAACATTCCTTATATGCCAAACTCTCCAAGTGCAGCTTTGCTCAGCCACAACTTGAGTATTTAGGCCATCTGATCACTGGGAATGGTATAGATGTAGACCCTGCTAAAGTTGAAGTTATGCTTAATTGGCCTCAACCTAAGAATTTGAAACAAATGCTTGGGTTCTTAGGACTGACTGGGTATTATCGCAAGTTCATCAAGGGGTATGGAACTATATGCAAACCACTCACAAACATGCTAAAAAAGGACTCCTTATTTTAGAACAATGATGCACTTACAACTTTTTCTGCTCTCAAGTCATCTATGACTCAAGCACCAGTTTTGGCTTTACCAGATTTTACCAAAACCTTCACATTGGAGACTGATGCATTCTCAATGGGTGTGGTTGTTGTGCTTCTACAAGATAACAAAACAATCGCTTTTTTCAGTAGACCATTGGGACCTAAGTCATTGGCTTTATCTACATATGAAAAGGAATTTTTGGCCATTGTAATGGCTGTACAAAAGTGGAAATACTACCTAAGTCACATCCAGTTTGTCATTAATACCGATCACCAGAGCTTAAAATACCTGATGGACCAGAAACTTTCCTCTGCCTTGCAACAAAAATGGTTGGTTAAGCTAATGGGGTTTGACTATGTCATCAGATACAAGAAAGGACAAGAAAATACAGTTGCTGATGCATTTTCTCGCCTTCCACATGCTTATTGTTCTGCAGTGTCCATCTCTCAACCCCAATGGACATCTGATATTATCTCTAGCTATGCTTCAGATAATGTGGCCCAACATCTTATTCAGAAGCTACTAGTATCTCCATATTTACCTAATTTTACATACCAACATGGAATTTTGAGGTTCAAACAGAGGTTATATATTGGCTCAGGTAATGACATTCGTACCTCTATTCTCCATTCAGTCCACTCATCTGCAGTTGGTGGTCATTCTGGCATTGTAGGTACTTATAACAGAGCAAGGGCACACTTATTTTGGACTCGAATGAAGAAAGACATTATCCAGTATGTCTCAACTTGTGACAGTTGTCAATGCAATAAGGGTGAACATTCATTTCCTGGAGGTCTTCTGTGACCTCTTCCAATACCTGACACAACATGGAAGGATATATCTTTGGACTTCATAGAAGGTTTTCCTATGTCTTTTCGTAAAAATGTCATTCTCGTAGTGGTAGATCGCCTCACTAAATATAGCCATTTTATTCCACTTAGCCACCCCTTCACTGCTATCACAGTTGCTAAGGAATTTCTTTTAAACATTTTTAAGCTGCATGGTGTACCTAGTACTATTGTCAGTGATAGGGAAAAATTTTTTATCAGTCAGTTCTGGTAAGCATTGTTTAAATCCCTAGGCACTACCTTGAAATTGATTTCAGCTTACCATCCTCAGACAGATGGTCAAACTGAAAGAAAAAAATGCTTGTGTCGAACAATACTTACGTTGCATGACAGGTTCACAACCTAAACATTGGGTTCAGTGGTTGGCCTTAGCAGAATATTGGTTTAATACCAATTATCATACCAATCTCATAATGTCACCCTTTCAAGCATTGTATGGGTATCCACCGCCTCATTTGGTTTTTCCAATTCCTACGCCTGCTTCTGTGGCTACTGTTGAAGACTACTTGCAAGAGAGAGATGTTATGCTTCAACTACTCAAGAATGATTTGTCTAAATCTCAGAGCCGAATGAAGTTCTTCGAAGACAAAAAACGGTTAGACAGGGAGTTTGCTGTTGGGGATATGGTGTTTCTGAAACTGCAGCCCTATAGACAGACTTCAGTTGCCATTAGGATAATCTTCAAGCTTTCTTCTAAGTATTTTGGTCAATTTCAGATTCTTCAGGGCATTGGTGTTGTTGCTTACAGGTTGAAACTGCCAGTGGGTTCTCGCATTCACCCTATCTTTCATGTCTCACAACTAAAGAAGAAAATTGGCCAAACTACAGCAACCCTGCCCCAACTACCTCTTGTTGATCACAATGGACATTTTGTCATTGAACCAGAAGCTATATTGCAACACAGATCGACACTCCGTCGTGGCTTCTCAGTACCTCAAGTTCTAATTCAGTGGTCTAACTCCACTTCTGAGGATGCAACTTGGGAGGATACAACACACATACAAGCTCAGTTCCCTGATTTCATCCTTGAGGACAAGGATGCTTAAATGGGGGAGGCATTTTCATGTTCTTACAAGGAGTACTGGGCTCATTAATGGGCTGCAGGAAATGATAAGTTGTAAATTAATTTTGTTGGGCTTGTTTTGAGTTAGAGTAGAATTAGCTTAAATCCTAGAGATGTGAGAAGATGGATGTAATCCTAGTTGTTGGATTTTATCTTTCAGGATTAGTGATTAAATACCCAATGATTGTGTAAGAAATCCTAAATGAATGAAAAACTTATTTTCCTTTGGAAGATAAATTAGGCTCTGATTTCAGAGAGAATGTAGCTTGCTACCAAGTAATTCATTCCTTCTTTGTACTAGATAAGTACATAATCAAAATTCCTGAAAACCATAAATTACCTCAAAGCTAGTACCCCAAAAGAATTTAGCATCTAAAGTATCCACCGATCCTTTCTCAAATGAAAATTATGATTGATACACTCAAACGAAAATACCCATACAAATCTTCAAGACCCAAAAAGAGTTGTCCATATTTTTGGAAAATTGGGAGTCATATATGACCCGTAGGCCCTATTGAACGGATTTTATGAGTCTAAACGATGTTGGAACAGTTTTTGTCTGCACCAGATTAGTGCCCGTGCCATGTATCGGGCATTTTTTTTTCTTTTATCCAAATTTTTAATTTGGTGTGCACGGGAGCTCGACCCACCCAGTGACGATACATTTTTGATTTGGTGTACATTTTTGATTTGAATATAGAAAATATGTCTTGATTTTATTTATTTATTCCTTTTACATCTCGAGATCTCGATGCATTTGGACTGGATAAATAGGTGGAGGAATATAGAAAATATGTGCTGATTTTATTTATTTATTCCTTTTATTTTCGTTGAAAATAAGTGGTTTTTGTTCCCCTTTATGTATTAATTTAGAAAAAAGAGTCATAATATATTAGGTACTCAATTCCAAATTGAGTTTGGATTTCCATAAAATTCTAAACACGGTAAGTTAAGTTTTATTTTTTCCGTTAAATTAAGTTAAGATCTTTTTAAGCAACATTTTGTATTGGATTTTTTTTTTGGTAGTTTGACAGAAGTATTGTCCACCTTAGACGGTGTTACTAACATACATTTAAGTATTTGGTGTAAACACGGTGTAAGGAAATTAATTAGATTAAAACTCTCACGGAAGTGTTGTCCACCTTCCTTTTTATTGACGGCGTTACTAACAGACAGTTAAATATTTGATGTAAACAAAGTGTAACCCAATTTTTATTAATTATCCCAACCAATATAGTTATGCTTAATGTCCTCACCATAATTTCTACATTAAAAAAGCCATATTTAGACCAATAGGAAGTAAGGATTTCATCGCCGTTCAACATGAGAACTTATTTGTCAAGGCCTTTAAAGGAGAAGATTTCGTTATGAATTTTTGTAAACATAAATAAAATTAGCTGATTCGTTGACAATTGTTGACCAACTTAAATTTTAAGCAGTGAGATTTATAATTCCAGAAAGACTTACGATATTTATTTAGATCTGAGATTTAGATAGTCCACGGTTGAAATTGATTAGCAGCGGCTAGCTAGAACGGATGTCCATAAAAGCGGTCCAAATTTTGATATTGAATTCTGAATTCATTGCTATGAATCCCAATTGTAATGGGATATTTAGGTAAAATATTGGATATACCAAGCTTAAAATAACACTTCACCGTGGAAGATTATTTAAATTCGAATCCATTTTTGGAAATTAAGTTGAACCATGTTTTTTAAGGCATATAAGAAAATTTTAGGGCATACGCATAAGGAAAGATTAACCTAATTAGGGTGCGGTGATAAGTGGTATCTAGGGTAGGTAAATTTACGTAGTTACCCTCGATTAATTTGTTTATATACAATTTTTTTTTATTTTCCATGTTTTAATTTTTTTCTTTTAATAATTTAATAAAAGAATGATTTTTTTTTCTTCCTTCTCTCTTCCCTATACCAACCGAAATGTACGATGGAAGTATTTTCCACAACCCATGTCTTACTTTTTTGTGTTTGATCTATAAATTAGGTTTAAATGAAAAAATGGGATTTTTTTTTGGTAGTTACAGAATTAAGTTCGACCGATAATTGAAACTGCTTTTTTTATTTTTTTATATTTCATTCTGAAGGTGTTGATGAACAGTTCGTCTGATAATTAAACACGAAAATGATATTCAAACTTCGCTTTATAAAGAGCAACACTAAGTTCGACTGTCCTATTTTTTGCTCGAATCAGCCGAACCTAAGTTTGATAGTTACATACTGATCTTTGACTGATAACTTGTCGACCGAACCTAGATATATTTTCAGAACACCTAGGTTCGACTGACAAATTATCATCCAAACTATTCATTGTTCTTCAAGTTCGACTAGTAACTTGTCAGCCGAACCTAATGTGTTGAAAATTAATACGGTTACTATAGAGTATTTTTCTAGAAAACTAATACTGTTATTGTAGCTCAAGAATACGTAAGTTAGATAGAAATAAATGTTTTCTATGTTTTGGAAGACTCGATCGTACATTTATATTACATAATACGATTTTAAGAACACGGTATCAAATAAGATAAGGCAACGAGTTTGTGTTAATTGACTAGTGCAAACGATTGTCTTTTTTTTCCAATATATAATTCTTGACTCAATATTATATATAAGTCTTAACCGATCAAAAAAAAAAAAAGTTCTTGACTCGAAAATTGGAAATTTTGAGAGAGATCTCGGTAGTTGATTTGAAATCCAAGAATCCAAAATCACATTGATTTGTGAAATTCATAACTTAGATCAAGTCACATATAATACAACTTCAATCGAAAACACTTATGAATTGTTTGGATCGACAATTTTTTTTCTCTCCCTTAACCAGTTACATAGGAGTTTGTTACAAAAAAACCTCATATAACCTAACACTTACGGAGGCTTATAGGATTGTAGAAATCATAGTTCCATATAAAATTCATTTGACATGTAAATTTGGTGGGTAGTACCACTAAGTTAAGGTTCAATGTTTAAACCCCATTAGTTCATTTGATAACAACATAGAGACCTTATCCTGATTGTTGTCATTTAAGTGTTTTGCGCAACAAATCTCCATTTGGTTAAACTAATTTTGTTTATACGATGTTAAGTCGGATTAGTATTAAACATCATTAAGGAATGTTTATGGTATTAATCGTGCAATAAAGAATAACTTAAGATTAATGCTAGATAAGGTTGAGTTTAAGCATGACATGTAATATGAGGTGTCCAATGTATCCATGAGGTGTCATCCAACTCATGATGGAAAGGTTGGTGGGCACGTGGCAAGCATGACTAGGACTCTCTTCTAGCCTCACATGTTTTCTTTAAAAGAAAATATGTTTTTATTCCATCATGAAGTAATATGAGGAAATAGAAGTTGATGATAAGTCATGAAGGTTTAAGTGTCTTGAGTGTTTCTATTTCCTTGTACTACAATGTTTTAGTATGAATTATATGTAGTGTTCTTGCTGCATATGGTACTGTTTTTACGTGTTGTTGAGTATGCTAATACTAGTGTTAAGTTCTGGTTTCGGCATAAGGTTGGTTAGTATCATTTTTAGGTTCAAGTGATGATCATTAAGGAGCTGAAATTCCAACACGAACATGTAAATTTAGTGAGAAACATCATTAAATACACGATCGATAGTATTAGTATTTTACCATGAAAATTAATCCTACAAATCTACAAGACTCAAAATGTTTCGTATACTTAATGTTGTTTCATGTATGTAAAAGGAAGTATTCATCACCAAATAAACATAGAATTCTTTTATATTGAAATGGTGGAGTAAACTATAGTTACCGATTTGTAAAAAACCCAAGTATATCTTGATCAAATTTAGGGTATATACTTACATAATTCCATGTCAGGATTTGTATTTCAAAAGGAAATAGTTTCCTTAGCCTTTTTAGGGGCAAAGGCATAAGATTGTATGTTTGATTGTGGTAGAAAAAGGCGACCAAACAAGATCAGGCCAACCGAGCTTTATTACAATAAAGTAACTCCAATAGTCAATGGGCGGTACTTTCATTTTGCCTTATTGCATAGTGTGGTCGTGAGAGGCAGTGAGGAACGAGGAGAGAGAGTGAGTGAACTAGTGAGGAGAAAAGGAGATTTTCTTATTGGATTGACTTGGTCAAAATTAGGGTTGCAGAAATTTGTGTCTTCTTCGAGATTCAAGGTTTGGTTTTTGTTTGGGAGGTTACCTGTTAGTTTAAGTTAGTAGAAGTGGATTTCCAATCTCGTAAAGGTAAGAGATCTTTTCTCTATTTGTGTTTCTATTCTACTGATTCAGTGGAGTGGTTGGTTGTGTGTGTTATAGGTTTGAGGTGATGTATCATTCAAGATATCATTTCGGTGATTGAGTTCTAATTCTGGTTTCATCTTTTTTATTTTATCTCTTGTTTGGTTTCTTGCTAGTTTGTCTTAAATTTATTGTCTTTTTGATCTGGTTTCGACTTTCAGTTTGATTTTAATTTGGTTTCGGTTGGTCCTGGTTTGTTTTGGTGGAAATTTGTTGGTGCCCATGCCGCAAGATATTGAAATGGATTTTATGGCCGTAACAAAATTTAACCTAACTCTGATTTTTTCACAGTGGATGTGTCTTTCTGTACTGGGTATTATAGTGGTTTGGGGTTATAAATATTTCAAGTATAAATATGATTTAAAGAAAGAGTATTTTCTCAAACCCTCTTCACAGCTGATGGCTTCTAGCTCTAAATCTTTTAAAATAATTAATCAAAAACTGGTCTTTTGTTATGAAATTGTGGATAATTTAGCTGTTAATATGAAGAATAATCTAAATCTAGAGAGTGCTATTGAACCTATTGTTTATCTGGATAAACATATGGTGCTAGAAAAAGAAAAATAAGATTACAGTTTATGTATGTTGGGAAGAATCTGATGTCCGATTACGATCTCAACAAGTAGAGTGAAGAAATTGGTTAGAGATACTTGGCCAATGTTTAGAGAGGTGGGAATCAAGAAGTTTGGTGCAAGATTAAATGTCCATATATACAAGTTTGGGCCTGGAATTGATATTTTGAGAATCAAGGATGATGGGCCATGGGTCTTAGATGGATATCTGGTGGTGTTAATTGAAATTCCTGAGTTGGGTTTCAAATTTGGTGCAACAATTAATATGGATTATGAGCTATTCATAGTGTTTATGTGCAGAATCCCTTCTCAGTTCCTGACAACAACAACTTACAGAGTTATGGCATCAGCAGTGGGAGAATTATGTGGTTTTTCTGAACCAATGGGCTTATCTTCGGAACATAAAATAGTTAAAATGTTGATTAAAATTAATGTTACGGGCTCTCTCCCAAGGAGGGTTTTAGTGAGAGCTCAAGAAGAGGAAACTTGGGTACCAGTTAACTATAATGTTATGCCATGGAGGATTTGTGATATTTGCAGAGTTTTGGATCATAGAATGGAACCGTGTGTTGAAGCACCAATAATAATGGTGGAAGACACTCCTTATGTTAGTGAAGAAAGAGCAGAGAATTTGATGGAAGAGGGTCTTGTGGGGAACAATTGGCATGTGGGGCACAGTGGTAATGTAGATATGAGTAAACATGGGGTTAGTAAAGCTACAATTACAGAGATGCAACTGGAGAAAGCAAGGGTTTCAATAGACGATGTGGGGGAGGAAAGGATGAATTTGGTGAATGAGGAAGGTATGTTGCCTGAAAATAATGTGGTGGAGGAACAAATCTCATGGGATCTAAATCTAGTGGTTGTTCAAATAGTCAATGAAGTTGATAGGAGAACTGAGGAAAACAGAATGGCAGAGGAGAGGAACAGAATCAAAGGGAAGTCAAAAGTGACTGGAGTAGAAATGGGAGTTTTGGTGTCTCTTTCTTCAAGGGATGGAATCTCTTCTGGCACTATAGTAATCAGAGATGGAAGCGGAAAAGAGGAGTCGGAGGAAGCTTTCAAGAGGCTAGAGGAGGATAAACAACATCAACTACAAGCTATAAATCTCTTAGACTTCTCGGTTAATGTGACTGAACCTGAAAGGAAGAAGAGAAAATAGAAAAGAAAGACGCCGGGGGTTGATGAAAAGGCAAAGAAATCGAAGAGTGGTACTATGCTTCTGGGTGAAAACACTTTAGGTGAGAACACTTTGGGAAAACTTTTAAATAAAATTAATGTGTTTTTATTTCAAAATTCCGGCTTTTCATCTTCTAACTACTCTGATTTGTGTCTAAAAATTGATTTTTTTCATCATGCTCTATATTTTATTGATGAAGGTGACACGAGCATTATTCTTGCTAATCCTCAAAGGAGTAGCATTACGTCTTATATCCATGATGATCCTTATGATATGTTCAATGAATACATCACTGACAATCCTGTGAACCATCACCTGGACCAAAATGCTGGAATCAGTAACGAGATTGTGCTAACTGTGGAAGCTCCTGCAAAGGTACACTCTAAAATATACTATATTTCTGTAGATAAAAACAAGATTAAGAATGATAATAATGATTTTGAGTGTGTGTATGGTATCAATTACTGGAATTTGATTGAAATTTGGAATGTGAAGTGTATACATGTCATCTTTGCCAAATTTAAGTATGATATGGAGGAAATCAGGATTGGACTTAGGGATAAAGAGGATAAAAGGACTCCATGATAAAAATATACATAATTATTTGATTGACATTGCTGTTTTAAACATGCATAATTATGTCTGGTATAAGGAATGCATTCAGTTTGGGAGTTTGAAAATTGTGTCGTGGAACTGCCAGGGATGTGGAAAAAATTACACTAGAGATCACTTTAGAGATTTGATTAAGTCTTTTCAACCTGATATTATCTTCATTAGTGAAACTAAACAATGTCGTATGAAAGTTGAGAGTCTGTTTAGATCGGTCAAATATGGAAATATGCATGTTATGGATCATATTGTTCAGTTGGGAGGTGTTGCTTTGGCTTGGTTGGATACGGTCAAACTAGATATAAATCAGGTGTCACATTTCTACATCAATGTTTGTATTTTAGATCAGTTAACTAGAAAGTAATGGTTACTCAGTTGTCTATACGGGCATCCACAAAATAAGAAAATAACATGGGATTTTTTAAGACACTTTGCTTCAACAACAAACCTCCCTTGGATGGTTATTGGAGACTTAAACCTAACTCTGCATAGGAGAGTTAAACTAGATACGGTCAAACTAGATATAAATCAGGTGTCACATTTCTACATCAATGTTTGTATTTTAGATCATTTAACTAGAAAGGAATGGTTACTCAGTTGTCTATACGGGCATCCACAAAATAAGAAAATAACATGGGATTTTTTAAGCCACTTTTATTCAACAACAAACCTCCCTTGGATGGTTATTGGAGACTTAAACCTAACTTTGCATAGGGAGGAGTCTAGAGGAGCTTGTAAAATAAGGAAACTGGAAATAGAAAAGTCGGTTTAGGCGGTTAATCAAGCAAAATTAGTGGATGTAGGTTTCTATGGTTATCCTTTCACTTGGTCGAATCACAGAAACGACACTGAATTAATCAAGAAAAGACTGGATAGAGGCTTGGCTAATAAAGATTGGCTTTATTTGTTTCCTGATGCTAGAGTTGTTCATCTAAGTGTTATCGCTTCTGATCATAGCCCGATTGTTCTTAGTACCAAGCAAGTGATGAATGATGGTGCTAAACCTTTTAAGTGTTTTGGAACATGGTTAGAAAATGATTCATGTATTGATGTTATAAATAATTCTTGGCTAACTCATCATGATGGTTCACCTGCCTTTAAAGTTGTTAAAAATTTTTATAACACTAAGAAAAATATAAGTTTGTGGAATAAAACTAAGTTTGGTAATATCCAGTTAAGACTAGAACAAGCTAAAAAATGATCTTGATTGTGCTAGTAGGAATCGTGGCTTATTGAATAAATCTGCCAACTTAAAAAATTTAAGTCTTCAGGTTGAAAAATTGTATGCTTTGAATGAGTCTTTCTTGAAAATTAAATGTGGTGACAAATTTTTACGTTTAGGTGACAAGAATTCTGGATATTTTCATGGTCTTGTGAGAACTAGAACCATTAGGAATTCCATTTGTGCGTTAAAAGATGAAAACAATGTGTGTGTGGAAGGTAGAGCTAAAATTAATAAAGTGTTGTATAAGCACTTCACTAATATGGCTTCTACTAATAATCTGGGTGTGGATGAGGATTTAATCTCCAACATACCTAGTTTGGTTTCTTATGAGGATAACATAGCCCTCATGGAAACTCCGGGTCTTGATGAAATTAAAAATGTGGTTTCTAATATGGCTCCCAATTCTTCGCCTGGACCTGATGGGTTTCCAGCTGTCTTTTTCCAAAAAAAAACTGGGATATGGTGTCTTCTGATATAGTTTCAATGGTTCAAAAAAAATTTACTTCAGGTTTTTTGCTCAAAGAGTTAAACAATAGCTTTATTTCTCTAATCCCAAAAACCAAGTTACCTGATGAGGCCTGTCATTTTAGACCTATTAGTTTGTGTAATACGGTCTATAAAATAATCTCGAAGCTGCTACCCAATCATATGAAACCTATTTTAGACAAAATGATATCGCCTTTCCAGTCTGCTTACGTCCCAAATAGCCAAATCTCATACAACATTGTAGTGGCTCATGAAATAATTCATACTATGAAAAGAAAAAAAAGGAAAGAAAGGTTTTATGGGTTTAAAGATAGATATGTCTAAAGCTTTCGATAGGGTTGAATGGAATTTTCTGTTAGCAGTTTTAAAAAAAATGGGTTTTGGGTGTAATTTGTGCAATCTTATTAGTCAGTGTATTGAAACTACTAGCTCTGCTGTTCTCTTGAATGGTTCTCCTGGAAAAGTTTTCTTCCCTACTAGGGGTATTAGGCAAGGAGACCCTCTATCTCCGTACTTGTTTATTCTTTGTATGGAAGCGTTGTCTCGTTATCTTATGCTTGCCCAAAAGAAGGGGCTAATTCATGGGATAAAAATTAACAAGAAAGCTCCTCCAATAAATCATCCTCTTTTTGCAGATGATTGCCTTATCTTTGGCAATGCTGATTTGGTTGAGAGAAAAAATATTCTTAACATTTTTAATAAATTCTGTGAAGGTTTTGGGAAGCTAATAAATTTTCAAAAATCGGGTATTTTCTTTAGTAGTAAGGTCCCTAACAAGTTTCAAAGAATTATGATTAAAATTCTTAAAGTTCGGAAAATAAAATTAAATGATTTATATCTGGGGTCTCCTCTGTTTACTAATACTTCTAAAATTGTTTGTTTGACCCAATTGTGGATAAAATAGCTAGTCGTCTTAAAGGTTGGAAATGTATCAACCTTTCTGCTGCTAGGAGGGGTGTTTTAGCTAAGTCAGTGATTGAAACATTTCCACTTTACCAAATGAACTGTTTTAGGATTCCTAAGTATACTTTGAAAAAAATATCTGCTCTTCAAAGGGATTTTTTCTGGGGGAAAAAACCGGGTAAATCTAAAGGTTTATATATGAAATCTTGGCGACTAGTGTGTAAAACAAAACTTGATGGGGGGTTAGGTTTCATAAACATTTTCAGAAATATTGATATTAAGAATCATAGGTTTATTAATGTGTGTGATCTTTTTAATGAACAACAGTCTAACTGGGATGTTAATAAGCTGAAGGTGTGTTTTGAGGGTCAACTAATACACAAAATTTTAACTATAGATATTGATGCCAACAAAAAAAGATAGACTCAGGTGGAGTCTAACTAATGATGGGGAATTCTTTGTTAAGTCCCTATACAAAAAACTGAGTGAGGAAGATGATAGGAGCACCAGTTCTCCTGTGGTTCATTCTAGCACTTGGAAGAGAATGTGGAAAATGGGTGTTGTACCCAGAATAAAAGTGTTTTTATGGAAGTGTTTACACGATATTCTTCCGGTGGGAGAAAGAGTTTCTAAAATTTTACCTGATATTGATACTAAATGTAGTCTGTGTGATGAAAATGTTGAGAGTGTTTATCATCTCTTTATGAATTGTGACTTTGTTCAAACTGTTTGGAATAACATGCCTTATAAAAAAAAAGGGAAAAAACTGAAAAGTAATAATTTACATAACTGGATTAGATCTTGGTTCACACAAAAACATAAATATAAGCCTCATGATGATGTTAGATGGGAAGACATTTGTGCTATTACTATGTGGTTTGTTTGGAAAGCAAGGTGTGATATGGTGTTTAATGCTTGTAAACCAAATTCCAAGTACACAGCTATATAGATTATGACACATATTTTGGCAGCTAAGCAAATGGGGCTTACAAAGAAGAATGTTACTGAAGAAGGAAAACAATGGCAGGCATACTGTTCTGTAGATCACAATGATAAAGACTCTAATGACTATATATTTATGTTTTCCACAGATCACACAGGAAAGTTTAGAGGAGCTAGGTGCATCAGGGCACCTAAAGGTGTAGTTGGCAAAGATTTGAATGGATCCATGATGACGGTGATGCAATGGTTAGCTGAGATCAATTGCAAAAAAGTCATGGTGTCATGGCAAACAGAGCCTTATGGTGGCTCTAGTCAGTTGGAGGGGAAAATTAATATAAATGAGTATAAGTTAGATAAGAATTTCATTAAAAGTTTTAATATGTTTAAATCTTTTGAAGTTAAAATAGGTATTTCGGTATAAGTGGATGTTGTTATGAGAGGAATGTTTAGGCTGAGAGTGCTTTTTGAGAAGGATTGGTCTTGGTCTGCTAAATAAGAGAGAAACATGAAGAACTGGATTGAAGCTATAGATAGCATGGAGATATCTAGAGATAGAACTAGTTCTACATCAGGTTTCTTACAGGACGGGGAAGGAATTATTAACTACAACAACAAAAATGACACAAATAGGGATAATGGCATGAACATGGGTCTGTTGGAAGGACAAGTTTATGAAGTTACGGACACTGCTAACTATTGTAGTAGGGGTATTAGGAACACACAAGATCTTTTGGAGGGAGGAATGAAGGAAAGCTTGGACAGAAATGCCGCAAAGGATGGCGCGAAAAGAGGATTTTTCAAGGATTCAGTTTATGAAGATGGAAATGGGAGCAACGAAATGGGAAACTTGAATTCAATGAATACCAACATTGTAAAAACTAGGTATAATCCTCAAGATTATAGCCAATTTGGGCATGTAACTATGTTGTGAAACTATGTTCATATATGATATTTTCAGTTTTTTGCCAAAAATAAAATAAAATCATAGTGTGGTCATTTAATTCAAGGGAAAGTGGTTCTTCAAGAGCTACTCCCTCTGTTCCATTTAACTTGATATTTTATGATTTTTTTAGTGTTCAAAAATAAATGATAGTTTTAGTATTTTCCCCACAAACTCACTAATTTTCCCTTGCTTTGGAATCACACAATATCATTAATTCTTATTATAATCAATATTCTAGTTGTTAAATCTACTCTAATTTTTATTGTGTTCCAAAATAATGGAGAATTCGGTAGTACATCCAAGTAAATTACTACGGGATTGATAACTTTCCCTAGGATCTAGAAACTAATAATTAGGTCATTTAAATTTATAAGAAGAATTAATATGGGTAGAATTGGAAAGATTTTACTCTCTCTGATATTTCTTAACCTTCGTGAAAAACTCTACGACGTCAAGTAAATCGGAACGGACGGAGTATAAGGTGGACACACTTCTTTGGTTCTCTGTCTAAATATTAGTATCAAGATAATAATAACGGTGGTGGTTCAACTATACCTCCACGGATTCATGAGTCTATCTCGGTCCAATATTTGTTTTAAGAATTATTTTCCTCCCAACTGATATATATTGTATAAATTATTCATACTTCAGAGCTAGTTTTGTTTTTTTTAAAGCAAAATCGGACAAAGCCGACTCCAAAATAACGCTCACAATACATGTTTAGTGACACTATGGTCAGCACTTAGGGATGGCATAAGCCAAACCGGTGGTGTAGACCAGGCCATAGATGTCTGATTAGTTTTTGCCCATTGGGCCACATTATGGGAAGTCCCATTACTGATCCTATTAACGAAATTAAATCGAATTTTCCCAAATCTAAAAATTAGGTATTCAATGTCAGAGAACAGAGATTGGGTTCTATGGTCTCCGTTGAATTCTCTTCGGTTTATCCTCTCTATAATTCCTTCAGCATCACTTTAAATTACTACTTGTTTGTCTTTCCTTTCCCAAGATTTTTTCATGGCTTCTTTGATTGTTCGTATCTCCACCTCTTCTGCAGAACCACAGGAAAAATAACTCGCTTCCGCCAGAATGAATTGGTGTGTATGGTTTCTGATAATAAATCCCCCTCCTCCATTCACTGAATCAATATTCCAAGCCCCATCGCAATTTATTTTAATCCAATCCATTGGTGGAGATATCCTGTCTGATAACTCTGGTATTTTGGTTATTGTAGAGATCTTTTGAAGTTGCAATTGATTTTCCTTTACCGGTAGCATCGCCATTTCTCTTGCCATAATTGAGATCGGTTCTTCAATTTTGTCTTCATGGACAATCGAATTTCTACTGGTCCAGACTGACCATATCATACAAGAAATTTTTGGGAAAGCTTCGGCTCTTGAATGATCGTCTCTATATGGATTCATTTGCAGCCAATATCTCACCCATTCAATACAGGTGAATTTCTTAAATTGGTTATTTATAATATTTAATTGTGACCATACTGATTTTAGTTTTGAACATAAGATTAGGGAGTGCATAATAGTTTCTTCTTTCATTTTGCATCTAGGGCAGATAAAATATGATATATTGGTTCTCTGATGTAAAATTAGATTCACCGATAGAGCCCCTTTCAAAGCTTTCCACACAAATACTTTCACCCTTGCTGGTAATTTAATAGCCCAAAATGTGATCCATAGATCAGAATTTAGAGTGTCCCCTCTTATTGAGAGGCTATGATATGCCACTTACCATCTTTTGCATTGACCCATATCCTTCTATCTGAAGTAGGCATAATGGTCAGAGTAATATCTTCAATCTTCTCTACAAAATATTGATCAAAGACTTCACGCAGTTTAGCTGCATTCCATGTCCTAGTCTGTTGATTGATTAGATCACATACTTTCAAATTAGGATCAGGGGTAGTGTTATCCTTTGGTGTGGCAACTCCTTTTGATGGTATCCAATTGTCACACCAAGGATCGATGAAATTTCCTTCTCCAACCACCCCTGAAATAAATGGTTTAATTTTTTCCATTGTCTTGTAAATACATTTCCATGCCCAAGAAGCAGACTCTGGACATTTAGCATGTATGATATCTGAATCAGCATAATATTTCTCTTTTAGAGCCTTTGCCCATAGAGAATTCGGATTCTCCACAATTCTCCAAACACTTCTCGCCATCATGGCTAGATTGTTAATCTCATTGTTTCTAAAACCCAATCCCCCCTCCCTTTTTGTTTTGCAGATATTTTCCTGAGCCAACAGATGAAGCTTTCTTTTATCTGACTTTGGGTCCTCTCCCCACCAGAATATCATAAGGTGAGAATCAATATTTTGACACATGTTTTTAGGAATTAGGAAATTATCCATCTGGTACATTAGCATTTCTTGCCCTACATGTTTAACTAACGTTGTTTTTCCCACTTGTGAGAGAAACAGAGTAAGCCAACTACTTACTCTCTTCTCAACAGCTAACAAGAGTGACATATGTGTTTGAGTTTTTGATCTCAAAATATTTATTGGCACTCCCAGATATGTTTCACCTAGATGCAAATTAGATATTCCTAGGATTCTTGCCAATATTTTCTTGTGTTTTGGGTGTACATTTTTGCTTAGTAGCAATCCAGATTTTTGGAAATTAATTTCCTGCCCACTTGCTTTGCAGTATTTATGGAGATACTCCTTTGTAGCAAGGAACTCAGGTATCGTAGCTTTAGTGAAGATAAAGTTGTCATCATCAAAGAGCAAGTGACTTATTGGTGGAGCTCCTCTTACAATCTTAATTCCATGAACCAGGTTTGTTTTCTCCAATTTAGAGATATAAGCCGATAGTGCCTCAGTGAAAATAATGTATAAGTAAGGGGATATTGGGTCCCGTTGCCTTATCCCTCTTTCCGGCTTTAAGTTACCCATAGGGCTTCCATTCAAAAGAATAGAGTAGGATACCGAATTCAGGCAACTCATGACTAAATTTACCCATTTTTGGTTGAATCCCAGTTTAGACATTGCTTTGGTCAAAAAATACCATTTAAGTCTATCATAAGCCTTTGACATGTCCAGCTTTATATCCGCTAGTCCAACTTTTCCTTTGTTCTTTTTCTTTATGCAGTGTATTACCTCAGGTGCCATTAGAACATTATCCGCTATTTGTCTCTTAGATACAAAGGCACTCTGATGGGGAGAGATAATTTTGTCCATCAGAGGCTTCATTCTGTTAGCCATGGATTTTGAGACCACTTTGTAGGCAAAATTACAGAGACCTATCGGCCGAAACTGATCAGCCGAGTCAGCCATAGGTGTTTTAGGAATAAGACAAATATTGGTATGGTTAAATTGTGTGAGTAAGTGTTCTGTTTTGAAAAAATGTTTAACCATTTCACAAACAGACTCATCTACTACATCCCAATAAACTTGGTAAAAATGCCCCGTGTATCCATCCGGTCCTGGTGCTTTTTTTGCTCCCATTTGAAAAGCAGCAATTTTAATCTCCTCATTTGAAATGGGGGTAGACAGAATAGCATTATCTTCTTCAGTCACCTTATATTTCATAGCCTCTATAAATTCATCTTGTTTTTCAGGATTGGAAGTTTTATACATATTTTCGAAATATGTAATGAATTCAGTTCCAATAGCTTCTCTTGTGGTTAGCCAATTTCCGTTTGAGTCTTTAATCTAACCAATGTTGTTTCTTTTCCTATGAAACATGGTAGATTTGTGAAGATAAGGTGTATTATTGTCTCCTTCATTAAGCCATAACTCTCTCGATTTGTCTTTCCATAGTATTTCTTCAAGAGAATAAAGGTATGTCATTTTATCTTTCAAATCCGCCAAGAAAGTAGTGTTACCTGGCTGATTTTCTTGTGCCTGCTGAATTTCAACCTTAGTATCTCTTATGGAATAAGTAATATTTCCAAAAGAAATTTTATTCCAAAGTTTGAGTTTCTTTTTTGCTATATTCAATTTCTGCTTAAGTTGGTAAGGTTTGGAATCTCTTACACGACTTGACCAAGCTTTTTCAATCACTGTTTTGCAGGTACTATCCTGCGACCAATTCGACATGAAGTGAAATGGTCTCTGGAGGTTATCAGTACCTGCACTGAGAGATACCAAGATGGGAGAATGATCTGAAGAGATTCTCGGCAAGTGAAGCACATGTGTATCCGGAAAACAATCTTCCCAGGTACCATTAATTAGTGCTCTATCAATTCTTTCTAAAATAAGGTTCTCGCCTTCTTGACCGTTATTCCAAGTATAGTCTGGTCCTGAAAATGGAATTTATCTCAACTCCCAGGAAGTTACCAATGATAGTAGATCTTTCAAATCATTATCATTAACTTTTCTTCCTCCCCATTTGTCTTCCAGGAGTAGAATGCAGTTGAGATCACCCACAACAATATAAGGGTAAGATGTGTCATTTGATTCATCAATAAACTTAGCCCAACTAGGGGATCTAAGATTTCGATTTGGTTCCCCATATACAAAATGCATAGAACATAAAGTATTTTCTTTAAAAGATTTTGTGGTGCACGTGAATCCTCTTTGACTAGAATGTATAATAGATAAATCAAAATCATCTTTCCAAGCCAGACCAAGTCCCCCCTTCTTACCAACAGAAGATAACGCAAATAAATTTTTATAACCTAGAGATCTTAGTTTTCTTTCAGAGACTTCTTTTTTACACATAGTTTCACAAATAAAGATTATATCAGGTGATTTTAATTTTACTAATTCCCTTAGTTCACGCATTGTTTCTGGTTTCCCAAATCCACGACAATTCTAGTTTAAGATACTCATTATGTTCACAGGTAAAAATACTTAATTACAAGACACCTCTTACCTATTTTTTTTTTCCAGCATAAGCCGAAAGAATCAGCCCGGAGAAGTGACTACCAGGACAAATCTGTCCTAAAGAGGTTAGAATTCCTCCTGCAGTTGTTGTTTCAACGAGACTTTGATGTAGGAAAAATGGAGTCTTCTGGTGTCTTTTGATCTTGTAACTTGGTGTCTTTGGATTTCGTAACTTGGTGTCTTTGAGAACTTTTTGTAACTTAGTGTCTTTAAGAACTTTTTGTAGTGTCTTCTGTGACCTGTCTCAGTAACAAGTGTCTTTAGTGTCTAAACAAGAACTTAATCTTCAAGATTTATGTATCATAAAGTAACTGAAAATTCATCCGGTCTCAAGATAGATAAGAAAAGCAGATTGAGCTCGTTTGATATGATTTTAAGGATGTATACTCAAATTAAAATCATGGGTATTGATGTTAAATCAGGAAATTTGTGAATTCTTATGTTTCCTGTTTAAATCTGTTACTATCCGACCATATTCCGTCTGGTAATATTTATCAACGGTCAAATAACGGCTCTATTGGTGGTATTTCATCGACTTTATGTGACAGAAAGGACAGGCTTTACCACCCAGAGGGTGGTATAGGGTTTTTGAAATTTGAAAAGAAAAAGAAGAGAGAATTGTGGAAAAAGAAGAGAGAGAGAAGAGTACTTCAGAGCTAGTCAAAAATGAAAAGCTTAAAATATTTTTTGGTGTCTTTGGTGTTAAGATGGATACTTGAGTAATTATGAAAAGGGCTCGTGATACGAGTTCAAGACAATCGTGGTCTGGATATCCCTGGACCAAGAACAAAATCAGGGGAGAAGGGTATATTAATTAAATAATCTTAGTTTTTGAACCCTTCTAAAATACCCCTATTGTTTGAGGAGAATCCGAGGTGGATGAAGAATATGTATAGGCAAGAAGAAGAATATCTTATTAGAAAATTAGGGTACAAGTATTACATCGTTTCCTTTATATACAATCCTAGGAATCTAGTTGGACCGCACATCCAACGGGCCGTAGGCCCTGTAACACTCCCCCTTGTGCGGTTCAATAACAAAACTTTATACATAGTACTTCACATGTAGCTCTTCAAATTTCGGTCTCCTTGATGACTTGTGCCAAAATCAATTGCCTCATTAAAACTTGGACAAGGAAAAACCCAGTGGGATAAAACCTTGGTACAACTCTTCACATGTAGTACTTCACATGTTGTCTCGTATTTTACATATAGTTCATCACATGCAATAATATCTTTAAAGGTCGATGAGTCTAAGTTAATTGCCTCGTTAAAAAGTTCGTCAGGGGAACCCAAAGGGACAAAACCTGAACTAAAGAAAAAGAGTACAATATTACGCAAACGTTGAACATAGTTAGACTCGAATATGTTGCCTCATTAAAACCTTGACAAGGAAAACCCAGTTGGATAAAACCTTAACGAACGGAAAAGAGTACAACATGATAGATGCGAGTAAAGGTGATCCGTTGCAGATGATCACTTTGCTCCATTGAAGTTGACTAGTTGTTTAACAACTCTTAAGGCATAAAATCCTTGTGGGAAAGGTAATATCCTTAGTTGGGAAATTACATTCTCGGTGTTTGTTGTTGTCTCATTAAAAACCTTGCCGAGTAACAAAACCCTGTGGGAAAAAGTAACCTCGATGAAGGAAAATAGTTCAACACACCATTAAATTCTCCCCCTGATGTCAGAAAATTTTCATTAGTCTAATGCATTCAAAAGGAGTTTATCACACTTTACTTTTGTGACTTGAATATTTATAAGACCATGTTGTTGATTCTGGAAGTTACGTTGCTTAACAGACTATCGCATTTCATTTCTTTGATTCAGATATTTTCAATAATATCAACGCGATCTTTATGTCTTTAACTTTCAACATACTTGATGCTTGTAGTATTGTCTCGCTAAAAACCTTGTCTAGTAACAAAACCCTTTTGGAAAAACTATTCTCGATCGAAGGGATAAAGAGTATAACACAACTTCAATTTCGAAGTAAAATATGTCGGCATCATATCCTTGGATCCTCCCCATGATGTCGGCATCTCCCCCTGATTACTTCCAGAGTTGTTCCAGATAGTTCCTTTAGTCATGTACTTTTCGAAACTGAATATCGGTAATAACCTAGAAAATAATCTACCATATATCCTTCGGATTACATTCGTTGGAGAAGAGATTATTGTTCCTTCATAATCAACAACTTTTGGATTTCTCTTTCATTAGCATTCCTTTTAATGTCTTTATAGGGATAAATAAATTTTACGTCAATGGTTACTTTTAGGTACATGATTACATTCACTGTACCATTTCAATGACGTTGCGTTGGCGCGGAGCTATATCTAGATAACAAGTTCCCTGAGGATGTAAGATTTAATCGAGTACATTATTACACTAAGTACAACAATGCATTTATTGTATTTAGATATGGGAATTTCATCTCCCAACACATCTTCGTCATATTCCTTTGGAAGAAATGGTTACTAACTTACATTTGAACCTCGACTAATCATGGGAGTGCTATCAGGATGCATGTCTTTCTTAAATTTCTTGACAACTTTAGACATATGCAAACTGGTGGAATAATATACCACAAGCTCAGTATTCGATCGAGCTTTCCCTAGATTTTTCATCTCAAATTCGGATTTTAAATAGCTTTTAAGGTCTCTTGTTACATCAAGAGTACACATCATGTCTGTAACATCAACATAAATAGCTACAATTCCAAATCAAGAACTTTCTTATGAACACACAAGGAAAAATAACTTACTTTTCTATCCCCTCCAAATAAAATAGCCACTAGACGGGTATACCACATCCGCCTGATTGCTTGAATCTATAAGTGAGCGTTCCATCTAATTTTAATCGCACTCTGTGGTTTAGAGTCATTTGATTTAGGAAACAAAAGTCTATCAAGTACTTTTGTAAATATCTTCTATCTCTTGATTCTTTTAGAGATACGTAACAACCACATACATATGCTGCATTTCAAGTCCTTTTGAAATTACCAAGCTAACTAAGTAGCGGAACTATATAACATTCATTACAAGAGAACAATTCCAGGGCTTTGAGAGAAACCTCGCGCCACAAGGCGAGTCTTCGTACTTTAATACTACTTTCTTCTCATTATGATTTATGAAAAATTAATTATGTATGTCCAATAGGCTTTACACTTGGTTGGTTAGCACACCAAATACCCGTATTTTCCAAAGAACTAAGTTCTACCTAGACTGTGTAGGCCAAATATGCTATTTATTTGAAATTAATCAAAATAAAGCATGGTTCATTCTCATTGTGCTCTACTTATGGAGCAACTAATTATGGATTATATCATCACTGTGCATGCATGATCCTTCCATTGACTCATGTGCATTCTCATAATCCGTCAGGATTTCATTGTTCTGTAGAATCATTTAAAACTTCGGAGCGTCCTCCAGTTTGATTCATGGACATATTCAGAGACAATCTTATGAGATGATTTCTGATGATATAAATTAGGTTGTGCCTTACTCATCTACTTCCTTTCTAGGTGAGCATTGATCGAACCTAGTGGTGTCTCCATCTTTCTTTATGGAGCCATGGCCTTAACTACACTTCCACCAAGTATAGTTTTAACACCTTAGTCTATGGTGTACCCCATACTGAGGATTTTTAACCTTGCAGGAATATTTGCAGCTGGTATGTGTGATCTTTTCACTTTAGCGACATCAATGTACGTTCTGAAAATCGATTATTCGTTGTCACTTCACATTTACATTTGCGGAGTACAAGAATCAACATGAGACATAGTGGGAACACACCACGACAATTCCTGTCGTTCCCTTAGAAAATACTTTTTCTTATCTCCCCCTAACGACGGGAAGAATGTATCATTAAAATGAAAACCCGCAAATCTAGTGGTAAGATATCTCCTGCAAAAAGTTTTAAAATGCGGATAATTGTTGGGAACTCATTTCTAACATAACTACTTAACAGTTTTGAAGACCCATCATAGTACGATGTGGAGTCGTAAAGGGACATATATAGTGTAACCAAAAATGCGTAAAAACACGAATGTCAGGCTTAAATCAAGTTACCAACTGGTACGCAGAAAATGTTGACTAATATTGGGTTCTAAAAATGAATTAAGTAAGATGCGTGTAATATTGCATATCCACAAAGAAATAAAGAATAGGTTGGTATGCATAACATATTCCTTAGGCACCATCTGTAACCTTTGATGGTAGCATGTGCGAGACCATTGGGCATAAGATGTTCTATATTGATCTTATTAAATATGCAATATTCATCAAGTCCTTTTGATGTAAATTCTCTAGCATTAAAAAGGGTGGTTAGCCTTTGCACTTTGCATTGTGTGGTATGTGCTAGTAGTTTTGAAACGCAAATTTCTTAGGAACTATAACTAGTCCAAAAAGTCAAAACATTCACCAGATCCATCATTCACTTTAATGGTCCGCATTCTGCATGAATATTTTTCTAAAGTTCACCTTGTTTTCTTTGTAATATGGATTGTTTACCATTTGCATCTTAGGGTGGTCTCGATCCTGTTTTATTGAAGAATTTGTAAAAAAATGAGTGATGTGCTCTCTTACTTAAAAGCATAATGGGAGGGAGGAGGGGGTTGTGCATCTAGTACTTTAGAAAACACTTATTGAGAGATCTTTCATTACTTCACATTTTGTCAATATTGTTCCCATTTTTGTTCACTCAAATAAAGTGATGTTCGCATGAGTCCTTTCAAAACGATCATCATGTCACAACCAAAGTTGCTTTATGGTTATGCCCAAAGCCTGTGTGAGTCAATTTCCAACGTTTCATTGTTGAAATAAATATGGATTCAATAAATTCAAATTAATACTAAAGTGATTTACGTTTCACTAAATTGACTCATTAGTCTCTCTAAAGTATGTTTCCTTCCAAATACTTTAGTGACTATAAAAGATGCAATCAATTACATTCTCATCGTTTTGATATTCCACATGATATCCGTTTGCACGGGTTACTTGGGAATTTAACAAGGTGTGATTATCTCTGGGTACATATAGAGATTTTGTGACATATTTGTTCTATCTTGAAAAGAAAGAAAAATGAGCAGTGTTGCGCTCAATAAGATAGTCAATTGGTCAGGCAAGTTCTTGTTGCCATTAAAGTTGATGTGAAAATTAGTTGCTACTATGATACACACATTACATTGTATATATCAACACCTATGACCAGGTGCATTTCCAACCCTTTCTTTTTCCTTAGCTAGAATTACATCTTAGCTTCATCCTATATTCAGTTGATACCGGTACTTTGGTGTCATTACTACTGAGAAAAAAAAAATACATCTTTTTGTCTCATGATATATATGTCCCTTTTCACATGCTTTATACGAGTCATTACGTCTAACCCTCATTACTTCGAGGTTCTTTCCATTTTTAATTTTGCTACATTTAGTTTAATTTGAAAAAATTCTTTATCTCAATAGGCTAAGAGAATCCCACTAAATTTAGCTTAATTTGAGAAAATTCTTTATCTCAATAGGCCAAGAGAATCTCACTACATTTGGCTTAATTTGAGAAAATTATTTATCTCAATTGTTCACTTGTTGTCATACTTCCACATGTACTGGTTTGTTAGTATCATGGATGAAGTAAAGAAATGGAAAATTTCTGACTCATATCTTATGTTCTTCCACAAAAATTAGAATATATGTGATTTTAGTTGAACGTATCTTTTGAAACTACTGACAGATTAATAGTCGAGTAAGTGGATTACATTCCACGAAACGTTCGAATTTTGGGAGAAAAATATCGAGTACACAATAATGTTCCAAGTACTTCTAATCCCCAAATAAATGCATTGGAATCGAGTAGGTACAACCAATTGAACAAAAGAAACTATTTAACCATAGCCAGTATCATATTCAAGAGAACAAAATAACATTAAGGCCAAAATTCTTAATGATCGAGATCATCAATCATAATTTAAATTGACCCCTTATATACCGTGGAATTATCATAGGGATAATTAGAGTTTGGTACTCAGGTTTAGACCAATACTAGGCTTTGGTCTAACATTTGTCCAACGTTAGGCCTTGGTACTTGGACTGGACATTGACTGTAGCTGACTGTCATTGACCAGAATTTAATTCATTTATAGAATAAATAACATTGAATTTACACTTTTACCCTGAAGGGGGACTTATATCCAATGGCTATGCTAACATGACTTATTCTATGGCCACGATGTAACCAAAATCTCTTATCTTCAGCCTCCATCTGCAGAAACCCCCATTGATGTACATGAAGAAAACACAATGCTTCATCTCATGTTTATCTCCATTATTACAGGTTCAGTCATTCTACCCGACATCCAATATAGTATCAAAAATCCCACATTTGAACTCATATATATTATATTTAACCATTGATCCCACTGCACTCCCATTCCTTTAACCCCAAAAACATCACAAAAAACACTCAGAAAACAAAGTTGGGTTTACATTCAATTTGATTTTACTGCAAGAACAGGAATTCTAATAATAACACAATACCCAACTCCAAAATCCTCAAGAACAGACCCAACCCCTGTTTTTCAATTAATCACCAGAATAACTTCAAAACATTAATTGATCAACACCCTTGATTCATAAATTGAAGATCACCAATACAATAACCCTAATTCTAATTTGTTCCTGGTTCATAAAAACATTTGAAGATAACATATCAACATCAAAATCCCAAATACATCAACTGCATCCATAGTACTTCGATAAACATAAAAAAAAACTTACATTGAGTAAGGAGATATTACCTAAAATATAAATTCAGAAGTTTTCTTCTTCCTTTAGTTACTCACCATCAGGCTCACGTTTTCTTCTTTAATCCGGATTAACATACCCTAAATTCTTCGATTCTTCATGGCGAATTGAGAAGTAGTTGTTAAATCTTATTCTCTGCTCTCAATTCATAATACACATCACTAACTCATCCTAAATTTCTTCAACCCTCAATTGAATCTAAAAACCCTAATTTCCTGAATTTAAGTTCTTCTAATTGAGATATCAAATCATTGAGATGTTGCATGTGTTGTTGCCAACAATCAAATTGACGGAATACTAGCGATTGAGAGCAACTCAATGGTGGTAGCATGGGAATTTACTGAGATTTGAATGAAGATGATGATAGCGACCAAGATGGGTTTTGGGAAGGTTTTTCGGTGGTGGTTCTCGGAAAAAAGAAAGAAGATGAAAGGGAAGAAGCGATTTCGGAATTATAAGGATAAAATTTTTGTCCCTCCACGTGTAGGAATAAGGTAAGATCGACGGTCTGGAAAAATTAGCATAAAAGTATTGATTTTATTAAATTAAAATTACACTTAACATAGTCAACTACGGTCAACGTCCAGTCCAGGTACCAAGGCCTAACGTTGGACAAATGTTAGACCAAAGCCTAGTGTTGGTCTAAACCTGAGTACCAAACTCTAATTATCCCATTATCTTAAGATAAAAAAATAAACAAAACTAGGCATGCTCTAAAAAAACAAATAAATAAGCCTAACAAGTTTTTAATGTAAAATCCACGTTGTAGTTTCGTGCCTCATACTTTGGTCCCCGCAATACATATATAGGACCGGAACAACATTGGGAACGCGGTCTTTTCAAGCAATCGGTGCAGGCGAGCAAGAGATTTTCTGCAGCATTTGCTTATGGGAGATCAACATTGCCATCTTTCCCAGCCTGTAGTCCAGTGCCTTTCCCTTGTCTTGCATTATCCATAAACACTTCAACTGCTAGACTTCGTAATGATTCTGAAAATAGGGAACAACACTTAGTTATTCAAATTCTAGCATTTGGACGCCTTATTACTTTATTGAGATTAAGCATTCAGGTAATTTTCAATTGTAGCTATTTTAATCACCAAAGCACAAACATGGGTGTAAACCAGATAAAAAAAATCGAAAGTGGGTTAAACCCGGGACTAGTTTGGTGGGTATTAGGGTACAAAATATGTTGTTCTTGAAACTGAAGCCTAGATTTCAATGAATAAATGCGAGATATATTAAGCCTTGACGAAGAGCAGACACAAAGAATTCAGTGAGGTTGGGAGAAGATTTTACCCCAAGATGGATAAGATAATTACAAATCAAACACTAGGTTTTCAAACCCATCAATTTTTTTTTTATAATTGTAATCGAAATTAAAACAATAAAGAGATATATAAAAAGCCTTTGAAGGTCAGATTACAAAAAGAGATTGAGACTTATCTTTTCAAATCGTATTTGTTGATGATGTTGTTAGATTTTCAAAGGACCTAAGATGAGAATCAGGGCCATCGTTCTTGGTACTGATTCCTTGGGTTTGATTAAATCTACTTGAATCAATCGAAGACAATCAAATCCCTTTTTACCGACGGATTTATGGTTATGCAACTTAAATTTTAATTTAGCTCTGCCGTAGAGCATCGTGCATGATAACGTGTTTGAGGAGAATCAGAGGTAGATGAAGAATATGTAGAGGCAAGAAGAAGAATATCTTATTAGAAAATTAGGGTACAAGTATTACATCGTTTCCTTTATATACAATCCTAGGAATCTAGTTGGACCGCACATCCAACGGGCCGTAGGCCCTGTAACACCTATCGTATTATAAATATATATCCCTCCTCTTATATATAAATCTTATCCTCTTAAAAATAAACTATTTTAGTAATCTATTACACATAACTTTTTTTTTCTTTCAGAACACAATAATTTTCTTTCTCAATCACTCCACCACCGCCTCCAACTCCACCAACGGAAATTGACCATCACCACCACTCCACAACCATCTCCATCACCATTACCATCACCATCACCACCACCACCACCACCACTTCACAACCATCACCAACATTCCACGATCACAACTCCACCACAACTCATTGTCACCACCCCCACCGCAATTGCGACCACCATCTCCTCCAAATCCACCACCGTTGCCTCCAAGTTGATAACAAAATTGAAAATTTAGAAATAAGTTAAGTCCAGATTTTTGTATCAACAACCGAAGTTAACACTAAATTTTGGTGTCAACAACCGAAGTTGATATCATATCTAGTGTCAACAACCAAAGTTTTTACAAAAATTAAAAACTCGGAAATTAGTTAGGTCAAGATTACGCGTCAACAACCCAAGTTGACACCAAAATCTGGTATCAACAACAAAATTTGATCCAAATCTGGTATCAACAACAAAAGTTGATCCCATATCTGGTGGCACCACCACCTCCATCGCCGGCATCACCACCACCACCACTTCCAGCATGTGAGATAATAAATGAAATGATTTTCATCTAAATTTTTATTAATATTGAAAGGGTATTTATATGATTCAAAATTAAATGGATTACATTTTAGAAGATGATGGGTATAGTTATTGAAGGATAAGAGTATTTGTGAAATCCATGAAAAAGAGGGGTATTTATACAATTTCCACAAACTTTTATAGGTGTAAAAATTCTTTCTTTAAAACAGTAGAAATCTTCTTTTTCAAAAGAGGAAAAAAAAGGTTAAAGGAAGATCGGGCTATTTCGGTTAGATTCAGATAGATATGGACACTCGGACATACGTACTACACTGACAGAGTTATTAGTACGTATGAACCCCGGAAGTGATACACATCGCGCGGGCTCAATCCCGCTAGTTGTACCGCAAGAGAGAGAGGGGGCAATCCCCTTGTGACCCGGCAGATTTGTAGGGGTAGGTTTAGTGTAGCTCCCACCCTCTTGTGTGTTGCGATACAATCCGCGGGATATAAATCATTTTCCGTATGAACCCCCATTTGGGAACAATTTGGAGCCTACCAGTAAAGTTAATCCAGCCATCTAGGATGAGGATGGCATGACAAGAAATAATTTGTTGCTAGAAAATGTTGTCCTTCAGAAATAATATAACAAATTGCCCTTTCCAGCTTTCCCTTGATAGCAATTGTTTAGTCTTAAGAACATGAATCATAAAGACCATATGTTAACATGTAACTTTGGTGAGCACCCTCGTGGAACATAATTCCCGACATTGTTACTTATGTATCATTTTTTTTTTTAAAGTTACTTATGTATCATATATATACCAACAACACTTGTATCTGGTTTTATTGATCAATAAAATTATACACACTTAATTTTTGGGCAGAGGAAGAATCGATTAAATGAAACTAGTTTAGTTAATAATTGAGAAGATGGAGGAAACTGTTCGGAGTAAGTTTAAAAGGTAAACACGCCTATACCTATTTCTGATGACAACTGGATCCCATGGTACATTTTCTTGAGTAAAGAATGATCGGTGTATTCCAAACCAGGGCCGGCCCTGAGGCAAAGTACCCGAAGCTATGCTTTGGGCAGCAGAATATTAGGGCAGCAAACTAACTTTTTCTTTCCCGGTTTGTTAGTAGTTAATTTTGAATGATAGGAAATCGTTGAACACAATCACAAAAGTCAAAATACTTCAAGTCTTCACTTACGAGTTTGGAGATCTCATGAAATACTTATCTTATTATGTAAATCTAGTTTAATTTCGTAATGTAATGTGTCTTATTTCCTATTAAAAAAAATACTTCAAGTCACAATATTATGTGTATTTACGTAATATTAGTCTTTCAAATGGAGTATTGAATGGGGCCAGCAAAATATAAGAAAGTTATTTACCCCAATTAGTAGTTAGCCGAATTATAACACTATCTTTTTACTTTTCTTCCCGCATGGCATATTTCGTTGTGTTGTCCTCTTCTAGGCTAGCCATCCAGTACAAAGGGGAAAAAAGCTAAAAAAAATTAGGGCATTATTATTCCTCTAAAGCCATACAAGGTACCTCGATTTTGTTTTACTTAGTTATTGATTCATGGATTATAGTTGTGCATACTGGTTCCTAAGAATGCCCCGGGTCTGAAAAGAAACGTTGAGTTAGTAAAATCTGATCATTGGGAGCTAAAAATAGAAAAAGGGAAAAGGAAAAAAAAAAACAGTGAGGTAATAAAATCTTTCTTGATCTTTTATTAAACCTAGTGAATCAATAGTTAAAAATTTGGATATCATTTGTGTTAATGAAGCAAACGGTCGAACTGTACACTGAAATATACAGGAATTGTGAAGCCAATGCCATGAATAGGAATAATGTTAATGTAAACATAGATGATGATATAACAATTTTTTCCTTTTTATATATAGCCTGTACAGGGGGCATCATTTCCTGAGTTAACTTCGGGTCAACGATATCCCAGGACAGGCCCTGTTCCAAACCTTTATTTGCGACTGGGTACTTGTAGTGTAAGCCTCTTATTCTTTTTTGTCTGATCTGTGTAAACCACTTATTATACCTTGTAACTGGTTTTTTATTCCTTGAAAACTAAGGATACATCTTTTCCTGTCGAGAATATGTGTGCCGTTAATTGTTAAGGAGTTGTGTTATTTTTTTCGAGAACACGAGGACTTGGAGTTGTGTTATTTTTTTCGAGAATATGTGTGTCGTTAATGTGTCATATGATCATAGGTCATAAAGTGCGGATGCAATGGACTTGTAAAATATATGTCTGGATGAAAAAAACATGGAAAATATTAGCCATATATACCCTTTGATTTAAACATTTTTTTTTCCTATCCTTATCTCTCTCTTATTTATTTTCTCTCTTTACAATTAAAATTAATCGCGAGAAATGTTTTAACTTCCGAAATATAAGTCGGATTTTAATAAAATTTATATATTTGGAAAAGGCTCGAAAATCTCTACAAAACAAGATCCATTGTTGATATGAAATTCGCAAAAAAAAATATTTTGAACCAGGCCGAGGATACATTATGCACCCAGGTGCAACTCGCCCAAAACCTATTTTCTATAAGAATATGCATTATGCATCCAGGTACAACCTGACCAAATATTTTTTTCTATAAAATCAAAAAAATATGCATTATGCACCCAGGTGCACCTTGCCAAAACCTATTTCCTATAAAAATATGCATTATGCACCTAGGTGCAACCTTGCCAAAACATATGTCCTGCCAGAATATATCTTATGCACTCAGGTGTATCTTGTGTATTTCATAGATAAATTTAGATATATCCTACTAATCACCTGCAATATATAATGCATAACTAAAATCACTAGTTCATGTTCTCTGAAAATAAATTCAGCGCCATTACCATATATATTCACCATTAAAACATTAACCAAAATGAAAAATAAGAGGAACAACCAAAAATTCAAAAACATATACCTTATGCACTCAGGTGCATCTGGGCCAAAAACCTATTTTTCTGTCCAGATATACATTATGCACTCAAGTGCATCCTGTGTATTTGGTGGATATATAAAGAACGCGCAATTGGGGGATACATTTATTAATTGGGGGATATGAATTACTTCCCCCAGCCCATAGTGTCTGTTAAGGGGTGACTTTTGGGTATCAAAATACTAAAATACCCTTCCTTCAAAATAAAAATTAAAAAACTTAAAATCAAAAATCAAAAAACAAAAAACAAAATCATATCCCCCATTTCCATCTCCACTTCTTATTAATCTCTTTTAGGGTTAGAGCTTTGAAACCCCAAATATACCCCATTCCCTTTCAAATTCTAAACTCTCCCTACTCCCTATCAAATTCTCTTCTCCTTCTCTGCCGGCTCCTCACTTTGGAAACAATTTTATTTTTTTTCAATTCGGAAGTGATGAAGATCATGCTGAAAGTGATGAAGACCATGCCGGAATGGATGAAGACCATGCCGGAAAACGGTGCCGGCATAGAAATTAAAGATGAAGACCATGCCGGTAGCCAAGTGACGGCATGCTCGATAATCAACTAAATGTGCCGGCATTAAAACCAGAAAAAATTCAAAACGGAAGTGATGAAGATCATGCTGAAAGTGATGAAGACCATGCCGGAATTGATGAAGACCATATGCAGGAAAATGGTGCCGGCATGCTCGAGAACTTCCTATCAGTGCCGGTAGTCAAGTGAAAAAAATATCAAGTTTCTGGATACTTTTCATCTGCGTATTTAAGCATAGAAATTTAAGCAACATACTATGCCGGCAGATTGTGTACCAGCATGCTCGAGAATCACCTTATCGTGTCGGAAGTGGATCAACACTGATTATAACAAAAAAAAAGGTTTTGAAGATCAATTCACTGAAAACAATTTTTGAAATATTCCGACAAATGCCGGCATGGTTTTTTGGTTGAATACCATGCCGGCACCGAGCTTTTTCAGCTGCAATAATGGTGGATTGAAAGGAAAAAAAATCAAATTTTCAACCTCTTAGCAGCAATTCTCTCATCACAATCATCTTCTATTTTCAAAAAAAAAAAAAAAATTCCACTCAAAATTTTTTTCCCTCCTTCACTCTCAACTAACCCACACAAAATCAAATAAAAATAAATACACACTAATTTATCCCCCAAATACTTAACATTTTACTAATTTTAATTAATCACTAATCTTGATTAGTGGGGGCTAAATTAGGAATTAAAAAAATAATTACATAGGGGGTCACCCAGAATTGCTATTGAGACACCTATTTTATCTTGTAGCTATATCCCTCAATTAATAAATGTATCCCCAATTTCGCGTTCTATATAAATCAATAGAATTAGAGATGAAGTTAAAATTAAGAACACTACTCTGCAAAGTGACAACTGAATTATAAATCAATAGAATTATGCAGACCAAACCAAACAAAATGAATTCATTCATTAATTAATTAAGCATCTATGAAAGGGCGCCGTAAATCATCAGGGAGTGAACATTCACCATCAAATTCAATGTGATCAATCACATAAACAACATATTTATTCCAGGAATGTAACCCTAAATTTTTAACAGTATGCAGATGATGAATTCCATCTGAAAAGTTATAAATTACTCAATCAAAATTAATTTAACACTTAACATCCATAATATAAAATTTAGAAAGCGAAACCCTTGAGTACAGAGCTTGTTTACCTCATTACCATCTCTCTGTAAATTGTTCAAATGCTTGCCCGTTTCGCCAGCAAACGCTATTGAAGATTTGTCAGATCTTTAATCAATCTTATTTTCAGGTACCAATCGTCATAATCTTTCTCCACCTGATCTATCTTTCTCCATTCTACCGATCTATCTTTCTCCACCTAATCTAATTGATTAATTTTTATGCTATATCATACGGGATTTCCATTTTTATGCCTTGGTTTGTTAGAGAAAGTGGGCAGAGACTTTCTAGAGAGAAGGGTTGGATCAGTTTCTGTTTGGTCGGAGGTGGTGGTGGAGAAGACTCGAGGACGAAAACGATCTGTTTAATCAAGGATATTGGATCTGGAAAAAAAAAGTATTTTGGTAAGCTATCACAAAAATAGTTGGGTGATATGTTCATACAGGAAATTAAAAAAGTATTTTAAAGTTCTTGGTCATTTGAACCATGGCCATAGTATGCTTGTCCTATAGACCTAGTGATTCAAATCTAGAGCCTATTTAACCAAAAAAACTGAAATAAAAAATCATGAAAACTATAAATTACTTCACAGCTGGTACTCACCGATCTTTTTGTAATAAGAGCCTCAGATGAAGATTATATTTGACAATTGACACCCTCAAATGAAAACGACAGTGCAAAACTGTCTAAACCCAGCAAGATTATGAGTGGTGAACTCTTTTTAAGAAAATTGTGGATTTTACCCGAGCGATGGGACCTATCAAAAACGATATCATGTATCTAGCCAGTTTCAAAGGAGTTTTTTCTCCGTTGTTCGTGTGGAATTTTATTTAAAATAAATAAAATTAACTTACTATTTGACAATGGTTGATCAAACTAGTTTTTTCTTTTGATGAGATAATCAGTTTAATATTTAACCAGTAGGATCTACTATTTCCATAAAGACCTATCATTCATGTATATGATTTTGGAATGGTTTTGTCTACTGTGTAAATTAAATATCGGGAAATGGGTCATTTGTCCAAAAAAATTTAAAACACGGTTCAAATGGACGAGTAAAATTTTTTATGGGTGAAATGGACACAAAAAATAGCAAGGATGAAACTGGATTCATCCTGGCTTAAACTTAAAAAATAGCGAGGATGAAACTGGATGCATCCTGTGTAAATTAAAAATAAGAAAAAATATTTGAAAATGGGCAGGATGAAACTGGTTACATCCTGGCTATTTTTACATGTTTGTCCATTTAAACAGTATCAAATTCTAAATGTCTTTTTCACCTAGGAATTATTGATTTTGATCTTTTTAACTAATTTTATGATTAAATATCAGCAGCTAGCTAGAATATCATTTATTACAAATTGAAAGACATACTCTCCTCTCTCTCTCTCTCTTCTCTCCTTTCCCGGTTAAGAAATTGATCGGATTCTAAATGTTTACTTGAAAACAGTTCATTTATTACCGTTAAACGACCGTTGCCTACTATCAACGGTAATTTCTGACCGGAATAACAACGGAACTCTCATCTAATACAGAAGATTCTCAGATTCTTGAGATGCTACAGACTTAGAGACTCAAAGATACTAAATCCTAATGGTTTGAAACACTAATTACTAAGACTCAGATGATACAAGGGAATCAAAAGACACCGGAGAATGATGATTGTAGGACCAGAATATCGCTACACCTATTCTCTGCGAGATTAACAACACTTCCCAGCGAGCGTCACCGCAAGATCATCAACTACACTTTGTGAATGTTATAAAAGCAGTCATAGGAGCGATATAATAGATGGCGAGTGAAGAAAACTTGAGAAAAGCATATTTATCCTGCGATGATTACAAAACTTGCGAGAGTGAACATTGTAACCATCGCGGTACAATCGCAGAATCAACCCGAAATAAGAGGAAAACTTAGCTGTCATCCACTATGTAACTACCCTATAAATATAGGTCCAATGTGTCCAGAAGAGGAGGAGGTACTTTTGAGAGTTAAGAAAATCTAGAGGAGAGAGAAACTTCAAGAGAAATGTTGTAATCTTGAGTTCTTCGATTTCTGTAAACATTTTCGGAAACCAAGATAATAAAGTGTCATTTTTTATCTTCAATTTTGAGTTTTTTATAACAAAATCTTAACAAGGGTGTAGTGTGGGAAATCCTGCAACTATATTTTGGCGCCCAGAAACAGGGAGAATCAAGCCAAGAAATCTCTAATTACAACTCGAAAATTTAAAGAAATTGTTAGAGTTGAAGAAATGGTTAGAAGGAGAAGAAATACATCAGATCCACCAACAACTGTGAGGAGAAGTAAAAGACTTGCAGGTGAAGGAACGAGTGAATTAGAAGAATCTTCAAGGATAAGAACAAGAAGAAATAGAACAAGGATTGAAGGAGAAAATCAAATTCCACAACCCAATCAACAAAAATTAATACAAAATATAAATGTGGATTATGATAGAGTGAGTGTGCATACTTGGAGGTCAGAATCGATAGAAGAAACAGAAGATCGACGATTAAGAAACGAAGAAGGAGAAGAAAGAAATCAAGAAATAGTTGGAAGAATAATTCATGAATGAGGAGAAAATGAAATAGCAGACAATTTGAGACAAAGAATACAGGAAGAAAGGAGATTAGAGGCAGAAGAGCGTGCAAATTTAACAAGACAAAATCATGAGTTAAGAATGGAGAATTTGAGATTACAAAGAAGGAGATCAAGAAGTACTGTTAGATCAAATTCAAGGTCATTCAGAGAAGAACCAAGGAAAAATTCCCCTATGAGAAATGTTAGAAAAAATATTCGAGGAGAAGTGCAAAATCTAAATGGAGAACAACGTCATAGAGAAGAAGAGATAATTGGAGATCGCTATAATCCGCGTGACAATAGAAATCAAGAGGGAAGAAACAACCAAAATGAAGAAGAAACTCCAGAAGAAGGTAGGAGGATATTACATGGGCGAGAGAATCAAAGAAATCGAAGAATAATTGAAGAAGAAATTGAGAGACATTACGTCGAACAAGCAAGCTTGGCTTGCGAGAGAGAAAGATTAAGGGCATAAGTAGAAGAACAAGAATTTCGAGAAGCAGTACGACAAAATAACCATGAAAATTGAGAAAGGAGACGTACACAAAATCGCTACAATGATAATATTCAGGAAGAATATGATAGGATACATGGGAGAATAGAGACACAACGAAGAGAAACGAGGAGAAATGAAGAAATCCGCATAGAAGAAGATAGGAAATTGTTATTCCAAGAGGAAGATGAAATAGAAAATCGCAGAGAAAGACGAAATTACAATGAAGAAGAAGACACACAAAATCCCGCAAGTCAAGAAAGGCAAGAACGCAGAAGAAGGGAAAAAACATTAAAGAGGCCAATAGAGAAAAACTCAGCTGAGAATGAGCAAATATTGAGAGAATTAGCAGAAATGAGAGGTATGATAAATAATAGAAGAGAAGGAGGTAGAAGGCAACTCGATGAAGCTATTGAAGAAGCTATTGAAGAAGCTTCTAGGACTCCATTTAATCAAGAAGAACAGTTAATAGGAATACCTCCAAAATGAAATTTACCAGCATTAACCAGCGCATCTTCGATGGGACTACCTGTGATGTTCAACATGTCAAGGCTTATGTTAGATGTATGCTGCAGTGGGAACACTATGATGCTGTACTATGCAAATATTTTGCGTCTAGCTTAACTGGCGAGGCATTAAAATGGTTCGAGGGATTTCCAAAAAATACCATAACTTCTTTTGATCATTTACAAGCTACATTTCTAGGAGCTTATATTAGAAACAATTCATCGCGGCCAGGCATTGAAGATGTATTTGGGTTAAAACAGAGAGTTGGCGATAGTCTGAAACATTTAACCATAAGGTGGAAGTCAATGTGCAGCGAGATGGCGGGAAGAGTAGATGAAAGATATCTAATTTTATCTTTCATTAACGCAATGTTCGCGACCAATCTGCTGTACATACAGATTTTCAGAATCAAAAATACAATCACCATGACAGAATTGCGAGAGTTACAAGAAGAATACATTGCTTTGGAGGAGAAAAAAAATGAGATGGAATCATACTCGATCGCGAACACCATCTCGCTAGCGACAAATGGGAGCTTACTTCCTAAAATGATTAATAATGTAGCGAGCACCTCACAAACACAACAAGAGAAAGTAATAATTGATAACCAGCAAAAATTGGTAGCAATGGGCAGTCGAGATCAAGAAGAGTATGAAATGGAGAAGAATTATTACAATCGCGGTGGAAATAATAAGATTCAAAGACTTGATCAACCGCAAGAAACTTATGGTGGACAAAGGCAGAATAACTTTAGAAGACAAGGAAATCAGAAGATAATATGGGAAGAAATTAAAATGCCACCTCTCAGTGCCAGTATAGAAAAAATTTGGGAAGCTATCATTTTGATGGAAAACATACCGTCACCATGGAACATGGGAAAAGAAACCCATCCAAAAAATCGAAGTCAATAATTCTGTCCTTACCATCATTTTCATGGCCACTCAATAAACGATTGCAGGAATGTAAAGAAGATAATTTTGAGGATGATTGATCAGGGGAAGTTAAATCACTTTTTGGTAGGACATCCACAATCTCAGCAATTACCATCAGCGTCGGAAACTCGCAGAGTGAATGCTGTAAAAGGAGCAGAAACATTTGTGATAGAAGTAGGGGCTAAAGCAAAGAATTTGTTCTGTAATTCCATTGTGCACTCATATAGAACTGTGGAGGATTTCCATGATAATGTCCTAAGTAGAGTCTTCGCGAGAGACATAGATGGAAGAGAGATAATGAATATAGCGAGAGCATCGCCATTTGAAGACTGGCAGAAACAAACTCTATCCTTCATCGCACAAGATGTACCAGAGGTTGGCGAGCAACACGATAACCCATTGGTAGTACGATTAGAGATAAACCCAAAATAAACGCAAGAAGAGGATGAAGAAAATGATAATAAACTGAAGACTCTTGGGCCATCAACAGAGTCTTAATAGATACAGGGAATTCAGTTGACATCTTATTCTATCATACCTATAAAACCATGGGTGGAAGAGATGAAGATCTAATACCATCAACGTATAAAATATATGGATTTAATGGTACTGCTAACAAACCAAAGAGGGAAATTGAAATGAGAATTCCATTGAAAGGGATATCTTCAAAGATCTTATTCTGTGTTGTGGACATTGAATCACCTTACAATGCTTTGATTGGACGACCTTGTTTACATGGGATATTAGGTGTAGCGTAAATGTATCATCAGTGTATTAAATTCCCACATCCTAAAGGCGTTGGAGTTATTAAAGGAGATTGGGGAGAAAGCAAGAAATGTTATGAAATAGATATGAAGTCTTGCGAAGAAAGAGCTGAGAAGAATAGCAATTGGAGGTACAAAATCAAACAACGACAGAGATGTGAAAGGTTAATGATTGATTCAATAGAGCGGAAAGAGGAAATTGATGGCGAGCGTCTCGCAGATAAAGAAACAATAACAAAGTGTAGCAGAAAAAGTAGCACCAGAGAATAGTAAGTAGAGAGGTAAAATGACGAACTTTAAAGAATTCTATGAGTAATTTGTTGGAAGAATGTGTAATTGTATGAAGTATTCTGTTGAAAAGAATCGCAAAACTTTACAAAAAGGAAGAAGATCAAAATTATGAAATTCTATCAAGAGTTACAATACTCGCGAGAAACGGGAATAAAATTTCGCAGAGATTAATAGAATGGGACAAACCTTTATGGCGTGCACCTTAGTTCGCGAATAAAATTTCGCAAGAGGCAAATGTAAGACCTAATAGCGCGTCATATGAGGGGGTATCTCTTGACATAACTCAGTGATAAGGTTATACCGCTACTGGAACCTGAGTTATGCAGATGTTGGGGTTAAAGAAAACCTATCCGGGAGAGAGATCTTGGATTTCCAACTATATAAGGTTATACCCTGGTTGGATGACCGAGAATCTCTTCCAAGAAGTGCAAAGTATGACCAAGGCGCCGAGGTACACGGTTGAGCCAGGAGTGCCCGGGGCGTACGAAACTCCCTTGCCATTCTTGGTAAGTCTTCGCTATGATGCACTTGGCCTAAAGAAAACCCCACTTAGGGTGCAGTCTAGTAACTATAAGCCATATAGGCATAAAGCACAAGAGGCTGCGAAAACAGATGGTTGTTGGTAAATATGGATGGGAGGAGCTAGTCTTGTATGGCCGATGTGCCCTCCTTGAAAGGGAAACCGGAGGGAAGATAAGGGCGGCACCCTCCATTAGGGAGCTGATAAGTGTCTTAATACGGCAATGTCATGGGGCTTTATGATCGCAAGAATATTTAGGCCTGTCATATTGTCGCGTGACGTAAATTATACAGAGGCAACAAGCCACAAGAGAAATGTTAAGATGAGATCAAGGGGTTTTTACACGAAAATGTAAATACGTCCTGCGATTTCATCGCAAGACGGCAATGTCACGAGATTTTGATCTCGCGAGGGAACTTAGACTTGTCATATTGTTGCAATACAATCAAAGAATAAAGATAAGGCAAGATCAATGGGTCAATACATGCAAATGTAAAGACGTCCTGCGATTTTGTCGCAGACAGAAAAAATTTGGCAAAATAAGACCTTTAATTAGGAAGGAAAAATAAGACCAAAAGAATAATCTTACCAATTAACTACTCTATTTTAAGATTGCAGGAAATATTCATTCATCGCAGAACAATCTATAATATAACACAAAATGATTTGTTTGGTGTCCATGGTTGGTCTCTTTTTTAGACCAAAATGTCCCTCCTTATTATTTTTATTTTACCTGCGTGTCCCAAATATTTTGGTAGATATGAAGAACTCGAAGGGCAAATATGTTTCTCTGTTTTGTGAACATAGACTCATCGATTTTTCCTCCATCACCACCAAAACCAGCACCATTACAGACCAGAACTCCACCAGTTTCTTCTTCGTCCACAAAGACCATCACCGGCAACACCATCACCATCATTATGGAAAAACACCACCGCCACTTCCTTGATCTCTTCTTCTTCTTCGAATTGGTTTGCCCAATTTTTCCCCATCTATTTTGTGCCCTAATCTAATCGTAATAGAAACTATTCTCAACTCTCCCTGCGATCTTCCTTCCCCGTTGATTTTTTAACCCTTCTCTTATATTTGCTCAAATTGCATGCCCTAAATTGATATATCCATATGTTCTTCTTTCAACTGGAATTGAAATAGAAAATTAGCATGAATTGAAATTGGGTTTGTCAAAATCGGTCTTCATACCATCTTCGATTCGATTTCAATTCATACCAATTTCATTTTCATACAGCAGAGATATTAAAGCTCATCCTTCATATTAAAGGAACACGATGAATCTTCAAAGACATTGGTAAAACTACTTCACAATGGGTCAATTCCACGCCCTAATTGAATTTTTTACTCAATTTGAGGTAAGATTTACAGCGCATATGATAATTTGAGGTAAAGAACAATTTAGTTTTTGGTATAATTTTTACATTTTTACATTATGCCTGGTTTGAATTTGAGTCTCACTTGATACGCTGTTAAACACTATTAGTTTCTCCATTGTATAATTCAGTTTTTGGTATATTTTTTACCTTTTTATACTTGGCCTGATTAGAATTGGAGTCTCGCTTGAAACGCTAACTTGAAAGTTGAATCTGTGTTTTAACTTGCTCATGGTAGAGTGAAATTAAGACGGAAATTTGAATGTGTTTTAGTAATGTAATTTCAATGGTTGGATCGAAAGTTTAAAAAGTTCCAACTATTATAGATGCTTTGTTTTCATGATGAATCCTATTATTGACCTAATGGCTGTCAGCTTTCCTGTTATTTAAAGATTTGGGATGCCCTCGGAGGTGCAGCTGAAGCTGATGCGAGTCTTGCACAAGTGATAGTGGAAAGTGATGGTGTCATTATTACAAATTCTGACTTAACAACCTGTTATGAGGAAAGAGGTATTGTGTAAATCTTTCGTAATCCTTTCATTTCTATTCTCAGCTTTCTGCTCCTTCAAAACCGTTGCAATTCTGTACATAACCTAAAGAGATTTAATGCCTATTGGCTATTGCATGTGCTAAGTATGACTGCTGAAGTATGTTTTGAGTGATCCATCCAATTTGATTCGGGAGAACTGAGAAAGGCAAAAAAAAGACATTATGCTTCGGTAAAAGATCATGCAAATTGCTGCCATTCCGTTTTCAATAGTTTACTATTATTAATACTTTTCGAGAAATGGTTTGGTAACACTATCAACGCTTCTGATTAACCCAACACCACTAGAATTTTGTGGTTCAAGGTATCAGTATTCGCTCTTTGTGGTTGCTAACTAAGAACAAATAGGTTGCGATGGTTTCTTTTTGTGGTTTTTAACTTTGAACCAGATGATGATCTATGAAGCCTATTTATCCTGCACCTTTTATTTTTCAGTAGTCCTGTTGCCATGGACATAGATATTAATTGTGTAATGTCAATAATTTTTTTGTTTACTCTCTTACAAATTGTATACTTAATAGGTGAATATCTCTCTTTCCAGATTAAACTGGAGATGAACGACAAAGGAATGATCCAGAGGGGATAGTGGAATGCCAAGAAGCCTACCATTTTTTTTTGTCTTGAAGCTCTGCCGGGCAACTATACACCCAATCGCGTCCATGAGTCTTAGCTATGCCAGGCCCATCACCTACCTGTAGTATTAGCTTGGCAGTCATGATAATGCATATTTTTAGAGCCTTTATATGTAATATTATGCTCAGGAATTGTAGCTAACAGGTAGACAATGAGTTTTCCTAATTTTAAGTCTTAAGAAGTTATGACGCCATCTACAGATTGATCATCGTCTCATTTGGTTGTCAATTTGACATTCAATTTGTGTTGTTGCAGTGTTAACTACATCACTTGGAGCTGGCAGGATTGATTTTCCTCTTTGCCAATACATAAACTAATTACAGTATATTGTTTCACAATCATACTCATCAAAATATGGACAGAATGAGTAACATATAGAATACAATTACCAATTGCTTCAATATTAGTTCTATCTTGATCACTATCTGCTATAAATTTGGAATGTCGCCTTGGTGAAGATATTCATTACAAATTGGTGAATACTTCCTTTCCTATTAGATTATTTTTTTCCGGTGAATATCGACCCGATACAATGACGATATACCAACGAAAGCATTAACCATAGCACCAGAACCCCTTCCACCTCCGTGCCATTATGGCACGGGCAATCCACTAGTATATAAGAAGGCAAATTCTTAACATCGAAGATTCCTTCAGAACAATATATAAGAAGATACAGAAAATAATTCACCATTTCAAGAAAGATAATGGAGGGAAAGTAGGGAATGGAGAAGTAAGAATTCATTATCTTCCTTGAAAATATTCAAAGTAAACAAATTTAAAAGTTAAATTCTAAAAGTTTCAAAAGTTACATCGCTCGCAAGAAAAAAGAAGAAAAAAAATGCAACAATGAAATTCAAGTTTCAGTGATAGCCTCGCCAGATTCATTATTCTTGCTCGCCAGATTTATTATTGCCAGAGTTATCAGCTTCATCAGCATCTTTTTCACCACGAGTCTCTCCTTATTTTAATTATTCATCAGCGATTACTTCTTTGGGAGGACTTTTTTCTTCTTCATCACCATCTTCTTGGGTGGTAATTTCTTCATCATTATTAAACTCTAATTCTTCATCCATGGGAAGAGGAATTTTATCATCATCAACCTTTAGAGGAGGAACAGGTACTGGAGGGAGAGAATGGGAGAGCAGAATCTCGTTCACAAGAACTTCAGCACTGAGGTGGACCTTGCGAAGAAAACCTCTATCACGATTCCTAATCTCTACATTCTTGAAGTACTCGAGATAATCAAGTCTTCTTTCTTCTTTGTCACGGGATTCAAGATGATTGGAGATAAGAGACTTGTTCTCTTTGCGAACTTTATCCAATTTTTTGGTAAGGTCAGTGATGGTAGAGTGAAGGTTTCTTTCAGATTCTGCGAGTAACAAGAGTGATAAAATATCGGTCAGACAAAGATCTCACAAGAAATATAACACATAATTTAACAGAAAGGTCAACAAGAAAGGAAGTCAATTGACTACCTTCTTTCTGCGAGGTTAAGTTTTGAATTAATGTAAAGAAGCAATTTTCCCATTGATTCATAGCGTCATCGAATTTATCGCCGACCACACCCTTCAGACGAGATTTCATATTTTCTTCTATGGTATGTAGATACGAGTTTTCCTTTGCTAGCAAAGAGTGAGATTTCTCCAATTGAGAGTATTGGTCTTGAAGCTCGCTGGCCTTCAAACTAAGAGTTAACCTACCCTTGATAAGTTTCTCCTTTTCAGCAGCGGATGATTCAATTACCTCTTTGAGTTCATTTTTAAGGGAATGAAGAGATTGCTCTTGGTTATCGCATATTCTTTGTATATTACGCAATTTTTGCGAAGAAATCGCCATCAAGCTTGAAATTTTTTGTTTCTCTTGGGATAAAGTTCTATTCTCATCTGATAAATATTCTACCGCCAAATTAGACTTGGTTAACAAATATGAGAGGCGAGTAATCTCGTTACTTAATAAATTTTGACTTTGCGACAGTTGATTATTCTCATTAGTAAGATTATCTATTTGATTAATCGAATATGTACAGAGATTGTCTAATCTATCATACTGGTCCATCCAAGAATCTCTTTCAATACGAGCTTCATCAACAATGGATTAAAATTTAAGTCTCTCCATGAAACGAGTCTCATTTGTAACTAACATATAAATCAAGAATTTAAGGAGGAGGATTGAATACAGGAGATATAAAAACAAAACAGAAAAACAAGAGGATAGAGGCAAAGAAAATTATACCTTTTAACTCGTCATTTTTCCTGCGAAGGTTCTCGCAATTAAGAGAAGAGTTGCGAAGATTATAGTTCAGAATATCACATTCAGACATTTTGACTTGAAGACTTCTTCTTAAAGCTTCAATTTCATCCTCCAAAGACGCTCGCGAAGCAGAACCATCAGAACCAAAATATTTGAGAAAAGTCTCGCAAACTTCATGTTGAAGAGAATCAGTAGAAGACTTTCTAGCATTGTATAAAACATTAGACAACATTTTAAAAGCAACATCAATACTTGATAAGCTTTCATTTGATGAAGGAAGAGGTGTAGAAGGTGAAGTAGTAACGAGAGCCAGTTGACGATTTGAATCATTTGCGGTGGACGAATTATCAGGAGGAGGAGTGTTTGGAAAAACAACAGTTGAAGGCCGTAAAGGACTATAAGGAGTCTGGGTTATAGCAATCTTAGAAGTTTGACTTATCAAAGGGTCGGAAGAAGTAGGAATTTGGGAAACGATATTCTTGCATACAAAATTAGAAAGATTTGGTTGCGATAGTATGGGAGTAGTCCTTACGGATGTTAGCGTGGGAATAATGAGATTATCCCCAAGAGTCTTAAAGTGGAGAGATCTTTTGGGAGGTTTAACAGGATTCTCGTCATTCTGCAAATAATAACTTAGATAAGTAACAGAGGCAACAATATTGTTATTAAAAAGAAAAATGTGTTTCTTACTACCTTATCACTCGCAGAACTCCTCTTCTTCTCAGCAAGCCTTTTGCGAGTATTAGGGTTTTGAGTTGCAGATCGAGTGTTAGGGATAATTCCATTAGAGAGAAAACAAAATGCAAGAGTTATGAAGAATCAAATAGAGAAGATCATGAAATACAAATAAAAATTGGCTCAGATAAGTATTACATTCAAAATCATACCTTGATGACTCCATTAGAACAGTTGCAGGAGAATATGAAGAAGAATAAAGGTTGCATACAAAAGATGAAGTAAACGGATAAAGAAGATAAAGAAGCGGAAGAAGAAAATTAGTTTTGAGATTAAACCTTGCCTTTTATAGAAGAAAAGGAGTGGGCCTATTGAAAAGAGACGTGTCAGTAAAAAGAGAAATTAACAACACGTGTAGGTGGAAAAGCTAAATTAACGGAGTCTTGTCGGGGAGAAAATATAGAAGAAAAAGAAATTGCGAGTGTTATGAGGAGTATGGAATTCTCATGATCTTCTATTCTTCGTAGAAAAGACATGAGAAGAGGAAATATGTAGGACCAGAATATCGCTACACCTATTCTCTACGAGATTAACAACACTTCCCAGCGAGCGTCACCACAAGATCATCAACTACACTTTGTGAATGTTATAAAAGCAGTCAGAGGAGCGATATAATAGATGGCGAGTGAAGAAAACTTGAGAAAAGCATATTTATCCTGCGATGATTACAAAACTTGCGAGAGTGAACATTGTAACCATCGCGGTACAATCGCAGAATCAACCCGAAATAATAGGAAAACTTAGTTGTTATCCACTATGTAACTACCCTATAAATATAGGTCCAATGTGTCCAGAAGAGGAGGAAGTACTTTTGAGAGTTAAGAAAATCTTGAGGAGAGAGAAACTTCAAGAGAAATGTTGTAATCTTGAGTTCTTCCATTTCTGTAAACATTTTATGAAACCAAGATAATAAAGTGTCGTTTTTTATCTTCAATTTTGAGTTGTTTATAACAAAATCTTAACAAGGGTGTAGTGTGGGAAATCCTGCAACTACAATGATACTCAAGACACCGGAATTATCCAATTAGTTTCAAAAACCTGATTCTTATTTTCTTTGTAAAGTTGATTAATTAGCTTTCGATCTTTCTTAGTTTTATTTTGAAATTTCGTTTGGTTCGTTTGATTTTGATACTATTGTCCTTCACTAGTTGTCTCCATTCCCATTTTGGTTCCTCTCATTATTTGAGCTTTAACTTTTCAATCGATTTAGAGAATTAACTTGGGGTTTTTATATTCAATTGATACTTTAGATTTTTCATCTGTTTCTCGAAATCCATTCATTTTTTCCTTAATTAGTCATCGTTCTTTTGTTTTTATTCAATCTATTGCAGAACTCTGCAATTTCTTTCTTTAATCTTTTGCGTTTTGTTTAACAAATTTTACATTTGTACCCTTCAGGTGTAACCCCCAGTAGATTTATGACTCCCCTTAGCAATTTCCACAACTCTTTCAACTTCGGGAGAAAAAAGATGGGTCACGTGTTGGTGATAAAACCACACAAAAGATACATGTTCTGTATCAAAAGATTTTTGTACCACTCATTCCTTTACCCACCGTTCAATAAGAAACCAAACAAATCAAATCCTAATACCCAAATTAATCACTTCCCAAATCAAACCCTATTTCAAAATTATCTTTCTCGTGATGGAATCTGTAAATTTGGAATCATTGGAGTATCAAGCAAAGAGATAAAGAAGAGAATCTTGGATATTAATTTCTTCAGGAACCCTAATTCCTCTTACTCCTTTTAGAAGACTTGGAAGCTTTCTGGCTTAATTGGTAAGAAGAAGATGTTTGAGGCGGCTCTGATTAGTATAATTCGGAGTTTCGAGGAAGATTGTGCAGTTGTTGATGGGAAGAAGGTCAATCATATCCTAAGTTCAGAGTATAAAAAAGGGAAATTGTAGGCAGCTCTCTGGTCAAGAAGGAAGGTGGTCTATAAATTTAATCAACTGGTGAAGGAAAAGGATGGGTTTAAGGATATTACGGACAAGAGGAAGAAAAATGAGAAATTGAAAGAGCAAGTACAAGTCAATTATAAGAAGAGTAAATCCCTAGATTTGATTTGGACGGAAAATACTATGAAGATTACAAATCTGGTGGAAATCCAAGTTACTTTCTCAAGAGAATCCAGACAGATATCGCGGAGACTTCTGATATGGAGACGCAGAAGGAGAAAAACCGGGAGAATGAATTCAGAATCAATAACATTAAAGATGTGGAGACAAAAATGGACACATAGGTAGGTAGATTCTTCTATTACATAAAATTTCATAGAAGCATGAACACAAAAACTAGAATAGGAATGCAGCACATCTATCAACCAATATGTTTGTTCAGTATGTGTGATCATAATGTGTATGTTTTTCATGATCTAGAGTACCCAATAGTGTCTTACTTCAGGCAATTTGTTAAAATGATAGCATGAAATTGTCAAGGATTAGGAAACATACCAACTATGAATAGTCTATCTGATATCTTAAATCAAGAAAATCCAGACCTAATCTTCCTATCAGAAACTAAACAACAAAATCACGAAATGAAAAACATTATGTGAAAGGTAAATGTGTTTAATTACTGGCTTGTCCCACCTAGAGGAACAGCCGGTGGTATCTGTTTAATTTGGAAAAATACGATGAATATTAATATCCTTGATTATGCCTATAATCACATAAATGTTGAAATAGTAAACTCTACTAATAACATAAACTGAATTTTAACTTGTTTCTACAGTAGTCCGTATTCTCCGCTTAAAGAAGAGTCATGGAATATTATAAAGCAAATGTCGACTATGGTTTCTTACGTCCCTGGATTATAATTGGTGACTGTAATGTGGTTCTCTATGAACAAGAGAAAAATAGCAATCACCATTTTAATCAAGGAGAAGCTAGAATGTTTAGAAATATTATAAATAACTATGGTCTCCTTGATCTAGGATTCACAGGGTATACCTATACTTGGAACAACCACAGAACTGGATTAGAATTCACGGAAGAGAGATTGGATAAGGCCATGGTGAATAATAAATGGAATGTAAATTTCCCGAACTCTAGTATTAGACATATGAACCCTTTAACTTCTGATCATGTGCCTATTTGCTTAAATACTCATAATATATGGAATGACGTTCCAACACCTTTTAAATTCTTTGGAGAATGTATGAAACATGAGCAATGTAAACCTCTAATTCTTGATTGTTGGAATAACTCTGTCCAAGGATCGCATGCTTTTAACTTTGTTAAAAAACTAAAAAATGTGAAACTTACCCTTAAACCATGGAATAAACACACCTTTGGTAACATTAGAACTAATATAGAGAAGACTAAGATAAAGCTGGATGAAACCAATAAAAGACTGACCTATCTAAAGAAAGCAACAGATTTTTCAAACTTGAACACTAAACCCAAAAATTGGTATACTATTCTTGAAAAATTCTGGAAGGATAAAAGTAGGGATCAAAATCTAGATTTAGGCGATAGAAATACTAAATATTTCCATAGTAAAGCTAAACAAAGATTCAGAAGAAATAGAATTGAAACCCTGAAAAACGAAAATGGGGACTGGTTAAATAATAGAGAAGACATAGCTGACTGTATCACAAATCATTTTAAAGATATTGCGACTACTGTTGACCCGACTATAGACAAAAAAATGATTGATTTAATTCCTGAATGTGTTACTGTTAGTGACAATGAAATTATTCAAGTTATCCCATCTATAACAGAGATTCAGAAAACGATGTTTAGTATGGAACCTAGTAAAAGTCCGGGTCCTGATGGATTTCCTCCCATCTTTTTTCAGCAAAACTGGGATATCATAGGAGATGATCTAACAAAAATTATTCAAACTTTATTCAGAACAGGTCATTTGTTAAAGGAAATCAATGCAACCTTTATTTCTCTTATCCCCAAAACTTTAAATCCCACAAATTCGCCTGAGTTTAGACCAATAGTTCTAGGAAATACTATTTACAAAGTAATTTCTAAACTTATGGCAAATAGAATGAAAGGAATGCTAAGTAAGATTATATCCCCTTTCCGATCGGCCTTCATCCTAGGGAGACAAATTTCAGATAACTTAACTATTTGCATGAAATAATACACACCATGAGAAGAAAAGAAGGAGAAAATGGTCTTATGGGTCTAAAAATCGATATGTCTAAAGATTTCGATAGAGTCGAATGGAAATTTCTCATTGCCATTATGACAAAAATTGGTTTTTCTGAATTTTTGTGTAAATTAGTATTTGAATGTATTTCTACGACTTCTTTGTTTGTTTTGCTGAATGGTTCTCCAACTGTTTTCTTTAAACCTTATAGGGGTTTAAGACAGGGAGATCCAATATCTCCCTATCTCTTTTTGTTTTGCATTGAAGCCTTGTCTAGAACTATTTGATAGGTGTTGTAAAACACCTATTTTTATATCTAGTATTTATGCTTTCTTTTCTATTATCTTTGGGAATTGCATCTCTTATGTTTAGTTTTGAGTTATTAGGTGCAATGGAGTCCTTGGGAGCAAAAGAAGAACAAATCGTCAATTTGGAGCGCAAAAGACAAAGAGGGAATTCACAGGAGATATTTGGAGCAAGAATTTGCGTAACAAGAAAGTGAATAGGATGTCGGTTTGTCAAAATTGACAGGTTAAATGAGATCTGGGCATCCCTTATCCAAGTCAGTGGGGTGTCTATATCAATTTCCTTTCCTATACCTAAAATTGAGAGAAAATATCTTCTCAATCATTTCTTGTGTGGCTGTGTTGGCTGTGTGTCTGAAAGTTATAAAATATCATAGATTGAGAGAAATCGAGAAGTATAAAATGGTTGCGGCTGTTATTTGAAATTGAGAGAATTAGGGAGAAATAACTACAACTTTAGGGAAGAGATTCAGTGATTTAGGAAGTTTGAAAATTCAAGGGTTTCTCTGGTGAATGATATATGTTGTTCAAGTGATGGAAGAGATCTAGGGGAAGAAGTCACTGCTGTGGAGATTGGGGTTTCTGTGTTGTTGAGGTTCTGATTGAGATTTGAGTTCATTAAAGAAATGGGTTTCTACAATAATAGGGTTTGGTTGATTCATGGAAGTTAGGGTTTTCAGAGAAGTTGTTGAGGATGATTTTCTGTGACTGTGGTTGAGAGATGAAGAGAAAATTAGGGTTCTGTTAAGTCAAGGAATTTGAGAAGCAGAGAAGGAGATGTGAATATTCAGATGGGTTTATGCATATGGCTTGATTCATGGTCTGTGAATGGTGGATGAAGTTGATGTTAGAGTGAATTTGAAGTGATGCTGCTGTTGTTGGAGATTTTAGGGAATGTTGTTGTTGCTCTTGGTTGAAGCTGTAAATGATGATAGAAAGATGACCTTGAAGTTGGGTGTGAATCTGATGTTAGTTTGGGATCGAAATTGTTATGAATTTGGGAAGGTGGAAGATACAAGAGCTAGGGTTGAGTTTTAATTGGCAGCAAGGCATATGAAGCATTAGATGTATGCTTAGGAGAATGTGTAGCTGGTGAATGATGTTGTTATGGTGTTAGTTGATGACCAGTACTAGATTGACAAGAAGTCAGTTGCAGCTGCAGGAACTGAGCTCATTCTTGAGCTGAAGTTATGTGGCTTAGATGGAGTCATCACAGTTGTAGTTGGCATCGCAGGTAATGGCAGTGAATGGCTTAGGTGATGGAAATGAATGTTGTAGGAAAGGAGACTGAGGTGCAGCTGCAAATAGTGGTGGTTTTGTGTGGGTTGCATCTAGAACTAGAAATGAGTTGATGTTGTGCACTGGTATGGTTGAGCAAGAGCTGATGTCGGTGGTGTTTATGAGATGGAGTGTGATTTCAAGATGGAAGGCTACAACAGATCTGAGATTGCAGGGAAACCTCAAATGGAGATGGATTGTAGCTGGATGCAATGGAGTGAAGTGACTGAGAAGGAGATGTAGTTATGAAGTCGCAGGTGTAGTTCACTGAAAATGATGATGTGTTGGTGGTGATGGCTTTCAGAGATTGGGGTGAGTAGCAAGAATGGGTTTGAGTTTGAGTGATGGTGTATTTATATCTTTGTTGAAGTGAGCTAAAATTGCAGTGGATTTGAGATGATGGAACAAATGCAAGAATGGGTTTGAGTTTGAGAATCAATGGTTGAGAGAACTGGAAGCAAGATTGAGATGCAATGGAAGAAATAGTGAGGGTATGCTGTGTGAGTTGTATGCCAAGCTCTTGTTCAGGTTTACAAGGAGAAGTGCAGTTTGCTTGGAATATGGAGATGTTGGTGGAATGATAGGCACAGTACGTCATGGCCGGAGGTGATGCACAATAATCTTGTCGATAAGTTGGTGGTGCAATGCGGACTGACTCATATGACCGGTGATGGTCGATGCTGGTATTTATATGATGTTGAAGGTGTAATGGTGCTATCCTGAGAGAGGCTTTTGTTGTTATGCAAATTTTCAGATTCTTAGTAACCAATGGGGGGGTTTTGATTTATCAAAGCAATAAAAACTAAATTGAAAGCAAGGTAATAATAAAAGTAATCAATAAGGAGAAGATATTGGTCACGGGATAGTTTCATTCACAAACTTGAATTCTCAACAATGACTAGAATTGAAATTTTAATCTCTCATTTACTAAAAGTCCTAGGATACCTTGATCGCAAGTATATCCCGCTAATTCCCTGATTTCATCACAACCACATTAAAAGATGCATATGTTAATTCTTCCTAGAAAGCAACCTAAAGTGTAAAAGCACAATTAGATTTAACTCCCTAAAAGGAATAAGTTCTATGGAATAAGACTAATCAAGGCAATCAAAATGTGTAAAAGCACTAATTCAATTTAACCAAGGTAAAAATGATTCATATGTAATTATAGAGATGTATCACTACAAGGAATAATGGCATTATGCTACTAAGAATCAGGGATAAACAACGTTTTCGTATTAAAAACCCTAATATAGATCTAGATATGAAAGTAAATCGGATTGATTCCGGACTCAACCAAAAAAACAATCAAATCATAACAATATAAACCATGAATCATAAACAATAAAGTTGAGACAAAACTAATACATTGAATCAAATCTTATTTGTGAAATCCACTTTATATCCCATAACCAATAAATGAAATTTAGCTACTCATAGTTTTTGGGTTCATCATATTCATAATCAAAAATAAAATGAAGAACATGAAAAATAAAGATAATATGGTGTATATCCTCAAAGAATAGAAACTTTTCCCTTTTATAGCTTTACAACTTTCCAAAATTGTGCTATTAACATATGAAACAATAGCTTGTCCCTCCTCCTTGCATTGCAGCATCACTAGCAAATCCATCTCAAATCCACTGCACCCTTTGTAGCTTCTTGACCCTTCAATTTCATCTCAGACATACATTCGACTATTCTCATCTGCGGCATCATATTATCTGTATCAGTAGCACCATTACACCTTCAACATCATATAAATACCAGCATCTTTGTAGACTTCAATTTCATCTCAGACATACATTCGCACATCATCCAGCACCATTACACCTTCAACCTATCATACCACCAGTACCTATCATTCCACCACCAGAACCTGCTCTGCACTACCATTGATTCTCAAACTCAAACCCATTCTTGCATTTGTTCCATCACTGCAATTTTAGCTCACTGCACACCATCACCTGCTACTCACCCCAATCTCTGAAAGCCATCACCACCAACACATCATCATTTTCAGTGAACTACACCTGCGACTTCATAACTGCATCTCCTTCTCAGTCACTTCACTCCATTGCACCCAGCTACAATCCATCTCCATTTGAGGTTTCCCTGCAATCTCAGATCTGTTGTAGCCTTCCATCTTGAAATCACACTCCATCTCATAAACACCACCGACATCAGCTCTTGCTCAACCATACCAGTGCACAACATCAACTCATTTCTAGTTCTAGATGCAACCCACACAAAACCACCACTATTTGCAGCTGCACCTCAGTCTCCTTTCCTACAACATTCATTTCCATCACCTAAGCCATTCACTGCCATTACCTGCGATGCCAACTACAACTACGATGACTCCATCTAAGCCACATAACTTCAGCTCAAGAATGATCTCAGTTCCTGCAGCTGCAACTGACTTCTTGTCAAGCTAGTACTGGTCATCAACTAACACCATAACAACATCATTCACCAGCTACACATTCTCCTAAGCATACATCTAATGCTTCATATGCCTTGCTGCCAATTAAAACTAAACCCTAGCTCTTGTATCTTCCACCTTCCCAAATTCATAACAATTTCGATCCCAAACTAACATCTGATTCACACCCAACTTCAAGGTCATCTTTCTATCATCATTTACAGCTTCAACCAAGAGCAACAACAACATTCCCTAAAATCTCCAACAATAACAACATCACTTCAAATTCACTCTAACAGCAACTTCATCCACCATTCACAGACCATGAATCAAGCCATATGCATAAACCCATCTGAATATTCACATCTCCTTCTCTGCTTCTCAAATTCCTTGACTTAACAGAACCCTAATTTTCTCTTCATCTCTCAACCACAGTCACAGAAAATCATCCTCAACAACTTCTCTGAAAACCCTAACTTCCATGAATCAACCAAACCCTATTATTGTAGAAACCCATTTCTTTAATGAACTCAAATCTCAATCAGAACCTCAACAACACAGAAACCCCAATCTCCACAGCAGTAACTTCTTCCCCTAGATCTCTTCCATCACTTGAACAACATATATCATTCACCAGAGAAACCCTTGAATTTTCAAACTTCCTAAATCACTGAATCTCTTCCCTAAAGTTGTAGTTATTTCTCCCTAATTCTCTCAATTTCAAATAACAGCCGCAACCATTTTATACTTCTCGATTTCTCTCAATCTATGATATTTTATAACTTTCAGACACACAGCCAACACAGCCGCACAAGAAATGATTGAGAAGATATTTTCTCTCAATTTTAGGTATAGGAAAGGAAATTGATATAGACACCCCACTGACTTGGATAAGGGATTCCCAGATCTCATTTAACCTGTCAATTTTGCCAAACCGACATCCTATTCACTTTCTTGTTACACAAATTCTTGCTCCAAATATCTCATGTGAATTCCCTCTTTGTCTTTTGCGCTCCAAATTGACGATTTGTTCTTCTTTTGCTCCCAAGGACTCCATTGCACCTAATAACTCAAAACTAAACATAAGAGATGCAATTCCCAAAGATAATAGAAAAGAAAGCATAAATACTAGATATAAAAATAAGTGTTTTACAACACCTATCAAATAGTTCTAGACAAGGCTTCAATGCAAAACAAAAAGAGATAGGGAGATATTGGATCTCCCTGTCTTAAACCCCTATAAGGTTTAAAGAAAACAGTTGGAGAACCATTCAGCAAAACAAACAAAGAAGTCGTAGAAATACATTCAAATACTAATTTACACTAAAATTCAGAAAAACCAATTTTTGTCATAATGGAAATGAGAAATTTCCATTCGACTCTATCGAAATCTTTAGACATATCGATTTTTAGACCCATAAGACCATTTTCTCCTTCTTTTCTTCTCATGGTGTGTATTATTTCATGCGCAATAGTTAAGTTATCTGAAATTTGTCTCCCTAGGATGAAGGCCGATCGGAAAGGGGATATAATCTTACTTAGCATTCCTTTCATTCTATTTGCCATAAGTTTAGAAATTACTTTGTAAATAGTATTTCCTAGAACTATTGGTCTAAACTCAGGCGAATTTGTGGGATTTAAAGTTTTGGGGATAAGAGAAATAAAGGTTGCATTGATTTCCTTTAACAAATGACCTGTTCTGAATAAAGTTTGAATAATTTTTGTTAGATCATCTCCTATGATATCCCAGTTTTGCTGAAAAAAGATGGGAGGAAATCCATCAGGACCCGGACTTTTACTAGGTTCCATACTAAACATCGTTTTCTGAATCTCTGTTATAGATGGGATAACTTGAAGAATTTCATTGTCACTAACAGTAACACATTCAGGAATTAAATCAATCATTTTTTTGTCTATAGTCGGGTCAACAGTAGTCGCAATATCTTTAAAATGATTTGTGATACAGTCAGCTATGTCTTCTCTATTATTTAACCAGTCCCCATTTTCGTTTTTCGTGGTTTCAATTCTATTTCTTGAATCTTTGTTTAGCTTTACTATGGAAATATTTAGTATTTCTATCGCCTAAATCTAGATTTTGATCCCTACTTTTATCCTTCCAGAATTTTTCAAGAATAGTATACCAATTTTTGGGTTTAGTGTTCAAGTTTGAAAAATCTGTTGCTATCTTTAGATAGGTCAGTCTTTTATTGGTTTCATCCAGCTTTATCTTAGTCTTCTCTATATTAGTTCTAATGTTACCAAAGGTGTGTTTATTCCATGGTTTAAGGGTAAGTTTCACATTTTTTAGTTTTTTAACAAAGTTAAAAGCATGCGATCCTTGGACAGAGTTATTCCAACAATCAAGAATTAGAGGTTTACATTGCTCATGTTTCATCCATTCTCCAAAGAATTTAAAAGGTGTTGGAACGTCATTCCATATATTATGAGTATTTAAGAAAATAGGCACATGATCAGAAGTTAAAGGGTTCATATGTCTAATACTAGAGTTCGGGAAATTTACGTTCCATTTATTATTCACCATGGCCTTATCCAATCTCTCTTCCGTGAATTCTAATCCAGTTCTGTGGTTGTTCCAAGTATAGGTATACCCTGTGAATCCTAGATCAAGGAGACCATAGTTATTTATAATATTTCTAAACATTCTAGCTTCTCCTTGATTAAAATGGTGATTGTTATTTTTCTCTTTTTCATAGAGAACCACATTACAGTCACCAATTATAATCCAGGGACGTAAGAAACCATAGTCGACATTTGCTTTATAATATTCCATGACTCTTCTTTAAGCGGAGAATACGGACTACTGTAGAAACAAGTTAAAATTCAGTTTATGTTATTAGTAGAGTTTACTATTTCAACATTTATGTGATTATAGGCATAATCAAGGATATTAATATTCATCGTATTTTTCCAAATTAAACAGAGACCACCGGCTGTTCCTCTAGGTGGGACAAGCCAGTAATTAAACACATTTACCTTTCACATAATGTTTTTCATTTCGTGATTTTGTTGTTTAGTTTCTAATAGGAAGATTAGGTTTGGATTTTCTTGATTTAAGATATCAGATAGACTATTCATAGTTGGTATGTTTCCTAATCCTTGACAATTTCATGCTATCATTTTAACAAATTGCACAAGTAAGACACTATTGGGTACTCTAGATCATGAAAAACATACACATTATGATCACACATACTGAACAAACATATTGGTTGATAGATGTGATGCATTCCTATTCTAGTTTTTGTGTTCATGCTTCTATGAAATTTTATGTAATAGAAGAATCTACCTACCTATGTGTCCATTTTTGTCTCCACATCTTTAATGTTATTGATTCCGAATTCATTCTATAACAACAAAAGCCTCTCTGTGGATACGAACTCTTTCTTATTGCATACTACATTTATTTTAGTTAAGTAAGAAAGTGAAATTATTTTTGCTCGGCTGACAACCGGCCAAATTTTGGCGTCGTTGCCGAGGAGGCATACGACTTGTTATTAAGTTTTTAGTTTCTTTTTATAATTTCTTCTTTTATCCTTGCTTTTTGTTTTCTTGTCTTGTTTCTTACTTGTTGCGAGAAATGTTTTCAGGTACCTAACCCTTGTCTTCTAAAGATTGGAACTATGCAAGGTGAGAGATAGCTACTCGAAGAGGCACAATACTCCAACCAAGTCAAGACACAACGGAAGAGAAAGAGTTAAAAGTGGAAGAAAAGTTACAACTAGAAGAAGAACAAGAGGTTCCATTCATAGAAGAACCACTAGTTGAAGAAGAAGCAACGGGTGATGCAAATCGTACACTCAAGGATTTGGATTCTCATAGGCTTGATGCACAACGATGGTGTATGCAAACTAACTCAACCTTCGACATCAAGCCTGGGTTGATTAGAGAGTTGTCGAAGTTTCATGGTATGACGAATGAAGATCCAAACAAGCATCTCATGGATTTCCACAACGTTATCATGGCCATGCTTCCAGAAAATACTAATGTCGATTGTGCAATGTTGAAAGCTTTTCCATTTTCTTTGGCGGACAATGCTAAGGAATGGTTGTATTAATTTCCTTCTGGAAGTGTTACTACATGGAATGGGTTAAATAAACTCTTTCGAGAAAGGTATTTTCCTGCGTCCAAGGCTACTCAAATTCGCAAAGAGATTTGTGGAATTAAGCAACATATAGGAGAATCTTTGTACGAATGTTGGGAGAGATAAAAGAGATTGGTGGCAATCTATCCTCACCATCAATTCAGCGATGTTATGATAATCCAACACTTCTACGAATGCCTCCAAGCAAGTGATAGATATATTCTTGACGCTGCGGGTGGTGGTGCACTTGTGAACAAGACGGTGGCCCAAGCTACCGAGTTGATTGAAAGCATGGCTGCAAACTCGCAATAATTCTACACAAGAAGTGAACCAATGGTTAGGCAAGTGCATGAAGTTAGTGATTCATCATCATCACACCGTGATCAAAGGATTGATAACATGGAGCAGATGATGCAAAAGATGGCTGCGGTTATATTACTTTCGTATGGTGAAGAGTTGGAGCAAGCTAATGCGGTTTTTCCAAATCAACAAAGACGGTATGATCCCTATTCCAACACCTACAATCCAGGATGGAGAGATCATCCAAATTTCAGCTATGCCAACAAGCAAGGTGCGGTTCAACAACTTACTTTCAACCTTCCGAGTGGATTTCAACCGCAACAACAATAATTTCAACCGCAACAGCAATAATTTAAGCAACCACAACAACCGGTACAAAACCAAGGTTCTGATATCGTTGCAAAGTTACAAACAATGATGCAAGGTATTTCTACCATGTTCAAGGAAAGCCAACAAGAAACTAAGAGTGCTATCAAGGAGTTGCAGACACAAGTGGGCTCCATGGAGATTGATATCAACAAATTGAAGGCACAAAATAGTGGGAGACTCCCTTCTCAACCCATTAACCCAAAACAGGGTGTCAATGTTATTACTTTGAGAAGTGGTACACAACTTGTGCAACCCGAAGTTACTGATTTGGGTGAAGAAGAAGCTTCAAAGGAGCCTGTTTTGGAAGAAAATAGGGATGAAATTCCCAAAACACCCGAGTTACTTGTTCCTAACTCTAAAACTCCGATTTCTACTTATGTTCCTCTTATACCTTTTTCTCCTAGATTTGCAAGTTCTAAGAAGGCGGAATTAGAAAAGGAGATTTTAGATGTTCTTAAGAAGATTCATGTGAACATACCACTCATTAATGCTATCAAGCAAGTTCCCAAGTATGCCAAAGTGTTGAAGGACTTGTGTACCAATAAGCAAAGGCTCAAAGGCAATGAAGTGCTAAGTATGGGGGAGAATGCTTTGGAAATCTTACAACACAAACTCCCACTGAAATGCAAGGATCCCGGTAGCTTTGACATTCCCATCACAATTGGTAACACCACTTTTAACAAAGCAATGTTAGACTTAGGTGCATCCGTTAATGTTATGCCGGAATCCATGTATAATTCACTTAATCTAGGTCCTTTGAAAAAGGCTGGGATTGTGTTGCAATTAGCCGATCGCTCTAATGTTTACCCAATGGGTATTGTTGAGGATGTTCTTGTGCAGGTTAATCAACTTGTATTTCCAGCTGAATTTTTTGGGTTAGAGATGGATGAAGGTTCACCGGACTCATTGATAGACGCATTTATGTATCTATTTTGGTCTCAATTTTCTATATTGTTAGTACCCATTTTTGTACTTATGTTGGTATTTTATGTCTTTGTAGGTGTTTTTGGAGAAATAAACATGTTTGGAGAAATCGGCTCGAAAAGTTGATAAAGGCACCTAGAGGATACTTACTATTCGGACCCTCTGATTGGATAAGGGGTCACTTCAATTACTAATGGGTACTTCAATTACTAAAGGGCGTTCTGATTGCTATTCACACCCAAGATGCTATTGGCACCCCAGAATTCGCTAAGGGCACCCACCTTTTGAATTTGAGTTTTGGCGGGAACTTTGCTCGAGGAACTGTGAGAGTTGGTTACGATTTTTATGGGATATTCTTAAGCTTTTAATGCATGATTAAACTCTTACCTTAATAATAGAGATAAGTACGTGTTCAAGGAACCAAAACAAGGACCGAGTAACCTTGCATTTGGTAGTTTTCGCAAAACAGGGGAATTGAAGATATTCGGGTTTCTTTTCTATTCCTGGAACAAATTTGGTGGAGATTTACTTGGAAACTTTCAATAGTTTGGATTTATATTGACTTGTTATGTCCGGACAGGGTTTGTAATTGGGCAAGAATCGCATAAAAAAAAGGGAAGTTGTTGTATATTCCTCGATGAAACAGGGCATGAAGTACTCGGCATGGAAGAAGATATTAGGAGGAGATTTGAGTCTATCGAGTCCTTGGGTAATCTACAGAGAGGATGGAAAGATCAGATAACTTGGAGGATGCGTAGAAGAGATAATGAAGGAAAGAATATAGGCCGTAACTTCCGGTGGAAGAGAAAAAAATATTCTCGGATTTTTGGGTCTTGTGGTATATATTAAAGCATAGATTATTCTATCATGGGGGGTCGAGAGTTTAGGGAGTTGAGGTAAGCCTTGGGGGTGGTTGCAGAGGAGTTTAGGAGACTACAAAGACGAGTTTCATCATCACAGAGAAGGAAGAAGAAGCTGAAGAACATTGACCATCAGAGTCAGTCGCAGAGTCCGTGACCTATCACTAGGCCAAATATCAACATAGGTGACATTTCAAAACTATCACCGTATCAATTCCATGACGGTTCAGGTGAAATTTGGAAGTGTCACCAATGTCGATGTCACCATAGGGGTTATCTTATACTGACGCTTATGAACTGTCACCAATTAGCCTTCAAAACTGTCATGAAGTATATTAAACCGTCATTGTAACAGACATCCACGACGGTTTTTCATTGAAAACGCCACCTTAACGATGTTATGGTGACTGTTTTCCCAAAAAACCGTCAATATAATATTAAAAAGCATCGGCATAAATATTATTTGCAACGGTTTTCTTATATAACCGTCAATATATGTACATTTTTGCTGACGTTTTTCTTTACAAACAGTCACTTTAACACTCTTACAGTGACTATTCTATTTTATATAAAACTGTCATGGAATATGTGTTAGAGCTGAAAACGGGCAGGTCAGGGAAGTTATTCTTCACGGGTTGGCATTTCTTCAACCCGCGCCCGTAGCGGGTAAAGCTTGCGGGTTTATGGGTAACCCGGCTTGTTTAATTAAAAATAAAATTAACTTAATTTATGACAAATTTACAAGGTTTTCCCTATTTCTCATCCACATAAATTCTCATCCCCAATAATCCTATGTACCACCCACAAAATTTTTCTTAAATCCTAAATATCATCTTTTGACTTTTATTTACCCCCAACAAAAATCACTCATCAACTAAAGAAAAAATAAAACTAACTTTAAGATATTCTCCACCTCCGAATTCTTTCATTTTTTTTATCCGCATTGGATTTTTTTTTTTTTTTTTTTTTGAAAATCAGTTGTCTATCCCACAACCAACCACATGAATCAACCAAAGAATCCAAAGTTAATCATGTGCTTATTTATCCCACCACCGACCATTAATCATGGTGCTTATCTATCCAAAGTTATCTGTGACTCATTGTCGGCATCAAGTTGAAAAAGTCATCAGATATCTCAATTATGTCACGGTATTGAGGAAGCAAACTGATTAGAGCAGCAAATTGGCTTAATAAGTTTTTTAATTCCTTCATTGTCTCTCAAACAAATCCTCTCTGCTTTCTTCCACTCACTGATCTTCAATTTGCTTTCTGGTTTTAAAGTTAAATCCCCCTTTTCTTTCTTACCATGGGATTGAATCCAAATTGCTAGATCTCGAACTACATCAGGCAGTTTCACTTTTAAATCCATCTTCATGCCAAGTTGAGTACCAATCTCCAATAAGCCAGAATCTTTAAGACATGTGATGACATGGTTACCTTCAATCTGAACGCTTTCTGTATCGTCGACGTTCTCCAACGGTCCTTCGCTCAACCAAAGTCGTATTTGATCGATCTTCTCAATTGAGAAGTCTTCTAGAAACAGGCTGCAATAGTGGAAACAACCTTTGATTTTTAATTCATCCCGAAAAAAACAAGAAATTTAATTTTGAACTATTGCCCTCAATGTCAAGGAAATTAAAATTATGCTACTTGAAGGATACAGATATACTTCTAATTAGTAATGGAAAATACTTGACGAACCATACCTTGATTGTTTGATGTTGATTCTCGCAAAAAAGAGGAAGAAGCAGAAGTTAGTTGAATTTGTTTCTCCATTTTTTATCACCCGTTAAGCTCAAGATTTGGAAAATAAGGAGAATAGATGTTGATGTTGAAAATTTAAGTTTGTAAAGCTGCATAAAAATCAATTCATGTTATTTGATTAATAACAACAAACAGATCTATTACAGATCTTTAATCTTTTTGATAGACATGCTACATGGTTTCCCATGGATTTTAGTTTTACATCAATCGCAAGTGAATCTTCATAAAGATAAACTCTTATTAGATTGATCGACGGAGAATGAAATAAATTTGAGTTAAAAACTAACCTTTTTTTTTTTGTTTTTGGTCCAGGGAATAATCAACCTGATTTGATGATTTGAGTTAAACTCTTCATCAGGATGCTCTAATTACGGACGCGCCGATAAAAAAAGAAAGAAAGAAGAGACACTTTGAGAAACAAATCCTTCAAAAAAAAAAAAAAGTGAATCCGAGTGTAAATGATGGACGGGCCAGATTTCGTTTGATCCACTCATACGGATTGAGAAAATAATCTGACGGTTGAGATTATATTTATTATGCTCATACGGATTGAGCTTATTTGTGTTTCTCTTTGTGCTACTACGAAGTCATGTATTCGGTTTATTATCAACCTTCGACATGAAAAAAAAATCCAAAAAAAAATATTAAAAAATTTAGGACATTGTTATCGACATTCGGATATAAAAAAATCTAAAAAATGTATAAGAATGAATCGGGAAAATGAAAAATGAATTCGATAATTGGTGTGTTTCTTTGTGCTTTCTCTCTTTTTTTTTGTGCTTTACAATTGTACTTCCGGTTTGGATTTCGACTAGCCGCATAGGTCATGAAGTAATTTTAAAAAGTCATACAGATCATGAAGTAGCTTTAGTTCACACTGGTAAACTCAGGTTAGCATCATACATCATCGAAATCGATAAATATGAAGCTCAATGTCGATTCGAACTTCAAATGTGGTATAACGACATACAAACTATGAACCGAGAAGCTCAAGGAGGGTTCAAACTTCAAATTAACATGATACATCATCTAAATCAATAAATACGAAGCTCAGTGTCGATTTGAACTTCAAATATGGTATTACGACATAAAAATTATGAACATAGAAGCTTTGGGAGGGTTCTGACTTCAAACGTTTCATGATATATCATTGAAATCGGTAAATATGAAGCTCATAGTCGATTGTAACTTCAAATATGGTATAACGGCATAGAACTATGAACCAAGAAGCTATGAGAGGGTTCTAACTTCAAACGTATCATGATATATCATTGAAATCGATATATTTATGGTAAAAATGTATACATATATATATATTTAGTGCAATATATATATTTATGTCAATAATTATTTGATCACCTTAACTCAATTATTTGGTCAATAATATATTTATATATTTATGGTCAAAATGTTCTTGCATTGTCGTTTATTTATCGTTATACATGATGGCACAATTAGCAGCGATTTTAATAGGTAAACGTCGTTACGAGCTATTGTGAGAGTTAGTCCTAAACCGTCACCATTTACTACAGGATATTGTGACATTTACCACCAAAACCGTCATTATAAGAGCTACTGTGACTGCATAGACACAAACTGTCATTATATATCATATGTACATGACGGTTTATAAGTGTCACCGTAGATAGGTCAATTATAACAGTTTACATCAATCACCGTCACAGTATGCAGTTTCCGTGATGGTTATGTCAACCGTCATGATTTGTAATAAAAATTGGTGACGGTCACTTTTAGGAACCGTCAGCTATACTTGACCAACAATGTATTGTGACACTTTTTTCTAAAACCGTCATGGTAGAAATTTTCAAACCGTCACCAAATCCCATATTTGGCCTAGTGTATACTTTCATATTCAATAGACTTTGTCACAGTTTTTGTAACAATTTTCCAACAATTAATCAACTTCGCATCAGTTCTATTTACGCTTCTCTGTAACAGCGAGTCTTGTAACAGTTATACCTGTTATAAACACGCTTTTTTAAACCTTTGCACCATATTAATCATATTTTGAGCAACAAACACATATTTTGAGACCATGGTTAATCTGAGGAGCTAAACCCCAACATTGGGACGATGGAGGAAGCCATGTTTCACAATTTCTTGGTAACTATAATGATTCTTCATGAATTTTTGCATTGATTTAATTGATTTATGATTTTTATTAATTAGTTGTTATGTTGTCTGATGACGTATGCTTAGACTTAGAGCTTTTGATGCGTCATGTTTATGATTTACAATTAATCTTTTACAAAATCTATCTTTGGCAAAGAAAATAGTCGATAAAAAGAGCTAGAATTGTTATGAATCATATATGAACCAATTGAATGTGATTAATGGTGAAATCCAAAGTCCCAGTCCTCTCGATATTTGTGACAATACTTTGTATATAAGTCTAAAATCAAATCTATACAAGTCTTTGAACGAACTTTTACAATCACTTTCTACAACAACATTAAAATTACATCAATTTTTGGCGCCGTCGACGCGGACTTGTATTTAGATTTGTTTTAGGTTTTTTTTTTTTTTTTTTAACGCCTTTGGTATTTTTTTTTATTCTTTTCATATTTGGAGCGAAGCTACAAGGAAAGAAAAAGTGTTATAAAAGGAAAGCATCGCTAAATAAGGAAAAAAAAGAGGAATCCAAAAGGAGTGAAGAGATTTTGTATATAAATTTTTTTTTTTTTTTAGAATCTGTAAATAGGGTTTTATTTTTTTTGTAATTCTTCTTTTTATTTTTGGACTTTATTTTTGGGACTCTGGACATTATTTTTAAAACCCTAAGGAAGGGTTAAAAATTAAATATAAACTGTTTGCAGAGAAGGACGACAGTTACAATACTGTCTCGGCCCCTCGGGTTCGTACATTGACATAAGAGTCGGTGGCCTGAGTCGACTTCAACGGTTCATCGCCCGTATGGTACGGGAGGTAAGACTCTATCCACCCAAGAATCCCTTGTCAGTGGGTTTTATTTTGTGTGACAACTCACACCCCTGCAATAGAATGTCGAACTGGTATTACGATAGCCAATACAACGAGTATCCGACTGAGTTTCAAAATGGACGTTACTACTTTGACCATAGTTTGAATAGTGGTTGGGAACATCAGACTTTTGAAGGTTATGGCTCATACCATGATGATCCCAATTACTATCCATACACCCACCGGTCATACGAGCAAAATTCTCATATTTCTCCTTTAGAAGAGTCTCTCAGGAAATTAGAGGAGTCGACACGTAAGTTAGCTAAGATGAATAACTTAGTTTATGACGAAAGAGAACTTTCTATAGAGGAATCCCTCAAGATGATAGCTGAGACGAACGAAAGAATTGCTCGAAATAATCTTGATTTCCAATATAGTGTTTCCAATAATACCCTTGAAAATGAGGATAGTTATTTGCATAATCAAGATGACGAGGATAAAATTGGTAACACTACTTGTTTAGATGAGGTTTAACCATTTTCATGTTGTTATAATAATGATTATGATGAGGATAGTGTTGATGAAGAATTTGAAATAAATGGGAATAGTGATCAGGAATTTGTAATCCCAATTGAGCTGAATAATGATAATGTTTCTAGTTCAAATCCAAATACTTTTAATAATTATTCACCTATTTAAAAGGACGAGGATTTGACTAGAGATACCTCTGTTTTAGACGATGTAGTATTTCCTTATGATTACGAAACTGATGATAGTTTTGAGGAACGAGTTTATTCTGAGAATATTGTTTTAGAGTCTAGCGATTTTGAAACATTAGTCTTAGAAAAAGAAGATGAACTCGTAGAGATTTTAAATATGAGTGAGGATGCATCACCTGAGCATAACCTACAAGAAGCAATTGACCATTTTCAGGATTTTGATGATCTAGAAATTAGGGAAATTGTAGATAGTCTACATAGAGACACCCAAAATTCTAAGTTTGGGGGTGATTATAATTCTCCATGTGCCTTACCTTTATCTCTTATTGAGATCCCTCACTTGGGACTTGATATATGTTCCTCAACCATTGTGCCAGATCACCTTCATACTAGATCTCTAGAACCTAGTGATGCACATAAGGAAGTTCAGTTATTAGAGACCTATCCTCTGGTTGATGCGGTTAGCCTAGGCTATGTTACCCAGATTGATTTTGTTTTCCCACCAAATATTTTTCAACCAATTGTGGGAACCTATAAGTTTCAGATGTGTCAATTATTAAGTTTTGAGACTAAACCTAATTACTTTAGGAGATTAGGGTCGACACATTTGTTTAAGAAAGACCACCACTCTCATTATGGTCAGCTGTGTAGGCCAAATTTGTTTGACTTAGAGGATCCTCAATTATTCAGGTTATTGTTATGTGCTTCTAAGTTCTTATTTGAGTTTTTACAGACTTTACAACCTGAACAATCGGATCCTAGTTACGAGGAAATCCAACCCATGAAAATATTTTATCTAGACCCTTTCATAGAGCACGAACCTAAACCACGACTAGATGTAGTTGTCTTAAACATGAAACTAGACAAGGGTGTGCTTTATTTGTTTATTCTCTTGGCATGTTGCAGATTCCTTTTACTTGTGATAACTTTATTAGGTTTTGATGACCCACAGATATTTTGGCTATTACTTTATGATTCTATGAGGTGACTAATCCTTTCTTAGTCTGGATGAAGACGTTAAACTTAGCACTTCTTGGGAGGTAACCCAATATTCCTGTGACACGGTAATATCTTTCCTTATCTCTTTTGCTTCAAATGGTAACAGTTTCTCCTTGTTCATGTTTTTAATTTTATATTTAGAACATTGAGGACAATGTTAGATTTAAGTTTGGGGGCATGGGAGAAACTTGTTAGTTGCCTTTGTAAACTCCAGAGGCTAGAAATTTATGCTTATTAAGGATGGCACTAACCAATCTAAGTGGATGGAAGCATTTTGGTTGTAGGAGTTGAGGAACCAATCTGATTAGATGACAACATCTAAAAGAGTCTATTCATAAAATCACATAGCTCAGGTGTTAGAAATAACATGATAGTTTCACCATATCTCGTTGAGTCCTTTTAACTTCTGTTTTTATTTTAATTTGTTTTTAAACTATGTTTATCTAAGTGATTAGGTGGGGCTCACGATTCAAGTTGTTACCAATGCTAGGGTGAAATAGAGTGATTGAGTTACTATTTAAAAAAAAAAAAAAAAAACAGACCAATTAGACCAAACAGAATAAAAAGAAAATTAACACTTGGGAATAGCAATATGTGTGTGTTTTCCCTGTCTCCGTCGCCTAAACAAGCGTGGAACGCAGGATCCATGGGAACTATCATGTAATCTGCTGACAAGAAGCATGCGCTTGGATCCACAAGATCTAATCATGTTGTTAAAAAAAAATGTTAAAGTTCAGTGAATAAATTGACCGCTGGTTCCCTTGTATATGCCAGACGAGTTGATCTAGAATTAGGATTATCGACCACTGGTTCCCTTGTATATGCCAGTGTGTTGATATTAGTCAGACTAGTATCTCAGTCCATTAGGATAGGTTCATTTTAGCGGAGGCCTTCAGACAGATATGGGAAACACCGTTCACTTAGTCAACATCAAAACCATGTATGTTTTTCTCTATTTCCATCTTCTTGATTTATCCATGTGATTAGTTTTGACTCCGGATATTGATGTCCATAGTGAAACTATCTGAGTAGAGCTCTGTCACTTATATATGAATTTTAGTATGCTTGAGTTGCTTGAGTGCAAACTCGTGTACAGCAATTGGAATTTCGCATCAGGGTACTTCCTCTTGTAATCAATAAGTATGCCAACCAAGGAGATTCTTTAGTGCCTTCCAAGGTTTTGTGTAGATAGCTAGGGTTTGGAGTAAAGTTTATGTGGGTATATCTCTAGTAAGCCCTCCCGAGACTATAACTAGGCCACTAGGGACACCTAGGGGTTTAAAGGATTATTGCATATGCTAAATGCAATCGACGATGCATGCGATAGTGAGTTAGGATTTTATTTTGTAGATTTGATTTTCTCGGGACTAGCAAATAATAAGTTTGGGGGTATTTGATAGACGCATTTATCTATCTATTTTGGTCTCAATTTTCTATATTGTTAGTACCCATTTTTGTACTTATGTTGGTATTTTATGTCTTTGTAAGTGTTTTTGGAGAAATAAACATGTTTGGAGAAATCGGCTCGAAAAGTTGATAAAGGCACCTAGAGGATACTTACTATTCGGACCCTCTGATTGGATAAGGGGTCACTTCGATTACTAACGGGTACTTCAATTACTAAGGGGCGTTCTGATTGCTATTCACACCCAAGATGCTATTGGCACCCCAGAATTCGCTAAGGGCACCCACCTTTTGAATTTGAGTTTTGGCGGGAACTTTGATCGAGGAACTGTGAGAGTTGGTTACGATTTTGATGGGATATTCTTAAGCTTTTAATGCATGATTAAACTCTTACCTTAATAATAGAGATAAGTACGTGTTCAAGGAACCAAAACAAGGACCGAGTAACCTTGCATTTGGTAGTTTTCGCAAAACAGGGGAATTGAAGATATTCGGGTTTCTTTTCTATTCCTGGAACAAATTTGGTGGAGATTTACTTGGAAACTTTCAATAGTTTGGATTTATATTGACTTGTTATGTCCGGACAGGGTTTGTAATTGGGCAAGAATCGCATAAAAAAAGGGAAGTTGTTGTATATTCCTCGATGAAACAGGGCATGAAGTACTCGGCATGGAAGAAGATATTAGGAGGAGATTTGAGTCTATCGAGTCCTTGGGTAATCTACAGAGAGATGGAAAGATCAGATAACTTGGAGGATGCGTAGAAGAGATAATGAAGGAAAGAATATAGGCCGTAACTTCCGGTGGAAGAGAAAAAAATATTCTCGGATTTTTGGGTCTTGTGGTATATATTAAAGCATAGATTATTCTATCAAGGGGGGTCGAGAGTTTAGGGAGTTGAGGGAAGCCTTGGGGGTGGTTGCAGAGGAGTTTAGGAGACTACAAAGACGAGTTTCATCATCACAGAGAAGGAAGAAGAAGCTGAAGAACATTGACCATCAGAGTCAGTCGCAGAGTCCGTGACCTATCACTAGGCCAAATATCAACATAGGTGACATTTCAAAACTGTCACCGTATCAATTCCATGACGGTTCAGGTGAAATTTGGAAGTGTCACCAATGTCGATGTCACCGTAGGGGTTATCTTATACTGACGCTTATGAACTGTCACCAATTAGCCTTCAAAACTGTCATGAAGTATATTAAACCGTCATTGTAACAGACATCCACGACGGTTTTTCATTGAAAACGCCACCTTAACGATGTTATGGTGACTGTTTTCCCAAAAAACTGTCAATATAATATTAAAAAGCGTCGGCATAAATATTATTTCCAACGGTTTTCTTATATAACCGTCAATATATGTACATTTTTGCTGACGTTTTTCTTTACAAACAGTCACTTTAACACTCTTACAGTGACTATTCTATTTTATATAAAACTGTCATGGCATATGTGTTAGAGCTGGAAAACGGGCAGGTCAGGTAAGTTATTCTTCACGGGTTGGCATTTCTTCAACCCGCGCCCGTAGCGGGTAAAGCTTGCGGGTTTATGGGTAACCCGGCTTGTTTAATTAAAAATAAAATTAACCTAATTTATGACAAATTTACAAGGTTTTCCCTATTTCTCATCCACATAAATTCTCATCCCCAATAATCCTATGTACCACCCACAAAATTTTTCTTAAATCCTAAATATCATCTTTTGACTTTTATTTACCCCCAACAAAAATCACTCATCAACTAAAGAAAAAATAAAACTAACTTTAAGATATTCTCCACCTCCGAATTCTTTCATTTTTTTTATCCGCATTTTTTTTTTTTTTTTTTTTTTTTTTTTTGAAAATCAGTTGTCTATCCCACAACCAACCACATGAATCAACCAAAGAATCCAAAGTTAATCATGTGCTTATTTATCCCACCACCGACCATTAATCATGGTGCTTATCTATCCAAAGTTATCTGTGACTCATTGTCGGCATCAAGTTGAAAAAGTCATCAGATATCTCAATTATGTCACGGTATTGAGGAAGCAAACTGATTAGAGCAGCAAATTGGCTTAATAAGTTTTTTAATTCCTTCATTGTCTCTCAAACAAATCCTCTCTGCTTTCTTCCACTCACCGATCTTCAATTTGCTTTCTGGTTTTAAAGTTAAATCCCCCTTTTCTTTCTTACCATGGGATTGAATCCAAATTGCTAGATCTCGAACTACATCAGGCAGTTTCACTTTTAAATCCATCTTCATGCCAAGTTGAGTACCAATCTCCAATAAGCCAGAATCTTGAAGACATGTGATGACATGGTTACCTTCAATCAACGCTTCAGATCGTCGACGTTCTCCAACGGTCCTCCGCTCAAACAAAGTCGAATTTGATCGATCTTCTCAATTGAGAAGTCTTCTAGAAACAGGCTGCAATAGTGGAAACAACCTTTGATTTTTAATTCATCCCGAAAAAAACAAGAAATTTAATTTTGAACTATTGCACTCAATGTCAAGGAAATTAAAATTATGCTACTTGAAGGATACAGATATACTTATAATTAGTAATGGAAAATACTTGACGAACCATACCTTGATTGTTTGATGTTGATTCTCTTAAAAAAGAGGAAGAAGCGAAGTTAGTTGAATTTGTTTCTCCATTTTTTATCACCCGTTAAGCTCAAGATTTGGAAAATAAGGAGAATAGATGTTGATGTTGAAAATTTAAGTTTGTGCAAATGCATAAAAATCAATTCATGTTATTTGATTAATAACAACAAACAGATCTATTACAGATCTTTAATCTTTTTGATAGACATGCTACATGGTTTCCCATGGATTTTAGTTTTACATCAATCGCAAGTGAATCTGCATAAAGATAAACTCTTATTAGATTGATCGACGGAGAATGAAATAAATTTGAGTTAAAAACTAACCTTTTTTTTTTGTTTTTGGTCCAGGGAATAATCAACCTGATTTGATTATTTGAGTTAAACTCTTCATCAGGATGCTCTAATTACGGACGCGCCGATAAAAAAAGAAAGAAAGAAGAGACACTTTGAGAAACAAATCTTTCAAAAAAAAAAAAAGTGAATCCGAGTGTAAATGATGGACGGACCAGATTTCGTTTGATCCACTCATACGGATTGAGAAAATAATCTTACTGTTGAGATTGTATTTGTTATGCTCATACGGATTGAGCTTATTTGTGTTTCTCTTTGTGCTACTACGAAGTCATGTATTCGGTTTATTATCAACCTTCGACATGAAAAAAAAAATCCAAAAAAAAATATTAAAAAATTTAGGACATTGTTATCGACATTCGGATATAAAAAAATCTAAAAAATGTATAAGAATGAATCGGGAAAATGAAAAATGAATTCGATAATTGGTGTGTTTCTTTGTGCTTTCTCTTTGTGTTTTTGTGCTTTACAATTGTACTTCCGGTTTGGATTTTGACTAGCCGCATAGGTCATGAAGTAATTTTAAAAAGTCATACAGATCATGAAGTATCTTTAGTTCACACTGGTAAACTCAGGTTAGCATCATACATCATCAAAATCGATAAATATGAAGCTCAATGTCGATTCGAACTTCAAATGTGGTATAACGACATACAAACTATGAACCGAGAAGCTCAAGGAGGGTTCAAACTTCAAATTAACATGATACATCATCTAAATCAATAAATACGAAGCTCAGTGTCGATTTGAACTTCAAATATGGTATTACGACATAAAAACTATGAACATAGAAGCTTTGGGAGGGTTCTGACTTCAAACGTTTCATGATATATCATTGAAATCGGTAAATATGAAGCTCATAGTCGATTGTAACTTCAAATATGGTATAACGACATAGAACTATGAACCAAGAAGCTATGAGAGGGTTCTGACTTCAAACGTATCATGATATATCATTGAAATCGATATATTTATGGTAAAAATGTATACATATATATATTTAGTGCAATATATATATATATTTATGTCAATAATTATTTGATCACCTTAACTCAATTATTTGGTCAATAATATATTTATATATTTATGGTCAAAATGTTCTTGCATTGTCGTGTATTTATCGTTATACATGATGGCACAATTAGCAGCAATTTTAATAGGTAAACGTCGTTACGAGCTATTGTGAGAGTTAGTCCTAAACCGTCACCATTTACTACAGGATATTGTGACATTTACCACCAAAACCGTCATTATAAGAGCTACTGTGACTGCATAGACACAAACTGTCATTATATATCATATGTACATGACGGTTTATAAGTGTCACCGTAGATAGGTCAATTATAACAGTTTACATCAATCACCGTCACAATGATGCGGTTTAGTGATGGTTATGTCAACCGTCATGATTTGTAATAAAAATTGGTGACGGTCACTTTTAGGAACCGTCAGCTATACTTGACCAACAATGTATTGTGACACTTTTTTCTAAAACCGTCATGGTAGAAATTTTCAAACCATCACCAAATCCCATATTTGGCCTAGTGTATACTTTCATATTCAATAGACTTTGTCACAGTTTTTGTAACAATTTTCCAACAATTAATCAACTTCGCATCGAGTTCTATTTACGCTTTCTCTAATAACGAGTCTTGTAACAGTTATACCTGTTATAAACACGCTTTTTTAAACCTTTGCACCATATTAATCATATTTTGAGCAACAAACACATATTTTGAGACCATGGTTAATATGAGGAGCTAAACCCCAACATTGGGACGATGGAGGAAGCCATGTTTCACAATTGCTTGGTAACTATAATGATTCTTCATGACTTTTTGCATTGATTTAATTGATTTATGATTTTTATTAATTAGTTGTTATTTTGTCTGATGACGTATGCTTAGACTTAGAGATTTTGATGCGTGATGTTTATGATTTACAATTAATCTTTTACAAAATCTATCTTTGGCAAAGAAAATAGTCGATAAAAAGAGCTAGAATTGTTATGAATCATATATGAACCAATTGAATGTGATTAATGGTGAAATCCAAAGTCCCAGTCCTCTCGATATTTGTGACAATACTTTGTATATAAGTCTAAAATCAAATCTCTACAAGTCTTTGAACGAACTTTTACAATCACTTTCTACAACAACATTAAAATTACATCAATTTTTGGCGCCGTCGACGCGGACTTGTATTTAGATTTGTTTTAGGTTTTTTTTTTTTTTTTTAACGCCTTTGGTATTTTTTTTATTCTTTTCATACTTGGAGCGAAGCTACAAGGAAAGAAAAAGTGTTATAAAAGGAAAGCATCGCTAAATAAGGAAAAAAAAGAGGAATCCAAAAGGAGTGAAGAGATTTTGTATATAATTTTTTTTTTTTTTTTTAGAATCTGTAAATAGGGTTTTATTTTTTTTGTAATTCTTCTTTTTATTTTTGGACTTTATTTTTGGGACTCTGGACATTATTTTTAAAACCCTAAGGAAGGGTTAAAAATTAAATATAAACTGTTTGCGAGAGGAAGGACGACGATTCACGATCTTGTCTCGGCCCCTCGGGTTCGTACATTGACATAAGAGTCGGTGGCCTGAGTTGACTTCAACGGTTCATCACCCGTCTGGTACGGGAGGTAAGACTCTATCCACCCAAGAATCCCTTGTCAGTGGGTTTTATTTTGTGTGACAACTCACACCCCTGCAATAGAATGTCGAACTGGTATTACGATAGCCAATACAACGAGTATCCGACTGAGTTTCAAAATGGACGTTACTACTTTGACCATAGTTTGAATAGTGGTTGGGAACATCAGACTTTTGAAGGTTATGGCTCATACCATGATGATCCCAATTACTATCCATACACCCACCGGTCATACGAGCAAAATTCTCATATTTCTCCTTTAGAAGAGTCTCTCAGGAAATTAGAGGAGTCGACACGTAAGTTAGCTAAGATGAATAACTTAGTTTATGACGAAAGAGAACTTTCTATAGAGGAATCCCTCAAGATGATAGCTGAGACGAACGAAAGAATTGCTCGAAATAATCTTGATTTCCAATATAGTGTTTCCAATAATACCCTTGAAAATGAGGATAGTTATTTGCATAATCAAGATGACGAGGATAAAATTGGTAACACTACTTGTTTAGATGAGGTTTAACCATTTTCATGTTGTTATAATAATGATTATGATGAGGATAGTGTTGATGAAGAATTTGAAATAAATGGGCATAGTGATCAGGAATTTGTAATCCCAATTGAGCTGAATAATGATAATGTTTCTAGTTCAAATCCAAATACTTTTAATAATTATTCACCTATTCAAAAGGACGAGGATTTGACTAGAGATACCTCTGTTTTAAACGATGTAGTATTTCCTTATGATTACGAAACTGATGATAGTTTTGAGGAACGAGTTTATTATGAGAATATTGTTTTAGAGTCTAGCGATTTTGAAACATTAGTCTTAGACAAAGAAGATGAACTCGTAGAGATTTTAAATATGAGTGAGGATGCATCACCTAAGCATAACCTACAAGAATCAATTGACCATTTTCAGGATTTTGATGATCTAGAAATTAGGGAAATTGTAGATAGTCTACATAGAGACACCCAAAATTCTAAGTTTGGGGGTGATTATCATTCTCCATGTGCCTTACCTTTATCTCTTATTGAGATCCCTCACTTGGGACTTGATATATGTTCCTCAACCATTGTGCCAGATCACCTTCATACTAGATCTCTAGAACCTAGTGATGCACATAAGGAAGTTCAGTTATTAGAGACCTATCCTCTGGTTGATGCGGTTAGCCTAGGCTATGTTACCCAGATTGATTTTGTTTTCCCACCAAATATTTTTCAACCAATTGTGGGAACCTATAAGTTTCAGATGTGTCAATTATTAAGTTTTGAGACTAAACCTAATTACTTTAGGAGATTAGGGTCGACACATTTGTTTAAGAAAGACCACCACTCTCATTATGGTCAGCTGTGTAGGTCAAATTTCTTTGACTTAGAGGATCCTCAATTATTCAGGTTATTGTTATGTGCTTCTAAGTTCTTATTTGAGTTTTTACAGACTTTACAACCTGAACAATCGGATCCTAGCTACGAGGAAATCCAACCCATGAAAATATTTTATCTAGACCCTTTCATAGAGCCTGAACCTAAACCACAGCTAGATGTAGTTGTCTTAAACAGGAAACTAGACAAGGGTGTGCTTTATTTTTTTATTCTCTTGGCATGTTGCAGATTCCTTTTACTTGTGATAACTTTATTAGGTTTTGATGACCCACAGATATTTTGGCTATTACTTTATGATTCTATGAGGTGACTAATCCTTTCTTAGTCTGGATGAAGACGTTAAACTTAGCACTTCTTGGGAGGTAACCCAATATTCATGTGACACGGTAATATCTTTCCTTATCTCTTTTGCTTCAAATGGTAACAGTTTCTCCTTGTTCATGTTTTTAATTTTATATTTAGAACATTGAGGACAATGTTAGATTTAAGTTTGGGGGCATGGGAGAAACTTGTTAGTTTCCTTTGTAAACTCCAGAGGCTAGAAATTTATGCTTATTAAGGATGGCACTAACCAATCTAAGTGCATGGAAGCATTTTGGTTGTAGGAGTTGAGGAACCAATCTGATTAGATGACAACATCTAAAAGAGTCTATTCATAAAAGCACATAGCTCAGGTGTTAGAAATAACATGATAGTTTCACCATATCTCGTTGAGTCCTTTTCACTTCTGTTTTTATTTTAATTTGTTTTTAAACTATGTTTATCTAAGTGATTAGGTGGGGCTCACGATTCAAGTTGTTACCAATGCTAGGGTGAAATAGAGTGATTGAGTTACTATTTAAAAAAAAAAAAAAAAAAAAACCAGACCAATTAGACCAAACAGAATAAAAAGAAAATTAACACTTGGGAATAGCAATATGTGTGTGTTTTCCCTGTCTCCGTCGCCTAAACAAGCGTGGAACGCAGGATCCATGGGAACTATCATGTAATCTGCTGACAATAAGCATGCGCTTGGATCCACAAGATCTAATCATGTTGTTAAAAAAATGTTAAAGTTCAGTGAATAAATTGACCGTTGGTTCCCTTGTATATGCCAGACGAGTTGATCTAGAATTAGGATTATCGACCACTGGTTCCCTTGTATATGCCAGTGTGTTGATATTAGTCAGACTAGTATCTCAGTCCATTAGGATAGGTTCATTTTAGCGGAGGCCTTCAGACAGATATGGGAAACACCGTTCACTTAGTAAACATCAAAACCATGTATGTTTTTCTCTATTTCCATCTTCTTGATTTATCCATGTGATTAGTTTTGACTCCGGATATTGATGTCCATAGTGCAACTATCTGAGTAGAGCTCTGTCACTTATATATGAATTTTAGTATGCTTGAGTTGCTTGAGTGAAAACTCGTGTACATCAATTGGAATTTCGCATCAGGGTACTTCCTCTTGTAATCAATAAGTATGCCAACCAAGGAGATTCTTTAGTGCCTTCCAAGGTTTTGTGTAGATAGCTAGGGTTTGGAGTAAAGTTTTTGTGGGTATATCTCTAGTAATCCCTCCCGAGACTATAACTCGGCCACTAGGGCCACCTAGGGGTTTAAAGGATTATTGCATATGCTAAATGCAATCGACGATGCATGCGATAGTGAGTTAGGATTTTATTTTGTAGATTTGATTTTCTCGGGACTAGCAAATAATAAGTTTGGGGGTATTTGATAGACGCATTTATCTATCTATTTTGGTCTCAATTTTCTATATTGTTAGTACCCATTTTTGTACTTATGTTGGTATTTTATGTCTTTGTAAGTGTTTTTGAAGAAATAAACATGTTTGGAGAAATCGGCTCGAAAAGTTGATAAAGGCACCTAGAGGATACTTACTATTCGGACCCTCGGATTGGATAAGGAGCACTTCAATTACTAAGGGGTACTTCAATTACTAAGGGGCATTCTGATTTCTATTCACACCCCAGATGTTATTGGCACCCCAGAATTCGCTAAGGGCACCCACCTTTTGAATTTGAGTTTTGGCGGGAACTTTGCTCGAGGAACTGTGAGAGTTGGTAATGATTTTTATGGGATATTCTTAATCTTTTAATGCAGGATTAAACTCTTACCTTAATAATAGAGATAAGTACGTGTTCAAGGAACCAAAAAAAGAACCGAATAACCTTGCATTTGGTAGTTTTCACAAAACAGGGGAAGTGAAGATATTCGGGTTTATTTTCTATTCCTGGAACAAATTTGGTGGAGATTTACTTGGAAACTTTCCATAGTTAGGATTGATATTGATTTGTTATGTCCGGACAGGGTTGGTAATTGGGAAAGAATCGTATAAAAAAGGGAAGAAGATATTCCTCGATGAAACAGGGCATGAAGTACTCGGCATGGAAGAAGATATTATGAGGAGATTTGAGTCTATCGAGTCCTTGGGTAATCTACAGAGAGGATGGAAAGATCAGATAACTTGGAGGACGCGTAGAAGAGATAATGAAGGAAAGAATATAGGCCGTAACTTCCGGTAGAAGAGAAAAAAATACTCTCGGATTTTTGGGTCCTGTGGTATATATTAAAGGATAGATTATTCCATCAAGGGGGGTCGAGAGTTTAGGGAGCTGAGGGAATCCTTGGGGGTGGTTGCAGAGGAGTTTAGGAGACCACAGAGACGAGTTTCATCATCACAGAGAAGGAAGAAGAAGCTGAAGAACATTGACCATCAGAGTCAGTCGCAGATTCCGTGACCTATACTTTCATATTCAATAGACTTTTTCACAGTTTTTGTAACAATTTTCCAACAATTAATCAACTTCACATCAGTTCTATTTACGCTTCTATGTAACAGCGAGTCTTGTGACAGTTATACCTGTTATAAACACGCTGTTTTAAACCTTTGCACCATATTAATCATATTTTGAGAAACAAACACATATTTTGAGACCATGGTTAATCTGAGGAGCTAAACCCTAACACTGGGGAGATGGATGAATCCATGTATCACAATTGCTTGGTAACTATAATGATTTTTCATGACTTTTGCATTGATTTAATTGATTTATGATTTTTATTAATTAGTTGTTATTTTGTCTGATGACGTATGCTTAGACTTAGAGCTTTTGATGCGTCATGCTTATGATTTACAATTAATATTTTTACCAAATTTATATTTGGCAAAGAAAAGAGTCGATAAAAATAGCTAGAATTGTTATGAATCATATATGAACCAATTGAATGTGATTAATGGTGAAATCCAAAGTCCCAGTCCTCTCGATATTTGTGACAATCCTTTGTATATAAGTCTAAAATCAAATCTCTACAAGTCTTTGAACGAACTTTTACAACCACTTTCTACAACAACATTAAAATTACATCACTCATCTCTTCCATTGCTACTTGGGCGTCCCTTCATGAAAACGGCTAAAACCATCATTGATGTAGACAAGGGAACGTTGACTATGGAGTTTGATGGATAAATAATACGTTTCAACATTTTCGAAATGATGAGATATCCTAGCGATGATGCTTTGGTGATGCACAATGATCTTGCTACATAAGTTATGGTCGTGCAAAAGACAAGCCCATGGATAGTCAGCTCATTCAGATCTGTCTCAGGTCTGACTACTGATTTGACCCGGGTTGATTGACTCATATGACCGGTGATCGGGTGGACTTTGACGGTCACCTGAGATACTTTTCTGGCCGGATTCTTGCCAACTTCCGACGGAAAACACAGTTTTCCGACGACTTATTTTTGGGACATATTTTCACACAATGAGCTTGGTGGACTTCTTGTTATTAGACTTTGGTCTTTGAAGACCTAATTTTGGAAAGTTGTAAAGATATAAAAGGGAAAAGTTTTTATTCTTTGAGGATATACATGATTCTACTGTATTTTTGGAGGAGAGCGGCAACTAGGGTTTGATTTCATTTATTTTTCATGTTCTTCATTTTATTTTTGATTATGAATATGATGAACCCAAAAACTATGAGTAGCTAAATTTCATTTATTGGTTATGGGATATAAAGTGGATTTCACAAATAAGATTTGATTCAATGTATTATTTTTGCCTCAACTTTATTGTTTATGATTCATGGTTTATATTGTTATGATTTGATTGTTTGTTTGGTTGAGTCCGGAATCAATCCGATTTACTTTCATATCTAGAGCTATATTAGGGTTTCCAATACGAAAACGTTGTTTATCCCTGATTCTTAGTAGCATAATTCCATTATTCCTTGTAGTGATACATCTCTATAATTGCATATGAATCATAACCTTGGTTAAATTGATTTAGTGCTTTTACACATTTTGATTGAATTGATTAGTCGTATTCCATAGATCTTATTGATTTTAGGGAGTTAAATCTAATTGTGCTTTTACACTTTAGGTTGCTTTCTAGGAAGAATTAACATATGCATCTTTTAATGTGGTTGTGATGAAATCATGGAATTAGCAGGAGATACTTGCGATCAAGGTATCCTAGGACTTTTAGTAAATGAGAGATTAAAATTTCAATTCTAGTCATTGTTGAGAATTCAAGTTTGTGAATGAAACTATCCCGTGACCAATATCTTCTCCTTATTGATTACTTTTATTATTACTTTGCTTTCAATTTAGTTTTTATTGCTTTGATAAATCAAAACCCCCACATTGGTTACTAAGAATCTGAAAATTTGCATAACAACAAAAGCCTCTCTGTGGATACGAACTCTTTCTTATTGCATACTATATTTATTTTAGTTAAGTAAGAAAGTGAAATTATTTTTTCTTGGCTGACAACCGGCCACTATTATCCATGCTGAATCTAGTGGCCAAATAAAAGGAATAAAAATTTGTAAAAATGCTCCGTCGGTAAGCCATTTTTTGTTTGCCGATGATTGTGTAATTTTCTGTGAGGCTAATATAACAACCAACACAAGCTTAGTTAAACTGTTCACTGATTTTGGCGAGGCTTCGGGACAATTAATAAACCTGAGCAAGTCCGGTGTTTTCTTTAGCCCTTGAACTGATCCAACCAAGAAATTAGAGATACAACAAATTTTAGGTGTTAAAGCAATCCCTCTAGGCGATAGATACTTAGGAGCCCCTTTATTTACTAATAGATCAAAAGTAAAATGTTTTGAGCCACTTATCGAAAAAATGCTTAGCAGACTTGTTGGTTGGAATGGAAAGGACGACTTAAACACTGCTGGAAAATCTGTTATGATACAAACGGTTACATCTTCGTTAGATGTTTACCAAATGAGTTGTTTTAAAATTCCTAAGAAAATCTGTAAAAAATTAAACAATCTCCAAAGAGACTTTTGGTGGAGGAAGAATGAAAAAGGAAAAAATGAAAAAGGAAAAAGGGGGTCTATTTAAAAGCTTGGGAGGCTATGTGTAAGCCTCTATATGAAGGGGGAATGGGGTTTCAAAACTTAGAAAATTTTAATCTTGCCATGTTGGTAAAAATGGGGTGGAGGTTAAAAGAGAATCCAGACTCCCTCTGTGCTCGGCTTTTAAAAGCTAAGTATTACCCTAATACAGATATTCTTCATATGAAAACAAAACCAAATGAAAGGTACAGTTGGGTCTAGAAAGGTATTTTAAATGGCGTTGAACAAATACAAAAGCATTGTTTGTGGAAAGTGGGTGGAGGAACTAGGATAAATTTTTGGAATGATTATTGGATTCCGGAAATCAAACCACCTATTCAGAAACCAAATAGGGGAGCTGAAGATATATTAACGGTAAGCCAATTGATAACTGATGTGAAAACTTGTGATATGGACAAACTGAGAACTTGTTTTGGCCAGAATACAATGAATTGTATTCTTAAAATAAACCCAACAGTTCAGGATGAAGATTCAACTGAATGGGCTCTAAGTACTAAAGGTAATTTTACTGTAAAATCGATGTATAACAAAATCAACTCTACTGGTGATGATAGTAAGGATTGGAATCAAATTTGGAAGCTGAAAGTTCCGCCCTCAGTTAAAACTTTTGTATGGAAAGCATCTAATGCTATTCTCCCAAACAGTTTGAGGGTAGCAGCCGTAATCCCTCATATAAATACTATGTGTACTCTTTGCAATGATGGTGAGGAATCTTTAACACATATTTTTATGACTTGCAATTTTGCAAAACAGGTTTGGCTGCACTTGAATTTTAGTATGGATTATGTGGTTAAAAATAGTACGACTTTTCATGATTGGTTAAATTCTTGGTTCACTAATACTAACAGAAATGGATTTGTGATGCAGTGACCTGAGTTTTGTAGCATTATTACGTGGCACGTGTGGAAATCAAGATGTGATTGGGTTTTTAGAAAATAGAAACAGAACAGTGCGGCGACGGCAAATGAGATAGTTAAATATATAAATAGCTTATCCACTGTAACAACCCCAAGCTTTAATATCTTTCAAAACCTATACTACAACCCTATGAAAGATGACTGCCTGAATATTTGTACGGCTGAAAACATAAATATAGAATCAAAAATTGCTTACAAATTCAGTATATAGCCTTATATATGATGAATCCTGTATCCACTTGTGGCATTGGTATAACACTTACAGATTTTGCAGGTTATACTATTGAAGTAATGGGAGCAACCTACAATTGCAATACTAGAGAGGAATTAGAAATAAGAGGAGCAGAAATAACTTTCCATTAGGCAACAGAATGGAGTGGTCATGAGGTGGCTTTCCAAAGTGATTCCATACCTATTTTGATGCTGCTTAAAGGAATGTACATTGAAGCTAGGAAACTTAGATATTCTATTAGCACTGAATTTCAAAGAAACAATATGGAAGTCATCAATTTTAAAATCTTGAACTTATGTTATCTACTAGATTTGATGTAATGTGGGCAGCTAATACAACAGCCTATTGTAACATTTTTAATCTCCAAAACAGATGGACAGGAGAGGATCTATGTCATCTTTTAAACTTCTTTAATTCCCAGTATTTCAATGAATATATATCATGGTCGAATCCAGTTCTGATCATGAATGTGTAATGTTAGAGGGTTCCTTCCTCTTATTTTATGAAAGAAAAAAGCAGCTATCTAGAATAGAATCAATAGATGTCCACCTGGGTTGCACGGACGCTCCGTTTTTGGAGTCGTGTCCGCGTCCGACTCACGTTGGACGCAGGACGCGCGTTTGACGCTGACACGACGCGTGTCCGACACACCAATATGCGCGTCCCACGCGTGTCTTGTTTGGATGCACCAATGACTCGGGTTTGAAGCATTTCTTTTCCATTTTCATTTAAACTTCTTCCTTTATTTTTACTATTATTAACTAAATGAAGAAAGACAAACATTTAGATCAATCATTTAAGTCTTTATTAGGGTTTTTTAATTGGAAATACATCACATATACTCTTGGTTGGGCATGTGTTGTTCTAAGAATGCAATTTGATGCATGTGTTTAACGGTGATTGATTTCCTGACCTTCGGCGTGTATAAACAAACGATCTTTCATTTTCTTTTGAAATTTATACACATATAGCATTATTTTCTAATTTTTTGGATTGAAACACTTGACTTTGCTGTATAAATAAATAATTGTGTATATAAATAAAATATGTATATACGTGTCCGCGTCCTAGTTTTTTGAGAATTTTGTAGTGTTGTGTCCGCGTCTACGTCATGTAACTTTGTCTGCGTCGTGTCGTGTCCGCGTCTACGCGTCCGCGTCTGTGCAATTGTCCACAAAAGCGATCCAAATTGCCTAGTGGAATTCCAAAAAAAACTGCTGATATAAGCTTAATAAAGCTTCATTTGAGTTTCATTGTTGATGAGTATTTAGATTTTTCAAATAGTAGATTATTTATTTTTCTTGTAAGAAAATTTGGAAAAAGCCCATTGCATTAGCTGACATTGATACCATCTAGTGTTCCTTACATATTTGTTACTTAATACTGATACACTTGATGGTAAAGATTAGCCTAGTTCACATCGTATGGTTGGGCTCGGATAGCTACCGGCAGTCGGACCTACAGACAGTGACGGAGCTATTAGTATGAACCCAGAACCCTAATTTGGGAATCACACCCTAAAAACAATTTAGAGACCACCAGTGCTGGTTTAAATCAATCCAGCCATCCAGGATGGCATGACAAGAGATAATCTACTGCTAGAAAAAGTTACCTTTTAAGCAAATTGTCCTAATCCTTGATAGCAAATGTTTTAGTTTTAAGAAAGAAATTTGCATGAATCATAAAGTCCTTATGCTAGCACGTAATTTTGGTGAGCACCCTCTTGGAATATAATCCCGACATTGTTACACCCTCATGGATGTCATATATATACACCAACACAACACCCACATTTGCATTTAAGCCCGAGATGGTCTGTTGATCGATACAAAATTATAAAACACTTGAACAAGAATAGATTAAATGAAAGTAGATTAGTTAATAACTGAGATGATGGAGGAAAATATTAAAAGTTGTTTTACGAGATAAAAAATCAGGAATTATATATTGTAGCCATCTTGTTATTTTTTATGAGAAGCGTAGTAATCTTATTATTGTCCGTGTGAAGAATTAGATAAATACTGTTATGATCTTTTTATTTTTTTAATAAAAATGTGCATGCGCTAGTGTGTAAAACGAGATCCATCTTGCATTTTTTTTAAGTGAAGAATTGGATTATTTATTTTTTGAAGAATTAAATAAATATTATCCACTAGATAATTTTAAATCAAAATTCACGAAAACCAAAAATTAGTGCGTAGCTAGTGCCCCAAAATTCATGCAAGCCATGACTTTGCCGCTAGTACATAAAGAGATTCGACATTTACGCGAATGCCCGCCAATCCATCTACCTGAATGCCCTCCAATCCACTTTTAATGGTATCGAACAATGAACTTCTTTTGGGATATTGTGGGTTCTACTCGAGTTACAATATCCGTCAAAAATAATTTTATATGTCTAGGTGGTTTTGGAGTAGTTTTTCTTGCAGTTCGTTTAGCATTTTTGTAAAAACAAATAAATTACCTGACTCTTTGAGAATTGTTGATCAATTTAGAATTTAATAAGAACGTGTAATTGGGGATACTTTTATTAATTGGGGATATAGCTACAGGATATAAATGGTGTCCCAATAGCAATTCAAGGTGACCCCCTATATAATTATTTTTTTAATTCCTAATCTAGCCCCCACTAATCAGGATTAGTGATTAATTATAATTAGTAAAATATTAAGTATTTGAGGGATAAATTAGTGTGTATTTATTTTTATTTGAATTTGTGTGGGTTAGTTGAGAGTAGAAGGAGGGAAAAAACAAATTGAGTGGAATTTTTATTTTTTTGAAAATAGAAGATGATTGTGATGAGAGAATTGCTGCTAAGAGGTTGAAATTTTAATTTTTTTTCTTTGAATCTACCATTGTTGCATGTGAAAAAGCTCGATCCCGACATGCTATTCAACTAAAAAACCATGCCGGAATTTGTTGGAATTTTTCATAAATTGTTTGCCACTATCCGGGGGGGTTCGGGGGGCGTAGCCCCAACGAGATTTTATCTCGTTACGAAATTTTTCAGGTTTTGATCTTCGAAACCTATTTTTTCTGGTTTTACCAGTCAACTTCCGGCAAAGTTATCTGATTTTCGAGCATGCCGGAAGTAGTTCTGGCATGGCTTTTGCTTAAATTTCTATGCCGGAACATGATGAAAAGTATCCAGAAACTTGATTTTTTTTTTCATTTGACTACCAGCATGGAAATATTTATATCGAGCATGCCGGAACTCAGTACCGGCATTGAATTTCATTACTTCCGGCATGGTCTTCATCATTTCCGACATGTTCTTCATCACTTCTGGCGTGGTCTTCATCCTAAATTTCTATGCCGGCACATGATGAAAAGTATCCAGAAAATTGATTTTTTTTTCGCTTGACTACCGGCATGGAAAGATTTATATCGAGCATGCCGGAACTTAAAACCGGCGTGGTATTCATCCCAGATCGAATGCCGGTACTTCAAACCGGCGTGGTATTCATCGCAAATAGAATGCCGGTACTTAAAACCGGCGTGGTATTCATCGCAAATAGAATGTCGGTACTCTATGTAACTCGACGGTTTCAGATATGTTTGGCGATTCTAACCTAAACCCATTGCTATAAATCGATTAAAACAATCAAAAATGAGTTCAAAATCACTAACCTTCTCAAAGAAGCCATGACCGTGAGTGGTTGATCGTCCGAGTTCGCCGCGTCGTCCTCCTCTTCTTCTTCTTCTTCAACAATCACTAACCTTCTCAAAGAACAATGAAGAAGATGAAGAATTTTTTTTTTCAAAACACTAACTGTGCTGTCACTCAAATGTAATTGGGGGATAAACTTATTTGGTTTTTAGATTTAATTGTTTTAGGGGAAAGGGCATAACAGTCTTTTCATAAAGGTTTTTAATTAGGCAAAGGGTATTTTGGTATTTTCATAATCAAAAGTTACCCCTTATCAGCCAACCCTGATTGGGGGAAATAATTCATGTCCCCCAATTAATAAAAGTATCCCCAATTGCGCGTTCTTTAATAAGTGGGATCTTTTATTTCGAAAGTATTTATCATTTATGGATTTTAGATTTTAGATTTAGAACGATAGTCTATGGTTTAAATTGATTATCAATAGCTAGGTTGAAAGGATGTCCACAAAAGCGATCCAAATCGCCTAGTCGAGTTCCAAATACATTGCTTTGGATCCCAATTGTAACAGGATATGGGATATTCGGATGAAATCCTCTATATAACAAGCTTAAAAAAGTTATATTCGAAGTTTATCTTGGAGGATTATTCAAATTCAAATTAATTTCTGGGAATTAAACTGACAAGAGTTATTACTTTATTTTTTTATTTTTATTTTGAAAGAAAATTTGGCAAAAGCCCCCTTGCATTAGCTAACATTGATCGGATAAGGCCGGACCCAGCTTAGTTCATTTCTCATTGCGAGATAGTTGATCATCTCATTTAACTGTCCGCCCTTCCATCATTACATAAAACTGATATACTTGTCGGTACAGGATCTTGCAATTTTCATATTAAATTAAACGAGATTACTTTTAAATAAAAAAAATTTAATCCTTCTAAACATACCACCCTAAAACAACACTAAAACAATATCCTACTTTTCTCCTCACAATTTTTTTGTGTGGGTCCCATGGGCCCCACGGAAGCTAGCATGGGGTCCCGCCATTAGTATGGGTTATGTGTGTGGTTGTTTTAGTGTTGTTTTTTTGGTTGTTTGTTTAGAATTTTTGAAAAAGATTCTGATAAGCTAAAAGAGTTGTTGTTTTTGAGTCCTTTTTCCGTTGTTTTACCATACATTCTAATCTGTAGTCAAATAATAAGCTATGAAAATTAAATTAGTAGCGAGTATTTTGTTGTACTAAAATCGTAGCACCATCTTTTTTCATCCGTTAATGTAATTATTCTTTCTCAAATAAAAAACTAACAAATTAAGATTTTCTTAACCATTTGTAATATTTTCTTTGAGATGTAATTTTGATGAGTAGGTAGTATCATGATGTTGAGATTCTAAAAATAGTTTCAGAAAAAATGAGCAAAATTGAATTTTTGTTTGGAAAACAATCATAAAAATCTTGGTTGGACATGTAATTGTGGCAAGCATGATCATAAAAATCAATCTCAACAACACTAGTCGTGTACCTACGAATTACTGTTTAAATCGTTATCTTGCCTTATTAGCATATCCCACAATTATTTTGCATATCCTTTAATTGTGCGTTCTAAAACTAGCGATTATCTTTTTCTCCGGATACATTCTTGACTCAATGTCGGGAATTTTGAACACAATCTTAACAATTAATTTGAAATCCAAAAAAACATTGATATTTGACAATCACATCTCAAATCAAGTCTCTTATAATAAATTTGGAAACAATCTTAACAATTAATTTGTAATCCATAAAAACATTGATATCTGACATTCACAGCGTAGATCAAGTCACTTATAATAAAATTTCTATAAGAAAAACTTCTGAATTCCTTTGGAAGGATGATGCGTGTCGTGAGTGCAATCAATTTAATAATCTTATTTCCACACAATTAACTGGTAATATAAAGGAAGTAAGGATCGTTCCCACGAAGAGCAATGAGTTTTAGTTGTCAAAGTGTCACAAAGGGGGGTTTTGTTTTAGATTGTAAACAAAATAAATAATCGAAGCAAATAAAATTGTATTGTAATCAATATAGAGAGATATGATCGAGGAATCCTTCTTCGTATATAAACCGTCAATGAGTTATTATAATTGCTTACTCGTCGTTAATCATATATTATCACCAACCGTAGTATAACAGCTAGATCAGTGTTATCCCCTAAATTCCTTATATCACTGGATACAGAAGTTCTCGCCTACCAGTTTCTATTCAACGAACCACCAAGTAGTAGATCACTCAAGGTGTAATCCAATCAAATGTTTTATCTTTTGTGAATTTATTGGTTGATCCTAATAGTTAGACTCTTAGATCAAGTTTCACTTTTTAGTGTTGTTTATACACACAATTGCTCCACAGAATCCCTTTGCAAGGTTTTGTGTTCTCTACTTGTGTACATGTTATTCGACGGTTACTTATCTCCTAACTTAATACTAGCAATAGATTGAATCAACAAATCAATTTAGTTGGCCACCTAAACAATCTATCAAATCAGTCATAAATATTCAAATAGTATAAACAAACGATAATCATATGAAGAACTTCAAAGTAGATTAATATAATAAATCAAATCTTGTTTACAACTTAGAATTCATCCTCAATCAATAGGTGTTTAGCTACTCATGGATGTAGAAACACCCATGATATACATATGAGAAAAGTAAAGAGATAACGTTACGATTGATAATCGCTCCGTATGATGTTTCTTCTCTCCAAACCCTAACAATTTCGTGACCTAAGGATGTCATGTGTTTTACATAACCTAATACCTTTTTATAGGTTTACATTACTTGGTCTTCACGTATTTAGTTTGGATCAAAAACCTAACCTAAAATAACGAAATAACATTCCCAAACGTGCCCTTAAGTCTTCCAAGGTGTGAATACACGTTTCCCCTTTGATAAGTGCGCAAACCCAGTCTGCAAACTTCAAAATCTAGTAGAAATTTTCGGAATTAAGTCTGCGAACCCCGTCCGCAAACCCAGTTCGCGGACTGCACTATCTTCGGTTTTCAATAAAACTGTTTTGGGTACAACTTCCTCATACGAACTCGGAATGACCTCATTCTTTTTGCATTATTTTTATCTTTCAATTTTCTTCAATACGGTGATGAGAAATCCTTAATTTGAATGAGTTAAGATCGGTTTATGGCCCTTCCCTTGATTTTGAGCGTTTTGCTCCTTTTCGTCGCACTTCTTCCACTTCTCTTGGACTTCGGCACTTGGATACTTGGAATACTTATCTTCATAGATATTTTCAGCACTTTGTAGCTCCTTTTTTGATGATTCACCTAATAGAGGCAAATAAGAGAAAACAAGAGTAATAATACGAAAATATGCAAGAATAATAGCTAAAACGAGTATGGAATAGACACTAAAATCATATGAATTATGCACTTATCAAAGGACAACTATTTTTTCTCTCTCCTTCAAACCCCTTACATAGGAGTTTATTACCCAAAATCTTACATAAGCTAAAACTTATCGGACACATGTAGGCTTTCTCAACAGACATGTAAAATATGGATGGTAGTGCCAATTATGGTTCAACATTTAAACACCATAGTTCATGTAATCAATTCATTTGATTGCAAAACATTAGATTTCAAATGAAATTCGTATGAGTAACAATCATAAGAGATCTTGTTTTAACATGTAAATTTAGTGAGCAAGGTCATTAAATATGCGATCATCATGAAATACACGATCGACATTGTATCATAAATGAATCCCACAAATCCATTTGGTTTAGAATATTTTATTCAATAAATAGTGAAACAATATAATGTGTTTAAGAAGAAGTAGAATTGAGCATCAAAATGAGCAAAGAAAAGTTAAAGATTGAGATGGTGGAGAAAAATGTAATATCCAATTTCAAAGAATACCTAAAAATCACACCGCTTGATTATGACCGATGATAGCGACACAAATTCTAATGCTAGCATGCTAAGTCTAATCTGTTTTATTTTAATTTATTGCTTATGATTTCATTACTCCGCTTTATTATAAAAATCCATTAGTAGCATGAGTAAATAAATTTTTTATTGCCGAGAAGACCTAGAAATTCTATTACTGCAGTTGATGTTCAATACAGATTTAATTTTCCTTTTTCATTTTCAATATGATTTTTTTTTAATTTCAATTAATAGAGTAAATTTCTCAATGAAAAAAGTAAGTTTCTATATGAACTTTTTTTTGTAGAGAATCTCGGCAGGCTGCTGGGTTTTTGTATGAATTAGATAGAGAAATATAACTATCATTGTCTTATTTAGAGAAACAATAACAAATCATCCATTGATTCAAAAGTGAAATTTTATGTTACTATTTGAAAGGTAAATGCTAGGGTATTTCAAGGTTAACAAGCTTCGAGAATCAAAGTTATTAATCAAACCAATTATCTTTTATTTTTGATACATTTCGGTGGGTTAACTTTTTTTTTTGAAGGAATGAGGAGCATGAATGCCCCAAACTTCATTGATAATAAGATATAATTACATAATATTCAATTACACCCATAAATCAAAATACATGATTAATATAATAATCTTGAATAGAAATAAATCCCAAACAAAATTTTGTACTAAATGTATGTAAACCGACAGGAGAATTGAAATCTTCTAATGGTTTATCACCATTTTGTTGGATACTCTCCGAGAACATAAGATGCTTCCATAAGAGAAGTAATATGCCCAAATTCTTCATCGAATTTGTTAGAGAATTGCTCGGTCGAACTCGCATGCGTTGCTATCTCAAGCATGTTTGTCAATGTTAGTGATCAAAACTATAAAGTCTTGATTTCTAGTCTATTATAGCTAAGGTCTCGGACTAGGATAGAAAGTGTAGTTGAGCTCAAGAACTCCATGGCGATCATCATACAAGACGAATGACTACTCAAGGAACTAGTGGATCTTCATCGACTTAAAGGTATGTGGAGACTTGAACTTATCTATCACTCAAAAGTCTATCTATTTCATCTCCTATCTTGAGACAAAAGTCATATTACTATATAGACTAAGAATATACACATATGTCATTCGAGCTGAGTATATCTCGCTTATCTATTTCTCAAAATGTGTGTTGGTTAAGCTTTCACTTTAGCCAAGTTCATCTTTTCCTAGTGACGCAAGTCATGTTACGTTTCAATCATTTTGGAAATTGCTCTGACGAAAAATAATTTATGAATAACAACTATATAACGTCCTCTGAGAATGTTTCAATGATTGAAATGAGAATATAACCAATGGGGGATATAAACATTGTTGTGGTAACACATATATGTATAAGTCCTTATTGCTTGAACCGAAGTTTGCGAAATTTATTGATCAAGTGAAACTGGAACGTGAGCCGTCAACTCAGTCCGCGAACTGGCGTAGTTCTCGAACCCGAGAATTTCTGCTGGAGTTGTAGCTCGGTTTCAGTCCGCGAACTGACGGAAGTTCTCGAACCGAGAATTTCTGCTGGAGTTTGTACACTCCAACCGGTTTACTTGAGTCCGCGAACCCAGTACACGAACTTGAGTAGGTTATGTCTAAAAACGATGTTTGTGAACTTATCTTAATAATCTAAGGAATGCTATTGCAAACCGTGGCTTTATAGTTTATGAATTGATTCGAGTGAATCACATCGTTTTTGCTTCAGTTGTGTCTTGTGTAGTACATGGGATCTCATAGCAATTGAATAACTCTCTAACTAGTTCATTTGAGTCATTTGGACTAGTTATGGTGAAGAAGAATATGGTTGATATGAAAGTTATCATTTGGCTAACCATTTGGTTAACTATGTTAAACTAACTAGTTGTACACGTTTGGGTACGATTACACAAACCCAAAATCGTCAAGTACATGTGTGTATGGCAAGCTAAGTTTTCGATCTAACGGTTTATAAATATTAGCTTGTATCTAATCAGGTTTTCATCTAACGGTGAATATTGAATGCTTTGTTACCAAGCTAACATTGATTGCAAACCTTGATTTGAAAGACTATATAAGGGAGAACTCTAATAACTGGGAAACCTAATCCCCACACCTTACGTGTGATACTAGTTGCATAGCTAGAGTCGATTCTCCTTTAACCTTTGATTTTCTTCTTCTAAAACCAGGTTAACGACTTAAAGACTTCATTGGGATTGTGAAGCCAGACCGATACTACTTTTATCGTAGTTGTGTGATCTGATCTTGTTGTTTCTATCGTACGAGTACAATTGTTATAATTGGCTTGAGATTTCTATCTCCGATAGGCAAGATATAAAAGTAATCACAATCATCTTCGTCTCATCGTTTGTGATTCCACAATATCTTTTTTCACTGCGTCGATTAAGACTATTGTGAGGTGATTGATAAAACTGAGTTGTTCTTCGGGAATATAAGTCTGGTTTTATTGATTGGTTCCTGTTCACCTTGATTTATCAAAAGACGGAACAAAACTCATACGTTTATTCGTGGGAGACGAATTTACCTATGTTATAGACTTTTATGTGTGAGACAAATTTGTTTATTAAAGTCTTCGACTTTGGGTCATAGCAACTCTTGGTTGTGGGTGAGATCAGCTAAGGGAATCAAGTGCGCAGTATCTTGCTGGGATCAAAGGCATATGAGCATAAATGTACATTGGATCAGTGTGATATTGATTGGGGTTCAACTACAATCCATACCGAAGTTAATTTGGAGTAAGCTAGTGTCTGTAGCGGCTTAATATAGTGTATGTTTAATCTGGACTAGGTCCCGGGGTTTTTCTGCATTTTCGGTTTCCTCGTTAACAAAATTCTGGTGTCTGTGTTATTTGTTTTTCGCATTATATTTTTATATAATTGAAATAATATATGTTGTGCGTTGTTCAATCAATTAGAATATCAGACCATATTTGTTGTTGATTTAAATTGATTAACACTTGGATATTGGTCTTTGGTACCATCCAAGTTATCTCTCTTTGATTAAGACTCGCAGATTGTATTTGCTTGAGTAAATCAAATTGAGAGATAGAGATAATAACTCCTTGAGATATTTTCTATTGATTGAGTCTGACTGTCTAGTTGATTCTCTAGAAAGTAACTCGGAGTTGTCCATACAGATTGCTAATCGAAATATTGGGTGTGGTTGTTAGACCCCCGCTTTTTCAGAATTCTATAATCTTTGATCATCATGTCCATAGAAGGTTGATTGAATGATTGAACGAAACCGAAAGTCCTCCAGGAGGTATGAGAAACCATAATGGCACAAACTTGCCATACGTTATCAGAAATAAAAAATATTTACAATACCAATTGCTATAATGCAATTTGCTTTATTTAGATATATATTAGATAGATAAATCTACCCGGATCTTAAATTAAATTAAAATCCGGGCAGAAAATGAGAAGATGGTTAAAAAAATTCAATGAAGAAGATGAAGATAACTACTAATAGATGAATATAACTACTCCCTAAGAAGATAAATGTTTATGTTTTGAGAGATAAAGTTTCAGAGCAAAAGTTCCTTTTTAATATAAAATCATATTTTATTTTCGGTGGGTTAACAAAACCTAAACCAAAATAGAAAAACAAAAAGAAAGGAATATATGCTAGTTACTCCTTCACTTCCTCCTATGATAAACTTGCATGTGCCTTGTCAATAGCAAGAATCTCTTTGAAATCAGGTGAGGATTTATCATGCTTCACCTCTACCAAGAACTAGCAGGATGAATCCATGCAAGAAGATATACAACCCTATTTTCCCTGTAAAATTGTATTACTTTCCAAGTGATATACTTGTTGTTCATCTCTTTTAGCCTTCTCTAAATTTGAAAAATATTCCTTGGCGGCTCAGGATTATGATTGGTAAGCTAGTTATAAACTGCCATGGAGTCTATAACAATGTAAATTTTTAACAAACTTTTATCTATATCTATCTTAAGACCCAATTCAATTTCTTAGAGCTCATGAGCAAGAACAGAGATAGAATGGGTCACATATCTGCAATATGATCATGAATAATAACACCAAAACCCTCAAATTGCTTTTTTTTTTGAAACATCCATATTTATTATAACCTTATTGTCATAGAAAGCTAACCAGGTACTGGTAAAAACTTCAGGGCTGAAAAAAAATCTCAGTTTTCCATCTCCTTATGAACCATCTAGCATTCATATTATCATCCTCCTTTTGAATCTTAGCAGACACTTTAAATCTTACATCTTGCACCACAAGCAAACTAACCTGGTCTTGAAAATTAGATTGATGCTGAAATTGATATTGTTTCTTTCTATCCAAACTTTGTGAATAATCGTTGACATATAATTGTGGGCATTAAATTTATGTGCCCATCAAATAATTTCCTTATCCTGATTATTCCCTAGATTCCCACGACTTCAACAAAAGCCCTCTCATATGACGGCACAAAAAGAGCATTCATGAAACAAATGATTTTTAGTCTCAACAGCAGCACTGCACAAAACACAAGAGACAACTTGCACAATACCCCAACTCAACAATGTGCTCTTAGTTTTTAGCCTCTTGTGTAAATCCAACCAAGTAACAAAGGAGTTCCTAGGAACGTGATCATTAGACCACATTTAATTTTTCCAGACAAGCATAAGATAATGAGTTGAAATAAAATGACAAATAGCTCTCATAAAGAAGTGACCTGAATGACTAGCTTGCAAAATGACTAGCTTCCCACACTGTTTATGTCCCCTTAATAACTTAAAATATAATTTGGAAGGGCCTCTCCACTCATTCCCAATTGGTTTTGAGTTGGATGCCCACATACTTTAATTTGGTATCAGAGCTAGGCTCGTGTATGAGTAGGCCCAACGGTCACCACACAATGTAGGTCCACGTGCTAGACCCAACGAGGCTACATGTGAGGGGGCGTGTTGAGGATAATAGTCCCACACTGTTTATGTCCCCTTAATAACTTAAAATATAATATGGAAGGGCCTCTCCACTCATTGCCAATTGGTTTTGAGTAGGATGCCCACATACTTTAATTCACCTTATCCTGCACTTCATCTTCCGTAAAAGAAGGAAAAACCCATGCACCAATTGAGATTAAAAGTCGGAGATAACGTTAGTATTATAGGCTCGAATGGTCTCAAGAGCCTAGTTAGCAATTTGGGGTATAGAGATAAGTTTGGGACGACAAACGTACGAATATTATACGTACAAGTATTACACGGGTTCGGATAATTCGAATCTATCGAAAATTTGATTAATGGGTCAAGAGTCGTCGTAATTTAAGACGTCGTATCATACATGTATAATTTGTTTTACTAATACGAGTTCGGCAATGAAAATTCAACACATATTAATTTATATAAGAAGACTTTTAGATATATTGTTGGGTGACCATCTTATTATTTTAGGATTTGAATGAAGTATATACAAAATATATACAATTAAAGTAAAAAATGAGTATTCGGCCCTCTCGTTGGGATTGGGTATCACTCATATAGGTCTATAGTCAAAGGTTCGAAGCTCTTTGTGAATAATCTTTATAAATAAGAAAAATGATTCAAATAGGCTAAGTTATTGTGGTGGAATTGCAAAGGGGCCATAGCATGTCGATGGTAATCCCAAAATTTTAGCAAATTAAGCATCCGAATAATTCGTATTATTCAAAGGACTCATGTAAGACGTTTATTCAGTTCGTGATTTGAATACTTCGACCATATTTTTCGTTCTCGAATAACACGCCGAATTGCTAACTTGGCTCATGAGTATCTGAATCAATCCAATCAAATAATATGCTTTTATGATTCCAACAATCATGTAAAAAGTTATTATCAACTCCAACCCCAATATGTGTCAAAACCAAAAAAACTTCAACTCCAACCCCAATTGATTTTCTAAGACAGATGGGCCTTTAATTAAACAACTGTTAAAACTACTCAAGCCTTAAAGGCAGCTAGGCCTGGTTGTATTACTATTTAAGGTGATCCTTTTCTTTATTTAGATGCATGGCATATACCTGGACCTCCCCAATCTAAGAGCAAATTCGAATCCACCGAGCCTAATATCCTAAGAAAAACCAACATAACCCCATATATTTATATAAGAGGAGTTTCCATAGGATATCCAAATTCTGAAGTGGAGACTCAATTTGCTGACACCTCAAGTGTGAGTCTCAGGCTAGGCTCCTGACTAATTAGGGACCATGGTTTTTTTTTGAGGGGACCATGGTTTTATTAGGCCACCTTCCCTATAGTTATAAGGGATATCCTAAAGTTAGGAAATGACTAACTTATCCTTTATCTTTTTTTATATTATGACTAACCTAATAATCTCCCTTCTAAACTAACTAAGTTAATTGAAACTCTAAATCGTAAACATAAACACAATTAGAGGTACTAACAAAATTTCATTTTAAATTGAGGGAGTAGTAATCATAAAAATTGAAGTTGCAGAGAGAAGTTCGGCTAGGAATTTTGTGAATTTTTTTTTGTCGAACTAGCCGAACCTGCTGGAAATAAAGAACATGAAGAACAGTTTGGTTGTTTCACAGGAAAAAAATTACCAACCCAACTTTTTAATTCATATCCGAACTTTTAAATTTCCCAGCCTGACTTTTTATTTTCTAGCCGAACTTTCTGGTTTTCTAGCCTAATTTTCAGATAAAAGTTCGGTTACATCGCAGATATTTCCTCTTAACCGAAATTTTCTCTGAAATTCTATATATTGAGTTCGGTTACTTCACAAATTTTTTTCTTCTCCTAACCGAATTTTTCTCTGAAAACCTATTTTGTTGAGTTCGGCAATGTTTTATAAACTTTGCGATTATGCCGAACTTACCACTTGTGTTTTTTTCCGCATATTTCTACCAAAAGTTTGGAAATGAAACCTATAGAATCAAATAAACCGAACAATACTCTGTAAACCCCATCCTAAAAGTTCGGTTACCTATCCTGGAATCTGGATAGCCGAACTTTGCAAAACTCCATTAAAGGTGGTCTCGGCAACTTGTGTTTGAAGATGCACTAACCGAACTACACCAACAGGCGAGTTCGGCTCCTGTTCTTCAGAAATTGTAGCGGAACTTGGTTGACCTAGCAATTTTTTATTTTCAATTTTTCGAAAGTTTTAGCCAAATCAAGCAACATTAACTAACTTTGAAGTTTATCTAAGTACCCAAAACATCATTCGGTTGGCCAAGTCAAGCAATATTCACCCATCTCAAAAAGTTTTTTTTTTTTTTTTCCAAGACCATCCATCTTCTTCTACTTCTTCTTCACTTCTAATAATTCTTCTACTAGCAAACAACTTATTTAACCTCACTAATCACTCTAATTAACTTAACATAATCACTAATTAACTTAACATAATCACTAATTAACTTAACTAATCATTTCACTAACTTAATTAGGAAGGGTAATTTTGGCATTAATATAAATATATAGATAAGGGGTATCCTCAAATTACTTAAAATAACCTACCAAAAATAAAATGATGGTCCCCAAATTCCCCTCCATAAAAAAGAGTGGTGCCCAAAAAATTGTTCCTAATGAGGCTACCCCTTGTTGGTTTATCTGGGCCGGTTAAATCTGTTACAATAGGGCCACAAATTTTACCATTTAGTCCAGGTGGACTTTATCCAACGACGGTGATTCAACCCTAACCTCGTTTCTATCGAGAGAGATATAGAATCTCTTCCCATCGGATAAAAGCCCTATTTCTTTTTCTCTCTTCCATATTATCTATCTTTAAAACCTTTTTCAAAACCATTTTCGTTTTCAAAAAATTGTGGATCTTACGAAATTGAATTTCTTGTTTCTTTTTTTTCAATTGGTTTGATGTTAGGATTTTTTTTTTTGATGTAGAAGACCTTTAGGTGAAGTTGATTTCATCTTTGAAGATTTCTCGTTTTCAAACCTCATCCGGTAAAATTGTAGTTTTACAAACTAGATTTTCCAGTTTCTTTTCAATTTCTTTGTTGTTAGGTTTTTTTTTTTGATGTGAAGATTTTTCAGATTCAGTTGGATTTCTCAAAGATTTACAGGTATACGATCTCTATCACTTTTAATTCATTTGAAGTCCAGTTGGTGCTACTTTGCTGTTAATGAATTTTTAGAAATTTGTATGATGAGTCAGGGTTTCTCTTTAGATGATAAATTTTAGATGTTGGGTATACATTTGATTTGAAATTACTAAAGTTGGGTATCCATTTGCATATGGGTTTATGTGGTTTTTGTGATTCTGATATTAGTAATGAGCTCGTGCATTGCTTAGTATACTAAGAAAATGGTCAGTACAATGTGAGTTTGATTCTTTAATAATATTACAGTTGTCATGACCTACTATGAGTTGATGCAATCTTAGAAGTTGAATGAATTGTTTTGGAAAAGTTGTGTTTGAAAATAATTTGAATGATTGTATGCATCAAGCTTGAGTATAAGTAAGAAATAGGGGTTGTATCATTCAATAGCCAATCTATTGCATTATAAGCTTGGGCAATGAATTACATTGTGTCATTTTAGAAGTTGAATAAATAATTTTGGAAAAGTTGTTGTTTGAAAAAAATTGAATGACTGTATCCATCAATCTTGAGTATAAGTATGACATAGGGTTTGTGCTATTCAATTACTAATCTGATTCACTTTAAGCTTGTGCCTCTGTGCATATGATTCTGATATGGGTTTATCTGGTATGTGTAATGAATTCAGGTAACTATGACAAGACTCCCTGTAAGTAACCGCAGATCTCGTCACTCCACAACGCCTACCACCAAAGCAGCTAATTGGTCACCTTTGGTTGATAGAAGAGGGTCTCCATCATATGAAAGTCGTGGAAGGTCCTGCAGTTAGCAGGCATAGGTCCCTTGTCTGAGGGTGATCATTCTCCAAATGAAGGTCATGTTTCAGAACTGTGGACTGAGGCCTTACAGGTAAAAAATGATACTGAAGTTGACATGAGTCAAGAAAGCACAGTTGGTAATGCAGTTGTTTTCATTTTGCTTTCCTTTGTTTTCTCTTCTTTTAATTTATGCTTATCTTAAGTGAAATTTTCAATGGATGCATCCTTAATATGCTATAGATGTATTCAATGTTGAAGTTCTTTGTGTGCTTATATGTTGTTACCACACCTTTGTAATGCTTCTAGTGCACATTTGGTCTTTCTAGGATAATATTAAATTTGGTATCTCATCCATCTTTTCCCATGTTTCATGTGTATGTCTAAAAAGTCTTAGTTCAAAGTTGGTATGTTTTCAATCTAATAAGCTTTTTTGTTTTTGCTGTAGGTGATCACCTTGTGCCAATTCAATTCAAGTTCAACCCATATGGTTAAACTGAAAGCTGACATATGATGCACATACAAAGACTTTCTTTATAATGAAAGCAATTTTGTCGTGGTGCATTCATGATCCTGCATATGCACACATGGCTGGTTTGCGAACATCTGGAAGATTTGGTTGCCCTGTGTGCTGTGAAGATACAGAGGCCTTGAGGCTAAAATGTTGTAGAAATTTGTGTACATTGGTCATAGAAGATTTTTGGGAGATCAGGCTCACCCTTATCATCGTGAAAAAGCCAAATTCAATGGATTTGAGGACTTATAGGGGTGCACCCAGTCGTTTGACTGGCGTTGTATTGTTCGATAGGACAACAATAGCAGATAAGGATTTCGGGAAGCTGGTAAGGCGGTTGCCTGTTGAAACTCTATATTCAAAGAGATCGATCCTGTTTAGTCTACATATTATTGGAAGGTAACACACTGTCTTTGTATTATAAACTAGGCCTATTTTCTGTCTGCCGTTTGCTTTCAGTAATTAGTTTTTGCATGGAAAAAAATGAAATTATGTCTTTGATTTTCGTACTGAAAATGATGTGTCAACTGACTTGGTTAGGGAAGTGAGGTAGGATTAGGAGGGTGAAAATGGATTGAAAACTAGTGAGAACTACAAAATCTGTGAAGAAAATGTGAGAACTTGGAATTCAGACCTATTACCAATTCACTATTTCTGGCCAGCCCTATTATATCTTTCATTTACTTTAATTCAATATGTAGTTTTTACTTATAAGCCTTTGCTAACATAATCTTATCTTTAGTTTCTATAAATTTGGCATAATGTGGATGTGATGCATGCAGAAAGTACTGTGCAGAAAATTTGTTTGGAACTTGAATGGATCACAAGGATAAGTCTTAAGGATGGGGTTCTGGCTCGGAAATATCTAGATTTCTGAAGTTAAAGCGTAATTTGTGGTTGACGGAAAAGAATGGAAAACAAGACTCATTATTGGTTGCTTAAGAATGAAAAAGAACTAGTCTGTAAAACCTTTAGCAAACTGAAAGTTCCTATTGGTTATAGTGGAAACTGGAAACATGAATTGTGTTTGAAGGAGCTACAGTTTTTTTTTAGGGTTTGAAGTCTCATGACTACCATATTCTTTTGCCAGTTTTTCTAATGTACTGTTTCAAAAAGAATATTGTAGTCATGCGACTTCATACACTTAAATTGGCATTTCCCAGGATTATGACGCATCAAACCATATGAAGTTGAATTTCTTCTTTGATGATTTCTTGTTTTCAGGGTTTTAATTGTTTTTTTTCCCTGATGTAGAAGATTTTTCAGATTCAGTTCTACAGGTATAAAATAATCCATTCGAAGTTCAGTTGGTGTTACTGTGCCGTTAATGAATCTTAGAATTTTTTTTTTTTTTTTGACACATGAATCTTAGAATATTTGTATGATGCGTTAGGGTTTCTTTTTAGATGATAATATTTTTTTTGTTGGGTATTTCATATTTGTTTACATTTGATTCGTAATTCTTAAAGTTGGGTATCTATTTGCATATAGGTTTATGTGGTTTTTGTGATTCTGATGTTAGTAATGAATTTAGAATGGTTTAAATAGTTTATGTGTTATTTTTGTAAAATGTTTGTAATGAGCTTGTGTTTTCTTGCATCGCTTCTTTAATTTTGAAATAAAATGCTTGTTGAATGAACTGCATTGCTAAATAAATGGTCAGTACAATGTGAGTTTGATAATATTACCGTTGTCATGACCTACTATGAGTTGATGCAATTTTGTATGCATCAAGCTTGAGTATAAGTAAGAAATAGGGTTCGTATCATTCAATAGCTAATCTAATGCGTTATAAGCTTGGGCTTGTGTAATGAATTACATTTGATTCTGATATATGTGGTATGGATGTCATTTTAGAAGTTGAATAAATAGTTTTGGAAAAGTTGTTGTTTGAAGAATATTGAATGATTGTATCAATCAATCTTGACACTTGAGTATAAGTATGACATAGGTATTGTACTATTCAGTTACTAATCTCTTGTGCCTCTGTAATGAACTGAATATGATTCTGATATGGGTTTATCTGGTATGTGTAATGAATTCAGGTAACTATGACAAGACTCCGTGCAAGTAACTGCAGATCTCTCGAGTCCACAACGTCTACCACCAATGCAGCTAATTTGTCACCTTTGGTTGATAAAAGAGGGTCTCCGTCATATGAAAGTCGTGGAAGGCCCTGCAGGTAGTGGGCATAGGTCTTATCCCTCGTCTGTGGGTGTTCCTTCTCCAAGTGAAGGTCATGGTTCAGAACAGTGGCTTGAGGACTTACTGGCAAATGATGATACTGAAGTTGACATGCGTCAAGAAGGTAAGATCACTGTCTTTGTATTATAAACTAGACCTATTTTCTGTCTGTCGTTTACTTTTACCAACTAGTTTTTGCATGAAAAATAAAAGAGAAGGATGAAATTATTTTTTGATTTTCGTACTGAAATTGATGTCTCACCTGTCTTGGAAAGGGAAGTGAGGTAGGATTAGGAGGGTGAAAGTGGATTGAAAACTAGCAAGAACTAAGAAATGTGTGTTATGAAAATGTGAGAACTTGGAGAATTCAGACCTATTATAAACTATTTATGGCAGGACCTATTATTTCTTTCATTTACTTTAATTCAATATGTAGTTGTTATTTGGAAGAACTGTACAGAGAATTTGTTTGGAACTTGAATGGATCAGAAGGATAAAGTCTAAGGATGGGGTTCCATGACAGATTTTTATAGGCTCGTAATCGGTCCTAATAATAATAATAAATGGTGGTCGCGTAGTTATAGAATTCCAAAATATTTAATGGCCATCCAAAATGTTCCAAATTTTGCCAAGTCAAGCACTTAGCTACAATTAGAACCCACTAGCTAAGATCAAGCGCTTAGCTACAATTAGAATCTGTTGCCAAGTCAAGGATAAGAAAATGCAAGGACGAACCTATCATGAGTTCTTTCTCCCAAATTTGTTCTTTCTTCTTTCAAAACTCATTTTGGGCTTAGCTAGGAAGGTTAGGTCAATCTATTTTTCTAGGCCACTGGCCACCTGATTCTCTACCCGGGAAAAAGCTCAAGTACTGTAGTGCAGGCGAGATTATATGTTGATGAGAAAGAGTTTCCTTAGATTAAATGCTTGTGTCCACCGTCCACAAAGCAGAAAAGCAAGATGGATGGATGATGGACCCGAAGTGTTACTTAATGGAAATTTAGGTTGGAAACCTAGTTTCCGCAATCCAGCTTTTGGTTACATGATATTACAATCTCTAGAAGGCAACCCACTAGCCGAAGTTTGACTATGTCTATAATATACCAGGTTTAATTGGGGGCTGCCCACATTAAATGGGGGCTATGCACTAGAAGACAAAACAGGTCTCCCAGTAGAACATTGGGTCACCCCTTATAAAAAAATCTTTCTAAATGCCCAAAATAGCCTTGAGTGATTAGTATTAAGAGTTAATGAAGTAGATTAGTGTGTTAAATTAGTTTAGATAAAAATCAGTTTTTTGGATTAAAATTTGGGGAGATTTTAGTTTTTTGTTTATTTGTTTTGAGAAGAAGAAGAGGAGTTTTGATAAGAAAAATTAGGGTTTATGGAAATGAGTGATTCAAGTGGAGGGAATGAGTTTGGTGAAGCTTCAAACAACAACCATGATTGTGTTGATGGTATTGTGTCAACTAATCCTATGGATTGGATGTTTGATGAAGAGATGCTAATGGAGGAAGCCATCAATAATGGTGAAAATGAAGATCCTATTGCCCCAAATGAGGGAACCAACACTCAAAATGAGGAACCCAAAGCTCAAAACAATCAAGTAAACTTCCTATACTCTTCAAATTGCATGAATGGTACTCCAAGTGGTCGATTCATGGACACCATGCAACTACTCAGAGTGACGGTCGTTAGTGTCGGGTAATTAATTCGCTAACGAGCCTCAAGAGTCGTCCGTCTGTTTACACCCAAGCTGACGACTAAAACCTGCAACTTTTAATGGTGATGAAAAATCGTCAGCTTGGTGTGTTAAAAACTGACGACAAGAGTCGTTTGTTTGCTTTGTTTACTCTCCAACGACTCTTAAACACAGTGTCTCTGGGCAGAATTGTTTTTTCTGGGTTTACGATCGTCACACATTTATTCATAAAAACTGCCGACCCTAACCAACCATCAACATTTATCACTAGAGTCGTTGCCATCGATAGTGTTACATATTAACGACCCTTAGTGTTTTCTTTTAAGGTTTTTGATTTCATAAGATCATTTCATTGAATAGTAAAAGGCATACATCATGCATATCGTTGCATTGAAGGAAATGAAATACAATAGATAATAACAGTGCACTTAAACACTCAACCATAGATGCTGTAATTATAGGTAGTGCCGTTCAAGATGAGGTAGCAATCGTCGAACTTAAACTTGTTCCCACGAAGCACCTCGTATCACTTATACGCCTTCCCCAACTGAAAACACAAGACAAAAAACTTAGTTAATTGTTCAAAGGTTTCGAAAAGTTTTACCTCTTGTTTAAACACTTACTCTTGTAGCACCCAACATATTGGGCATGGCTACCCTTACAACATTAATTTCTCTTTTGAAAGCATCACATTCTAATTTTATCTCTTGGAACCGTTCCTTCACTTGTTTCAAAGACCTTGAGTTGCGATTTCCGTCCAACGCCACAAAAAAAATGAACACGCGGTTCCACTAACCATCCGATGTTTCATCAATGTTTTATTCTATACTTTCCAAATGGATTGTGACTGTCAACCAAGCTCTCACAATGACGCAATTCTCTTCCGAAGTGTAGGGAGTAGCCATGGTGTTTTCTCTTGTTTTTCCTCTTGGATGATGAATGATTGATATAGTATGTGAAGGTTAAGAATGAAAGAGTTGTGTGAGTATTAGGTGAGTCTTGGGTCTCTATTTATAGAGTTGAAGACCCAACTGCCTCTTTTTTGAATTTTTTTCCGTTGGTGGACTCAACCACATTTGGTGGATTCAAAATTCGCATTTACTGCTATAAGAGTCGTCAGTTTCCATATTAACAAAGAGACGACTCTTTCTGATATTGAGGGTCGTCGGTTGTGGATTTTAAAGTATGACGACTCCATCTTGAAGTATCTGATGTATTGAGCATCAAGAGTCGTTCGTATTTATTTCTCCTAAACAGACGACTCTTAGTGGTGAGTTTGAAAAAACAAAGAGTCGTCGGGTTTTAATAGTTGTAACTTGACGACCCTTTCTTTGATAGATAAAAGCTGAACTGTTTTTATTGAATTGGAAAGAAACGTACATGTAATTCAAAATAAAACATAAGGCTAGTTTAATTATAAAATGGAAGGGAGTTAAAGAGTTTTTCTATGAGCGTACCGGGAATCCTAATAACCGCAAATGGAGAGACTTAGCATTTCGATTCAACAACATGAAAGGTTCAATGCGAGAGTACGTAATAGTTAGAAATATAGTGTATGACTATCATCTACAAGCTCCCCTAAGGGAAAAGGTGAGTAATGCAATAATGTTTATACCTTATTCATTGTTAAAAGTTACTAATGTTAGAATTCCTATATTATTTTAGCTGGAACGTTTCAAAGGGTTATGGACAATTCGTAATGAGGAAAATAGGTTCATTCACCACAAAGAATATACCACATTGTATCGACAAGCAAGAAGGTTTATTGACGAACATTTGATGCGCCGGATTCTTGATTACCCTTACTAGTTTTTCTATAATGCTACACTCTATGTAATGTTGCTTTTTTTTATTGAAATCAAATCCCTATTTTTTTTGGTCAGATGTTATGAAGTTTCAAGAGTCGTTGGTTATATTCCAATTAATACTAACGACCCTTTAACTGGTTGTTATGATCTACATAAGGGTCATTAGGTTTATCCATAAACACCATGACGACTCTATCCATCTCTTTATTTTGTACCCTGGATTATTGCAATCTCACAGTCGTTAAGTATGTTTCAAATAACAATAACGACCCTATCTACATATATCTGTACTCTCTTGGATTGTTGAACGTTAGGGTCATTAGGTGTATCCATATACACCCTAACGACCCTGGAAACGTATTTCTTAACTCCCTGGATTATTGTATCCAAAGGGTCGTTAGGTTTAGCCATAAACATCAGAACGACCCTTTCCATTAGGCTCTCCTGGATGATTAGTGAATAAAGAGTCGTCCTGTTGAAACAGTTATAGTAAACGACTCTAATAATGGAAATTGAATTCCAGTGCTTCAACTTAAGGGTCGTTCGTCTACTAGAATGGACGTTGCCGACCCTACTGCTAATTTAGAAAAAGTAAAAAAAAATCTAACCGTACACATGCTAAAACAATAAACATTGTGCCAAAATATTATGAAAAGTTATAAAACCTAAGTTCAAGTTTATAGTTTCCAAACCTAACACACAAAGTTTTTTAAACAAACCATCCAAACATAATAAGAAACCATCTAAGAAAAGTTATAAACATAACTTCAAGTTTAAAGTTAACAAACTTCTTAGCAACGAAGACAACCTCCTCTTTACGACCTGCCTGATCTAGAGACCGTCTTCTTTCTCTTTGGAGGACCCTGAGTTGCATTGCCACCATCTTGTTCATTTTGTGGTTGGATACTTTGTCCCTGCTGAGAACATTTTTCTTCCATCTGTGCACGTGTTTTCCGGCTCCTCTTGCCTTCCTTGGAGAGCTCATCAAACATCTTCTTTGCTTTCAGATTCTCAATGTGCTCCATGTATTGAGCGTAACGACGTTGCTTCTCAGGATCAAAGACTTCCCCTTTAACTGCCATCTCGCCAAATGGGAATTGCAATGTGTCGACATCAGGGTAATACCTTTCACATAGAGTAGATACTGCAACCTTATCATAATCAATCATTGAGTTCTGAACCGCAGTATACAAACCAAAGTTTTCAACATGAGCTCTAACTCTTGCACATTCCTTGTCTAAAGGTCACAACTCCATTTTCCCGAAAGAAGATTGGTTCTTGAAAGGACGGACGACATTCTTATGATCCTACAAAAGAGAAACAAGTCATAATTAGAATGTATTTACAAAGTTATATCAACTAATCGAATAACAAGCAAAGTTGGTATACTTACGATTATCTCATAGATGGTACGAGACCACGATCCACGATATCCAAATAGAACTTTACATCCATCCCCAGGTTCTCCTCTCGCTTTACCACTAATAAGACGAGTCAGCTGCAAATATTTTATAGGAACGTGTCTCACGCTAGGTGCAATATCCGATCCATCCTTTTTTACCCTCTTTTTACTCTTCGGCTGTTCAATCTCTTCACTGCCCTGTTTACCAGCATCATCACCTTCATCCTCCTTATCACCATCTTTACCTTCATCATCATCCTTCTCTTCATCCTCTTTCTCCTCCTCTTCACCATCACCATCCCCATCCCTATCACCATCCCCATTACCATCACCATCCCCCTCCCCATCGCCATCCCCATTACCATCGCCATCACCATTACCATCATCTTCTTGTATCTGTTCTTTTTGTTTTTCTACTTCTTCTTCCTTATCACTTCCTTCAGCTGAAATAACAGGAGAGGATGAACGTGACGAATACGACGACTCCTCGCCTTTGTCTCTTGGTTCAGTGATAGAAAAGGCTACCTCACTCGGTTTTCTTCCGCGTAATGGACCGGCATTTAAGTACCTACCATGTCGGGGAGGTTTGGAAGGAGGGGTTATCATCATTTTAACATTGTCTTTGGCCTTCTTGGCACTACAGCCCATACACGTAAAAGAACATAACAAACATAAGAGTTAGATTCATGTCTTCATGTTTAAGGGTCGTTAATATAAGATTCTAACAACCAAACGACCCTTTAAGACACAACAACGACTCTATTTAGTGGGTGACGACTCTTTCGCTTTTTTGGACAAGGACCCTGTCATTTTCTCCAGTAGGGTCGTTTGTTAATTAGTTAGAGTCGTCCAGGAGAAACCAAAAGGGTCATTGGTATACAATCACCGTCGTTAGAAAAGAGTCGTCGTCTTAATGCTAATACCCAAACGACGCTAATCTAGGTCACCATAACTGCAGTTTCAGAAAAACAGTCGGCATCTTCAACCTAAGAACCTAACGATTTTTCATACATTTTACATGCAACTGCAGGGTCGTTAGTGTTTTAATATTACGATACTGCCGACCCTTACACTGTAACTTCCAGTTTTCAGTTACCAAACTCGATTTCACAATCAAAACACACCAAAATATGGAATAGAAGTTGGGTTTTAGTTAACATACCTTCTAATTGGGGCCATGCATTTCTTGGGTTTCGATTTTTCGGGTTTGGAGACTGAGGGTTTGTGCTTAACCTTGCCTTTCAATGCTTCGACGAAATTGTGGAGTTGAATTGCTTTGCGAGCGGTCTTCTTTGTGCGAGCCATGATTGTAGAAGAAGTTAATCGTCGATTAAAGTTTTATCATCGACGATTACACGATGAATCAGATGAAGAAATCGTCTTATTCGACCGTCGTTAATGGTGGTGTTAGTGGAGAAGATGAAGAGGAGGAGAAGAAGAAGATGAAATGAAACTGATTTTGTGAAGTTAGATTTGGTTTTAGGGTGTATAAATTAGGGTCCTTGATTAGGGTAGTTAATTAGTCTATAACTGATTTTTAAGAGTAAGGGTAAAATAGTATTTTCATAGGACGTTTATTACACCCTTAAAAAAATTGGGTGCAAACAAAATGCCATGGACCTCATTTAATGTGGGCGACCCCCAATTAAACCAGGATAATATACTGCGAGCTATTCGCTGGATATATGGGTTTAGAAAAAGGTGAAATTCAGACATTTTACTTCCTTTTCAAAAAAATTAAAAACAATAACTATTTTTATGAATCCTATTATTGGGGCTCTATAGGGGAGAGGTTTTGGGGGCTAAAATGCTATGTGTATCCAAAAAATGAATAGGGGGATTCAAGGGTATATGAAAAAGTCAAAAATACCCTTGCCTAAATTTTACTATTCATTAAAAAAAAAAACCTAAATCAAATCTTCTCCTTCTCCTCTCATTTACAAATCATGATGAAGACCATTAAAAAAAAACTAAATCTATTATCTTCTCTCCATCCTTCTCTTCTCATTCATAAATTGTGATAAAGATGATGATCATGGTTCCATCATGATAAGAATGATCTTTTCATTCATAGACCATAATAAAAATGGTGAACATCATAAAAAGAAAAAAACTAAGAAAACCCACCATTTATTTATTACTTTTAAATGGTTAAAAAATATGATTATATGAATTTCGGGTTAAAAAAAAAGGTTTCTGAATGTGTTTACGGCTGAGAGTTCTTAGATTCCCATCCGAAAGTATATGTTTCGGCTGAGTTTTCAAATCGAAATTAGTTTTTCGATTATTTTTTTGGTTTCGAAACCGATTATATTTGGAAGACCATTAAATCTTGTTAAGGTTAGGAAAACCCATTCGAATCATCGTCACATTGCTGGGAAAACCCAGCCTCAACTGGTTCTAAAAACAAAAATTATCAGAAAAATGATTTCAGATAGGAGTTCTTTATTTCCCCGTCGTAAATAAAAATACGGCTTGGAACACTATCATTTCCCAACCATTTTTGCGTTCTACGGTTGGGTCGAAAAATTATCTCAGTCGAGTAAGTGTCCGTTGCGGCTGGGATTTGAAGCCGTAATTGGTTCTAGAAACCAAAAAAAAAATATCGAAAAAACTTTCGGTTGGAAAACCAAGCCGAAACATGGACTCTCGGTTGGGTCGACAAACTATCCCAGCCGTAATCTTGATTCACGGTTGGGAATCTAAGTACTCCCAGCCGTAAATACTTTGAGAAACTGTTTTTTTTTTACCTGAAATTCGTCGAATTGGATTTTCTTAACCATCTAAAACATAAATAAATGGAGGATTTTCTTAGTTTTTTCTTTCTATGATGATCGTCATCTTTATCATGATTTTTGAATGAGAAGGAGAAGGAGAAGAAAATAGTTCTGGATTTTCTTGATGATCATCATCTTCATCATGATGAAATTATGCTCATCATCTTTTCACAATTTATGAATGAGAAGAGAAGGATATGGAGAAGATAATAGATTTAGTTTTTAAGTTTTTTATGATCATGATGAAAATCATGATCATCAACTTCATCATGATTGTAAATGAGAAAGAGAAGGGGAAGATTATTTATTTTTTATGAATAGTGAAATTCGGATAGGGGTATAATAGACATTAGGAATATGATGGTGATAAGGAGTAACCTCATTTACTATTTCATGACCCTAAATAGCCCCAAAAGACCATTGACTTTCATAGCCCCAAAAATAGGATTCATTTTTATACCATTTTGACCCTGACAATAGGACTTTTCACTATGTTTTTAATTGATTAGTACACTTGGAGCATCCATAATGGACGACTAAACCCAAAAATTTGGTCCAAAAACATGACGCAGTCGAACAGAGTAAAGATTAAAAACCAGACTAAACCCAAATATCAGACCATATTTGGTCCGGAACACGGACCAAAACCAAATTTGGTCGAGCGAACTTTAAATGTTCGTTTGTTAATAGGCATTTGTATAATGTGAACCTGGTTGATGAGGCGTATATATAATGTGAACCTGGTTGATGAGTTGTATATATAATGTGAACTTCAGTTAGGCGTGAATATAAAGTACGCCCAACAAGTATATGCTAAAATTATGCATGTTGATAGGCGATGATTATTAGCTCGTCCCTTTGAGACGAATGAATTATCAACGCTCGACTATATTTAGTCCTCTACGGTAGTGTAGCACCACGGACTAAACCCAAATTTTGGTCTTTTTTTGTTTTTGTTTTTAGTCTTTGGTTTTACTCGTACCACTACAGTTGCTCTTAGAGTCCAGTTGACTGATCAAGGACGAGAAAAAAAATCATCCTTGACCAGTCAAACGAGTCCAGTAGATCAATCAAGGACAAAAGTGCACTCTATCGGAATCATACTGCACCCTTGGATATAGTTGATGTTGACCAGTCAAATGAGTCCACCCTTGGATATAGTTGATGTTGACCAGTCAAATGAGTCCAGTTGACCAATTATTTTTGGAACGCACTATTAGTGTACCCTGAAAATTGTTCTTACTGTATTAGTCACACAGTCATATATGTCATCATTTCAGATACATAAATAATATTCTTTTGGTTATGTTTTGCCATTTTACTCGTATGTTTTTGATTTGGAATTGACTAGGACTCTGTGGAGAGACGTGAAATTTCACCCTGAATTAAGTCCCTTTCAGGACAACAATCTCATATATAATCTAGAGAATTTCCTTCCCATAATACTTGCATGGCTGCTAATACAGGTGCTTATTCGCTTGTGAGTGTACCATTTCTAAGACATAGAATTTTATCTTATATGAAATCTAATACACTCACGAGTAAATTGTTACCCCTATTACCAATCTTCTTAGCTAGCTACTACAATCTAGCTAATGCCAAGAAAAACACCCTGCATAATGCTAGCTCTAATACTAATATGATCGTTCACAGAATGGAAAGATGGCCGAAACAAATGCTAGCCCAGAAGGCTCCTATAGATTTTCCTAATTTAAAATATTTAAAATTTTCGCCTTTATAACTTGACCAGAGGAGTACGGACACTGTAACCATTTTAACTTATCGATCCATTTTTGCTCCCGCAAAAATACGAATATTCCAAAAATCCAAGTCATTTTACACTGAATTTGGAAAGAGAAAATTCATGTTTAGACCAGAAACCCGACCCGGGTTTAGTGTGTAGTCCAACGGGATAGAACATTTATCCTCTAGTCCAAAAAAGTTTAAAAGCAACCGAAATTACCTCTATACCCCGTACACACGTTTATGTCAGTTCCATCTTCTTTTCAGTTTTCAATTTCTTCTTCTCACTTCTTTCTCTTCTTCCACAGTTGCACAAAAACTGAAAAACGTAAACCGAAAGAAGAAATCAACACACTAAAACCTAATTTTCGAATTCGAAATCGAAAAAACTAACATCAACAGTTTTCAGTTTCATCACATTCAATTGAAGAAACCCTAATTTTCAGAAAACCTAATTTTCATAAATTTCAGACCTAGTTTCATCACATTCAATTGAAGAGAGAAAATAGGATTGAATAGAACAATTAAGAGGATAATTACAGAAGAAATCGTAGAAGAAAACCCTTATCCGGCAAAGAGAAGAAAAAAAAAACGATGATGATTCACCAATAGCAAACCCCAAAGAAACCCCCCCTGCTGCTACTCCTTCACCAATAACAAGAAGTAAGAGTAAAGCTGTTGCTCCTTCACCAACAAAGAGGAAGGAACATGTCGATCAGAAAATAGGTAAGTTGTTGTCGATTTTCTTTTTGATTTCTATGCTCAATAAAATCAATACATATTGATATGTATGTGTTTCATCTGTTGTGTAAGCAATTTGACACTACATATTGACATGCAGTGTGTGATTCATATGTTGTATGCTCAATAGCATCACTATATCTCTGTATGTAGTGTCTGGTTTACATGTTTTTCACCTGTATCCAATTTTACACTACATATTCACATGCAGTGTCTAATGTTGTATGCTCAATAGAGTCACTACATCTATGTATGTAGTGTGTTTGTTTACATGTTTTCATCTGTTGTGTATGTAATTTAACACAACATATCAAAAAATGTAACGACTAATTTTTTAGTAGATATGTCATGTTTGAGAATTAAACCAACGAGACATCACTCAGCTGCCCCGCCTTTCCCCTTTAATTATTCAACAAAACTATTAGAGATAACACTTTTGTTAGAAAATTAAAATAATCGGAAATATTTTCAATTGTAAAAAATGGACTACCACTAGCACAGGCTTTGTTAGAAAATCAAGTCTGGTTTCTTCGATGTTATAGGCTGTTATCTATTCTTTCTCAAATAAAGTAAAATAAAATAAAAAGTCACGGTTGGTAGTGCTACTTGATTTTGAAATTATTTTGTCCATCTGCTGTGTTATTTTGACATGTAACTTTTAGGAGTAGTATCATGATATTAAGGATGCAAAATTAGAATTACACAAAAAAGGTAAAAATTGAATCTTTGTTTGGAAAATAATCATAAAAACCATAGTTTAACATGTGGTTTTGGTGAGTAGAATCACAGGGATATTAGTTTTGTATCGTTGATCCCAAACCTTAATAAGATAATTGATTATAACGAAGAAAGAAAATTACTATAAATTGGGATGCTGGAGAAAATTACTATAAATTGGGATGCTGGAGAAAATTACTATAGCGAAGAAAGAAAATTACTATAATCGCGGGGATCTCAGTTTTGTACATGACTCCTTTCCTTTTCCCATTTATATTTTCCTTTCAATAATAAAACTCCTATTTTTTTTTGCACCCAGCCAATACTAAGTAGAGTAGGAGGGTGGAACAATACATTCAAATTCCTAGTCTTAGCTACACATTTCAGGCACTATGGAACTACTTTATGTCGGGGTCGTGCATCAACAACTAAAATAAGAAATCATATAACTTTAATAGTAACACACAAAAAATAACAAGAAAATGGCGGGTCCAAACTTCCTATTTGGTCTTAATCTAACATATGAAAACAGACTGTAGAACTCGGGTGATACCCGACCCGAAACGCACACAAAACGGGTGGAGGAAAATGCATGGTATCACAATACACTACGGGAAAAATCATCATTGACAACACTTTATTAGCGTTGTAGTACCCTACAACAACGCTTTTTTATGCATTGTGTAGGTGGGGTATTGTAGAAAGTCCAAGCTTTTCTACAATACTTGACTAAGCGTTGTAAACAGTGTTGTCATTCATGGTTCAACAATATTTTCCCAAAGTTGTGATTCTCTTTCGATTTTTTTTCAAAAGCCTAACACAACACTTATTTATATTGTAAGACTTGATTTCACAACCTTTAGTATGTGTAGTAAAATTCTATAACACAACTTCCCTAATTGTTGTGAATAGTACTATTACTACACTTGTTAGGGTGACTGAAAAATCTTACACAACACTTATTTATATTGTGATACATTCCTTCACAACATTTGTTTAGTGTAGTCATAATCTCCAACACAACATCCTTAAGGGTTGTAATATTTGAAGTTACAACATATGTTTTCAGTAGATGAATGTGTAACTACAATGTTTGTTAGAAGTAGTGCATAAAAAATTTTGGAAAATTTTTTATAGCTGAAACCGAATTGCCGAAGGTAATTCACATTCTCATTAAACCTTCTAATGTAACACATTTACATTCATTCTAACAAGAAAGTAATGTACAGTTCACAAAGAAAGCTTCCCAATTCTTTACCCACTAATGAATACATGCCTACAATCCCACACTCCAATTATTCCTATAACATTCTATCCTAGAACTAGATAAAGAGCAAAGTTTTCATTTCTTTTTTTTAAATTTTTTCTCTTTTCCCCTGAAGAAGAGCAGAGCTATCAAGCTGTCACCAATATCCAATTGACATATTTGGTCTGCGACCCCCAGTATTCTTTAGATTGTTTGACCATCTCGGAACAACATCCGCTCTTTCCAATAATCCCTACGCCTGTAATGCTGAAGTGTTTTAGTAAAGATTAAAGCTTCTCAAACAAAAGATGGAACAATATTCCTAGTTTCATGTTCTTACTTGTTTTTTTCAAGAGAAGATCTAACTCAATCATGTGAATTGGATTGGAATATACTCCAACCTGCAAAGAAAGAACATATAATCTGATTAGCTGATAGTATCTTTTTTTTTTTTTTTTTCTATTTTGAAAAACTCCAAATTTATAGCTGGGCCGTTCACACCAGATAGCAAGTTCAGCTGATAGATGACAAAACAAAGCTTTCCTAGCAAGCAACAAAATCAGAAAACCATGACTAGAGAGCAGAGCAAGATATACATGAGAGGTAGATCCTAACTGCGAGAGGGTTACCATAGAAACACACACAAATTGAAGATACATCATAAAAAATAATATATTTATTAGTACCTCTCTACAAACAGGGCAGTTTCATTTTGGTTCAACAGCTTTAAGACCTTGGAATATCATCACAGAAGCTTCAGAACAAGCACATGATTCTCAGAAAATATGGCCGCAGCTTAAAGCGTAAGGATTAACAGTGCTCTCCTGCAAACAAAAAACCAAAAAATTGACATAAGCATATCTGATATCTGATTAGTTAACCATCACCATAATGAATGAAAAGGAAAGAGTTACCAAGCAAACAACACAATTCAGGCTATACTCTAGCTTCACAGAATCCAAAACCATCAATGTCATTGAAGGATGATCTGACTCAAGATCACAATAGAATTGATCAACAAACTCGACTGAAACTCCATTAGATCCATTGAAATTTATATAAAAGGCTCCCAACTCTATTAACCAAGGAGAGTTAAGGAGCTCAATGTGCTCATCCCTCAACTTGGACCTGAAGCTTTTGCCATTTACAGAGGAGTGTACCTGCAAAATCCATTAGAACCTCAATAAACCAGGATGCACAGGAGCATTTTAAATATCTTCACATAAGAAAAAAAGATGGTTTACCTTGTCATATTTCTTAAGACTTTCCATATTGCAATTGCATTCATAGTAACATATTCAAACAACATTCGACCTTGTCGAATCATTATTTGTTGATCATTAGTGAAACAATGACGAATACGCAACACAATCAACTTGCCAATGTTAAACACACGCATTCAAAAAATGGCAGTGATTTACTTGGCTACTGCTAAACCAAACCTTACTGTTGCTTGCACTTTGGAGGTCCCTCCCCTTGCTGTCCTTGAGCAGATGGAACTCTACTTTTCTGCAACTCAGAAAGTAGATAAACTCAGCTACAAAGATCTAACATATAAACCACAACAGTGAATAAATTGAATCGACATGAACTCACTAAAAAGGAAATGGGCAAATAGAGAGATTTTTTACCTTTCCGGATGTTGGCTCTGGGGATTTAAGTCAAGCGAGAAAACAAAGACAACATATTAGAACATATTTTAGAAGAGAAGAAATTGAGTAGCATAACCAGAAGAGTTCAGATTAAGGGGTTCAGTGATATTAGCTTCTTCATGTTCTCTCCTTCATCTTCATCATCGTCTTCCTCGTCGTCATATCCATCCTCATCTTTCCCGCCGTCATCTTCCTCATCATCATCCATATCCATATCAAATTTTTCACTCGGGACAACTTCTTTAGTGAACCACGACACAACATGTGGGATGATCTTATCATGGATAGCGGAGCTTAAAAAATGAACAAGAAGCATCATCAGGACTTGTCCACATATTAACAAGCTACTACCAATTGGGCACCCTTTTACTTTATTTAATTAATTAACAACAATGAAGTACTAAAAAAAAAGCAACTCCACAAATATTTGTACAGGCGAAGGGACTCGCTCATATATACAAAAAAAATGACTAGGTGTATAAGAAATGTTTAGTCATGTGCAAAGAAATTGACACATCACCAAGTTCACATAGTACAATACACATAGTGATTGAAATGTATATTTTCACACGTATGCTAAGTAGCAATTCTACACATGAATTTTGTTTCAAAATTAGCAACAATGACACACACAAACGAAGAAAAAAAAAAATCCAAACTTACTTACAATTCCACAGGGGATGAGAAGATAAACCAACATTAGTATCAACGTCAGGTTTTTTCTTAGCAGAAGCTAGTGCATTACTCCCAGGCTTCACAACTGCCTTAGGACCATACTTCTCCTGTCACAAATGGCCCAAAATCCGAATCAAATCATCACAAACACCACAAAACTAGTCAAAAATCGGCCGATTCGAGGTTAAAAACAAACCATTTCAGAAATGCACTGAGTGTGTGCTTGAAACAGTAAGACATCATAGTTTAAGAGCTGCTACCAGCACAATTACTGAGAAATATGAAAGCTACAAAAATATTAGGATGTTTTCTGAAACTGCATACCTGTTTATAATACATTGTTCGGAAATCTCCGATTCCAAGACCTGAATCACCCAAACCAATAACAATTTCTGCTTAACTTCAAAACCCTTGAAACACCTCCACCAAATCAGCTGCAAGGACATACATTTTTACTGAGTTTTCCAGCTGAAAACTTAGAGAAAATTGAGAAAAATATTGCAAAGTTAAGTAAGCTTTTTACCTGTGGAAGTGGTAATGTGGAGTTCAATGCAGAATTCCTTAGCTAAGTACCACCACCACGACCTCCTCCTCTGCCACTACCACCACAAACACCACCAACACCACCACCACGGCCTCTAATTCGATTCAACATCAACATCACCTTCTTCAATTTATTTCTTAACAACTTCACAACATCAATAAAAATTTCAAATCAAACATACCCATCTCTAATCCTTCCCCTAAAACCTTAGTTTCAATTTCAGTCACTTGATTCAATTACATCCAAGAACCCTAATATCTATTTGGGTAAAGAACAGAAACCCTAGCTTTTTTACTCTTCATTAAAACTCACAAATTAATCACTAAATCTTCCTCATCATAAACCAATTCATCTTCTTCATCTGCTGCTTCCGATTTCAGACACCCTAATTTCAAAATCAGCTTCCTATGGAAACTGAAATTAAACCTATTACATCCATCTACAATTCAATTAAAAAAAAAACCCATTACTAAAGATCAAACAACACATCAATTTCACACAAAACAGAGCTTAGTTAAAGAAACCCTAAATTAAATCTTAGATTTACCTTTTTTATTCGATTCATCAACAGAAATGCTTCAACTCATCAATTGATCAACAAACCTCTTAATCTTCAGTTGCTACAACTCGAAATCATCCTCTTTCTACACCAACTCTGAAAGAAAACCAGCTTCAGAAAACCCTAACTCACTGACTTCTCGATTCATTTTCATCCTAAACTCAAACAGCAACATCACTTCCACCATCACCTAATTCATGATCAGATTTTTCTTATCTCGATCTCAGAACTATATTTCATCTCCCTAAATCAGGAACAGAAACGGAGGAGAAGCAGAAAGAAAAAACGAAGAAAGAAAAAGAAATAGAACGAGAAAGAAGAAAACACTTCGGAAAAAAAAAAGTAAATCCGAATGAAAATGATCGACGTTCCACGTTTCTTTTAATTCAATCATACAGATCAAGAAAAGATCTTGCGGCTGATATCTTATTTGGGATGCTCATACGGATTGAAGCATTTGTGCTTCTCTTTGTTCTAATACGAACCCATATATTTTGTTTATTATCAACCTTCGACATGAAAAAAAAATCCAAAAAAAATATTAATAAATTTAGGACATTGCTATCGACATTCTGATATAAAAAAAATCCAAAAAATGTATAAGAATGAAGCTGAAAAATAAGAAGTGAATTCGATAATCGGTGTGTTTCTTTGTGCTTTCTATTTGTGCTTCGAGTTTGAATTTCGACTATTCACATCGGTCACGAAGTAAGTTCGAAGCTCCAATAGGGTTTCAGAGTTCAAACTTAGCATGATACATCATCGAAATTGATAAATATGAATCCCAATGTCAATTCGAACTTCAAATGCGGTATAATGGCATATAAACTATGAAGTATGAAGCTCCGGGAGAGTTCTGATGAACTGACGAAGAAATATATCAGAATTGAACATCACATGTTCAAATATTAATAGAGTTAGACCTGAATGTCTCGTTCGGATGAACTGACGAAGAAATATATCAAAATTGAACATCACAGGTTCAAATATTACTAGAGTTGGACCTGAGTTTCTCGTTCGGATGAACAGAGGACGAAATATATCAGAATTAAACATCACAAGTTCGAATATTACTAAAGTTAGACCTGAGTTTCTCGTTCGGATGAACTGGGGACGAAATATATCAGAATTGAACATCACAAGTTCAAATATTACTAGAGTTATACCTGAGTGTCTCGTTCGGATGAACTAGGGACGAAATATATCAGAATTGAACATCACAATTTCAAATATTACTAGAGTTGTACCTGAGTGTCTCGTTCGGACGAACTGAGGACGAAATATATCAGAATTGAACATCACTGGTTCAAATATTATTAGAGTTAGACCTGAATGTCTCGTTCGGACGAACGAGGACGAAATATATCAGAATTGAACATCACAAGTTCGAATATTACTAGAGTTGGACCTGAGTTTCTCGTTCGGATGAACTCGTGACTTAAGAACATATATCTTGAGTTAGAATTGAACATCACATGTTCAAATATTACTAGAGTTAGACCTCAAGAATAAATATTTGTATTAATTAAGTTTCTCGTTCAGATGAGCGTTGGTACGAATTATATCGACCCAAATCCATTTCCACCTCAATTGAACATCACAAAAGTGTTTCAAATATTACTTGAGTTAGACCTAAGTGTCTCAGAATAGCTTGTTAGTTTATCAAATTTCGATGAACTGTTTAGATGAGCCCTAATCTCAAATATATCTTGAAAGTTTAGAATTGTTTAAAGATATAATTTAATTGAACATCAGTTAGAATATCTCTAGTTCAAATATTACTAGAGTTGGACCTGAGTGTCTCGTTCGGATGAACTCAGGACGAAATATATCAGAATTGAACAAATTACCCTTATTGAAAAAAAGTGCAATAAATATTATGGAGACTGTGAAAATGACCAAACTATCCTTATTGGAAATAAATTAAGTAAATATTACATACTGTGAAAATAACCATATTACCCTTATTGGAAAAAGTACAATAAATATTATGGAGACTGTGAAAAATGACCAGACTACCCTTATCGAAAATAAGGAAAGTACATATTACAGACTGTGAAAATGACCATATTACCCTTATTAGAAAAAAGTGCAATAAATATTATGGAGACTGTGAAAATGACCATATTACCCTTGTTGGAAATAAGTGGAATAAATATTATGGAGACTTTGAAAATGACCAGACTACCCTTATCGAAAATAGGTAAAGTAAATATTACACTCTTTGAAAATGACCATATTACCCTTAATGGAAATAAGTGCAATAAATATTATGGAGACAATGAAAATGACCAGACTACTCAATTAAGTGTAATAAGTAAAGTAAATATTACAGACTGAGAAAATGACCATATTACCCTTATTAAAAATAAGTGCAATAAATATTATGTAGACTGTGAAAATGACCAAACTACCCTTATTAAAAATAAATAAAGTAATTATTACATATTGTGAAAATGACCATATTACCCTGATTGAAAATAAGTTCAATAAATATCATGGAGACTATAATTTGTGCAACGACCGTTTTTAACGCTCTAATTTGTGCTTCAGAAATTTATTATATCTACGACCGTCTTGATTAGGTCCACTGATGACGTTGACCGTTATTGAGGGTCGAGAATGTGGGTCATAAAAACTCCATTCTCCACTTCTAGTAGGTATGGTTAGTGGTGTAGACTTTCATACATGAGGCTAAGGATCAAATCCCCCCATCCTCATTTCTTCCAACGTTCTATATTTTTACTCTAACAACACTTATAAGTGTTGTTATACATATTTATTAAAAAAAAAAAACCAAAACTTGTGAACGGTAAGGATGGTTGATGAGCTAGACTTCCACGCAGTAGATTCATGTTCGAATCTCCCCTCTAACCTCATTTTTTTCCGACATTCGATATTTTTACTTCAACAACACTTATAAGTGTTGTTATACGTTTTTATTAAAAAAAAAACTTGTGAACTGTAAGGATGGTTGATGAGCTAGACTTCCATGTTGTAGGTTCATGTTCGAATCTCCCCTCTAACATTATTTTTCATCATCATATTTTGGTGTTCTTCAACAACATTTGTGAGAGTTGTGATAGGCTAAGTCACTACACTTATAAAACAGAGTTGTTATAGATAAATGTCGTCACAACTATTTTGCTCAAGGAGTTGTCGTTTCTTTTTTTAGCGCAACCCCTTGTTTCATAAGGGTTGGCAGTGATGATATACCACAACTCTTCCTTTGAAATCAGTTGTAAAACATAGGACTTTCTAAAATACTTAGGGAAGCGTTGTAAATCTCCAGTTTTAGATGTATATTTTTCCTGTAGTGATAGTACTCATAAAATTCGTCAGGGATTCTAATTTCCAAAAACGGCCGATTTCCTAAAATAAGAGTTGGCCAGTTGCCAAAATGGCATACGGCCAATTGCCAATAATAACAAATGGCCAATAATAAAAGATGGCTACTTGCCAAAAATAACACACGTCCAATTGCCGAAAACAGGAGATGGCAATTGCTAAAAATAACAAATGGCCAATTGTCGGAAACAAGAGATGGATAATGGCCAAAATAACAAACGACCAATTGCCGAAAACAAGGGATGAACAATTGCCAAATTGGGAGATGGCCAGTTGCCAGTTGCCAACTCCAATAACTAAATTATATGGCCAGTTGCCGATTTTAACAATTTATATGGCCAATTTCCAATGTCAAGGGTGCAGTCATCTCTGAATAGATGGTATGAACTTCCAGGCAGTAATCAACTTATTCCGACGATATGAACAACCTTGCATAATGGTGCTGAACCGCATAGCGGCTGCCTACGTACCCTCTCCGTTACTCGAAGGGATCAAGCACAACCGTAGTTCGTTATTGTTTATTCAGATAATATGAACCACTCTCAATAGTGGAAATTATCTCTTATTAAATATCAAGTAAACGTGTTACATTGAAGATAATTTCCACCAATAGGCGTTTTGGTCCGGTTTTTATTGAAGATCTATTGGATGATCAATTCGAACCTAGGTAAGAACTTTGGTAGAACCGAACTTGACTTATGTTGAGAGTCTTGGTAAAATCGATCCTTATATATACTAGGATACTTGGTAGTTCCTAAATATTGTTGGGAGTCTTAGTAGAACCGATCCTTGCCTATATTGGGATACTTGGTAGAACCAATCCTAGCTATTGTTGGGAGTTGTAGTAGAACCAATCCATACCTATATTTGGAAACTTGGTATTACCGATCTTAACCTATATTAAGAGTTATGGTAGAACCGGTCCCAAGAAGAAAACCGATCCTATATATTCATATATCACTTTAGGGTTTTGTGTGAGTTTGGAATTAGGGTTTTCTTAATAAAAAAGTTCTGGATGTCGACATAATTTGGACATAAATATAATTTTTATCTTTTGTTGTTCAAAGGTATTCCTTGATACTCAAGGTGATCCCAATCTGAAATATTGAGAATATTTTAATTAAGATTTTCGATTATATGCTTTTGATTTTCCAGCAAATCAAAACATATCTTTTGGAAAGTTATATTAGTTAAGTGCTAAACTAATATTGAATATTTTCTTATGAGATATTTCAAATTTACAGGTTGGTTATTAAGTGGTCGACGCTGACTAGGCATTTTTTGTTGATATGGCAGGGGTTTCCGCTGACGTGGCAATTGGTCAGACTCGAACGGTCTGGACTAGGTTAGACCGGAACTGAACCGGGTTGGTCCGGAGCGAGGTAGATTCTTTGGACCGGTTAGTGTACCGGATAATCTGATCCTGTAAAACTTTTTGCAACGCGTTTAGCAACACTTTCAACTACTATTTTTCGTAACGGTTTCTTCAACCTTCGTAACGGTTTCTTCAACCCTAAATTTTTTTCTTGCTGATTTTTGAATGATGCATGATTTCTTCCGCATTTACCTCAATGGAAAAAAATGATTGTTTTACATGAATCCCCTTAGTCGGCGCAAATGTTTGAACCCAAAATTACTTTTAGGCACCAAACACGATTGATTGGTGATGCTGATGTAAAATTAGGGCTAGAAAACAATAGAAAATAAATAAGAAGATCGATAAGAATTTAATATGGTTCAGCGAGTGATGCTTATATGCACGGATGAATCTTGTAGGGAGTGATTATATATATATGTCATTACAATAATTGTATGGTTAACTAACTTAGAATTCCAGATCTTCTTAAGGTTTATGATACATGTATTTATATAGTTTATGTAATCCTAGTTCTGATATAAACTTGATGTCCAAGCAACTTGGGCAACAAGACTTCTGGAATCTTCTTTCACGGCATTGATTAGTGGGCTCTCCTCCAATTTTATTTTAGGTCCAAACAATTATACTTATGAATGACATGATTCATAAAAATTCTCCAGGTAATATAGTTGTCTGCTATCGATCAAAATAATAATAATCTTGTTGTCTGGTTTTAGGTTTCAGAGTAACAAATTAGTTAACTTATTCAAAGGAACTCGTGAAAGGTGGGATTTTCTTTATTGACGTGGATGGAAATTCTTGAATCATACAAAACTATAAAGAAAAAATGAATATTAATTAAAAAAATCATATAAACAATAAATTATAGAACAATTAATATCATTCATCGGAGAAAATTGAGAGACTCAAGAACTGAAATCTTGATAACAAATCAAAAAAGAAAAACAAAAAAAAATCTTTGAAAATAAAAATCAAGATACGATAATGACCAAGTAGTCTGGTGGTTGGCATGCTCCCTCCCGCTGCGGAGGTAGGGGTTCGATTTCGAACCCTGTAATTGCTGAAATCCACTCCAATTTAAGGAGCTTGGATGTAATCTAGGGACCACTAGTCTAGGGCATCAAAAAAAAAATCAAGATAGGATGAGGAATATCTATGATATAAAGGAAAATCTTGTAGTAGACTAATAGGAAAAAAGGAAGAGGCAGACAGAGAGAAGGATTTCATTGATAAGGATTCACTAGGTTACATAGATAGATTATCCTTTATATATATGGAGAGGGGAAGACCAGAAGACCTCTGTTTTGGACCGCACATCCATGGGCATGGACCCTTTAATAAAAAATAATTTGTTTATTGTCTATGGTTAGTCTCTTTCTTGGACCAAAATATATCCCCATTAAATCTGAGTTGTCCCTCCGTATCCCCTTTGGCTTTAAATCTAAATTCCAATAAATTAACCGTTACTACCACCACTACTGCCACCTGCAGAACCTCCGCGTCCACCAGCACCGCCTCTTCTGCAACACCAGCACCGCCACCAGGCCACCACCAGAACCACTATTAATACCCTTATGCTCAAAATCCCCAAAATCCCCCTCTTTCTATTATATTTCTTCGCCTACAACCACAATAACTATTGTCTATTAGATTTTTTCATTGAAGGAGAAACACCACCGCCACTCTCCTCCACATCGCTCAATTATCATTCATCACCATTATTTCTAGGGTTTTCTTTGCCAGGGATTTCTAAATTCTAATTTGTGTACCAGAAAATTATAGTCTTTGAGTTCAATTTGGATATGCAGTATCTCCGCCACTAAAGCAAACCATCAATCAGAATTAGGAAGAAGATTGAATTTGGTGATTTGATTTCAATAATTTTGCGAAAGTTACCACCACCACCGATGAAAAAATCATAATTGAAATTGAATCGCAACCACCCATCTCAAACACCTCCTGCTCTCCACCACTGTTGAATCAAATCGAAATTATGGAATTACTTCTGAATTGAATTAAATCACCACCACCCTCCTCCACCTCCTTCTGCTGCAGGTATATTTTGTTTCTTCATTCTCTTTATTTATCCAATTTCGTAACTAAAATCCCTCACAATTTTAATTTCATCTACAACTCTCTTTCCAGTTTCTATAAATGCTTCCCTTTGATAATTGCAGTCCAACAGTTTCACGCCCATTTTCATCCGATTTCTCATATTCAGACGGGTATATTATGGTATGAAAAATTGAAAACCCCCAAAATGTTATCTTCACTATAGCATATTCGCTGTCCAGGTTTGTCTCGATAAGAGTCGCAGTGGACTGAGGAAATGGGATGATTTGCTTATTCAACACCTGTTTGAATCCGATACCACAAACCTTATTATGAATATGCGAATTCCGGCGGCTTCGGATGACAAGCTAATATGGAATCTCACAAGGAATGGGATTTTTACTATCAAGTATGCTTACAATAAGTTGCACGAGATTAGTCTAGGAGATAATGAGGTATCTTTATTAATTACAAATTCTGAGACACAATGGAAGGAGCTGTGGAACATCAAAACGTGGCCAAGAGTTATTCATTTTTGGTGGAAGTGTCTCGCTGACATTCTGCCAACAAACATAAGACTCTCTCGTCCATGCAACTTTATAAGCAGCATGTGCCCCCTGTGTAACCAATGCGAAGAAGAAGTTTTGCATGTTGTGCTAGCATGCCCTTTCTCCAAGGAAGTTTGGGCGATTATACCTGGAGGTTCTCGTGCTTTAACAGGGTCTTACAGGGATATTGGAGCAGTCTTTGAATCGTGGTTAACATCAGCTAAACAGAACAGTTTGAATAAAAAATGGTTAAATACGGCAATGATAGTATCATGGACTATATGGAATGAAAGGTGTGAAGTGCAGTTCCAGCAGAAGAAAGCTAATCCAGAAGCAGTAGCTAGGAAAGCAATGAATTTTGCCTCATACATAGAAAGTTTATATGATAAACAAAAACCACAGATGATGCAGGTGCATCAAGCACCAAATAGACAATGGAAACCACCTGAATTCCCTTTCTACACAATTAACTGTGATGCTTCTTTCGATAAAAATTCTGGTCAAACAGGAATTGCTCTAATTTTGCGTGATTTTTCAGGCAAATGGAGGGGAGGCTCTACAAATTGCTATGAAGGAATAAAGGACTTCGAACGTGCATAATGTCTGGCGTTTCTAGAAGCGGTCAAATGGGGTGGAAAACTACATCAAACACATATAGTATTTGAAACTGATTTTCAAGGTATCGAAAGCTATATCAAAAATCATGCACCTGTGATCTCTTGGGAGAACGAAGACATACTTCTGGACGCAATTGATGGGTTAAAACGCATCCCTCACTGGGAATGCAACTATGTTCCTAGATTATGTAATAAACTCATGGACAGTTAGCAAAATTCAGCAGGAAAAACAGATTGGTTAAGGTTTATTCAGATGAACCTCCAGATTTTGTGGAAAGTCTTCTGCTAGCAGACATTGTAACTGTTTAGCGCTTCTATTAATTCATATTTGGCATCAAAAAAAAAAAGTGGACTGATAAGGGGTTTTGGTGGATTGTAGTGGAAACTTTAGTATACACATTGTTTAGCACGACATAAACTTCTGGTTTTTTTTTTTTGTTCTTTTTTTTGTTCTTTTTCTTGAAGCAACTTCTGTTGTTGTGTTGCCATGGCTATTCGTATATACTCTATAACTACTACACCTATAATTTTTATTTATACACAAATATGTTAGTACTTTTGCCCATCTGTTTGGGTTAAACAATATCTCTAAATTAAGCAATATGGTTGTTATTTATAAAATGAAAAAAAATCTTGAAAAATGACAGAGCTACCTTGGCAAGTCTTTCTTTTGGTCAAACTGGAAAAGACCACTACTATTAGACAATCCACGGAAAGATATTATTTTCAATGCCACCCACAAATAGGATAATTAAGCCCGGAGTATTACAAAATTGGTTGAATAGCAGCACTTCTGTCACCACCAGCAACACTTAAGCCACCACAAATGGCACGGGCAATCCACTAGTTCTTAATAAACGAATCACCAACACTCTTGAAGATCAATAAGATTAGAGATATAATCGAAAAAGATTAATGAAAGAATTTGATCTTCAAATAATAGGTTACAAGATCAATGACGAGTTGAAAGAAAAACCCTAACCTATCTGATGCCATACTAACAGAGCGTTATAGTGGTAAAAGAATATAACTTTCTATTAGGCAAAATAAAGTCATTACAAAGTTAATGAAGCTAAAGCACTTTGACAGGCGACAATTTCAAAAGAGCCAAGAGAGAGAAAATAGTTGAGAGAAAAATGCGATTATTTTCTCAAATCTAAAATCTGAGAATTCTCCCTTATTTCTCACTCAAATCCTTTGATTCTTTGTGTTTTTTCTTCATCTTTTTGTGATCTACAAGCATGTTGTAGAAATTATGGTTCTGGGGATTTCTATTCATCTTCTTCAAGGCCATGACAGACGACGATTATAATTTGGGTTTTACTGATTTTCCTCCTTTGATTGCTTTTAATGGCAATGAAGGTCAGAAATATGGTCAAAGGAAGTTCTAATCACTAAAATTGGGGTTCAACAACATGGTGATGATGTTCAAATGAATGATGCTGGTGCTGTTTTTAATTTGGGTCACAACAAGTTTGAGATGGTTATTCACGGGAAAGATGTTGGGGGGTCAGATTCAAGTGGAGTTGTTCTTCTTCTGCAACAATTGGGGGTTCCCCAAACCTATGTTGTAAAAGGCGCTAGGAAAGGCGAGGCGCCAAGCCCAGCGCCTTTGGTGCCTAAGGCGCCGCAGGCGAGGGCCTTTTATTTAGAAAAAACCACAATTTGATATAATTTGGCGCCTGAGAGCCTTTTTTTGCCAGGCACCAGCCTTGCGCCTAGTGAGCCTTTGGCGCTAGCCTTTTACAACATAGCCCCAAACCCTAATTCGAAAGAGTGGAGAACCATGTTTCCCTCTGCAAAACCCATCACACCACAACCACCAATGGAGTTCTTTCCTTCTGCTAATTTACATGGTAAAAGGGTGGTGGATTATGCAGCTGGTGATTTCTCCACATGAATTAAAAGATGGGTAAAATATTATATTTTCCGATAGTCAAGGAAGATGTAAATAAGCATGGGAAGCTCAAAAATGACGTGAGTATCAAATTACACAGTAATTGTGCGTTCATATTTGAATTCAAGGAAGATGAGGATCGTAGAAAAGTGTTGGAACTAGGTTCTTTCTATATTTCTGGTTGTCTTTTCATTGCGAGACCTTGGTCCAATTTGATTGAATCTTCAATTGCTAGTATTAAAACCCTACCCATCTGGGTGTTGATTTACAATGTTCCTCTACACATGTGGGATAATGAAGGTTTAGCTTAATCTCTAGTTTTCTAGGAAAGCCTCTACTTTCTGATGATTATACTCTAAATAGATCAAGATTATCCTACGCTAGAGTTTGTATTGAAGTTGATGTAGAATTTGATTATCTGTTAGTATTCCTCTAATGGTTGATGGTATGATTGCATTGGAAATGCTGGTTGAATACCAATGGAAGCCTCCCAAGTGCGATGTGTGTAAGGTATTTGGGCATTCTTCTTCTAACTGTATGAAGAAGTTTAAACCAAGATGGTCAACAAAGAAGCATGAAATGATTCTGGAAATGTCTTAGACAAAAGATCAAGGAGACAAGGAAAATAAGAATGAAGACTCGGTGGATACACGAGCGAAGGTATGTGATTTTAATGGGGATGGAGTTTCTAAAACTGTACTTAATGAACTGCATGTCACCAAGGAAGCAACAAAAGGGGTTTCCACAACTAAAGTTGTTGAGCATGTATTAGCTCACAAGGGGTTGATAAGGGGATTGTGTCCGAAATAAAAGTTGTTGTTTGTACCCAAAAATACTTTTGGGCACGAAACACAAATAATGGATAGTTTTTGGTGTGTTTTGGATTCGGGGTTAGGAGATGATTCAAGAACAAACAAAAGAGATTGACACATATTTTACGTGGTTCGGCATAGTTGCCTACGTCCACGGGTGAATCCCCTTGGGGAGTATTTTATTCATGTGTTTGTGTTACATTGTTTTTCCCCCCTATTGACTACCCCCCTTGACTGATTTATGCTCTCCCTATTTATACAATGAAACATATAATTCCAATCTCAACATAAATTGCATTAACTTCCCATTTATGCTCCTATAATGAATTCTGGATGTAACTGCCCATTTATGCTCCTATAATGAAATCTGCATGAAAACTGCTCCTTTATGTCTTCACCATAATTTCTATATGAAATTGTCCATTTATGGTCCTATATTGAATTCTGCATAAAAACTGCTCATTCATGTCTTCATCATCAATTTTGTATGTAACTGCCCCTTAATGCCATGATAAATTCGCATGAAACTGCCTGATTAATGGCTGGCAGGACAGGTGGATGCTGGATGGCAGAATAGGTGGATGCTGGCTAGAAGCGTAATGGGTTGGATGACTGCATATTTGGCTGGCTGACTGGATGGACTGGATGGCAGCATAATTGGCTTGCTGGCGATATGAGTGGAGACTGGTCGGCAGGGCGGATGAGTTTTTGGCTGGGAATTGGTTAGCAGTGTTGCTGGCCACGAGACTGAAAATTAGCTAGGGGTGTGTATGACTTCGATAGTTGACCGACGGTTGACTTTGACCATTGACTAGCCGTTGACTTTGACCATTGACCTTGACTGGATGTTGACTTTGACGGTTGACCGACTTTGACCATTGACTGGCTTTGACCATTGACCGTTTAGTCCGGGCGAGTGGACTGCTTTGGTTGAATAGGTAGCGGGCTTGGATGAGGACCCAAAGATGATTCAAGTATCAATTTGGCCCATTAAGTAGTATTTTTACTTTTGGTACAAACATCGCCCCCTCTTAACCTCCAACTTGTTGGGGTTAAGAAAATTCCGTTTCCCTTAGTCAATGATAAAACTCGCCCCAAGGTGTGGATTATTGATGTTGAGGTGATTGGCGAACTCCCTTTGTTGTTTGCGGAAACCACAATCGAGACGCCCCCAAGCGAGGCTATTATGATTGGGAGATTGGCGAGAAACAGTTGAGTGGAGTAGTACTGTGAAGATGGTCTGCAGCAGCTGTAATCAGCTGGACTGTGGGAACAATGAGCATATCTTATATGCATCAGCTGCGATCAGCTGGAATGCGGCAACAACGAACAAAGTTACACTGCAGCAGCTGCATTCAGCTGGACTGCAGCAGCGACAAACATAGTTCCATTGCAGCAGCTGCGTTCAGCTGGACTGCAGGAACTGCGAGCAAGGCTGGACTGCATCAGCTGCGATCAGCTGGAATGCAGCAGCGACGAACATAGTTCCACTGTAGCAGCCGCGTTCACCTGGACTGCAGGAACTACGAGCAAGGCTGGACTGCATCAGCTGCGATCAGCTAGAATGCAGCAGCGACAAACATAGTTCCACTGCAGCAGCTGCGTTCAGCTGGACTGCAGGAACTGTGAGCAAGGCTGGACTGCATCAGCTACGGTCAGCTGGAATGCAGCAGCGACGAACAAAGTTCCGCTGCAGCAGCTGCATTCAGCTGGACTGCAGGAACTGCGAGCAAGGATGGACTGCATCAGCTGCGGTCAGCTGGAATGCAGCAGCGACAAACATAGTTCCGCTGCAGCAGCTGCGTTCATCTGGACTGCAGGAAATGTGAGCAATCCTGGACTGCATCAGCTGCGGTCAGCTGGAATGCAGCAGGGACGAACATAGTTCCGCAGCAGAAGCTGCGTTCATCTGGACTGCAGGAACTGCGAGCAAGCCTGGACTGCATCAGCTGCGGTCAGCTGGAATGAAGTAGCGACGAACGAAGTTCCGCAGCAGCAGCTGCGTTCAGCTGGACTGCAGGAACTGCGAGCATGGATAGACTGCATCAACTGCGGTCAGCTGGAATGCAGCAGCAACGAAAAAAGTTATTCTGCAGTAGCTGGGTTCAGCTGGACTGCAGGAAATTAGAGCATAGATGTACTGCATCAGCTGTGATCAGCTGGATTGCAGCAGCAACGAATAAAGCTACACTGCAATAGTAACGATTATTTGGACTGCTGCAGCAACAATTAGCTAGACTGCAGCAGTTGCTGAGGGACTAGACTTAAATGGTTCGATAAACATAGGTGTAAAAGTTATAAATAAAACTAGACAACATCAGTTGCGTCCAACTGAGTGTCACCAGACCTCATCAGTTGCGTCCAACCGAGTACAACAGTTTCCTTTGAACTGGAGTACAATAATTCAATCGATATAACTATGGCAGTTTAACATTACTGAAAAAAACTATTATGGTGTATGCTCGCCCCCTCTTAATCCTGCAATTCATTGGAGGATTAAGAAGTTCGGGTTACCTGAAGTTTGTATTTTTGGAAGCCGAACTCCACATTTCATTTAGGCGCTATGTAACTTGCCCCTAATCGTATAGAGTGTTTACGTATCCTTCCACAAATGAGCCATTTCAGATCATGAGGTGTCACATATCTCGCCCCCACGTGGTAATCAGTCACGTTGAAGTGATATGCAACTCGCCCCCAGTAGATTGTAATTGTCATGCTGCTCAATGCTCGCACAAGGGTGCACTGCCTTGCTGCATTTTTCTCGCGCATGAAATTTTGAAGATGTCTGCTATCCGGAATTCACGCGGGGGGCCATTCCCACTATTCCAAATTTGCGCAGAATTGAAATGTGTGCATCCCATCGTTGAGAAAATGCTTGCCACATTAAAGGTGTCTCATTGGAAAAAAGTATGCATGAATATGTGAAAACACTGAAAAAAAAAATGCATGAAAATATGAACAGATGCAAAAATATGTAAATTGTGTACTTACCATATTGAAAATGTTACTGCGACTTCGATTACGAAGTGATTAGGATGCCCACTGGCTATGTCGATGTTTTCCAGCGACGATGATTAGTGTGGTTTCCTTACGTCTCATCTTTACTTTGTAAATTGATTTGTCTACGGGACTGGGATGCACCAGTCAAGTCCAGACTGGATTGAAGATAGTTGCCATGGAACTATGTTTCAACAGTGGTGAGTAAAACTGTATTGAAACATTGTTGGGTAAATTCGGACTACATCAGTTCGATAAACTGGTCTGTAGGAATAAAAAGGGACTGTGGAAGTTCGATAAACATGCCATCAGCTGCTACTGTGAAACTGGATTACAGTATTTCGACAGAAATGGTTATGTGGAAAAGGACTGCAGCAATTCGATCAACTGGACTGCAGTATTTTCGGTGTCAATTTGACCGTTTCTGGTGCTGTCATTTTGGATCTCTAAAAATTTAATTTTCTCCGAAAATTGAAATTTCTCCGAAAATTGAAATTTCTCCTTCATGATGTTGGGAATTGACATACGATCTCCACGAGCCGAAAATCACTCGGTTTGGATGCACGAAGAAGAAGTTATCGAAGAAACAACATTGGTTGGTTAACGCCTTGATCCAAACATGTGGATGAGGTGATGGTACCCAACAAATCTTATAAAAACTTGTTACCTTAACGTCGTAGGATATTGAAATGTGATCGCAATGAGACAAAAATCATCCAATTCGGACGTAAGACGAACAAAATATCAACGAAACAAACTTCTAAACCAAGCCCAAATGGGTGTACTAATCCGTAAGGCAAGAGTTATTGGGCGCAAATATCCGAGGGCTACGGGATTATGAAACACCGAGCAACACCTAATCAGGAAAGCGATTAAACGGCACATAAAACGTCTCTCTTTAATAATCAGCGATTAATTTCCGCTCGCTGCAGCCGCCGGGCTTGGCCGCCGGCATCATCATCGTGAGGTGTATCAACGGTCTGAATTTGAGTTACATCGAAGTTTTGATGGAACGTGAAGCATGGAAGTTTTACTGAAAATAGAGTTTTGATGTATCTCGGAGCATCGAAGTTTGATGAACCCCGCAGCATCAACGGTTGGAATGCGAAGATCATCGAGTATTGATATAATCTTAAGAATCGAAGCTTTTCTTATATAACTGATGGAAGTGGGTGTACAACACCTTCGTTTAGGTGGGTGAACGGAACGTTTTAAAGTGGGTGAGGGTTGTTAACTTGGGTGAACAACTTTTGACGTGTGTGAACAAAATTTGACGTGGGTGAAGAAAAACTAGAAGTGGGTGAAAAGATCTGGGTTGTGTTGTTGCCGGCATTGCCGCCGGCTTTGGCCGCCGCCACTCGCTCTGGCCGCCGGCTTCTGCTGCTGATTTTTATTTTTTTTTGAATTGAAACTTTAGGCCACAGTTTTTCTGAATTGTGACCTTTGCTATGTTCTTTCGTGACGGGTTTCAGTTGGCTTATCGTATTTTCCTTGAAAGCTTTTCGTAACGGTCCTATGGATTTTTAGCAATGGTTTCCGGGCCTGTTGCTGTTTCTTAAGGAATTTTCATCATGGCTTTGCTGCACTTTAGAGGGTTTTTCCGAAGGTTTTCTCTTGGTTATTCAAGCTCGAACAGGTGGGTAATGCGTTATTTGAGACACAATTTTTTTTTTGAACTTTGGATTTGAGCACGTTGCGGACCGACCATCCTGACAACAATCTAGGTGATTTTTTTTTAGCGAACCAACTGTGGTGTCTCCGATCGATCTTTGTCTGCAGCAGTTGTGATCAATCTGACTCATAATGATAATTTTCTGATCAAGAGCTGCGATGTTTGGACTGCAGCGATTGAAAACGTAGTTGGATCAATCTATGTTGCATATCGAACATCCAGCAACAATTTTGATGAAGATTTTACTACATCTTTTTCCGCGGACCGAGCGTCCCAGCAACACTATTTTCATATTTCATAGTGATTGCGATTTTCTGCGGTATCTGTAGGTGATAGCTTCAGCAGATCTGAAACGGCGAATCTTGATTGCAGCAGTTGCGATCAACTGGACTGCGCAGTATATGCGATTATACGGTCAGCAGCAGCTGCGATCATCTGGACTGCGACTATTATGATCAATCTGGACTGCAGCAGTTGCGATCAACTGTACTGCATCAGTGATTTTTCAAGATGCTTAGACTGCTTTTTCACGGACACGATTTTGAAGCATTTTCTGCAACTTTTCTCAATGGGAAAACACGATTTCTTTTCTCGTATCTCCCCTTAGTCGGCGCCAATGTTTGTACCCAAAAATACTTTTGGGCACGAAACACAAATAATGGATAGTTTTTGGTGTGTTTTGGATTCGGGGTTAGGAGATGATTCAAGAACAAACAAAAGAGATTGACACAGATTTTACGTGGTTCGGCATAGTTGCCTACGTCCACGGGTGAATCCCCTTGGGGAGTATTTTATTCATGTGTTTGTGTTACATTGTTTCCCCCCCCTATTGACTACCCCCCTTGACAGATTTATGCTCTCCCTATTTATACAATGAAACATATAATTCCAATCTCAACATAAGTTGCATTAACTTCCCATTTATGCTCCTATAATGAATTCTGGATGTAACTGCCCATTTATGCTCCTATAATGAAATCTGCATGAAAACTGCTCCTTTATGTCTTCACCATAATTTCTGTATGAAACTGTCCATTTATGGTCCTATATTGAATTCTGCATAAAAACTGCTCATTCATGTCTTTATCATCAATTTTGTATGTAACTGCCCCTTAATGCCTCTATGATAAATTCGCATGAAACTGCCCGATTAATGGCTGGCAGGACAGGTGGATGTTGTATGGCAGAATAGGTGGATGCTGGCTGGCAACGTAATGGGTTGGCTGACTGCATAGTTGGCTGGCTGACTGGATGGACTGGCTGGCAGCATAATTGGCTTGCTGGCGATATGAGTGGAGACTGGTCGGCAGGGCGGATGAGTTTTTGGCTGGGAATTGGTTAGTAGTGTTGCTGGCCACGAGACTGAAAATTAGCTAGGGGTGTGTCTGACTTCGATAGTTGACCTACGGTTGACTTTGACCATTGACTAGTCGTTGACTTTGACCATTAACCTTGACTGGATGTTGACTTTGACGGTTGACCGACTTTGACCATTGACTGGATTTGACCATTGACCGGTCTGTGCGGGCGAGTGGACTGCTTTGGTTGACTGGGTAGCGGGCTTGGATGAGGACCCAAAGATGATTCAAGTATCAATTTGGCCCATTAAGTGGTATTTTTACTTATGGTACAAACAGTTGTTTCAAACTCAGGTCAGGGTCTTCAGGGACAAGATCAAAATTCAGTTGACGATACAGGCTTAAGCAAGATTGGAGATAAGGGTGGCAACATGGTAAAAACACAAGTGGTTACTACAAAGAGCCCCTTCAAGACTGCAAGCATACCAAAGAGTGGGGAAGTGAAACATAACCCTCTCCTTGTAAAGGGACATGGGAATTGGGAGACGGCTTCAAACAAGAAATCTCCTGCTAAGCCGGATACAACCGATGCAGTTAAGGTAGGCACCATAGTAAGTGATTATGCTAAGGGTCCAATCAAGACTCCAAGCATGCAGAAGAGTGGTGAAGTGCAATAAAAACCCTTTATTGTAAAGGGATATGGGAATTAGGAGACAACAATTGATAAGAATGGTAAGCTCAAGCCTAGGACCAGTGAACCCTCGGTCAAAGTGAAAACCTCTTTCAGAGTGTTGAGTAAGCCTACTCAAAATGAAGATAAAGTTTCAATTGAAGAATGTGAAGAGGATAGTGAAGAATTCTAATTGGCTTATGAAGAAAAAGATAGCAAGAAAACACAAAAAGAACGTTCAAGGCTCAAATGTAATGGAGAAATTCCAAATAGTGAGAATCTAGGTAAAGGACAACGATCCGTTGCTAGGAAACTCAAATAATTAGTGTCATTTTTTTTTGGCTGTTCTTTGGTCTTGAAATTTCCGGAGGCATCTAGTTAGTTTTCTTTTCTTTGTTAAAGAAAAGCACTTCATTTATACACAAGCGTAACCGACTAATACAAGCACACGAATGAAACTCATTTGTGCAGATAAAGAAAACATTGCATAGTCACATGATAAACACGTGAACTGTGGAGAGGAAAGAACTTGAATTTATCCTTCATTGCATTTGCAACACTGGCGTATCCTTCACCACAAATAGCTCTGTATTATGAATAAAGAACCTCGTATTTTATAAAATATTATAACAGTTTCCCCCATCTTGCTATTTTCATTTCTCATAGTTATACTTGGACACTCGTGTCTTTCTATCTTTTGGCTACTATAAAAGAAAACGTCGAGCTAAACTGCCTTTAATTTATTTTATTATACTAGATTTATGCCCGTGCATCGTACCGGGAATTTCTTTTCTTTTAATTTGGTGTGCGTGGGGTTTCGCCCCTCCCCGTCGAGTCGTATTTTTGATTTGGTGAGCGTGGAGTTTCGCCCCGCCCCGTGACGATGTATTTTTAATTTGGTGAGCGCGGGGCATTACCCCGGTGGCTGTGCATTTTTTATTTGGTGCACGCGGGGCACGTACATATTTTATTTGGTGTGGCGGGGCACATACGTATTTTATTTAGTTTTTCCTTTCATTTCGCGGAAAATGTGTGGATTTTTTTCCCTTTATATATTAATTTGGGAAAAAAATCTTAATATGGTAGGTACACGATTTCTAAATTGAATTTGGACTTCCATATAACCTAGATTTGTTCCCGTGCAACGCATCGGGTATTTTTTTTTGTTTTAACTTGGTGTGTCCGGGGCTATTCCCCGACCCGTGTTGACGCATTTTTGATTTGGTGTGCTCGTGGCTTCACCCAGCCTTGTGGTGATGCATTTTGATTTGGTGTAAGCACGGTGTTTCGCCCCGCCTCTTGGCGATACATTTTTGATTTTGTGTGACAGGGAAAATACAGTAAATAAATGGAGAATATGAATATGTTCGATTTATTTATTCCTTTTATTTTCGCAGAAAATATGTGTGAAAAATGTGGATTTTCACCCTTTTATCTATTAATTTGGAAAAAAAAAGTCATAATATGGTAGGTACTTGATTTCCAAATTGAATTTGGACTTCCATAAAATTCCAAACACGGTAAGTTAGGTTTTTCTTTTGAGTTTGTACTTTTAAACCAATCTGTTGGGGGAGGCTTACGAAATCCGAGACGCTATGCGCAATACGAAACCTACACGAGCAATGAAACACAATGCGGAAATACACAACTATGCGATATAGACACAATCACACAACACCGGAAATTACGTGGAAAAACCCCTCAAAGGTGAAGGGTAAAAAACCACGGGCAAATCTTCCACTATAACAATAATGGGTTACACACAATTCTCCCAAATTTGGGGATAACAACAACCTCAAGGTGCCTATAGCACTTGGATATCAATTTGCCTAATTACACTCACCCCTAAGGATGGATCAACAATTCATTCATATATAATATGAGATTCACTATCAATTTAAGAACAAGAAGTGATTTGAGATACTTACTACTAGGGTTTGACAAACCCTAAATTTTCCCCCCTTTGAAGAGATGTGGAAATTGATTAATCAATTCTACACCACAACAACCAAAAGATCCTTAGATAAGAACCCTTTCTCCTTCTCTTCAAGATGCTTCAATCTCACCAAAAATTGGTGGTTTAATCTCTCTACCTCACTCACTCACTTTTCTTCTTCCTCTCTTTCTCTTTCTTCTTCAAAACAAGAAGAGCTCAACTCGATTTATTTTTCTCCTGATGCCTTTTGGTCTTTAAAACCAAAAACAAGGCAGCTGCTATTTGTCTCCCTTAAATGGTTAAGGGGCTACACCTATTTTGGACCATATGTTGTGACCGGCCCAACAATCTCCCCCTCACGACTTATGGTAAGGTACCCGTCACCGCCAAACCTGCCCTGCTGCAGAAATACACATGCTTGTATTTTGGTAGCGACTTTGTCATCATATCAGAAACGTTGTCATCTGTATGGATCTTCTCAATATACAAGACCTTCTCCTCGAGAACTTCTTGTATCCACTGATACCTAATATTGATGTGCTTGGACCTCGAGTGAAAACTCGAATTCTTGCTGATATGGATGGCACTCTGGCTGTCACAGTAAATGATGAACTTCTGTTGCTTCACACCGAGTTCTCTAACAAACCTCTTCATCCATATCATCTCCTTGCAACTCTCTTTAGCTGCAATGTACTCTGCCTCTGTAGTAGACAACACCACACATTTTTGTAACTTGGATTGCCAAGACACGGCTCCCCCTGCATAGGTAAATAAGTAACCCGATGTAGACTTGAGACTGTCTTGAGCACCTTCCAAATCTGAATCTGTGTAACCAACTAACTCTGGCTTGTCACCTCCATAGCACAAACACATATTAGAAGTACCCCTCAAATACCGTAGTATCCATTTCACTGCTTCCCAATGATCCATAGCAGGATTTGATAGAAATCTGATTACCACTCCAACTGCATGAGCTATATCCGGCCTTGTACACACCATTGCATACATCAAACTACCAACTGCGGACGCATAAGGAATTTTCTCCATCTTCCGTTTCTCAACATCATTCACAAGACATTGATCACGAGTTAACTTAAAATGGTTTGCAAGTGGACAACTTACCGGCTCAGCCTTGTACATGTTCAATCTTTGCAACACCTTCTCAATGTAGCTTTCTTGTGATAGCCACAACTTCCTCGCTTTCCTATCACGAGTGATCTCCATGCCAAGAATACGCTTTGCTGCACCCAAGTCTTTCATAGCAAAAGACTTGCTCAGATCTGACTTCAACCTGTCAATCTTTTTCTTATCTTTGCCAACAATAAGCATGTCATCAACATATAGCAAAATAGTAAGAAAATCACCATCAGCAAATTTTTGAGTGAATACACAATGATCTGAAGCTGTCCTCTTGTACCCATGTTCCTTCATGAACGATTCAAACTTCTTGTACCATCTTCTTGGAGCTTGCTTCAAACCATATAGACTCTTCTTCAGCTTGCACACCATGTGCGCTTTGCCTTTGACTTCAAAACCCTTGGGTTGTGCCATATACACATCTTCCTCCAACTCACCGTGAAGAAATGCTGTCTTGACATCTAGTTGTTCTATCTCAAGATCCAAACTAGCGGCTATTTCCAAGACAACCCGAATAGAAGAAAATCTCACCACCGGTGAGAAAATCTCGTCAAAGTCAACACCCTTTCTCTGCTCATAACCCTTCACAACTAAGCGTGCTTTTTACCTTGGTTGTGAGTTACCATCTTCAGTCTTGATTCTATACACCCACTTATTCTTCAGAATTTTCTGGTTCTCAGGCTTGTCAACCAAATAAAAACTGTCATTCTCATCTAAAGAGCCAACCTCTTCTTTCATGGATTTCAACCACTTCTGACTTTCGGGAACACTGAGATCTTCTTCATAAGACTCTGGTTCACCTGCATCTATGAGCATCACATACTCATGTGGTGGATACTTTGTTGAAGGTAATCTGGTCCTGCTGGATCTTCTCAACTCAGCTTCTGGTTGTTGTTTTTGCTGCACTTCTTGCTCAACATCACCCACTGGAACATCTTCATGAGCTTCATATTCATTGCCATTACCATCAACATCATCATCATGTTTTTCAAGAGTAGGAACAACTAGATTTGGATCCAAGGTCATATCATCTTGAAGCTTTGGCATCTCAATCTTCTCAAAGTCTTCAATAGTCTGGTCTTCAAGGAATACTGCATCCCTACTTCTGATAACCTTCTTCTCAACTGGATCCCAAAATCTGTAACCAAACTTCTCTGTTCCATAGCCTACGAACACACACTGCTTTTCTTTGTCATCAAGCTTTGATCTATGATCTTTTGGGATATGAACAAATGACTTGCAACCAAACACTTTCAAGTGATCATAAGTAGGCTCTTTGTCTCTCCATACCTTTTCTGCTACTTCTCCATCTAGCGGTCTTGAAGGAGATCGATTGATCAAATACACAGCAGTATTCATTGCTTCACCCCAGAAATGCTTATGCAACTTGGAATGAGATAACATGCACCTGATTCTCTCAAGAATAGTGCGGTTCATCCTCTCTGAAACACCATTATGTTGTGGAGTCTTCGTTACTGATTGTTCATGACGTATACCCATGCTCTTGCAATACACTTCAAGTGGCCCAATGTACTCTCCCACGTTGTCAGAACGAAGGCACTTCAAGGTTCTACCTGTTTCTCTTTCCACCATGCTGTGAAACATCTTGAACACAGGAACAACATCATCTTTGGTCTTGATTGCATATGACCAAACCTTCCTTGAAGCATCATCTATGAAAGTAACAAAATAGACAGCACCACCAAGTGTTTTGACCCTTAAAGGTCCACATACATCAGAATGAACAAGATCAATAATACCAGAATTGCGCTTGGGTAAAGCTTTATGAAAAGAGACTCTAGTTTGTTTACCAACTAAACAATGAGTACACTTACCCAATTTCATACCTTTGGCATTGGGAAAAACTTGTCTTTTGGTGAGGATTTGAATTCCCTTCTCACTAAGATGACCAAGTCTTCTATGCCACAGCTCGGAGATTGAATCTTTGTCAACAACATTCAACTCACCTTTCAACACCTTCACTTGTGTCTTGTACAGTGTGCCACACTTCTTGCCTCTTGCAATAACCATGAAGCCCTTGCTTAGCTTCCATTTTCCATCACCCAAGTGATTGTTGTACCCTTAATCATCTAACACTCCTGGTGACATTAGATTCAAACGAAGATCTGGTACATGTTGCACATTTCTAAGAACCAATGTGCAGCCAACACTGGTCTCAACCTTCACATCACCCATTCCTACAATATTCGAAACACCACTGTTTCCCATTCTGACTGAACCAAAGTCACCAGCCTTGTAGGAGGTAAATACATCTTCATGAGGAGTAGCATGATAAGATGCACCTGAATCAACTATCCATTCTGAATCAGAACCTGCAAAACTAACACAAACATCATTACAATCTGAGAATACAATGATATCATCATTTGTCACAGTAGCTGCAACACCATTGTCTTGGTTATCATTTCCTTTCCCCTTCTTGTGTTCTTGCTTCGGCTTCCTGCATTCATTTGAATAATGACCTTTCGTATGACAGTTCCAACATTCAACTTCCTTTCTGGACTTTGATTTACCCATTGACTTGCTACGGCCAACTTGTATTCTGTATTTTCTTCTAACCCGATTTTCTGTCACAAGAGCTTCTGAATGAGATGAGTCTAGTGACCTTCTTCTAACTTCCTCACTCATCAAACTGCTAGTTACAACAGTCATGTTCAACTTCTTGTCTGGAGAAGAATAACTGAGACAATTCCTCAATGGCTCCCAACTGTCTGGTAAAGTATTTAGCAACAAATAAGCTTGAACCTCTTCAGGAATTTTGAGGTCCATAGATGTAAGATGATTCATGATACTCTTCATTTCGTTTAAATGTTGCGCCATTGAACTCCCTTCCTTGTAACACAGCTTTCCAAGATTTTTGAATAGAAGAGCTTTTTCACAAGGAGACTGCTGATCATATATCTCCTCTAACTTGGTCCACAAAGGATATGCTAGTGTCTCACTAGCCACATGATGAAAAATGCTATCATCAATCCACTGACGAATATAACCAACTGCTTTTCGATTAGTAACCTTCCAATATTCTGCACTTGTCGCCTCAGGCCTTACTCCCTTACTCTCTATTGGACCATAGAGATATTTACAATATAACCAGTCTTCCATCTTCGCCTTCCATATGACAAAGTTCTCACCGGTCAAATTGACCATTCTATTACTAGTGCTAGCTTCCGCAATTGCACATGATTAGCTCAACCCAAAAGCTCTGATACCACTTGTTGGGGGAGGCTTACGAAATCCTAGCCGCTATGCGCAATACGAAACCTACACGAGCAATGAAACACAATGCGGAAATACACAACTATGCGATATAGACACAATCACACAACACCGGCAATTACGTGGAAAAACCCCTCCAAGGTGAAGGGTAAAAAACCACGGGCAAATCTTCCACTATAACAATAATGGGTTACACACAATTCTCCCAAATTTGGGGATAACAACAACCTCAAGGTTCCTATAGCACTTGGATATCAATTTGCCTAATTACACTCACCCCTAAGGATGGATCAACAATTCATTCATATATAATATGAGATTCACTATCAATTTAAGAACAAGAAGTGATTTGAGATACTTACTACTAGGGTTTGACAAACCCTAGATTTTCCCCCCTTTGAAGAGATGTGGAAATTAATCAATCAATTCTACACCATAACAACCAAAATATCCTTAGCTAAGAACCCTTTCTCCTTCTCTTCAAGATGTTTCAATCTCACCAAAAATTGGTGGTTTAATCTCTCTACCTCACTCACTCTCTTTTCTTCTTCCTATCTTTCTCTTTCTTCTTCAAAACAAGAAGATCTCAACTCGATTTTTTTTTTTCTCCTGATGCCTTTTGGTCTTTAAAACCAAAAACAAGGCAGCTGCTATTTGTTTACCTTAAATGGTTAAGGGGATACACCTATTTTGGACCATATGTTGTGACTGGCCCAACACAATCATATGTTGTCAAGTGTCCTCACCTAAATATTTCCACGTCTTGAATTATTAAAGCAATCATATGTTGCCAAGTGTCATCACCTAAAGCTATTAATTTGGAAAAAAGAGCCCTAATATGATAGGTACTTGATTTCCAAATTGAATTTGGACTTCCATAAAATTCCAAACATAGTAAGTTAAGTTTTCCTTTTGAGTTTGTATTTTTAAACCAATCATGCGTTTCCAAGTGTCCTCACCTAAATATTTCTAGGTCATGAATTTGGTTTCCTTTTTTAATCTTTTTCCTATTCTTTTTAAACCAATCATACGTTACCAAGTGTCTTCATCAAAACGATCGTTTCACAAAGCTCAAAAACGGCTTATTTAGGCCAATAGGAAGCGAGCATTTCCTCACCATCTTTTCGGAAAAGTAAATAAAGAAAGAAAATAAAATAGAAACCCTAGGAAATTCAGGAAGTAGCAGAGAGAATACAAAAGAATAGGAGGAAAAAAATAGTTAGGATTAGGGTTTACCAATTCAGAATTGTTATTTAACCTTTTTTTTAAAGTTTCACACCTGTAAAATCAGTATATATGAAGCGATTAAATTATATATCTCATGATAATCTGAAATATTACAAACCCATCTCTATTGTAGACGGTTTGTGGTGATACAATACTCGGTTTAGGTATATATTTTTACAAAAAATCTTAATGAACCGTGAGAAAAACCACACAAAAACAGTGTGTCTCACATATCCTCCCATGGTGGGGCCCAAAAATGGCTCCCTTCTAACTCCCAAGGGATGCGGGACTCATCCCATGTGAGGGGATGGTTTTTGTGTGGTTTTTTTCTCACGGTTCGTATAGAATCACTCATATTTTTTATTACACGGTTTTGTGGTGACACTTTGCTCCGTCTAAAATCCATATGGAAAGTGAGAAGCTCTTCAGTGGCAATCAACGCAAAACTGAAAAAATAAAAGTTCTTTTAGTAATTAATCAATGACGTAAGACAAAAGAAGTCGCCTACATTAAGAGTATATACCATTCAAGATCAATAAGCAATGGCTACTTTGTTGAGTTTTGGAAAATTCAATTCCCTCAAATTGATAGATGACGTACCTACCGTAGAAGACGTATTTGAACTGATTGTGAAGCTCAAGTGAATCATAGATGGTAATCCTTCGGATAAAATCAACACCTCTTCTTCTCTTCGTTTCATGTATTAAGCATCCACCCAAATTTATTAGATCAGTTATAAGGTAAGCCAATGTAAAGGACTACCTAATTAAAACGTTGTTTTTAAGCAAGACTATAAAAATCTATACTACTATAAGAAAAAAGGAAAAAAAAAAACGATAAGAGGCTTAGATATCTGTAGTACTGAAAAAAAAAATCTATATAACTAAGTTAATCATGGAAGGTGGCTGAGAGATAGTTTGTGTCACAACATAATTGGTACGATGCCGATTTAATAATAAATTTTGAAGTCGAATGTCGAGATAACCGTGAAGATTCTCAACCATCGTAAGTCAATTAAACGATATATATATGAAACACAAAAAATTCTTTCATCAAAACACGGTTTCCTTGTTAAATTGGCTTTCTTAAAGTGGCATAACAATTATAGACTGTCGATATTTTTGGTAAAACTTTTTTTAAGGAAAATTTTGGCTTAGAACTCCTGATTTCAATAGATTTCGTTTTCCTTTTTAAGAGTTTGACGTTTTAAGTTTTTCACTTTTTTTTTTCTTAAAATTTATTTATTTAACGTTTCCTATTTTTTTTTTTTACAGAAATTCCTTTTTAAGAGCTTTACGTTTTAAGTTTTTCAATTTTTTTTTTGTAAACACGGTGTAACTAAATGTTCAAGTTTAAATTCTAACATAAGTATTGTCTACCCTATTTTTTTTTTCAACACCGTTACTAACGGATAGTTAAGTATTTGATGTATCCAAATTGTAACCAAATTTTATTTTTTACAACCAATAGAGTTATGCTAAGTGTCCTCACCATAGCTTCTGCATTAGAAAAAGCCTTTCTAGGCCAATAGGAAGCGAGGGTTTCATCACCGTTTAACGTGAGAACTTTATTTGTCAAGGCCTTTAAGGGGAATATACAATGAGATCTATGGCGCAAAACTAATATTGTTGAGCTTGAATTTCATGATTTTAGTTACCAAAGAAACATGTAACGTCTTTCTCACAAACAAATTTTTTTTTTTTTTGTTAATTTAATCTTTTGCTAGCAACTTATTTTCTTACAAATTTTCTCACATACAAATTTCATGATACCATTCACTTATATTTACATACCAAACGAGGTCAATATGAATTGCAATTTCCACTACGGGAAAAACAGTAATCTACAGCTGTAACTTCACAACTCGTAAATTTAAGGTTGTGAAAGGTGGTATGTTTGACAACCTTTGTCAAACAAAAGTTGTCAAAGTATAAAAACGTCCAACTCTTAGGACCAAACAGGAACAAAGAGTCGTGACGAGAATCAATATCACAACGTTTTTGTGCAAAGAGTAGTGACCACCTTTAGATTTTAACGACTCATCTCGTTAAGGTAGTGAATAACCGTATGACAACACTTATAAGTGTTGTTGAAGATAGAAAAAAATATCATTTGAAAAAGTGATGTTGGAGAGATTCGAACACAAGTCTACTAGATGTTAGCACAAGCTATCAACCATCATTCTTTCCTCCCAATGCTGGTAAATTTGTTCTATTCTTTTATTATTACTATCACAACCCTTGTAAGAGTTGTAAAAAAAAAAAAAAAAAAAAAGAGGCTTGGGGGACTCGAACCTGAGTATCCCGTGTCCAATCTGGTGTGTTCCATCCATTCTTCCACGTTTAGATAACTGATTGTATTTTACATCTACTTTTATATATAAGTAAAATTCAAACTGAGCCTTAAAAAAAAAATCATTTGGAGAAATGGTGTTTGAGAGATTCGAACACAAGCCTACTAGGTGTTAGCACAAGCCCTGAACCATCCTTCCTTTCTCTCAATATTGGCAGTTTTGTCCTATTTTTTTATTATTACTATCACAACCCTTATAAGAGTTGTAAAAAAAAAATGAAAAAGAAAATGAGGCTCAAGTGGGTCGAACCTTAGCCTCCTGTGTCCAAGTGAGGTATTCCAACCATCCTTCCATATTTATATATGATTATATTTTACATCTATTTTTATATATAAGAAAATTTCAAACTGAGCCTTAAAAAAAAGACCAATATTTATTGCACTTTTTTCCAATAAGGGTAATATGGTCATTTTCACAGTATGTAATATTTACTTTATTTATTTTTCAATAAGGATAGTTCGGTCATTTTCACAATCTCCATGATATTTATTGCACATTTTTCCAATAAGGGTAATATGGTCATTTTCACAATATGTAATATTTACTTATTTTATTTTCAATAAGGGTAGTTTGGTCATTTTCACAGTCCACATAATATTTGTTGCACTTATTTCCAATAAGGTTAATATGGTCATTTTTAAAGTGTGTAATATTTACTTTACTTATTTTCGATAAGGGTAGTCTGGTCATTTTTCACAGTCTCCATAATATCTATTGCATTTATTTCCAATAATGGTAATATGGTCATTTCAACTTTGTAATATTTACTTAAATTATTTCTGAAAAGGGTAGTCTGGTCATTTTCATAGTCTCCATAATATCTATCGCACTTATTTCCAATAAGGGTAATATGGTCATTTTTACCGTCTGTAATATTTACTTTACTTATTTTCAATAAGGGTAGTTTGGTCATCTTCACGGTCTCCATAATATTTATTGCACTTATTTCCAACAAGGGTAGTCTGGTCATTTTCACAGTTTGTAATATTTATTTTATTTATTTTCAATGCGGGTAGTTTGGTCATTTTCACAGCCTGTAATAGGGGTGTACATACCCGACCCAACCCGCCGACCCAACCCGTACTCGACCAAAAATACCCGCACCCGACCCAACCCACCAAGACATGGATCGACTATGGGTGAGGCACGCCATAACCTACCGTATGTTGGGTCAGTTGTGGGTAGAAACTTCCGTCACCCAAACCGACCCACCCAACCGCCCTACACTATTCCTACCCTTAGATTATGTAATTCTAACCTAGAATAAGTAATGTATGTAATTTTTTTTTTTTTTTTTTTGTAAGTAATGTGTATTTTATGGTGGGTAACCCACCACCCACCCGACCCAACCCACTGTATACAATATGCTAGAATATGGTTTGTTTAATATTTCGGGGAATATTCCGAAGGAATCTTACCTGTAAATGGATGGATTCATCGTTCTTACCGAGTTTCCGACTTATGGTAGTCCACTCACGGCCAGGTTTCGATCTCGGAGCCAGGGTTTGCATACAATATGCCAGAATAGGGTTAGTTTAATGTTTCGGGGAATATTCCGAAGGAATCTTACATGTAAATGGATGGATTTCATCGTTCATATGAAATTTCGGACTTACAGTAGTCCAATGACGGCCAGGTTTGATCTCGGAGCCAGGGTTTGCATACAATATGCCAGAATATGGTTTGTTTAATGTTTCGGGGAATATTCCGAAGGAATCTTACCTTTAAATGGATGGATTCATCGTTTTTACGAAGTTTCCGACTTATAGTAGTCCACTCACGGCCAGGTTTCGATCTCGGAGCCAGGGTTTGCATACAATATTCCAGAATAGGGTAAGTTTAAGGTTTCGGGGAATATTCCGAAGGAATCTTACCTGTAAATGGATGAATTCATCGTTCTTACGGAGTTTTCGACTTATAGTAGTCCACTCACGTCCAGGTTTCGATCTCGTAGCCAGGGTTTGCATACAATATGCCAGAATAGGGTTTGTTTAATGTTTCGGGGAATATTCCAAAGGAATCTTACCTGTAAATGGATGGATTCATCGTTCTTACGAAGTTTCCGACTTATAGTAGTCCACTCACGGCCAGGTTTCGATCTCGGAGCCAGGGTTTGCATACGATATGCCAGAATAGGGTTTGTTTAATGTTTCGGGGAATATTCCAAAGGAATCTTAACTGTAAATGGATGGATTTCATCGTTCATATGAAATTTCGGACTTACAGTAGTCCAATGACGGCCAGGTTTGATCTCGGAGCCAGGGTTTGCATACAATATGCCAGAATAAGGTTTATTTAATGTTTCAGAGAATATTCTAAAGGAATCTTAACTGTAAATGGATGGATTTCATCGTTCTTATGATATTTCAGACTTATAGTAGTCCACTGACGGCCAGGTTTGATCTCGGAGCCAGGGTTTGCATACAATATGCCAGAATAGGGTTTGTTTAATGTTTCGGGGAATATTCCAAAGGAATCTTAACTGTAAATGGATGGATTTCATCGTTCTTATGAAATTTCGGACTTATAGTAGTCCGCTCCTTGCCAAGTTTCAATATCGGAGCCATGTTATGCATACAATATGCCAGAATAGAGTTTTTTAAAGGTTTCGGGGAATATTCTAATGTAATCTTACCTGTAAATGGATGGATTCATCTTTCTTACCAAGTTTTGGACTTATAGTCGTCCACTCACGACCAGGTTTCGATCTCATAACCAGGGGATGCATGCAATATGCCATAATATGGTCTGAACCCTCCCGGAGCTTCTTGGTTCATATTTTTGATGTCGTCATACCATTTTTGAAGTTCGATGCGACATTGAGCTTCATATTTATCGATTTCGATGATGTATCATGCTAAGTTTGAAGTCTGAACCCTCCCGAAGCATCTTGGTTCATAGTTTGTATGCCATTACACCACATCTGAAGTTCAAATGGACACTGAGCTTCACGTTTATCGATTTCGATGGTGTATCCTACTAAGTTTGAAGTCATAACCAACCCGGAGCCTATTCATGACTTGTATGACTACTCAAAATTGCTTTGTGACCTATGTGACTAGTCTAAATTCAAACCGGAAATACAAAGAGAAAGCATAAAGAAACACCAATTATCTTATTCATTTTTCATTTTCCCAATTCATTCTTATATTGTTTTTTGGATTTTTTAATATCAGAATGTCAATAACAATGTCCTAAATTTATTAGTATTTTTTTTCATGTCGAAGGTTGATAATTAGACCAAATACATGAGTTCGTATTAGGACAAAAAGAAACACATATGCTTTTGAATCCGTATGAATATCCCAAACACAATATCATCCGTCTAGATCTTTCTCGATCCGTATGAAACGAAATGTGGTCCGTTAAGATTTTTTTTTTGAAGCATTTTTTTACTCACCCATTCTACCAAACACTCCCTCACCCACTCGAACCTAATTGTTTTTTCTCTTTCTTCATCTCTTTCTCTCCTCCTGAGACCTGAAGAACACCTCTCTTAATCCATCTTCTTCATCATCTTCTCTCAATCTCTATAACTCTCCCTTTCTCTCATCCGCAACAGATCTGAACCAAGGAGAAGATGCCGTTAACTGCAACATCATCAACAAGTGATGCTCTTATCAATGGGTTTCTATTTATTCTCTATAACAATCAACATCAGCAACTTATCCATCTTTACCTATTAGCTCACCATCTCAAACGATAGAGAAATTCAGCCCTAACCCAAGTTTCCTAAGCTTCAATTGCTTCAAATCTTCATCACAGAACTCATCTTCTTCCATGTCTATAATTCGAAATCAACCACAAATATTCTCGATTCATCAACATCTTCTTCTCAATCTAGAACCTCATCCCAATTCCCATAACTGGATAGGTTTCAATTGTTGAGTCCCATGAAATCTTTGGTTAAGAAGCTAAAAAAAAGGGTAATCTCGAATTAGGTATTTCCTGACACCAAAAACCAGAGCTGTTTTTTGTATCTTAATTTTACATCAAACCATTGGATCTCTATAATTTCATATATGTTGTTTTTCACAGTATTATGAAACCTCTGTTAAATTTTTAGTACGATCGGAGATGGAGATGTGATGAAACCAACCAGGTTCAGATTACATTGCTTCAGATTTTAGATCACTGTGCAGCGATAGAAACCCATGAAAATGGATGTTTTACAGTGTATAATGACCTGAAATTTTAATGGGAGTAACCCATTTAGTCTATGAGGTTTCTGTAAAAATTTCAATTGAATATGAGTTGGAGAAGTACCCCAACCAACTGAGTTTTACAGGTGAACTTGTAGAAATTCAGTTTGAGATGAACTTATAGAATCAGTGGTAAATTAGGTTCTAATCGTTACTTTTCTATGAAATTTTGATACAATTCCTGTGATACATCTATGAATGTGTGGTATAAATTTCTGTTGGATCATATTAGTATTCATAAATAATGTGACAGGTCAAGTTGTAAGGTTCAAACCCTATTTTAAATCTGTTGGTGTTTGAATTTGCAATGGTTATGGATGCAGGTACAAGAGCAACATTTTAGATGGGATTTCAGAGAATAAGGAATTGGTTTGGCTCCAGAGGTGGTGTGCATGAATTGCAGAGTTGAACAGAGTTGAACATCCACCATCTTAAGTTTTGATAATTTTAGAGTTATTATGAAATCTGGAAATTTCTTGTAATTGCGGTGAGTAGGCGTCTTTATGGACTTTTACAGGTATGCTAGAGACCGATTTAGTTCATGATATCTTAACAAAAATTGTTTAGGAGATTGTTATCTTTCTATAGAGCTATTGGTTGTTTAATTTTAATAAAAGATGAATGTTTTATGCACCGCGAAACTTTGACCCTCGTGCTGTTTGCAAGGATGTTATAAGTTGAGGATCAAGTAAGTTATAATCAAATTGGGTTGAGTAAGGTGTTTGGATTTGCCTTAGTTCTTATGTAGGGATTAAAATACTGGCATATTTAGGGGCCATCCAAAAAGATTTAGGGGCCAACATGTTATACTCATCCAAAGGCTTTGGTTATGGGGTTACCTTTTTTATAGTGAATTTCCGTAAATGTCCTTGTAGTAAAAAAATTTAAAAACCCAAATATAGTCTTGTTCATATTCTCCCCCGATTGTAGCAGTATTCATCCGAAATTTTTTCTCCCTCTCTCCATTTCAACCCTTCTTCTTCCTCTCTTCCTATTCTCTCCCGATTGTGGAGGTTTTTTTTTTATAAAACAATGGAGACGGGTATGCATCCCACAGACCTAAAACCAAAAACGTTCCTCGGGGTTTCGTTCCAAATATAGAGAATTTAGCAAGAAACAAAGAGATTGTTGGTGAAAATGACGAAGAACGCGACGAAGACGAATCCGCGGATTTAGTTGGCGGTGGCGTTTCTGATAGTGTAACACTCCGGCAACTTCAAATGGCACCAATTAGGTAAGACTCTATCAATTTTAGGGTATATTTCGCTTTAATTCGCCGAATTGAGAAAAAAAAAAATCTAGGGTTTTCTGCAATTTACCTAGATTCGGTAGCCAAACCTGTTAATTTACTACCGAATGTAGTCGTGTTCTTCATTCCTGAAGAATATTGATAGAATTCGGAAGTTATATGTTTTGTTTTTCTTCCGAATGTGTTTGGCGCTATGTTCCTGCGTACGAATATTGTTAAAATCGGTAGTTAATTAATTTGTGGTCTTCCGAATCTGTTCAAGTAGACAGACAATAATCGGTAGTACACTTACTACCGAATTTCTCAATCTGATAAAATATAATTAAAAAAAATTGATTTATGAAAAATCCCATTTTTGGGCCAAGATGTATTCGGAAGATAACATAATGTTTTATACCTCCGATTTTACATGCTGAAAAATTTAGAGTTATGGACCGGAGTGGCGCAAAGGTACTGCTAGAGGAAAAACATATATTTTAGAAGACAACCGTTCTAGGACAAAAGAGCAGCAGTTGATCCGCATGAGGGAGGTTATGGACCAATTGAAGGCCTCAGACGTATGCTTTGATCCATACAAGGAAGATCGTGCTACTGGGCATATAAATGTTCGGTCGGACTTGTCCCTTTATTTTGGACCGTTGTGGCACCCCACAGGTTATGTGATGTACAACCCCTCTAGGGTGATGCGACAACATGGGTATATACAACATCAACCAATGGAGGAAATGAGGGATTACTACAAATTGGAGACGGGATTGTGCTCTTCTAGTAGTGACAAGATGACGATCGTTCACAAAGGCCCACCTACTGTTCTTGATAACTGGGATAAGAGGACTGAGTTCATTATCAACACTGGAAGACCATCCCCCCGAGGTGATGAAAATTCTCCAGGATATATGATTTGGTATAGGAGCGTATCACATCCTTTGGTTATCCGTGAAGTTAAATCCAAGTCTACTTCGGCGGGGTCTAGTTATAATTGTATTATCAAAGACAAAACAAGTGGTTACGATAGACTGGTGCGTATTCTTCTAACTTTTTTGATATTATTGCTAAAAATCTTATGTAATAACCGTTTGATGGTATGTCATTATGTTTAAAAATAGGTGAATAGGTTTAGTTGTGTTTCCAAAATGTTAACTGCTTGCATTAAGAAGGGATATCCCGTGCCAGTTGAGAAGATACAAAAGTCTAGAGACCTAATTGAAAATATAGACAATGAAGAATATGCAGCAGAATTTGGGGAAAAATCCACGAAGAGGCAGTTAGATAAGATGGCAGTATCAAAGTCGGGTAAAAGAACTAGAGCTTCTATGAGCAATCGAACGGAAGGTGTTGAAGTAGAAGGACCTCAAACTCGTGGTCGTGGTGTACTTGGAGGTAGTCTCGGTCGTAAAGTAAAATCAAAGAAACAATGAATGACAATCTTCCGTTTTATTTATGGAATGCTTCTTAAATTGGTTTTGTTTTTAAGGTTAGGATCGGATTTGAACTTCTTAAAACACGTTATGGTATGTGGATGGTTTGTTTGATGGTTTATGAATGGTTAGTTTTTTTTGTAGATTTGGAATGATGAGCCATTGTAGATAATCTTCATTGTTTTGTAGCTTTGGAATGATGAGCCATTCGGAGGTTTTGTATATTTTTGTTCGCCCGATTATTTGAAGTTCAAAACCAAGAAAATCTTCATTTTTCGTAGCTTCGGAATTTTAGGCCATGTTATATTCGGTATATAAAGACGCTGAATTATCCTCCGAATTTGAATAGTTCAAAACCAGCCCCGCCATGGATCTGGGTGGTTTCCACAGGCATAACAGAGGGTTAGCCATAAAATTAGGAGGTTTTGTATATTTTTCTTCGCCCGATTATTTGAAGTTCAAAACCAAGAAAATCTTCATTTTTCCATGGTTCGGAATTTTAGGCCATGTTATATTCGGTAGATAAAGACGCTGAATTATCCTCCGAATTTGTATAGTTCAAAACCAGCCCCGCCATGGCTCTGGGTGGTTTCCACAGGCATAACAGAGGGTTAGCCATAAAATTCGGAGGTTTTGTATATTTTTCTTCGCCCGATTATTTGAAGTTCAAAACCAAGAAAATATTCATTTTTCCATGGTTCGGAATTTTAGGCCATGTTATATTCGGTAGATAAAGACGCTGAATTATCCTCCGAATTTGTATAGTTCAAAACCAGCCCCTCCATGGCTCTGGGTGGTTTCTACATGCATAACAGAGGGTTAGCCATAAAATTCGGAGGTTTTGTATATTTTTCTTCGCCCGATTATTTGATGTTCAAAACCAAGAAAATCTTCATTTTTCGTAGCTTCGGAATTTTAGGCCATGTTATATTCGGTAGATAAAGACGCTGAATTATCCTCCGAATTTGAATAGTTCAAAACCAGCCCCGCCATGGCTCTGGGTGGTTCCACATGCATAATAGAGGGTTAGCCATAAATTCGAAGGTTTTGTATATTTTTCTTCGCCCGATTATTTGAAGTTCAAAACCAAGAAAATCTTCATTTTTCCATGGTTCAGAATTTTAGGCCATGTTGTATTCGGTAGATAAAGACGCTGAATTATCCTCCGAATTTGTATAGTTCAAAACCAGCCCCGCCATGGCTCTGGGTGGTTTCCACAGGCATAACAGAGGGTTATCCATAAAATTCGGAGGTTTTGTATATTTTTGTTCGCCCGATTATTTGAAGTTCAAAACCAAGAAAATCTTCATTTTTCGTAGCTTCGGAATTTTAGGCCATGTTATATTCGGTAGATAAAGACGCTGAATTATCCTCCGAATTTGAATAGTTCAAAACCAGCCCCGCCATGGCTCTGGGTGGTTTCCACAGGCATAACAGAGGGTTAGCCATAAAATTCGGAGGTTTTGTATATTTTTCTTCGCCCGATTATTTGAAGTTCAAAACCAAGAAAATCTTCATTTTTCTATGGTTAGGAATTTTAGGCCATGTTATATTCGGTAGATAAAGACGCTGAATTATCCTCCGAATTTGTATAGTTCAAACAAAAAAAATATCCGTTGGGTTACATATCCTATATAAGGAGGGTATCTCTCACCATATATGCACCAAGAATACATTTTGCTCTCTCCAACATCAAATAAACCATCTTTAACATAATGGCCCAACCATTCATTAATTCTACCGAGTTCACGATGGAAGAAGATTTATCTTTATGTAGGCGCTATGTCCAATTCTATCCGAGACGGGGTGAAGAACGCAGGCAAGGAGGTGTAATGAGTATGAGTTATTTGTTTAGAATTCACGAAAGATTTTGCATCGATACCGGAAACCCAAATAACCGTCAGTCGGCTGATCTTTTCTGCCGAATTGGTTCAATAAACGCACACATCCAACAATTCTTCCATTTAACTTATCTTGTGAATGAATATCGATTGAGGGGTGAAACTAATGATGAGGTGATAGAACGATCTCTCGAGGAATGGCGGCGATGGAAAAGATCAAACTTCCATTTCGAAGCTCATTTTAGAATCCTTATGGCGATGGCCAGATTTAATCCGTTTAGGGCACGTGAAACACGTCCATGAAGCTAAGCGCAAGTCATTGTAATGGAATTGTCGAAGTGTAATCCTTACATCATATTATGATATTCAAAATATTTTGTGTAATCGGTAGTTAGGAAGTTATTTAACCTGCCGAATGTGTTTGAATCGGAAACTATTATGTTTTATAATATACTGTTTGTACTACAACGGATACTTATTTTTAATAAAAATAGCCGTGCCTCGAAATGCACACACAATCGGTAACACTAAATAGAAGTTTCCTACCGAATATTCAGTAAAATAAGAAAAACAGGTTTATGAATTCAAAAAGAATATTCGGTGGTAAGAAATTTACAATAAACAAATGAATACTTTATAATAAAATGAATACTTCAGGGTTCCAATTTCTTCAAGTTCTGAATTGAAAATGATTAAAATCGGTAATGTGGTGAAATACAAAACCAACCGAATATTACATTCGGTCATACTATGTGTAATATTATCTCCCGATTAAATCACATATCTCAAATGAAATTTAAAAAAAAACTTGTAAAAAAAATACGGTTCAAAATACCTCTTCTACATATAATGGAAAGACTAATCGTCGTCATCATCTTCAATCAGTTCGAGTAACCCAGCGGGAAAGTTGTTATTCACAACACGATCCCAATCAACCATGTTGGACTCATATTGTTTCACCCAATCCTTGCAATGGTTCATTGGAAAGTAATCGTGCCACTTACTCAACGGTGGTAAGGGACAATCTTTCTTTACCCGCAATCCTATAAAATGCATTTCATTCACAAACGCCATAACAATTCTTATATCTTTAACCAACTCATAGCAAACCGTTCTTGTGGGTGCAAACGTCATACTGGGTCCATACTTCGGAGGAACAAAAAAATGTACCACGCAATTCAAAACCGCCGCTAGGAGATATCCACATTTAGGCATTGTCATCCAATACTTGTATCCGACTATCTTCAATCCCTTTCGACACTTTATACGCGCAACTAAATCTTTGAACTCACTCTCTTTGTCGTATCTATCTCCTCGCCTCATCATTTCCATATAAAAATCCTTATCCTTCATTAGTTGTACCACCATCTTATTTCTTAAATATTGGCATTGGGTGACATCTTCGATTACGGACTCTTTGAAGTAACCCATTTGTTCCGTAGCGACATGAAATCCACAGTTTCCATCCCCATCAACCTCATCCGTGGATATAACAAATGGAGCAATGAGTGGAGGGAGTTGTTCCAAATACTCTTCGATAATTGTATACGTGCTTCGATTTGGTTTTCCATAAAGATCCCTAGGGCAACGAAGACTACCATACTTCTCTTTTATAGTCACCATTTCTGTTATTAGTGTTTGTTGAGACTCGCTCAGTAGATCAACAACAGTACAGCTAGCTTGGCTCTCCACTAACACAACTTCTTCCACCACCTCGGATTGACTTGCTTGAGAAGGCTCGGTAGAGACCTTTGATTTCACTTTTTGTGCGGTGGGTCCACTTTGATCCTTTCTTGGACGACTTCTTTTCTTAGGTTCCGGCTCATCTTCATATTCGGCTTCCAAACTCTCGGCCCTACACAATATTATTTTATTAGACAAATACTCCTTCAACTCTTTTCTTTGGATGGTCCTCGACACTTCGGTGTTGGGTCTACCGGCCCCCTTTTGTTTAATAGGTTCATCAACTTCCCGTAAACAAGGGTGAAGGGCTTCCTCCAAATTGTGCATCAATATTTGGTTTTTGGTGCCATTTGATGTAGCATAACGTTGTGCTATTCGCGCACACAATTCAGACTCAAAGAAAGACGGACCATCAACTACCGGGGTGCTTGGAGTAAAATTTAATTGCTTCCAAAATGGATGAATATCATTGATGTCAATCACTTCAACATACCTACCCAACTTATGACGACACGGGAGTCCAATACCCATCATATACTTGCAAACACAAACCGTATTCTCTTCATCGTAAGCTTTATAAAAATGGAGTTGTTTCATCATGTGATTTATTGCCCATCTCAAAACTTTATGAACTATGCCCCTTAGAAGCAATCTTTCCTTAGCATGTTCTGTTGGGAATTGGTGTACACTAAATTGCATACTGGTTCTAATATTTACGAGATCACGTTTGGTGTATTCATGGATTGCTTCTTGAATCGACACAACTCCATTTTGACTTCCAAGTAGTATAGTCTTTAATCGGCCATGAGCCCCCTCCGCAATGCTTGTCGCTTCGTTCTTGAAGTTATGAACTTCATATGTCCATGCAAAGACAAACCTCTCCTTAATCGGTAACCACTGTGTTTTACAATACTCAACCGGTTTTGGATAGTTCGTGCCATATTCATCCTCAAATTTCTTCAAGTTTGCTTCGTAAATTTCCTCGGTCATTGACCAAACAATCTTGTCCCATTCTTTTAAAAACATTCTCCAAATCATTCCATCCTCCGTCCATTTTACATCAAATAACCGTTTCTCTTCTTCTCGTTCTTCCATGGTTAATTTACTAATGCGCTCATCCTCTTCCTTCGATCTCTTCGTACCCTTCCTTGGTTTTTTAGATTGGAAATGATGATGGCAATTGGATTTGAGGTTTTGTTGAATGTGCCAGGTACATTGCAAGTTTCGGGCTTCCGGAAACACTACCGCTATTGCATGCATTAGGGATTGATCATTATCCGTTACAATAACCCTGGGAAAATTATCACCATTATAAATGGCCCTCAACGTCTCCAACATCCAAATGAAACTCACATTCTTCTCATGATCCATTAAACCCCATGCAACCGTAAATGTGTTTTTGTCCGAAGTGTGGAAAGCAATATTCAACAACGGAAAGTTATATTTGTTTGTCTTATAAGTGGCATCTATCAACAAAATTTGATGAAAGCATTGGGCAATTGGATTATTTCGGGATGTGCCAAGAAAATACGAACCACTTTACCATCCTTTTCTTCCCTTCTCAACGTGTAGTCGTGTAAATCCGATAACCACTCCGATTGTTGCATGACCGTTCTACCATCCCATTCAGTTCTTTTGATCGTAGATAGGGCTGACTTAATTGTAGACAAAGAAGACAAGTTGTTGGAGTCATCCGCCTTTATTCTACTTAAGATCGCACTCGCTTTTTGGATCCTCATAGACTTCACCGTCTCCATTTCTCTTGGTTTTAGCTTGGCAACCATTACATGTCCAAGTAAAGTATCCGGATCATCGTGGTTATGAGAACCATTATCAACTTTATACATTTTCCACTCTAAACCTTCCTTACCTTCGGGATTATAGAAGGCAATCTTGAAAGGACATCCGATTTTCTTTGTATTGCTTCGGTATTTCCTCTGCGTCTTCTTTATGTACTTACTATTCTTTCCCTCGTGACTCTTTCTATCCCCACCTCACTCACAAATCATTTCAAATCGAGTTTCACCCACATGATTGTTTTGAACTACAACGCACATGTTATCTTTTTCCTTGTTCATGAGCCATTCCTTCGCCTCCTTCTTACTTGCAAATGACTAAACACGAATAAAACAAAACTAATATCATAAGTATAACCATTTAACATACGTATTTGAATAATAATAATAATAGTAATGCGTATACCAAATCGTTTGCATATTGTAATGAAGTATCGGGCCTCAAATATAAATCATCAAAAACCGCTACAACGCCCTGCAAAAATGAAGCAACATGGTTTACATTCACAATCGGAAGACAATATGTACGTTTTACAACTGATTTTAATATAATCGGATGAATCTTGTGTCAACAAAACTACCGATTTTAATAGAAAGATTTAGACAGTCTCCTGAGTACAAAAAAAATCCTAATCGGAAGACATATATCTGGTAATACTTCTGAATATGTACAATCGGAAGATAACGTTATAAATAATCATCCGAATTTCACAGAACAATAACTATTTTACGAGATTGCGAGAATTTGAATTGGGGGCCAAAGATATATTCGGTAGTTATATAAATTTTTAATACTACCGAATGTAAAAGATAAGAATTAGTGAGTTTCATAATTTTGAGGATTTCGATTTTTGGGACATTCGGTATTAAATGCACTTTAATAATTACCGAATGTAGCTATTTTGAAAAATCAATTTGGTTTTTTTTTAACTATTCGGTAGTAATATACATTATTTAAACTAACGATTGTAAATATTTGGTACTCAGGAGGTTGTATTCGGTAGACATGTGAATACATTAGCTACCGATTCTGGGTACTTCATGGCATTAAATGCATGCATTTATCGAGTTTTATCGTTTCAAAACTCATACAAACGCATACAAAGTGGGTTATGAGTTTCTTAACACAATACCTGTGTGTTAGATGCATCGTTAGCTTCAATCTCGGTTGATTCTACAGTTTCCTCCATGAAAGCGTCGTCTAGGGTTTCCTCTCCACAAAAGTTTAAATCATTCAACATATACCCCAAATCGTCTTCTCTAAACGGTCGTGATCCTTCAACATTAAGTTCTTCACGATCATTCTCAACAAATTCTTCAAATCCATCCATTTTTGTTGCCTATTTCTAAAAAAAGTGGTTTTTCACTATTACCATTCTTCTTCTTTTCTATAACTATAACAGACAACAAATGAAAAAAAAATGAAACAGTCTCCTCAAAAAAAAAAAAATGAAACACATTACTTACTAACACTAAAGCGTCCACAATCGGACGTTTGTGATTTTTTTTTTCTACCGAATCATTCGGTAGATAACGATCCTTGTTTATCAACCGATTATTAGAGGTTAGTTTTGCCATTACGATTTACGGGAGATAAGGGGTGGCTTCGTTTTATATTTGGGTGACCCTATTTTGTTTTATTGTTGGCCCCTAAATATTTTTGGGTGGCCCCTAAATATGCTAGGATTAAAATATATTGAACTATCAAACTTTAGAGATTTTTTTTGCTTGTTTTAGAGTTGAATTGATTAAGTTTTGATAATTTTAGAGTTATTATGAAATCTGGAAATTGCTTGTAACTGCGGTTAGTAGGCGTCTTTATGGACTTTTATAGGTATGCTAGAGACCGATTCAGGCCATGATTTCTTAACGCACATTGTAGAGGAGATTGTTATCTTTCTATAGAGCTATTGGTTGTTTAATTTGAATCAACGATGAATGTTTTATGCACCCCGAAACTTTGACCCTCGTGCTGTTTTCAGATATGAATCTACATCCGAAATTCATTTAGAATTCAGTGAAAAATCATATGGAAAGGAAGGCAACACAGCTGCAGAGCTGAGCTTGGTTGATTTGGTTTATGTAGAAGGTGGTGATGAAAGTGTTGGTAAATTTTCTAATTGTTCAAGCGATGGTGAAAATGCCGTTCAATCTCTTTTTGAAGATTCAGATACTTGTAGTAGTGATTCAAATATTTCTCTTCGAAGAAAAAGTTGCAAATGGGTTGATCCATAACTTGGATGCATCCAGGTATACTTAAGAATGCCCTGCACTTTTCCTTCATTTCGTTATAATTGAAAATTTATTTGGTTCTATCTTATACTTTATAATTCTATTATTCTTGTTTAGTATCTACAAGGACAAACAAGAGTCCTAATGTGTCTGAGTTCTGCATTTTATGTTGCAGGTAAGAAAGGCTTCCAAGACTAAGGTAGTCCCATCCCCAAAGAAAAGGGTAGTAATACACTCTAGAAGACACTGCCAGCAATAACAATGCTAGCACTATAAGATAAACAATTATTTGAATTGGGACTGACAGAGATGGAGGTAGTTGCATTGAGTTATTGAATAAGATGTGTTTGAACTAGATGTATGCTTATGGTTGCAGTGTATGAAACTGAGCTGCAGATGTTGGCGCAATTCTGGTGATACTGTAATATAGAGTTGAGCTGGTAGAAGAAAATTTATGTATTGTGTTTCTGGTAAATAGATGGTTATTTAAGTATTACAAATTTAATTTTGTATCTGAATTCTCAATTTTTTTTTTTTTTTTAAATCCAATATGTACCACAACTCAGAATTAGAATTGTCAACGAGATGTCATACAACTCTTCCCATTGTTGTCAACGAGATGTCATACAACTCTAACCATAGTTGTCGAAGAATGTCCTACAACCCAAACAACGGTAGTGTATGAGTTATTTTCACAACCCAGGTATGGGGTGTGTTAGGCATTAAGATCAAGTTTCGAAATACTTTGACAACTGAAACAAACATTGTACAAGACTAAACCACAACTATCTTTACGACTCATCTGAAGAGTTGTATAGATTGGAGGACTTTCTACAACCCCCTTATGCAACCTATGGAAAAACGTTGTCGTATATGTACGACAACTGATTTTTGGGGTTGTAGATTACTGTTTTTCCCGTAGTGATTCTTCATGTTTTAGTCATAGGAATTGAACTAGTCGATTCCATGTGCTGGTTTATCGTTTCTCGTTAAACAAGGTTTGTTTTCATTGAGCAAATGGAACCAAATTTCTCTTCGTAACTGTAGTAGCATCGAGTATGGAGGAGCCTATCATAAAAAGAGAATAAGCATTTGTCACCGAACCGAACTGCTCGAGCATTTTTGATCGTGTATGGAGGGTGATGCTGAGGATGAAACTGCTCGAGCAGCTCGTGATCAATTTTTTTTCCAACCTATCATCCTCACCATTATTACCCTTTATCAACAAACAACCCTCCCTATTTCAATTACAGAAGCTAACTCCAACCTATCAACCAACCGCCACTTCCAAAGAAATCATCCAACCTTTTCGGCTCTCTAACTGAATGAAGGTTGTCCAATTCCTTGTCTAATTAGTCGATTTCTTCTCATATAGGACTATATAGCTTCATCATTTCAAAATCAAAAGAGTGTACAACTTCCTATTATCAACTATCTATCTACTACCACACAAGATTGGTCATTTTTAAGGGGATTGCAGCTTTAGAAGTGAATTAGAATTTCAGGAACAAATACTACTTCTCCAAATGCTTGTAGAGACTCTCATTATTCACTTACCAATATTACAGACATCAGTAGTTGATATACATAAATTATGCAACATCCTGAGTAACTCATCATCTCTTCACTCGGGCATTATAGGCTTGTGCGGATGACCGAATATCCATTAGAAAAATAGTTACGCGCCCTTCAACTTATTTCTACAAAGGAAGGCGACGAGGTCCTATATATGTTGGCTTTTGAACAAAATAATGTCTCTGCAAAATCTTCAACTTTTCAAGCACTTCGGCGAATGTTGGGCGGCATTTTGGGTCACTACATAATCAAATTGCAGTCCAATATAAGAACCTCAAAAATGACGCACAAGATTTCTCGTTTAGATATATCACTATACTGTTTGACCCGTATTACAACAAAAGCACGTTCCAAGACAAGCACATATATACTTTTATTAGTAATTAAAAAAAAAACGAAATTAAACAGATAGGCACATACCTGTGACAGCAACTCTTAATTAGAGATGCCCAAGTTAGGTCAGTGTCTTTTGGTATCTCATTTCTTTGGTCCATGAATCCTACAGCAGCGATCACCTGCGTGATTATTCACCTCCATAAGAATGTAAGATGTGACGAAATTACTTGAATCTCATGGAATTAATCTATCCTGTCAAAACTAACATACCTGCATTGAGGTCAGGTCATTCCAAGGTATTTTTAGTGTGGCAAGTTCCCATAGAACGACTCCAAAGCTATATACATCAGACCTAACAAGTTTCCCATGTATTAATTAGAAAGTATCTATGTTTGCGCATCTGAGGATCGAGCAAGAAAATCAAAGAGTGAAATCTTATTAAAGAATTTGGTCGCCTACTTCTCATCTGCTGGCTCGTTACGGATAACCTCTGGAGCCATCCACTGTGGCTGCAACACACAGCAATTAAAATGGATATGTTATAATTCAATTAGGAGTAAATAGGATCTTACTTCAAACTTCCAGAAGAAGGAAACAAAAGAACTAAGGCAATGCTATGATGTGTATCACCGTTCCATTTCCAGTACTTGTTAGAAATGTTTGATGTTTGAATCGCGAGAGACCAAAATCACCAACCTAACAATGAAAACAATAAAAAGGATTTTAATAAATGATTCTCGCTTATCCATATTATCCCGCATACCAGTAGACAGTATAATATATAGGTACCTTCACACTCCAGTTCTTATCAACCAAAAGATTTGAAGACTTCAAATCACGGTGAATAATTGGTGGGTTGTAACAATGAAGGTAATTCATACCTCGTGCCTATAAAAGAGGTAGACCCAGAAACAATGTTTATATTTGAAAATGTGGTTCCTAATTAACTTTCCTTGGTAAAAATTGTTGGCAGGAATTGAACGACACTTACAATGTCCAAAGCCATGAGAACACGCCGTCTGCAATCTAATGTAGTGGTAGTGTGACGTCGAAGTACTTGAAACAAACTTCCACTGCAAAATTTGGGTGGTTGTTCGTACACCCAGTAAGTAGAATAAAATGAAAGGTGAACTATCTACTACTCAATCAATGCAAAACGGCTAAAGAAGAAAACGAACCGTTGAAGGAACTCAGTGATAATACACAGATTCCGAGGTGAAGTTACAGCCCCCATAAAGAGTACCACGTTTGGATGCCTCAGCCTCTTCATCAGTAATACCTTCAAATATAATATACTGAATAGTTTTAGGCATAGAAATTTAACCCAATTTTTACGGATGACAGAAATTTGTAACTGCAGCAACAGATGAACAACGAACTCCAACAAATATATAGACTTGTCTTCGGAAATTCTTTAATAATATCATTATTTGACGATAAAATTAGATTGAGTTCGCAAACAAACCTCTTGTCGGAAGGAATGTTGCATTAGCAAGTTGTCTGAGTATTCAAAGCTAAAAATTACTTTTATTGCAACGTCCTGCGAAAATCGGAAATGGGTTGCTTTTAAAGGTTTGATGGAATAAAGCACCATTACATGGTCAGGCTGGTATAACAAAGGAAAGACAACTATATATACCGTGCTACACCACAGACCACGATACACAGTTGCACATGAACCTGAAACCCAACAACAAGATATCATAAGGAAGAAAAAAAGACTTTATAGTTGATAAGGTAACACAGAAGTAAATAATCATTACCTCGCCCAATCTGTTCACCGAATGTTAAATTGTTCAACGAGATGTCATAATTCAAATAATCTGTTTCCATATAGAATCTTTGGCGGGGACTACTGCTACCACTACCATTACCTACAATACTTTTTCCTCTACTGTTGGTAGAAAACAAGGACCTAAAGACTTCATTGCCACCTGCAACTTGCAAAATTTGTTGGTTTTCCGAGGACCATGATATTCCCTTCACTCTAGAATCTCCAAAAGAATTCCTTGGGCATAGGTTTTTAAGGGAAGCGTCCGCCCTATGGTCAGAGAGAGTGGCTTCCGATGATTTCCTTTTCGACCATAGTTTATATTTCGATATCCATCTCTGATTTAAAGTTGTGTTAATAGAGAGACAAAGAGACAAACAAAACAAACATTTTGAACAAATGAAAACTTACTAATTTTGATATCTTTGAAGGTATGACAGCTTTCAGTGGTCTGTGACAGGGATCAAGCACATGTCTAGTTGTTGTTGGACCACTATTACGCAGCCAACTAGAGCTGGGATAAGTATCATCTTCTGAAGGTTTTGTACCAAGAGAAACTGGTTCTGTGGTTTCTTGAATAGACTCTGAAGCAATTGTTACGCAAATAATCCCAACCAAAGTACCCCTATCATCATATAATGGGGCAGTGGTGACAAGTACTTCAAATTGTTGGCCTTGTTTATTCCTGGCAGGAAAAATCCCTGTCCAGTTTTCCCCTGAGGAATTCTTTTCAATTATTTCATTCGCTGCACTGAGGTCTTGCTTCTCAACTATGAAGCCATTGATATTCTGACCAAGAGCTTCAGATGCAGAGTAACCAAAAATTTGTTCCGAGGCTCTATTCCTGAAATAACATAGAAAATCAGTAAACATCGGAAATTCCGATTTACCATTCATAAGCATATTTATAGGTGGAAATGAACTATATATGTTACGTTGCTTAAATTGTCAATTTAAAAAGAAACATCATTCTGAGCTCAAATTTGACGTATTCCTTAACATCCCCTCATTTGTTAATTTCTCGGTTTCTTATTTAGGTGATTCATCCAAAACTAAAACACTCACCAGTAAACTATCAGACCTTCTGGATCAATAATATGTAGTCCCTCACCCATTGACTGCAAGATATTCACGTACTGTTCATTTGTGAAATTTATACTTCCTCTTGGTGGATTATTTCGAAGATTATGGTTACTAATGTCGCTATGTTTACCCACTCTCCAAGGATTTGCAGATCTTGATTCCTCAGTTACTTTTGACTGAGATTCAAATCTAAACCCTTGCCTATTTGAGTGGAGGATTAATTCTGACATGCTTTCTTTGAGTTTGGCATCTCCAGTTTCCAGTTCTTGAATCTTGTTATCTAGTTGCTGTGCAAGCGGAATATCCATATTATTACTGGGGCAAGACTTCCATGTAACACTTCAAGTGGAACTCGTAAAAGAAACATTAAGACTCTTTATATAGTTGTAGTGCACGCTACTTATGAGGTTCTCTTTCTCAAATTATCCTCGTCTCTCTATAACTTGAAAGGTTAATCTCTTTGAAATTCCAAGTTTAGAGTTCCAAGATTAATATCAGCCAAGTTTGGATATTTTTGTGAACATACGAAACATACAAGTAAATGACTGTCTTACTTGCACATGAGCGTCTTTTTGTTAAGAAAATAATAAATATCTAAACACTGGCTAGCATATGAGACTGGGTTGTGTATGCATATACAGAAAAATGCAACCAAAGTTATTGTAAAATAAAGAGACAGGAAAATCAGCTATCTGGTTAGAAGATAAGCACCTATGAAAGTCGGTTTTTCTTTTTTGAGAAAAATTATAGTTGGTTTTAGAGGAATTTGGTCCATCCCATCTGCAAATCATTAGTGAATAATGCATCATACATGTTTAATCATGATTGATGCCTATTTTATGTGAGGCTCTAGGTGAGGTGTAAGCCGTCTAAGGCGACCAGAAAAATAAAATGAAAAAGGTATGGCTCACGCTTTGGCGCCTTGGGACTCTTATTAGCTAGGCGGCCCTGCACCTCCGGGGACCTAGGCTAGGTGTCTTGCACGCCTGTCACAACATAAGTTGATGCTTCAAGCCCACCCAAAACAACGATCTGCATCAAAATAAAGAACAATCAAAAACTTGTAATAAGAGTAAATAAACACGGCATCTTATTCATACATGTGTTTTGAAAGCATACCTGGTTCCCGCCAGTACCTACCTATTATAGTACTGTGTCACTCAGTTATTCTCATGGAAGCAGTAACTTCACCTCAGCACTAATCTATTGTCACTGAGTTACTCTCATGTGGCAGTAACTCAACAAATAAGTGCTCAGGTGAAGTTACTGCACCCATAAAGAATACCACGTTAGATTGGGGTATTGGTGGCATGAACTTGTAATAGTCGTCATCCTTGTCTAGAAAATAACCTAAACCTTGTCAAGTTTTCCCCTGACTTATTCCTATTTCATTCGCTGCAGCGACTTCATATTCTTGAAGCATAATATGTCTTTAAGAGCTTCTGATGTCGACGCAACCCTTTCTCTTAGGATTAGTTAATCTTTTTTCTTTTTTCTTTTTTCTTCCTAGGATTGGTTAATACTCATCTATTGAATTTGAGGATGGGGTCTTGATAATGTAATCCAACTAACGTCTAGATACAATTCCAACACGGAAACACTGGAACTGGTTGCACATCTGTTGATTTTGTGTTCACTAGGATTGGAATCTTCTCTAGTTTCAACTTATTGAACTTTATCCAGCGATTGTTCTGTTATTGGAACATCCTTATGAAACTCATATAAAACACTTATGTAGTGTATGTGTCTTGAATGATTAAAGTATACTTTAATCATGACTACCACTAAGTGGACCTTTCTCATTGTGGTGACCTCTCAAGATGTCGATCACTAGCTAGGTGGATCTCTCATGATGACAACCACTACTTATGGAGCTCTCATTATGTCGCCCTCATCTGTGCTCTATGTCGACATAATTAATCTCGTTCATCCCATATGTCAAGCATCAGAGAAATGAGAGAAACTCATGTATCAGAGAAATGAGAGAAACTCATGTGTGCAAATAGAGAGAGTAAGAGGCAGAGAAGGTCTTGTTCTTGAGAGGAGTTTATATTCTTGTAATCTTGTTCAAATCATAGTGAAACCGTTATCGTCGTCTTCCAAAGTGGATGTAGATCATCTTGATCGAACCACTATAAATCCTTGTGTTGTGTGTGCCTGTTTTACTTTTGATTTCATTTCTAATTCAATTCTTGATTGATTGTGCTTGGAAGAGCCATTGGTCATAACAATTTGGTATCAGAGCTCCGGTTAAAAGCGATCTACGATGGCGGCAAAGTATGAGATTGAGAAATTTGATGGAAGAAATGATTTCAATTTATGGAAGCTAAAGATGAGGGCTGTTTTAGTGCAACAAGGTTTGGTGAAAACTTTGAAGGGGAAAACGGCTCTTGGAACAACATTGAAGGATGAGGAAAAGGATGAGCTCTTGGAGAAAGCACATGGATTAATTTTATTGTGTTTGAGCAACGAGGTCATGAGAGAAGTTGCGACAGAAACGACACCGGACGGGCTATGGAACAAGTTGGAGAAGAGGTATATGACTAAATCCGTAACTAATCGTTTATATCTTAAGAAGAAAATACATACTCTTAGAATGCATGAAGGAATGTCTATTATAGATCATATTGATGATTATAATAAAATTTTCTTGGATTTGGCAAATATTGAGGTCAAAATTGAAGAGGAAGACTAAGATTTTGGTTTGATTTGTTCCTTCCCACCATATTATGATAATTTTGTTGATACCGTAATGTATGGAAAAACCACAATTTCCATGGAAGACGTTAAAGCGGCTTTGAACTCTAAGGAGTTAAAGAAGACGGGTATTGATGGTAAAGATAATTCGGGAGATGGGTTGTTTGTTAGAGGAAGGGGAAACCAAAAGGGCGGATTTGATAGGAGTAGATCAAAGTCAAGGTCTAAATCAAAATCCGGTAAATTCTATTGTTTTCATTATAAGGAAAAGGGGCATTTCAAGAAGGACTGTCCAAAATTGAAGAATGTTGAGAAGAATACTAACCAAGGCACCGCAGCAAATGTTGAAGTAGAAAGTGATGATGGAACGGTTCTCATGGTTCATACCGAAAGCTCGGAGTATGGGTGGATTCTTGATTCGGGGTGTACTTTTCACATGTGTCCTCATAGAGAGTGGTTTACTACTTATCAAGCTAGAGAAAGTGGTAAAGTTCTTATGGGAAACAATGTCACTTGTAAAGTGGTGGGTGTAGGTACAATTCAAATTAAGATGTATGACGGTATGGTGAGGACTTTAACTAAAGTTAGGCATGTTCCAGACTTGAGAAGAAATCTGATTTCTTTGGGTTCGATTGATTCAAATGGCTGCAAGTATCAAGGTGAAGGTGGAGTTATTCGTGTCTCAAGAGGAAGTCTTACAATTATGAAGGGCGAAAGAATTAATGGTCTTTATACGCTGCAAGGTACTACTGTGACGGGTGATGCAGCTGTATGTTCTTCAAGTTCTGATGATGATACTACCAAGTTTTGGCATATGCGGCTAGGGAATATGAGCGAGATGGGATTGGATGTTTTGAGCAAGCATGGATTTTTTTGTGGTCATAAAATAGGCAAGCTTGATTTCTGTGAACATTGTGTCTTTGGAAGGAAGTGTAGAGTCAATTTTAGTACAACTATTCATAACACCAAAGGTATTCTGGATTATATTCATTCTGATCTTTGGGGTCCTTCTCGGGTTGATTCACATGGTGGTGGTAGATATATGTTGACATTCATTGATGATTTCTCAAGGAAAGTATAGGTATTCATACTTAAACACAAAGATGAAACTTTTGTCAAGTTCAAGCAATGGAAGACTATGGTTGAGAAGCAAACCGGAAGACAAATCAAGTGCTTGAGGACAGACAATGGTTTGGAATTTTGCGGGGGTGAGTTCAATGAGTTCTGCAAGGAGCAAGGGATTGTGAGACACCGCACAGTCAGAAAAATACCACAGCAAAGTGGTGTGGCAGAAAGGATGAACAGAACCATAATAGAGAAGGCATGGTGCATGCTCTCCAATGCCGGGTTACCAAAGCAACTTTTTGCAGAAGAAGTAAACACATCAGCTTATTTAGTGAACAGATCTCCATCGACTTCCATTGAGTGCAAGACTCCAAATGAAGTTTGGACAGGTTCGCATGCTAACTATGAAGACTTGAAGATTTTTGGATGTCTAGCCTATGCTCATGTGAATGAGGGGAAGCTAGAGCCTAGAGCAAAGAAGTGTATATTCCTTGGATATGCAAAGGGTGTAAAGGTATATAGGTTATGGTGTCTTGCAGAAAGATCAAACAAGTTTCTTATCAGCAGAGATGTGAAATTTTATGAGCAATCGATATTGAAGCCAAAGAATGAAGAACTAGATGGAAGAGCTGAAGAGGATGTTAGTGATAAGGTGGAGCTTGGTGACCAGGTGGAACTTGAGGTGCAAGTTCAAGTAAACAATGAGACTGTTATTTCTGATGATGATGATGATCAAGATATTGTGCAAGAACCTGCCCAAGAAGAAGAAGCACAAGATCATCAGTACAATCTTGTAAGAGACAGAGAGAGAAGGCAAGTTAGACCACCTCAGAGATATGGCCATGCTTACTTAGTTGCGTATCCACTCGCAGTGGGTGAGAGCATAGATAGGGATGATCCAAGAACCTATGAAGAAGCAATCGGTGGTGAAAAATCAGCAGAATGGGGAGCATCTGCAATTGAAGAAATTGAGTCTCTTGACAAGAATGGAACTTGGGAGATAGTTGAAAGACCAAAAGGACAGAAGATTGTTGGAAGCAAATGGGTTTTCAAGAAGAAAAAATGTACTTCAGATGGTGAAGGAACAAGGTACAAGGCAAGGCTTGTGGCAAAGGGGTTTACACAAAGAGAAGGAATTGACTACAATGAGATATTTTCTCCTGTTGTTAAACATAGTTCTATTAGAATATTGCTTGCTATAGTTGCTTTAAAATATCTAGAATTGGAACAACTAGATGTTAAGACATCTTTCCTTCATGGTGATTTGGAAGAGCGTATTTATATGCAACAACCAAAGGGGTTTGAAGTTCCTGGCAAAGAAGACCATGTATGTTGGTTGAAGAAATATTTGTATGGTTTGAAGCAATCTCCAAGGCAGTGGTATAAACGTTTTGATACGTTTATGGTAGCAAATGGCTATGACAGGAGTAAGTATGATAGTTGTGTATATCACAGGAAACTCCAAGATGGTTCATTTGTGTATTTACTCTTATATGTTGATGATATGTTGATTGCTTGCAAAGACATGTCAGAGATATAGAAGTTGAAGGTGCAGTTGAGTAGTGAGTTTGAGATGAAGGATTTGGGCGCAACAAAGAAGATATTGGGCATGGAAATTCATAGAACCCGAGTTGAAGGCAAGTTGTATTTGTCCCAGAAGGCTTACATCGAGAAGGTGTTGGAGCGGTTCGGTATGAAAGATGAAAAACCAGTAAGTACTCCTTTGGCAACTCATTTTAAACTTTCTAGAAAGGAATCACCTCAAACTGCATATGAGGCAGAGTATATGTCTCGAGTTCCATATGCAAGCGCAGTTGGTAGCATCATGTATGTTATGGTTTATACAAGGCCGGATATCGCAAAAGCTGTGAGTGTGGTCAGTATATACATGGGAAGTCCCCGGAAGACTCATTGGAAAGATGTAAAGTGGATTTTGAAGTATCTAAGAGGAAATACAGATGTTCGTTTAGTGTTTGATAAACACTATGGTGATTCGACGAATGTTGTGGGTTATGTTGATTCTGATTATGCAGGTGATCTTGGTAGAAGAAGGTCATTGACAGGTTATACTTTTACATTGTGTGGTAGTACTATCAGTTGGAGGTCGGTTTTTCAAAGCACAGTTGCATTGTCTACAACTGAGGCAGAGTACATGGCAGCCGCAGAAGCAGTAAAGGAAGGTATATGGTTGATGGGTTTGGTTGGTGATTTGGGTTTCAAGCAAGAGAATGCAACTTTGTTCTGTGACAGTCAAAGTGCCATTCACTTGACCAAGAACCAGATGTATCATGAGAGAACGAAGCACATCGATGTCAGGTATTATTTTATCAAGGATGCAGTTGAGGAAGGTAGGATAACGATGCTAAAGGTTGCTACAAAGGATAACCCTGCAGACATGTTGACGAAGCTAGTTCCAAGTATCAAGTTCAAGCATTGCTTGGACTTGGTTGGTGTCAACAGATGTTGAGAGCCCTTGAGGGGCTGAGCGAAGACGATGATGATAAGTGGTGATGGTATTCAAGTCAAAGTGCAGATTTGTAGTGTATGTGTCTTGAATGATTAAAGTATACTTTAATCATGGCTACCACTAAGTGGACCTCTCTCATTGTGGTGACCTCTCAAGATGTCGATCACTAGCTAGTTGGATCTCTCATGATGACAACCACTACTTATGGAGCTCTCATTATGTCGCCCTCATCTGTGCTCTATGTCGACATAATTAATCTCGTTCATCCCATATAAGGCCTTGCCTAGTTTCCATTGTAAAGCATCAGAGAAATGAGAGAAACTCATGTATTCAAATATAGAGAGTAAGAGGCAGAAAAGGTATTGTTCATGAGAGGAGTTTATACTCTTGTAATCTTGTTCAAATCATAGTGAAACCGTTATCGTCGTCTTCCAAAGTGGATGTAGATCATCTTGATCGAACCACTATAAATCCTTGTGTTGTGTGTGCCTGTTTTACTTTTGATTTCATTTCTAATTCAATTCTTGATTGATTGTGTTTGGAAGAGCCATTGGTCATAACAACTTATAGAACTTTATATATAAAAATTCCATGGCCACCACCACCAACAATAAAAGTGTCGACTGACTGACTGGTTTAACTTTATGCACCATGTTTGTGGAATATAATAGCGTTACATCTAAAAGTACATGCAGAAAGTTTTGATCGAAATAAAAATAAAAATAAGTTTTTTTACAGCTAGGTCCCATTAATTTTTTTGGCGAGTTTCGAACTTAGGTCACTGGTATCATCACCCAGTGACTTTACCACTCTTACTGTACTACAATGACACCAGCTTAGGTCCCATTAAATTAATCATTAAAAATCACAAGGTCCCCAATATATCCAGTTGCCAAATATTATTACACTGTATTATTGATATTTTTTAAAAGAATATCCACAAACATATGGTCATTTTTCAACATTTCATTTTATTTTCACCCAAATAAAACAGAGAATGCGACAAATTTTCCTTTGTGCTATTCAACACAATTATAAAGAGGGGAATTAAGTAGCAGATGGCCTAGCAAACTTTGCAGCAGATGGAAGCGAAGCAGGAAATTTATCAACGACAGTATGAAACCAGGCAATCCCACATTTTTTCAACCAAATTCTATTAACTGACTTTGTGGGTACAAAATACCCACGTGTAATAGCTATCTAGGCATGTTCTTTCTGTTTCTCATAAAATCACATTTTATTTTCTTCCAACTCCAAATTTGAGGGTCAAAGAGTTTCATATACAGTTCTTGGTGGAAAAAAATGTGAGTGAATGATCCCACGGAATCGAATTTGGTCCATGAATCTTAAAAATAGTGAGAATTCTTGATCACCTTATTTTATTTTTATTTTCTTCCATATTGTTTAGGAGTTTCTTTTTTTAACTGAAAAAACACTAGAATTTTTTTAAAGTTTTTAGAAAAACCAATTTAACAAGCGCACATGTGGATAGGAAAAGAAAAAAAGAAGAAAAAAAAAACTTAGAGCTTCTCCAACGGCATGTGTGTGGAGATAAATGTCAAAATCCACCTAGGATGCACGTCCATTTTCTCTAAAACCATTCTCCAACCCGGATATCATAAATCAATGTATGCATGTCTTTAGGTAAAAAATGTCAAGAGAAATGTCTAGTTCCCCACATTCCCCTTGACATTGTCTACTATCCTAGTCAGCTCTTTTTTAACTAAAAATATATTTTATTTACTAAATTTAATTCTAATACAATAAATAATCATTTTTAGATCTAATAAAATCTTAAATTTACTAAACATAAGATTTCAATTTAATAAGAAAATGATCACAAACAATACCATTAAAGATGAATAACTTTTTTCACCTAAACTTAACGAAATTTGGAATAAAAATGTCTTGTTTGTGTTGCCACATAAGAAATACATACAACAACCATTGGAGAAGCTCTTAGTTAATCTCTTAATCGTCATCTACTCACCATCTTTTGATGGGAAAAATTTAGAGACTGTTTTTTTGACAATATGGGTTATCTTTATCTAGACGGTAGCATCAAAACGAAATTCGTTCGTATGGACTCGACAGCCACAGGCCCACAGCTGTTGTAAGCTGTATATTTTAGAATAGTGTTAAGAAATTTAAAAACCATTTTATGACATTAATGATCACTTAATAAACTTAACCATAAGATAGTCACGTAGATTTTCTATAGTATTACTTCTCAATTTTGAAATGAATTACCCTTGATTTTGTTCAGCTGCTACTTGCAGGATATGACTACAAATTTGAAGTTTCAAGATAAGATCCCAATCACAAGAAGCTTGGACAGTAGTACTCAGATGTCCTCGAGGGTACGCAGTTGGACACTAGTATCAGTCTGTCTTCTTCACAATAGGCCAATTAACACATTGTTTTACTTGCACATATATTCATAAAACTAGCAGCTATGGAACGACCAAAAAATAAATGCATGAAACAAAACAAGGTTCCAACTTCCCAACGAATGTTTCAAAAAAATGCAACCCTAATATGGCAAATATTAGATAGAGCAAACAAAATCATATGTGGAAACAAAAAGAGGAAGGGAAATTTGAACTGCAAACTACATCGCAAGATATGCACCACCACTAGACACCAGCAGCTCTTGATTGAGCTGCCATTGTTTATCCACGTCTCTAGAGTCGGAGCGAGGTTTGTAGCTAGGAAGGGATGTGCGAAAATCTTGCCTACCCATGCCACAAGCTGGATGTAAAGGGGGTGGTAGATATGATATCACTCAGAACATATTACTACAAGTCTAAAATTCTTTGAATAAACCTCAAATATATCTCTGAGTTTAATTGATGAGATTGGTTACTATACCTATTTCTATTTGGAGCAAACTGTTATAACAATAATCAAAAACTAACACCACTCGAAATCTTTAAATCGGTTCTCCCTAATAATTCTACTATTTTTCACCATAATCCATTATAATCTGCATAATGGATTATGGGCTGATAATTCATTAAAATAATGGTTACCAAACAGCCCCTAGAATTATACTGCTCAATCGAAAAAAAGAGTTTGTTCCGAAGGGATTGGTGGTGGTATACGGGCTTAATGTCTATATAGACTATATTCTTGTATTTCTTCCTCTTTCTTCACCGGTATGATCGATTAAATGTGATATAAACTATGTTCATCAGTGTCCAACTTGAGTTTTTGAATTTTTTATTTTTTTATTGAAAGTTTAAGCCCCATTTTCATCTTCGATCTCTTATAATTTTGGTAATTATATATATATAAACAATGTTCATCAGTGAACCAAATATTTAATTTCTAGTACTGGATAGATCCCGTACGCAATAGCCGGGGCAGAGAGCTTGTGGATGAACCAGTAATTTGTTTACGACTGATCCAGTAATTTCATTTTCCCTTGTCATTTTCATGTCACCAAAAGTTTCATGCTAGTGCAAACTGTAGGCATTGTAAGGCCTTTGTAATTGTTAATCATAAAAAAATTCATTTTCCCTCGGTCTATATGAAAGCATCAAAAAATGAATAAGATGTGATAAATCTTCTGGGTCTTATTGCCACCTAATGCTAGGTGCACCACCTTTGTTTTGCTAGGATGGACTTGACGCCATTTACATAAAGAAAGATCTTTCTTCTTTTTTTTTGTTGAAAAATCTTCATTGCATATCGTTTTGTTTTGGGTGGCCACCTCAAAATTGTTGGCGACAAACTCGTAGAAACTCGTTTGTTGGAAGTATCAACTGAAGAAGATAGAACAATAGAAAAATGATAGGAACCACTTCCACCACCCTTGCAAATAAGTACATGTTTTGGTCCCTAACTAGGTGTTAATCATAAGGCTTGTGTGAGGGTAAACTACCCGATGGCCACGTGTCAACATCCTAAGGGATGATCTCATAATAAGATGATAAGGTGGAAGCATCGAATCATAGTTTATAAAGCTTATTTCCTCCGAATTGAGACGCCTGCTACAAACGTTACATGAATGACGCGTGTGAAGAGTTGTCTAATCGATTCAGGCAGTCAAGTCTAAAAAGAAGGACCGCATTTAATGAAGGATCAGAAGAGGCGTGGACGAATCTACATCATATCAGATGACTCGGACGATCCATACTGCAACCAAAGGTGAAGCAACACGAGGTTCCCCAAGGAAGAAAAGTACGATGACGAACAAGGAGATACAACTCGGAGAGGGAACCAAGTATGCCATCACGAGGGACAGTATACAGTTCTTCCGAAATAATGAGAAGATGTACGACAACTCCACCAGTTCGGCGAGGCCAAGCCTTCATGAGTCTCATCTACCCATAAATACCAGTCCATGTAGAGGGAAATGGACAGGTTAACTTATGTAATATTAGATGGTCTTTCTACAGAGAATTCCTGAGAGAGATCTAGATAGAAAGAGAGTGCGATATCTAAGTGATATTTGTAGCTCTTTCAAGGGTAAGACCTTATAATCAATAAAGAAAACATCTTCTTTCCCGTGGACGTATGTCTTCATGGCCGAACCACGTTATACTCTTGTGTCAATCTTTACTTTTCATGTTCTTTACATCTTGTTTATCTTTGAATCTTGAATGTTAAAGTAGTTTATATCCTTTAGATTCATTTGGGTGTAGTTATCAGAAAAGATACAACTACATTTTCGCGCCAAAAACAAGGATGTATGCAGATATAATCTACCTTCCTAGTAACAGCTCTATATTGTTTTCATAATCTCCTTGTGAAAAGTGGATTTCACATCACTGTGTAGAAATTCTGTTAAGATTCATGAGTAGAGATCGGACTCAACACAGTCTACACGATCTGTGGAGTTTTGGAGACCCTCAAAATCAAAAGATCTACATATTTTCTTGACTAGTCTTCTTAGAAATTTTTTTATTTTAAGGTTTTCTATATCTTCCTCAAGATGCTCAGGAGAGTTGAAGATCGGAGTAAAAATGGAGTTTCAAACACTTCGATGATCTAAAGATCTCCTCCATGAAAGAGATGGGAAGAATTTTTTAAGTCAGTAAGCTTCATAAGGGAAAACGATCCTATGAAAGTTGAAAAGACAAATTATTAATGATATTCTTCATTTTCCAAGAAACTCATGATAATCCGTCGTCTTCTTCTTAGAAATCTAACTCTAAGTCAAGGGGAAGGGGAAGGGTTAATGAGTACATAATTATTCATCAAACTCAAAGTTTGTTCAAAATCAAAAGTTTAAAGATGATGAGAGATACTTCCTAAAATGGAAAGATATACTCAATCGTCATGATTTGAATTTTTCCCAACAGAGGGTATGACGTGTAGAATGGGGTATTTTTCACGAAAAGGGAGACAAACAAAACACATTTTTATTCTATCAGTATAACCTCATGCAAGTAGGGAATGTTTTGACATTTCCACATGTCTCCAAAATTAGCTGCAAAGTTTTCATGTACTAAATTGTCCAGTCTGAGGTATGACTTAGTAATTGCACGTGACCTGCAAACTTAGGGTCCCACTTTTCTTTTAGAAAAGACAAAGTAAGCTTTATTGCATATATCGCAGGTAAGGCAATGGTGACAAGACGATCTGCTCGCACGATCCAAGGTGAATTCGATGGAACCCAGCCAGCCGTACTAGATGAGATGGAACTCGGTGAAACCATGCACAATGATGCGCTCCCAGGAGAGGGACAACCTGATGACCAATATCGGGAAGGGTTAACAGATAACTCTATCTCTAACGAGGAGGGAAACCCCTTCAAAGGCAAAGATGATGAGGAAAACATCCAACAACGAGGTCAAAAATAATGACAATTCTAACCTCGGCGATAACACCGCATCAATCGCAGCCATCCTGAAAGATCATGAAGAATAGAGGGAGAGAATGAAAAAACTATAAAGACGTAACCGGAGGCTAGAACAGAGGAACCGTATGCTAAAATTCAAAGCCAGGAAGAAGGTTCCATTGAACCCCATTGAAGAAACCCTAGAGGAGGAGAATCCTTTCGAAAACTTGCTGGACGACGAAAGAGTCAATATCCCTAACACCTCGAACGAGGAGAGAACGAATATTTTTCCCAAGGGAAGCCGAGGTTCTCCGAACCGGGAGGAAATACCATCTGAGGGATCGTCCGATGTCGATCCCAAACATAGGCGAGAGAAGAATCGTGAAGACGAAGTTAAAACGAACGGTGAGGCCGAGAACCTCCCAGCCATCAACCTCAAACGAGCAGAGACTTCAAAGTCAACTCGTTCTAAGTTAGTATCCTATGTCGAGCAATCCGACGAAGACTCAGGGCGATCAAGATATCATCGACCATAAATTTCTTTCTCGCCTGAGAGAGCGCAAGGAAGAAAGAAAAAAAGGCCGAGAGGAGGCATATTGACGATCGGTTACAAGACCCACTTTGTCAGATTGAACCAATGTGCAGGGAGGCCACGGGAAGGCAAGAAGGCAAAAATATAGAAGAAGTGATGCAAGAGGCAGGGCAGTCTCCCTTATCAAAGAGCCTATTGGCCCAACCATTTCCAAGGAAATGTTCGCTTCCAACATTTACATATCCCTTCAATGGGACAGGTGGTGCGATTGAACATCTCTGATCATATCGTATGACACTTACTGAATGGAATCATTATCATATAGTGATGTGTAGGTTTTTTCCAGCTAGTCTAAAAGACAAATCTCTAACGTGGTTCAATAACTTGCCGAAGGAGTCGGTCAAGTCATTCGCCCACCTATCCGATTTATTCTTGGAGACGTGCATACACAACAACAGAGTCAAACCTGAAATTGACACGTTGTTCCAACTAGGCCGGGGACCAAATGAGTCACTCCGCTCACTAGTAACCTGTTGAACGAAATTATGCTCCGAGATTGGAAGAGTCCCCGAGACCTACACGATCTTCGTCTTCAAAAATAGTCTGAGAAAGACTGACCCAATATTTATACGCATGTACGAAACCATGCCACCTAACTTAGGTAAACTGTGAGAAATTCAAGAGGATTATATATCCTTAGAAGAACTCTAGGATGGTACTTACGATAGGTTGGTAAAGGGAACTAACATAGGGGAAAATGTGGTAGAACCACAGAACCCTCAGATGCCAGCCCAAGAAGTAGGGCGGTCCAACAATGGATACACTCAATTCGATAAACATCAAAGTGGAGGATGGAAAGGGCGAGACCCATCCCATCATAAGAAGAGAAAATTTGTAAACCTTATTTATACGAAACTAAATACTCTTATATGCGATATCTTTAAGAATATCGATGGGAAATACAAGATAAATTATCCTTGAAACAGAGGACAGCATCCCGAACGATTTTTGTGAGTTCAGGATCGTGCCGAGATTTTTGTGAGTTCCATCAGTTCCATAGTCACACCACGTACTCGCGCCCAGATCTGAAGAAAATAGTTCAAGATATGATTGTCGAAGGTAAGCTCCAGGAGTACATCGCACAACCAACGATCCAACCTATTGCAGGAGCACCTATACATCGCGTAGAAATACCACGCGAGGCTCAATAATTTGGGTGCAATATGATATCGCATTCATCTGTTACGACCCCCACGCCCGAAGGAAATATCACGGGAATAATTCATAAACGGAACTTCGAAGGAGACGAAGTATTCAGTGTAGTCATAGAACACGTTATGGAGGAGTGAGTGAAAATACCCATTAGTTTTCAGCTTCCGAGGCACCAGACAGAGGTCGAAATCATACTGATCCGCTGGTGGTAACGATGGCTATCACACTCCCCTAACATGAGGGCGAGGATGAAAGGCCCAAGGCACTGCCATGGTCCATGCCTAATATATTGATAGACGGGGGGAGTTCCGTCAAAATCCTATTTTATGAAACATTCTAACAAATGGGTCTTAGAGACGAATGCCTAATACCATCAACTTACAATATGTTTGGATTTAATGGCTTATCGACCCGCCCAAGGGGCGAGGCCACTCTTAAAATTCGGGTAGGTAAAATCCTTACCCTAACTACTTTCTGTGTAGTAGATGTACTTTCCCCCTACACGACTATTGTCGGGAGATCTTGGGTCCATGGGATCAAGGGAGTCACCTCAACATATCATCAAAGATTAAGGTTCCCAACACCCAACGGAATTGTAGAAATTGTTGGAGACTCGGGCGAAGCCAAATACTGTTACAATATGGACGTACAAAATGGTGAGAATAGGGAAAACTCCCCTAAGGTAACACGAGAAAGAGCCAAGGACGCCAAAAACCCAACAAGCGTCGCTGCCTACATGACAACCACAAAGTAGCCTGAAAGGAATATACTCAGACGATGCCTCGATCTCGAACTCCCCAAAAGAGTTCTTATAGCAACTACAGAACCTCTCTGATGAGGGAGAGCGGAAGATAAACCTCTCAACCTTGGAATCGGAAGAAGAGGTAAAAATCAAGACGACCAAAAATCTGGGTACGATCCAAACCTGGACTTCCCTCAAAAATGAGGAGAAATAAAAGTTCATACGGACGTCAAACAAATGCTCTAATAACCTAAAACACTTTCCTGAGAAGCAAAAGACGAGAATGGTGGCAACGAAACATCAACAAAAGGTTCAAAAACAATCAAAATGGAATGAGGGAGAGAGAATCCATGCTGATGAGACCCATCCGAAAGATAGCTTTCTGATCCTTGATATGGATCATCTCGTGGATGTCACATCCAAGTATGGGCTATCATCCGTAATAGACCGATACTCGGGTTACCACCAAATCTCGCAGAATGAGGAAGCTCAATAGTATAATACCTCCCGCAAAATCCATATTGTTACCCTAATGAAGCTATCGACGACATACTAAGAATGAAACTAGATGGATACGGGACTAGCCGTGATGATTAATTACGAAACGTGTTATGGGACTATCGGGTCGCACGCGTAAGGGTAACAAGAATAACCCACTTTTCCCCTACTAATGGGGAGGAAGCGATCATCCCAATAATCGAGGTAGATACTAAGGAAGTGAGCCCAATCTCGGATGTAACCCTTGCCAACTATCTCGAGGAAAGCCGGGAAATGACCCCACATACGATGGAAACATACCATCAGAAACCAGCCTGAAAGCACAAAATGAGTGCTCATCAAAGGAAATTTAGCCCAGGTGACACGGTCCAGCACGAGTCAAGCAGATTTTCTCCTAACCAGAAAGAACCACCATCGGTCATCACCGAGAGAGGAATTGGAGCATACAGATTACCCAAACCCGATGGAGAAGAACTAGATCACCCCTGGAGCACGAAATGCCTTAAGTAAAACAATGCTTAAATAGCTTATCGCTTAGGAAAGCAACTCATGAAAATAGATCCTGAACTCCTACTTGTAAAAGGTAATAGAACCTTGCATGAATGTACCAAAGGGCCTATAAACCCTCCTTTGGAGAATAATAAAACTAATCCTTTTGAGTCTTCATTTTATTTGCTTCAATTTTTTATCTATTTACTTTACAGTTTTTATTTTTATTTTTTTTGCTTTATCTTTTCTTGCATTCGCATTTAGCATAATCATACCATACTTGCATTATAACAAAAGCTCATCGAAATCATGTCATGGTGCTAGCCACACCTTCCATTCAACAACGAATAATGCGGGTAAAATACCTAAGCTTCCCGAGACAGGCATATAGACCTAAGGAAATGCCATCTAGCCCACTGAAGCAAGATGAAGCAGGGGACACCCTAAGCTAACTAACATCGAAATAGACCTAAGGTAATGCCATCAAGATCGCGAATCGGATGATGTCCTTCCATACCAAGAGATATCCAGAATCAAGGTACTTACCTTTGGCTATGGTAAGAATCACTTGACGAGATATTTCCCTCCAAACTAATGAATAATACACAGGTGACTCAAATAACTGATCACTTAATCATGGGGCAAGTATAACCTAAACTGGACACTATTAAAAAATATGGCAAGAAGGGAAACATGCCATACTCAAACCCAATACCCTAAGAGATGACTTTTATATCCAATTAAGGAATTTATCACTCCTTGGCTTTGTCACCCATGATTGGACCCACATCATGCACACAATCTCCCTGAAGCCACAAAAAATAAACGCATCATATGATATAATTCAACAATGAAGTTTGCAGCCCATATAAACAACTACTTCAAAAAACAAAGTACCATTGCCTCCCACACATGAGGACTTTCCAAAGTATAAGTAGAAAAATAATGCCTCCAATACAGAAGAGGACTTGGTTAGTATACCGGCTAATCTAAATAATTAAAAAAATTGCCTCACAAGGAGCACGATGACTTACCAACAAAACAATGTTTTCGACAAGCATGAGGCTTATGCTCATCATAACAGAAATAAAAAGTTCTTTAAAAAGAAAGAGCAGTGCAAGAAAGAAAAGTCACAAACTTAAGCTTGTTCATCATTAGCAGTACCCTGCTCAGTGTCCATCCGGTCCTCGCCCTCGACAACACCAGGATCAACTTGATCAGGCTCGACAGGTTGAGGAGGAATCACAACATTAAAAGCAGCAACGACGACCCTTTGACCCTCATGAAGGACGGAGAATTTATAATCTTGTCACATCAGGACCTTGTACTCCGCACGAATATTGCTCAGCTTATGATTCTTATCAGCACGCTCAACCTCCAGCTCTTCAGCATGATTATTGACCAATTCACTGAGCTCTTCGTCGAGAATCTGTCTCGCTATCTTCTCCTCTTCCAACTTCCTCTCCATCTCAGCATTGCGCTTACGATCCTCTGCAAGAAAAATACAAGGAGACAGTCATTATAACAAACTAATCCATGAACAAATAAAATGAATAAAAGAAAATGGCGCTAACAAGCAACCTTCATGCTCAGTCAAAACAGAAGCTAAGGTATGTTCCACTTGGGACTTTTGGTTATCTAGAGCACTAATTTATTCTTCTACATGAGTTATGGAAGCGTCGCCAGCCGGGCACGATATCATATGCTTATCACGCTCCTTTTCTAACTGAACATAATCTCTCTTAAGGCAAGCTAACTCTTCTTTATCATCCTTCGCCTGCGATAGAAAGAGCATATGACCAGATTGACATTCAATCAACTCATTCTTTTGAGCTCGGAGAAGATTGATCTCATCCTACCGAGAAAGAGCCACCTGTTTAGCTTTATCCAACATCGATCGAAGCTCAATAATGCGGTCTCGATGCACATCCACATCAGTCTGAAGTTGTGAATTCTCATGTTCAAGGGACTCGATCTTGCACTAACGAGAGATCACATGGATCTTCAAATTTCAAAGTTCCCTAGCATGCCTATGACCAGTATTATCTATCTTCTCCTCCAAACGTTTGACGATGGTTACCAATAAAGGGGACTAATTCATAATTCTATCCTACCATGGAGAGAAAACTCTTAAATGAATGAAGAAAAAAAATTACCTTCCAACTACTTCTTATCCTGAAGAAAAGACGCAAGTTCTCATTAGTACTCTAAAAGACTCGTCTCTTAGCCACACGAGTCTCGGATAAAACCTGAAGATTGTTGCTCTAGCAAATCGAGTTAGAAAAAATTTAACTAGAGGAAGGATAAAAAAACACATACCAACACATATGTTGTTAAAATTTTCCAGATTGAGACAACAAAAACCAGGGATTTTATGTAAGATTGATATGCAAAAGGCCTTTGATAATGTTAATTGGCCTTTCGCTTTTCGCTATCTTGAAGAAAACGGTTTTGGAACAAAATTCTTAGCCATTTCTACGGCTCGTCGCAAGTTCTCATTATCGTACTCTAAAGCTCTGACTCGTCTCTTAGCCACACGAGTCTCGGATAACATGCCGACCTGAAGATTGTTGCTCTAGCAAATCGAAAATCATCACCAGTTAGAAAACATTTAACTAGAGGAAGGATAAAAAAACACATACCAACACATATGTTGTTAAAATTTCCATATGTACCGCCTGCACAAGGATAAAATTTCCATACGTTAAAATACGGGCCTGCTTATCTTTATTTAATTGAGCATACTTCTCCTACCATAGAACCATCATTGCCTCGGTCCCGCCACTAAAAATAAAACTAGGAGGAACCGCTAGAGCATAAGGAAAACCACATGGAAAAGTACTCGGCACGTCAGTACCAACACTACCACTCGGAACCACAACACTACCCACACTACCAGCCCGAACACCTACATCAAAAATGACACCCTGGTCAGCTAGAGTACTCGCCTGGGGCATCCTCACTTCCGATAACGTAGTAGTGCTACCAGGATTCACATGACCATCCAACAAGGCTTGTTTGATATCATCAAAAAACACATCACCAAGATCCACCATCTCACCCTCACTAAATAAGGCATCAATATCGACGCCGAGAACGTGCTCTTCAACCACAGGGGCAGTAGATGGTCTGAACCATTGGCAACCCTCCTCCTCTGTACAAACACCCAACCAACATCAAATGATACGGCATAAAACAAGGCAAGGTATATATACGTTAATAATAAAACAATATTTTATACCTTAGCATCCTCAGCGGCTCAGACAGTTTGTGACAACCGCTTACGAGGAGGGATCTATTTAAGCAATCAGGGCTTATAAGCCAACAAATGATTATGCATCTTGGGAATCCCGAGAAAAACATCACCAGCCTCGTTGAAACCATTGATATAAGGCCCCACAATACGAAGAGGATCCACGTGCGACTTGGGGTCGTGAGTCTTGAAAAACGCTAGTTAGATGGGATTAGAAGGATCCAAATCGGTCATAATAGGAGGACCTCGGTGAGGTTTCCGATATCTAGAAATCCCAACTCCAAATCCCTCGAAGGTATCAGACCGTTGGCACCAATAGTTCTCCACGAAGGTCACATGCGTATACAACTCACTTTTCTTAGGGACGAACTCGTTCAATGGATGGTCGGTGACCTTGCCTTATCTTCGCCTAGAGGATTCTCACATGATCCTATAAAAATTACCATTGGGATGAAACCTAGATCACTGAGGGGTAAGCATAGTAAGTACCTCGTACGTGAAGGAATCGAGTGGGCAGTACAGAGGAATGCGAAGCCCGACATTGAGTTGTCCCACTGACACGATAATCTCGTTGGGACCACAAGGGTTGTCCATCGGGAGATTGTTTGACAGAACGCCTACTCGACCCTCCGGAGTAAAAAAATAACTTGAAACCTTTGAAGACTATGTTTAGTCTTCACCATGTTCATAAAGCTGATTTCCTCCGAATCGAGACGCCTGCTACAAACGTTACATGAATGACGCGTGTGAAGAGTTGTCTAATCGATTCAGGCAGTCAAGTCTAAAAAGAAGGACCACATTTAATGAAGGATCAGAAGAGGCGTGGACGAATCTACATCATATCAGATGACTCGGACGATCCATACTGCAACCAAAGGTGAAGCAACACGAGGTTACCCAAGGAAGAAAAGCATGACGACGAACAAGGCGAGACAACTCGGAGAGGGAACCAAGTATGCCATCACGAGGGACAGTATACAGTTCTTCCGAAATAATGAGAAGATGTACGACAACTCCACCAGTTCGGCGAGGCCAGGCCTTCATGAGTCTCATCTGCCCATAAATACCAGTCCATGTAGAGGGAAATGGACAGGTTAACTTATGTAATATTAAATGGTCTTTCTACAGAGAATTCCTGAGAGAGATCTCGATAGAAATAGAGTGCGATATCTAAGTGATATTTGTATCTCTTTCAAAGGTAAGACCTTATAATCAATAAAGAAAACATCTTCTTTCCCGTGGACGTAGGTCTTCATGGCCGAACCACGTCATACGCTTGTGTCAATCTTTACTTTTCATGTTCTTTACATCTTGTTTATCTTTGAATCTTGAATGTTAAAGTAGTTTATAGCCTTTAGATTCATTTGGGTGTAGTCATCAGAAAAGATGCAAATACACCTCATACGTCCAAATATGGTGTTTATAAAATATATGACAGTTATATAGATTCCATAATATATATGGTGTTCATAATAAAATATGACAGTTATTTCAAAAATAATAAAATATATATGGTGTTCATAATGACTTGTACCCGTAGGTATTCTCATATGACAGTTATATAGATTCCATGAACTGGTTTTCCACAGAGAAGATGAAGGTCACAAGCTTTATAGCCTTTTTTCAATGTCGTATGGTCTCGGATTCCGATAGCCAACCAACAACCTAACCTACAGTAGTGACGGACAAATTTGGGTGCTTACTTGGGCCAAAGGCTCATATTCTGTGAGACGCCAAGGAGCCGGTATAAACTTCATGTACGTTGGAACTGGTAAATGAAGTAATTGAGCAAACTTCTTCCGTTCCGGGTGAATATTTGTTTGGCGGATGTTACTGTAGCATAGTGTTAAAATTATTGTTTAAAAACTAATAAGCTAAAACTTACATGAAGTTATAAGAACATGTCAAGTTAAACTTGGAACTTACGAACCTTACCAGGAACTTAATAATGCATTTAGGCAGACTATAAATACAAATTTCTACTCATTGATTTGTTTTGTGTATTATTTAACTAAACTCTAATACTTGGGTTTTTATAAGCACAAGAACACTTAAATGGTTTAGATCGGGTATAGTCAAATTAGAAGATGACCCAATGTTTAATTCATTTGTAATCTCTAATAACAGTTCCCTCCAGATTCACCGAGTAAATTTAGGAAATAGTAGTATGTCGTTTTATTTTTCAATAAAAAATATTGCGTTCTTGCAATATTTAGATTTAGGTTTTAGATTCCTGTTTTCTTGTTTAATTTAAATAAATTTTATCAATGGCTACTACATGCCATATGTTATTTCATTACGCTTTTACAACAGTCTTTTATTGTTCTTGGGGCTTTCTAATGAGATTCTATGATGTAATCAAGATATGGATTTGTTACAGCAGAGTTTTTCTTCAAATATTGTCTCTACAATCTCATCGAACCAGACCAGTGGAAGGACGCACAAAGAAAATATGTTATGTTTGACGAAATCTGATTTTGTTATTCGTGGGGAAGATTATTCAGGAACTTCCATTACAAAAATTCGAATACCAGACTGATTTTGATACACCTTCTTCTCTGATGACAAAGGTATGTGATTTGGAAATGGGTATATTAATTATATGTCCCTACTTTTAACTCCCAACAAATATATCCTTATGCAACAATAAATATGTCCCTCCTTTTTTATAACCTTATCCATTTAATATTAGATTACCTTAATACCCTCACTCATATAATATTTTTCTTTATTTCAAAATAAAAAAAATTTCTTCCTCTACCACTTCACCACCACCACTAGCACCACCACCACCACCGTTCAACAACCACCACATACCAACCGCCACCACCACCAATATTCCACCACCACTCCTTCACCGCCACCATTACACCACCACTAGTCCTCCTCCACCACTAGTCTGTTGCCGCCACCACCGAAAATTCGCCGCCGCCACCACCACCGCCGCCGGTTCAATTTTTTTTGTATCAACAAAAAGTAGTTGATTCATTTCAGTTGGATCAAACAATGGATGTTTATCCATTGCAATTGGATCAACAGTAGAAATTTATCCATTGCAGTTGGATCAACAATGGATGTTTATCCATGCTGATGGAAAAATGCTACCACTTCATCAGCTGCAGTTTCAGATCCACCAACAAAACCATCAATAGTAGAAGTTTATCTAGTTTATCCAAGAAAAAAGGATCAACAGTGGAAGTTGATCCAATTTTAGTGGATCAACAATGGATGTTGATCCATGAAAATTGGATCAATAATGATAGTTGATCATGTAAAATGGAGTGAACTTGGCGTGACTCGAACACGCATCATCTGACATGGAGTCAGTCATGATACCATTGCACCACAAGTTCAACATTGGAACAAATTTATATGATTTAAACTACAAAACACGAGTTCAAAGGATCAACAACAGTAGTTGATCCCATATATATGGATCAACAACCATAGTTGATCCAATATATATGGATCAACAACAGTAGTTGATCCAATATCAGTACCTGCTTCAACCCAGATAACCACCATATTTCATTACATGTAGCTTCATAAACACCAACAACCAGCTTCAAAACCAATCTCAGTTGAATCAACAATGGATGTTTATCCATTTCAGTTGGATCAACAGTGGATGTTTATCCATTGCAGTTGGATCAACAACCATAGTTTATCCAAAATATATGGATCAACAACCATAGTTGATCCAATATCACTGCCTGCTTCAACCCAAATAACCACCATATTTCATTCAGCAACAGACTTCAATCTCTATAACAACAACTTATACCAATACTTCCACCAACAAATCACACATCTACAGCACCACAACCACAACCACCACACCACCAAAACCAAAATCCAACACCAATTTTATCGACGGAGTATAAGAAAATGAAAAATCAAAAGGATATAAACATGATTATTACCTCTAATTAAGTAAATATCCTTTGTCAAATCCTCCACCAGCTAAACATTTCCTTGAATTACACAGCACCAGACCCCAACTTCGCTGTCATGTTCTTCCATGTATATATAGCTAGCACAAGTGATAAGAAATTGAGATATTCTGCGACTCCAGCAATCACTCAAAACATCACTGTTTGCCTTCAATCGACCAACACAAATTGAGGGCAAAAACCAACAGCCTGTTGCTCCTTCATTTAATTTCAACACCCACAAAATTCAATTGATGTTTGAGCGGAAGCAAATCAGATCTAAGACTGATTTTTCAGCATACAATTCAAACCAGAAATGACCCTAATGTTTGCTAATTCAAACCCCATACAAAACCCATCTTTATTCACTTTCAAGACCTGTACCGCCACCACTTAATCCTCCAAATCCATGTTCATCGGCTGGGAGAAAACGACAAACAATGAAGAAGAAGATGGCAGCTGCTTGTACCACTCAAAGCTTTTTCTCCTTTCCGTGTTGATTCTGCTTCGGTTACCAATTTCAATGTTACGAATTCAAAATTATCAGCGAATTGTTCTGATTTCCAGGTGATCGGTATTTGAAAACGTGGATTATTCTAGATCCAGAAGTAAAGTTACTGGTGGTGGTTCGACCTCATTTACCAGATCCAGCGAATTTTTCTGATTCATAAATCTTTTGCAAAGATGGAGATGTAGATGGTGACTAAGGAGGTGGTGGTGGTGGTTATGGTTACGATGGAGATGTTGCTGGTGGTGGTGGAGCGATGGAGATGTTGTTGGCGGTGGTGGAGCGATGGAATGGAGGAAAAATTTGGAGATGTCGCTGCTAATAAATAAAGAAGAAGAAGAAGTTAGTAGGTAGATAGATAGATCTGTTGCTAATAATGATGGACGTGGTGGTGGCGGCGGCGGGCGGCGGAGCTGGTGGTGGTAGTTGCAGAGCTGTTGGTGGTTCTTGAAAGAGAAATACGAGAAGAAGAAAAAAACGAAGTTTTGAGAAATTAAAAAGAAGATAACACACGGGGGGTATATTTGGAAGTTAATAATTTGTTATTGGGCCCCTGATGGGATTTTAGATAAAAAGGGACAAAATTATTATGTGATAAGGATATTTGTGTAGACCATCAAAAGTAGGGAAAAAAGTTCAATTACCACTTTGGAAATTAAATTGAAGAAAAATCTTGAGTCCAACTTTGTGCACCCCTCTAAAACCGGGGTGCACATTCCGGCTTTCCCAATTGGAGGAACTTTCGGTCATTAAACCACTTTTAGTATTTGGTTTTATTTTCTAATAAAATTATTTTCCAATTAAAACCGCATCTTCCTAAAATTGCATCGAAAAAGATAAGAGATAAGAATCCGCCATTAACTTTCTTACCTCTGTTTCATTGATCGGGATATAAAAAATGTTCAAATATTTGAGAAAAGATTAACATTTGATCTTATCAAGTATTTTGGGAAAAAATCATGAGGAGATAGGGGATCTTTTTTCTTCAAGTATTTCAGAAAAAATCAATGTTCAAGTATTTTGGGCTCTTGTGACTCTAATCTTTTGATCGTTCGAATCAAAAGAGGTAGGGGATCAAATTCATGGGATGCAGAACACACAAAAAAAAAAAACAACTTCAAAAATGGTTAAGTTCAGATACTTAATCTGATTTAGCTAATTAAATAATTAAGCTTTTACCAACCATGTCCCAGGATTTAATCATGAGGAGATCAGAGCCCAGTCTCATTTACCCAATAAATCATTGGAGTTTTTCGGTGAGTAATCCTGAATTGAAGCCATAGTCGTATCAAACTGAGGAGAAAAATCATTAACCTGATCACTGATGTAGACTCAATTTGAGAGATGGATCCGATTTGATATTGGAGAGAGATAGAACGGTTGATGGCGGAGAGAGTCGCACAGTATTCCCAAAAGCAAAACAAAAAAGAATAATAAGAACATAAAAAAAAAACGGGCCCTAGCTCAGCTGGTCATCCCCGTTCTCCGAAGTTTCATGCGTTCTAGGAGGTCTCAGGTTCAAGTCCCCAATGGCGTAATATTGCAGGATTTAACATGGAAGGTAGTGTTAGTTTGCCCCCCTTGTGACACAATCTCGCCCCCCCTTCCGCTTCGGCTCCCCTTGGCAAGGTTACCCATGAGGCTCGCTGGTAGGCTACCACAACAACCTGTTCAATTAATGTAGTAGTATATCGTTGGAGCTAGCTTGTTAGGCTTCCAACTAGTTTCATGTAATAATATTATCAATAATAAACTAAGTTTAAAAAAAAAAAAAAGAACATAAAATAAAATAAAATAAATTAAAAAAGATAGTGGTTTTTTGGATTTTCCTAACCAATTGGGAAAGCAGGAATGTGCACCCCGGTTTTAGAGGGGTGCACAAAGTTGGACTCAAAAATCTTAATCTTCCGGATGTGATAATTGAGGAGTATGCAATATATGTGCAACAAGCCAATTTGGGGAATGATAAAGTTATTCTTTGGAGCATCTTCTTTCTCACTTATAGGATCAAGACTTATGTTAGTCTCTTCCATATTATTTGGTTTTATGTAATCTTAACAAATGTAATTCACATTGCATGGTTATTGTGTCAATATGCAATGTACGATGATGAAACAAGAGGGTGTATTTATGTAACACCTCTTCTATGTAATCCTTCAAACCTCAATTTGAATTAGTCAAATAAATAAATTCTAGGAGCTCTTCAAAACTCCTCCTTCCTTCAAAAAAATAAAATAACAGTTCCCTCCACCATCTAAATTGTAACTGTTTTTTTTTCCTCATAACTTCTCGAAGCAACTAGTTTTCATTTGAGTATATTGAACAAAAACATTCGGCAAGTAACTGCTTATTTATAGGTTTTCAAATTCATTTTATGTCATGAACCTGGTATCGTACACTATTGAACCCGAATTTCATGATCGTGCTTACAAATTATGGTCAATGTCCAAAAATATTTTCTAAAGAAAGCTATTTACTAAAAATGTCTAATTTTAAAAAAAAAACTATAAAACTACACATTTTTGGTACTTCTAAATTAGACATCTTTAGAACATTTTTGGGAATAACTAAAAAAGCCTAGAGACCTTTTGAAATTTTCTCTACAAATTACCATGTTCAAAATAATTATATCGACATGATTGTTTAGCATACAAGTTGCTTTCCTTCTAAACAATACTTCTAAATGAACTGCTGAAAAATACTAAAGAAAACTGCCCCCTCACATGTTGCTGGGGCTGATGCCCTTGGAATTAACAGGGAGCCGACTGACCTTACCATTCAATCAGTGTGAAGAGGCGGTTTATATCTGGTTTCTTTCCACGGCCTCTTAAGAATTTCTAGCTTTTTAAAATATTGTTTTGAATCATATAGTGCCATGACACCACTCATTAAAATTAAAGAACAGAACAATATACAACTAGTTTTGATAGAAGATTCTCTCTCCTCCCGAAAAGGTTCGCGAAAAAACCCTGAAACACTAAATTCCCAAATCAATTCAACCATGAAACCCTTCCTATCAATCAGCTAATTCTTCTGATCCACCGTCCCTTTCATGATGTAGTTCATTAATTTTTTGGTGTGGCCCTAATCGGAAATTGGTATTCTGCTGTTTCTTCTTCTTTTAACCTATTTTGATGTTGTACAACCTTCTATCAGGATTTAACCCTTCCTGATTAAATCACCAATTTCAATTCACAAAAACTTTATACCCCTGATTTAATGCTAGATACATTATTCAAGAGCTAGGTTTTAGATACTGATTGGTTCCTGGTCTAATTTTAGTCTGCGCCTCCTTTGAAGTTTAGAAGATCATCATGTTGCTCCCTCCCCATCGGTTCTTTATGAAAATGGTCTACAATCTTGTGACAAGATTCACTGTTCAACCTCCTAGATAATCTCACCCTTTTTCATAAGCAATTGTTTATTCAAGCGTCGACATGGAATAATTAGGTGGCAAATTCACAAAAATACAGGTAATCCTGAGATTTCTCTTACAACAACCCTTTAAAATTCAATTTCAACTCCCTTTTCCCTGCATATCTTTTCAGTACTAATCTCCTTATCTTTATTAATCATCTTGTTCTAAATTCATTATTCTATTTGTTCAAAAACCCTATAAATACCCATTTTTTCATTTCTCTTGCTCATAACTCATTCCCTCCCTAATCTCTCCATGTTCCTTGCCTTAGTGTATTGTCTTCTAGTTTTCTAAAAATCTTGTTTTTTCTGGTTCTCTATGTCTAGTCGTGGATTTAGAGATGTTTTTTTCAATAATCGTTTTAACAATCATAGTAGGAATGCATTTATTCCTGTTAGACAATGGAATGATCAGTTATAGTAGGTTCTTTTTTAACAAAAATGGATAAAAACTCTTTCTTTTGAAGAAATGCCTTAAGATTCAGATGGGGATTGTTTGGTGATCTCTCTGTTAGTAAACTTGGTAGAGGTTTTTACCTGATTAAGTTTGAATGTCAACTTGAAAAGCTTAATGTTCTAAGGCATGGAACTAGAGTGGTATGTGGAGACATCTTTATGATTGAAATCTGCAATTTCAATACCCTTCCTGATAACTTCTCTATGAGCTATGAGGTTTTTTAAATAACCCTACACAATCTCTATCTTGAACAAACCAGAATAACCAATATCAATGAAAACACATTAAGATTAGGTGAACTAGTTGCTTATGATGATACTATCCCCAAACATAATGATTTCAACTCCATAAGAATCAAGCTCAGGATTAACCAATCTAACCCTCTCACTTTTGGTTTTCATGCTCCTAATGATCTTAATAGCATCAACTGGGTTTATTTTATCTATCAATATCTTCCAAGAGTTTTTTGTTATTTCTGTCATCGATTCGGGCATCTAGTGGAAGACTGTATTGATTTAGTTTTACTCAATAACCAAGAGATTAACATCACAGCCCCTCCTCAACATATTCAGCAATTTACTAATCTTCTAATTGAACCTTTGAGTGAAGATAGCCATGATGATGACTATTATCAAGATTTGTTGCACAATGTTGATTTAGAAATACCGGATAGCGACTGGAGTCTCTGGGATTCAGACCATAATCCATCACTAGCTTTTTCAGGCCAAGATAACTAAGTAATTTCTTTCTCAGAAGGTGAAGGATACAAAATCCCTGGTTTCCATTCAGATTATACATCCTCAGAGTCAGAAAAGACAGTCTCTACTTATTGCATTTTAGAAGAAAATTTGAATTTAGATGAACTTCAAGGCACCGAACAACATGATTTACCAATATCACTATCTCCTTCTCATCCTTCGGTTCATGATCAACATTTCAGCCCTTCCAACTTTTTAGTCTCAGACATTGAAGAAGCTGATCTTTTCTCGGACAATGACAATTTCAACCACTCAACTTCTAGTCCAGCTATCAAAAGACAGAACCCGGATCAGCAAGCATATATTTTTAAATTAGGTATTGTTTCTTCTGCGAATGCTGACATCTCTAGAATTGTGTCCACTGATGAGGTGGAACAATGGACTGCCCAATATCATCCAAGCAAGAAGTTCAAATCTTCCTTTTCAGACCAATCAGTTTCTACATCACCTATTATATCGGAACACTCACCAGTTCCCATGTTATCTGCAAATGAAAGTTCCCTACATCAACCAACTCATACAACATCTCCTACAACATCTGAGAAGAATGGTCTGTAATATCAGCTCTTTGTCGAGGATAATGGTCAGACACACCTGAAACAATGAGTCTTCAGGGCCGGTGGATACACTTAACTTCGTACCAACCTTTTGGCTTTACCACTTTATCTTGTATAATTATAAGCTCTAGTTACATATATTTAGCTCAATAATCCTAGTTTTTAGGTGCTTCCTGATGCTTATTTACTTTTTGCGGTTCACCCTTAATTTATATGCTTATCATCCATATCAATATATGCCGCACCTAGATCAGTCAATAGGAACACCTGTTAAATTTATCTTTGTATGATATTGCACTCCTAGTTATCCCTTTTGGCAAAAGTTTATCTTGTATGTATGTTATTATGTAAAAAAGCTAATCTACTCTCTGGAGATAGTCTATTATATTGCTTTTGTTTACTTTTTCATAACATTCCAACTGCTACTGAACTTATAGGGTTAAATCTGATTGCATTCTCTGCATTTACTGCTATAATCTGATTACAGTCTCTAATTGTATACTGCTAAAATCTACCTACACTCTTTGCACTTACAGTGCAGTTGAGCTGCCAAATTCAATATATTGTTGTATCACCTATCTCATTTTCTTTCTCCCCTATGTTATATTTCTTCCAGGTATGTATAATTATGCATAATAGATTTATCTGAATCATTAACATTTATTTCGTCTGACTGAGGTTGTTTTGATTTAGCTGGTCCTATATCAGCGCTTTTGGTTAAGGTTACATGCCATACTACAAGCCCTTAGAATTACTTTGAAGACACATATCATAAGCTCAAGTTCCCCCTTTTAGTTTGATTTTAGAGGTTCCTTCTTTGCCATTAGTTATCATTGAATTCTTGAATTTCTTATTCTAATAATGCTTTGGGTTAGTCTTTATACTCTGCTGTCTATTATTACTCTTGATTGATGCTGCTTTAATATTCATTAAGGCTTTTTGACAAATCATATACTATTATATTTTATTTATACAACATGCAGTTAACTTAAGTCTGTAATATATCCTTATTCCATGTTGGCTATAATCTTTTAAACTGAGTTCCAACCGCTTACTTCTCAACTATATTAACTAGAATCTACTAAGCTGTTTTTAACCTTCCTTAACGTTGTTTTCTTGGTGCTTTCTTCTGAATAACCAACGTTTACTTTTCATTCCTTTCTATACTTTTGAATTATGCTATCTATATTATTCTATTAGTTTTACTTTTTTCACTTTGCTTAAAATTTTGACATTTTTTTTACTGATATCTGTGTATATTCAAGCTTAGGTTCCTTAAAAAACTATTGAGTGGTATCCTAACCTTTATTACTGCTTCAGTTTTTTTCCTAAATATCTCCAAAACTCTTGTCTTCCCTTAAAAACCCACCTAAACCTAGATATACCACCCTCTCAAAAAATCCCATTTTAAATTTTAATCAAACCATACATAATGTTATAATTTCCTGACTACAAAACCAATTTACGCCAACTCTTCTTTTAAAATATGACTATTCTGTCATGGAATTGCCAAGGAATAAACCTCCCACCCTCTATTCAACATTTGAAAGGACTAGTTACCCTTTAAAAGCCTAGCATCCTATTTCTATCTGAAACTCTAGCTAATGATCAACACATAAGAAGATTATCTCAATCACTTCAATTCAATAATTATGTCAACGTCCCAAAAATTGGAAGGAGAGGCGGACTATGCTTAATGTGGGAAGATAACCTAAATATCCAAATACTACTTCAATCTGAAAACTACATCCACACAAAAGTAATGCCACCACTCCCAGAACAACCTTGGTACTTCACGGGTATCTATGGCCCTCCACATCCAGATATAAGGAAAAATCTTTGGAAACAATTTCCAGAAATCTTCGAAAATATAAATCCATCTACCCCATGGATATTAATAGGAGACTTCAACGACGTCCTAAATCAATCGTAGAAAAAAGGAGGAAGACAAGTTACATATGCCAATCTCAACCTCTCCTCACTCTAATGGACCAGATAGGATTCATAGATTTAGGATTCCGAGGAGACCCGTACACTTGGACAAACAACCAAATGGGGCAAGAAAATATCTTAGAAAGATTAGATAGGGCTTTGGCAAACCAAATGTGGCGAACAGCAAATCCCCATGCAGCGATTACTCACCTTCCAAGAATAGCTTCTGATCATGCCCCGATACTACTTCAAAAGAAAGCAATGGATTGGCAAGGAACAAAAAACTACAAATTTTAACACCTTTGGCTCTCTCACGCCCAACTCAAGCAAATAGTCGAATCGGCTTGGGATCAACAACAAGATGATGAACCGACTCTCAATCTCCAACTGAAGCTTATTACAACTGGACAAACTCTCTTAGACTGGAACAAAGAAACTTTTGGTCACCTGCCAAAAAAAATCAAGAATTCGATAGCCAAGATAAAACATGCCCAACACCAATGCGCATCCCAAACAGGATCAGATTTGGAACTCTGGCTGATTCAAGAAAAACAACTAAGAATAGAACATCAAGAACTATTAAATTGTCATGCGACGTACTGGCAACAAAGATCCAGAATTCAATGGCTCCAATCAGGTGATCTCAACAAAACTTTTTTCCACACTAAAGATACCATTCACAGAGCCTGCAACAATATACAACAACTACAAGACACACAAAACAACTGGATTAGCAAAAAAGAAGACGTTGTTCACCTCATTCTGGAGCACTATTCACAACAGTATACTGCCCCGCCTACAGAAATAAATGAAGATCTTTTTACAAATATCAGACCTCGGTTGATTCCTAGGCAATCAGGCATACTTACAAAGGAAGTAACTACGGCATAAATCAAACAAGCTTTATTCTCCATAAATTCGGAAAGTGCTCCGGGTCCAGATGGCTATACAAGTAAGTTTTTTAAAGTTTTCTGGGAAACAACCCATCCTCAGTTGATAGCAATGGTGAAAGCCTTCTTTAATAATCTTAATATGCATCCTCTCATGAATCACACAAACATAACACTAATACCTAAAGTCGACCACCCTTCAAAACCTTCACAATTCAGACCAATAGGACTCTGTAACATCACATATAAAATCATCTCAAAAATCTTGGTCAACCGAATTAGACCTGTTCTCCCCTTTTTAATAATCCCTTTCCAAAGTGCATTTGTGCCACACAGATCAATACACGACAATATAGCAATTGCTGGAGAATTCTTCTATCATATTAAAACCTCAAAATCCACCAAAAATCCAAAAATAGCTCTCAAACTGGACATCCAAAAAGCCTATGATAGCCTAGACTGGGGATTCATCAAAACATCTTTTACAAAACTTGGATTCCCTTCAGCCTTTATAGAATACATCATGCTATGCGTCACAATAGTTACTTATTCAATCAAAATAAATGGTACACCTCATGGATACATCACCCCAAGCAGAGGTATCAGACAAGGAGACCCACTATTTTCCTATATTTTTATCATATGTGCTAAAATCCTATCCACGAACCTGGGAAACCTTCGAAATCAAAAATTAGTTCCAAGACTTAACATATCACAAAAAGCACCTCCCATAATTCATCTAATGTATGCAGATGATCTTCTGATTACCTATAAAGCTTCAGATCAAAGTAACCAACACCTTAAAACCCTCCTCCACGCCTATAGCTCCTATGCAGGGAAAGTAATTAATACTACCAAATCGGTAATCATCCATCACCCAAATTTAGACCCAATCAAAATAAATGATCTTCAACAATTCTTCAATATGCCGACCACTTCAAAACCTCCAATATATCTAGGCATTCAGTTTAAACAAGGAAGAGCATCAAATCTAACTTTCGCTCCCCTCCTACAAAGATTAGCAAGAAAAGCAAAAGGATGGATGACAAAATGCCTAACTCCGTCCGAAAGACTAGTTCTCATCAAAACCTCCCTAACCCTAACCTCCAACCACATAATGCAAACACAAAACCTACCCAAAAATATACACAAACAAATAGATCGTATCACCAGGAACGTTTTTTGGGGACATGACTCAACAATCAAAAAACTACACCCTATAGGATGGGACAAAGCAACAAAACCATTAACCGAAGGAGGATTAGGAATAAGGAAAAGCAGCGATCACAATAAAGCTCTTCTAATGAAGAGAATCTGGAATTTGATTGAACAACCTAACTCTATATGCGGAAATCTATTCAGCGCAAAATATCTTAAAGAACAACCAATGTTTCAAGGAAACGTTTCCATACCTTCTGCTTCCACTCCTCAATGGAGACAACTCGTAGCAATTATCCCTACCATGCAAAACTTAATTTTCCACTGTATTGGAAATGGGTTAACAACTCCGATAGAAGCTAATTGGATTCCACACACTCCCAATCTAGACCCGACACAATGATACCCATTCCAAACGGTAACAGATATCATCGACCCGATCTCCCATTCATGGAATCATGAGAAATTGAACACATTTCCCAATCCAATAATTCAAAAAATCATTAACATCCACCTTCCTCAAAATAATACCCCAGATAAAATCATCTGGCCACACTCAAAAACTGGAAAGTACACTACATCTTCATGATACAAATGTCTAACCCACGGTCAACCAACCCATACACCTCTACCACCTACCAAATTCCTATGGACCTTACCATGTCCACCAAAAATTCGACTTTTCTTGTGGAAAGCCATCAATGAAGGATTACCAACCTTCTCTCTATTACATCGAATCCATAGACCAACTCAGACAGATGTCCAAGATGCAATACTGATATGGAATCAGCAAGCCACCTTTTAATTCATTTCCCAACAACAACTACTTCATGGAACAACTTATTCAATCAACTTACAAATACTCCAAAATCCAACCTCAGCCACAACCCGACCTTCAACTTAACCCCACAAACAACAATATCCCAACTCCTACAACAACCGACATCAACAACTATAACCTCCACCTTCTGTTTTCTATTATGGACCCTATGGATATCAAGAAATGATCTAGTTTATCAACAAAAACAAACAACTTCAGAAGAAACCATAGCCTGGGCACAAAAATTACAACACGAGTATTTCGGAGCACTGCACACTTCGCCACCAATCATACCAGGAGATACACCAACATTCAACCACCCAACAACAGATAGAAGGACAACAACAATATCGGTAGGTTGGTCCACTCCGAACATCAACTGGATAAAGATTAACATAGATGGAGCAGCCAGAGGCCACCCGGGATTTGCGGGAGCAGGATTCGTTTGTAGAGACTCTGATGCAAGAACGTTAATAGCAATGGATCAACCAATGGGAATCACCATTGCCCTAACTGCAGAAACCTGGGCATTACTCTTGGCCTCAAGAACAGCAACAGAGAGACAATGGCCTAGAATTCTATTTGAAACGGACTCAGAGAACCTCATGCGGTTCATCACATCAGACACTTTACCACCTTGGCACATAGTAGGAATGATTGAAGAAATAAAAAGTAGACTGAGGAAAATCCCGCAAGTCGCAATACAACACAACTACAGGGAAGGAAATCAAGCGGCAGACGGATTAGTAAACAATGCAGCAGATGGAAGCCAAGTAGGAAACTATTCAACCAAAATGTGGGACCAGGCAATCCCATCTTTTATAAGTCAAATCTTATTTCAAGACTCTATGGGTACCACATACCCACGACAAGTTGTAATTTAAATTTTCTCTAATAAAATCCATGCTTCAGAAAAAAAAAATTAAAATTAAAACTACATGCCAAAAGGACACACAGTAAACCGGATTTCCGTACTAAAATTGCCTTGCAAAAGAATAGAAAAAAAAGATTCAATGGAATGTTCTTATTACCGGATTTAAAAATAGAGTTGGAATCCAATATGTTTATTTTCTGAACGAAAAAAATAAATAATAATTTTTTGTCATCATACGGATCTAATATGAGATGTACCGATTGTCCATTTTAGTGAAAGGATATCGAATGGGCCACTTAAAGTTTAGGTGTTCCTTTCATAGAGTTAATGAATCATACACGAAATTTATAATATTTTGATCAATAGTTATCTTCCAATCTGGAAGGAGATGAAAGCAAGCTATATCAATGTTGAGAAACTTCGCAGTAAAAGTTAGCAATCAAGCTTAAGTATTGTAGTTCTCCCGTGTTTAAAGAGTTTGATAAAAATAAAATAAAAAATACAATTAAAATGGCTAATTATAGTCTTAAGTTGGCCATTGGATTTCATTAGGAGATTAGTCGTTTCAAATTAATTACTCCTATGTAGTACTAGAAACTTGTTTGCATAACTTTTGCCTACACTCTAAATTTGTAATGAAATCTGGCTTGTTAATAGAGCTTATTCTATCATCCTGATGCAGATAACATCCCCACTTGGTCAAATTATTAGGTGTAAAGTTCGCAATTCTGTATGCATGTTGGAAGCTGATAGCATCATATTTTGCACAGGCCGCTAACCAATAGTTCCCTATATTGAGGGTAAATATTGGAAATATGTTGTAGCTTTGAATAAACATAATTGAGGTTAGCCGTATCATGAAGTTTGAGTGTGTATCATATAAACCTCATTTAATATGTAACTTTAGGTTTGCCATACCATAAAGTTGAGGTTCGTGTAACAAATTCAATTCATAGCAGAAGTTTAGTTTTAAAAAGATATGGGCATGAAACACAAACACAAAGACCTACACTATCATGAAACTTGTTTAAGAATGCTGATTTTATTCATGACTCGTGAGCCCAGAAACTACATATATACTTGGCTCTAGATGTCTTACTATATAACAATGATCGGGGCATGTTTAATTTATTTGTAAGGAAAGACAATTAAAAGAGAATAGAATGATTGAAAAGGAAAGCTGTTTTTGGGCATACCAAAAAATTACCGGGCATACATTTTGTCTAAGTTCGGCTTAAAATTTATCAGCCGAATCTTGGAAACCTAAGCAAAAAAAAAGTTGTGAGCCGAACTTTGAGTACGCCCGGTAATATTTTGGTATACCCAAAAATATCTCTTAAAAAGTGGGATGATGGAGGAAATTGTAGAAATTACAAGAGCCCGGTAATACCTCAACACAGATGGGGAATCCTAGCAAAAGTGGGCTTGTCCAATGTTTGAAAATGGGGGATCCAGTAAACACGAAAGAAAACGAATTGATTATGCAGGAAGCAGAGTACTTCCTGCAAGAAAAAGGGGAATTTATTGTTTGACCGACATAATTTATGGTTAGATCATTTTCATTTAAAAAACGATTGTTCCTCTCTTACTCGATTAGATTTTTTTTTAGCCAAAGGGAAAATTTGATTAAAAAAAGTTTCGTTCATCAGAAAGATGAAAGAAGCTTGAGAAAAAGGAATTAGCTGTGCACAACAACATTCCAGTTATAAATCAGAGTACTGAGGGCATAGCCCTCAAACACTTTTGTATGCATAGACCAATTAAACAAGGTACATTTTACAGAGACAATAAGTTGATTAAGGCTTCTCTTGTTGTTGTTGTAGAGTCTAGAATTCCTCTCCTTCCAGATATTCCACCAAATTGTAAAGGGAAGTAAACCCCATAATTTCATCACCATTGCATTGCTTTTGGTATTCCTCCATTCTCATATATTTGTCTTCACTGTCTCTGAAAAAACCCAGTTGACGCCAAAATTATCTAAGAAATAGTTCCATAGTTTCCTAGTTTCAGGGCAGTGCAAGAAGAGATGATTTTGAGTCTCTTCTTCTTCGGAACATAGAGTGCATTGACAGTCATTAACTAAACCATCTCTAAGAAGAGTTTCTAAAGTTAGAGCACCACCATGACATAGAGTCCAAACCAGGAAAGACACCTTCAAGGGAATCTTAGGATTCCAAACTTGTTTATGAGGAAAATGAATGAAACCATCATCCACATCAAGGGAAGAGTAGCAGTTGGAGACATAAAATTCATCTCCAAAATCCCACTTTCTTGTATCTTCAGCCAAACATGAATGAATAGGTTAAGCAATTCCATCCAGCAGATGAATGAGATTTGCTACTTCTCCAACTTCAACTTCTTTTAAATCTCTCTTAAATTCAAAATTCCAAGAACCTTGTGAATTGAGCATCTCACTAATAGTAGCCATCATATGCTTAATTTTTTTGAAAATGTTAGGAAATCTGTCTTTCAGAATGCCTCCTCCAACCCATTTATCTAACCAGAAAAGAATTCTCTTCCCATTTTGAACAGAAAGGGAAGTGTTGTTTTTAACAAAAGCACTTGTTTTCAAAATTCTAGCCCATAAACTATGTTTAAATGTTATTTTCTCTCCTTTCTTCTTTATACAATAAAACCTCTGTATGAGAATATCCTAGGGACCATCAAAAAATATTCTTATATGGAGGTCTAACTTGAATAGACCGAAAGAAAAACTTTCATACATGCACTTGACAAAATGCAGATATATGCACTAGAAACACAAAAATGTATCTAGAAAAATATAAACTCAACCTTGATACCGATAATTGACCAGTGAAACTATATGAGTGAAAGATAATACTGAAAATTCACCAATGAAATTATATGACTGAAAGATATTTGCACTAAATTGTGCACAAAAAAACAACAAATTTACTTTGAAGCCAAATGATTTTGTAAAATGGTTACAAGAAGCTTTTCATCTTAAACTTTGATGCATGGCAAGGCCTATAGTATTTATATTATAATGTCATTCTTACACGGAGGTAGATTTTTTAAGATGGACCGGAAAAAATTATGACTCATATAGTCATCATCAGCTGTTCATCTTCTTCATGTCGTTTTAGCAGTGATTCCATGTCAGCTGTGGTCAAGCAATTATGTTATAATCTGTAAGCAGGTGAGTTTGAGGTATCTCATGGTTGAGAAGCTTCGGAAATTAAAGTTACCATTCAAGTACTGCTTGTACTTGGTGTCCGGTAGGTGTTTAAAGAGTTTGATCAAGTGTCTTTTCAGGAACTGTAAGATGGAAAGGGATTTACTTTGAGCCTCCATAATGGACAGACTTCTTTGGTTTTGTTTCTAAATCTTAGTTTCAGGATACTAATGGTGGTGATTAAAACTTTACCTCCGTGGATTCATGAGTCTATCTTGGTTTATTATTTGTTTCATGAGTTGATTAATAATTGATTTCAGCTTCTGGAATTTTGAAACTTTTAAAGAGGATGGTAAGATTATATGCATTCATCCCGACAGTTTGGTTACAAAGAAATCAAATGCTATTTAACAACAAATTACGAACAAGGAGGATCTAGCACTCAAAACTAGAATCATTTTGGGTATATTAATTATATATCTCTACTTTTAACTTCCTATAAATATATCCTTATACAATAATAAATATGTCCCTCCTCCTTTTTTAATAACCTTATCCATTTAATATTAGATTATCTTAATATCCTCACCCATATAATATTTTTTTATTATTTTAAAATGGAACAAATTTCTTCCACTACCACTTCACCACCACCACTAGCACCACCACCATCAACATTCAACTACCATTCCATCACCACCATTCAACAACCACCACCTGCCAACCACCACCACCACCACTAATATTCCACCACCACTCCTTCACCGCCACCATTACACCACCACTAGTCATCCACCATCACTAGTCTGTTGCCACCACCACAACAAGTTCCCCGCCGCCGTCACCACCGTCAACGTCGCCGCCACAGGTTCAGACCGGGGAAAATTATTTTCATAGTCTATTAAAAAAAACCAAAAAACGCAGAAAAAAATAGTTGATCCATTTCAGTTGGATCAACAGTGGATGTTTATCCATTGCAGTTGGATCAACAATAGAAGGTTATCCATTGCAGTTGGATCAACAATGGATGTTTATCCATGCAGATGGAAAAATGCTACCATTTCTTCAGCTGCAGTTTCAGATCCACCAATAAAACCATCAAACCACCATTAATAATCCATAGCAGCAACCACCGCCATTTTTCCGCCGCCACCATCGATTCAGATAATTTTGTATCGACAACAGTAGTTTATCCATTTCAGTTGGATCAACAATGGATGTTTATCCATTGCAGTTGGATCAACAGTAGAAGTTTATCCATTGCAGTTGGATCAACAGTAGAAGTTGATCCCATAAAAACATATAATGCACACTATTTAATCAACAACAATTCCAGATTCATGGAAAACAACACCAACAACTCCATTTATACTTCTATAATGCACACTATCTAATCAATCATCCTTATAGTACCATTCACCACACAATTCAGAGAAGATAAACTATTGAGCATACTAGATTCACAAAACATAAATTCAAATGTTGGGAATAACAAACAACAAAAAACAGGCTTGTGAAAATATTAAGAATCCAAATATATTGGGATTAATCAAAAATGTACTCCAAAATCAAACTCAAAAGTCAAAAACAAAGCAGAATCATGATAGCTACTTCAAAAGATGAATCAATAAATTCAAGAGAATTCAATTCCACCTCTTTCATCACCAATTAAAATGGATGTTTTAAAATGAATTCAATTCCACCTCTTTCATCACCAATTTCAGTTGGATCAACAATGGATGTTTATCCATTTCAGTTGGATCAACAATGGATGTTTATCCATTGCAGTTGGATCAACAACCATAGTTGATCCAATATCACTGCCTCCTTCAACCCAGATAACCACCATGTTTCATTCAGCAAGAGGCTTCAATCTCTGCAACAACAACTCATACCAACACTGCCACCAACAAAATCACACATCTCTAGCACCACCACCACCACCACCAAACAACCAAAACCAAAATCCAACACCAATTTTATCATTCCAACCAAAACCACCTCGATCTACATCACCAGTACCGAAATAAACATACCTCAATTTGCATTACTGTTATCAACTCATCCTGCTTTCACTCCATTCCATAATCGACCCTTTAATTCACAGGAAAACCCTAAATCATTAAAACCCGTTCATCCATTAGCTTCAATTACAGCAGCAACTCATTTATTCGAACTCATCTCTTCAATTACAGCAGCAACACCTTTATCCTTTCGAATCTCCATCTCTTCTTGATTTCAATCCAATCATCATTTATTCAACAACATCAGTAAAACCTAGATTCAAACTGTTAATTCCTTCTCAATCTTATTCGTCTTCAAACACAACCAGCAGAATCTGATCTTCCTTTTCTAGAGACCGGTGGTATCATCGATCTATAATTGCAACCTAAAATCAGATCTCGATCTATTTGAATCCGATTTCAAATTCAGTTTATAGAAAAATAAGAAGAAGAAAGTGGTTGTAGTTGCAGAGGTGGTGGTGGAGATGTTGTTGATGATAGTTCGATTAAATCTGAATCCATTAGCGGCGGAGAAGGTGGTCGTAGTTGCAAAGGTGGTGGTGGAGCTTCTTTTCTGTTTTTAGGTTACGATGTTGCGGCATATAAGATGGTGAAGGTGGTGAAGCGACGGACTAGAAACGAAGAAGAATGAAATGAATATGGTTATGATGAAGATGCTAGTGGTGGTGGTGGAGCGATGGAGATGTTGCTGGTGGTGGTGGAGCGATGGAAATGGAGGAAAAAATTGGAGACGTCGCTGCTAATTAGAAAAGAAGAAGAAGAAGTAGGTAGATAGATGGGAGGGCAAATTTGGAAGAAATAAAAACCTTATTGGACCCCTGATGGGCTTATGAATGAAGAGGGATATATTTATTGTGTGATAAGGATATTTGTATAGACCATGAAAAGTAGGGACAATAATTCAATTGCCACATCATTTTTTAGGGACCATGGTTATATTCGGCCAACCTCCCTATATCTATAGGGGGTATCCTAAAGTTAGACAATTACACATTTACCTTTTACTTTACTTTATTTTAAATTAAAACCAACCTAATAACTATATAAATCTAATCATATACATCTAATTTAAATGAATCATTAACCAAAATCAAAATCAAAAACAAAGATAGCAGGGGCATCAAAAAAAATTAGTTCTGAAAAAAAATATTCTTCTCTTCTTCTTCTCTCTTTCCTTGACGTTACTTGTTTGATTGAGAAACCCATCACTTTTAATTCGTTTTTTATTGAGAAAACTGAGTAGAAATAGTCAAAATATGGTTTAAATGGAAGTTACAGTAGCATGTTCGGTTAGGAATAGTTTAAAAAACCTAGTTTGCTAACCGAACATTCTGAAACCAAGAACACGAAGAACACTTCGGTTATCACGGATTAATTTTTTATTAATCGAACTCAAAGTTAGGTTGGTTCGCATATCAATATGTTGCTAACCGAACCCTTCTCTGAAAATCAATATGTCGAGTTCGGTTGGTTCGCAAAACAGTCAAAACTATTCCCTAACCGAACTTCACCAATATTACAAAAAAAAAAAAAAAATCCAATGTAACCGAACTATGTTATTTTTCCCACTATGTTGAGTTTTGATTTAACCGAACTTTTCCCACTATGTTCAGTTGGTTCGCAAAGAAGGCTAAAACTATTTTCTAACCGAACTTTACCAATATTACAAAAAAAATAAAAAAAAAATAAAAAGTTTAGACACATATGGGGAACATGCTGTCCATTGTAAGGTAGATCCTGATTTTAAGTTTAGACATAATCATGTGAGAGATGTCTTATATGATGTTTTCTGGCGAGCCGGTATTTCAGCAAAGAAGGAAGCGCCTGTCAACTTTTTTACAGACCCACTGGAGGGGAGATCCACACTCAGACCAGCAGATGTACTTAGTTTTGGATGGACTAATGAAAAACATGCATGTGTTGACCTCACGGGGGTTTCTCCGTTAGTAGGCATTGGACATGGTACCTTTACTGTCGGCCAAGTAGCGCTGAGAGCTGCCTCAGGTAAGATAGCGAAGCATGAGAAAGCATGTATTGATAATGGACACACTTTTATTCCCTTTGCTTTTGATACTTTTGGTTTCTTGGCTCCTGAGGCGGTTGGACTCCTCAAAAGAGTTCAGAAAGTCATGCACAGTAATGTCATGACCCCCTGTTCAAGAGAGTTTATTTTCAAAAGAATAGGCTTTGCAATTCAAAAAGGTCTTGCGGCGCAGCTTGTTGCTCACTTGCCTTCTATGTAAGAATATTATGTTTTGAGTTTTCAATAAATTACAGTAGATGTCATAAAAAAATAAAAAAATAAAATCCAATGTAATCGAACTGTGCTATTTTGCCCACTATGTTGAGTTTCAATTTAACCGAACTTGTCCCACTATGTTCGGTTTGTTCACAAAAAACCTTGACAAACCGAACTCTTCACTAATTGTGTGTAGTTCGGTTAGATATTGGTTGGTATGAAGTTTGTGAAATAAAAGAACTTTGTACACTTGGTAAAATCTTAATCAATGCGAAGTTAGATTAGATATAGTTTGCGAACCAACCGAACTTATTGACCCTAAAGTTCGGCAACATTGCTGGCAAACCAAACATTACTCTGTAAATCCTATAAACAAAGTTCTGTAACCTGCGTGTAAACCGAACGAGTAAAAACCTCCATTAAGAGTGAGTTCGGTAACCTGCGTGTTTGAAAAAAGTAACTGAATTACACTTTCAGATGAGTTCGGTTACCCATTCTTCACATAATATAACCGAACAAGCCCAAATCTACTTAAAAAATTTACATTTTTTTTGAAATTTTGGATCAATTCAACCAACATTATCTAAGTTTGAAGCATATCTGGGTACCCATATACTCTTCCCCCAGTTGTGGTTGGTAAAATTCATGTTTTTCTTCTTCATCTTCTCTAACTTTACTCTCCCAATAATTCTACTTCTTTTAAAAAAAAACCCATCTGATTTTTTAATCTCACTAAGTATCTTTAACTTAATCATTTTACTAATCATTACACTAACTATTATTAACACTAACTAATCATTACCCAAAATTAATCAGGAGGGTAATTTAGGTATTAATATAAATATCTAAATAAGGGATGACCTAGATTTACTTTTAGTGTCTTACCCAAAATAAAACAATGGTCCCCTAAAAAAACCATGGTCCCAAAAGATGGTTCCAAAACTAGTGCTCTCGTTTTCTCATGGTCTTAATTATCTTTGCCCATAAATAACTTCACAGAGCATGGGCCCAAAATAATTCAACATCCGTACGAATACCCTCCAATGCTTTCTTAACAGGATTTAATTGGGCCCCAAAAAAATAATTATGGGCCTCACCCATTTTGTTTGCACCCCAAAATTTCCAGGATTATATTAAAATTTTATGAAAATATTATTTTATCATTCACTAAAAATAAATTTTAAAAACCTATTAACCCTTAATCTTAAGTCCCAATTCATTTCTAGTTCTAAACAACAAAATTACTCCCACACCTCTCACCTCCTCGACTCTTCTCTTCTCCTCCATTAACGACTCCAAGAAAAGAAAAAAAAAACTTTGCCCGAATTTTTTTTGTTACAGTAAAAGGGTCGTCAATTTCGACAAGCCTAAACCCTAATGATTTTTCATATGCATGTAGAGAGAATAAAAAATCGTTAGGGTATATGATGATCAAGATAACGACCCCAGCTGAAAAACAAACAGCCTCTCTGTCCCAAAAAAAAGCAGAGTCGTCTTGGTATAAACACGCAAAATAACGACTCTTTCAGACCCAAGCTAAGAGCCGTCAGGGTATATCATATTACCCTAACGATTTTTCATAACCTGGAAAAGTTGCAGGTTTGAGTCGTCATTTTTGGTGTCAATACAATGACGACTTTATAGAGTCGTTGGGGTATACGTCCCTCGAAATTGACGACTCTTTCTCTGTGTTCTCCCATATATCCAATCCATGGGAGAATTTAAGATAATTTTACCATCAACAATCATCTTTGTTGCTTGAACCTTCCTCAACATCATTTCCCCTATTTGAATTACTCATTTCTAAAAACTCTAAGATTTTCAATAAAACCTCCTCTTTTTCTTCTAAAAAAAAAATGATTCTAAAATTTGATTTTTATCAAACATAATCTAACCACACTAATTATCTTAACTTAATTAAATTTTAATACTAATCATTCAGGGGCAGTTTAGCCATTTAAAAATATTTTGGTTAAGGGCTATCCCAAATCGGTTTTAGGCACCCTTTTTGTCCTCTAGTGGGAGACCCCTAATTGTTTTTTGGGCCCCAATTAAACTAGGTTTCTTAATGAGAATCTCAAATGAAAATGATATTCACTCCGTTTTAAGAAAGCGATATTTTCAAAATAAAATAAAATAAAATTATTTTTGCTTAAAAATAGGCCAAATTGAAAAATAAATAAATATAAAAGTGTCACTTTTCTTAAATCGGAAGGAGTATTTATTCAAATCCAGCATTGAAAAAAAACTTATATATAGAAAAACCGATGGGCAAGAAAAATTACACGCAGCAAAAGAATGGCGAAATTAGCCCCACTCCGGCGTTAATGGGTTATTACTTGCGAAACGTCTCCCAGGATACATCGATCTTTCTTCCTCGAGTAGAAGCACTCCAAACTCAAGGAAACGACGAACCAAATTTAGTGTTTATCTCTCAATACTATGACAACAATGAATGCAAGTGAAATCAGATTTTTGTGTGTGCTTTTCTCGTGTGTAGAATGAAGCATGAGTAGGGTTTATATATATACTTGGAAATTTAGTACTTGCTTGGTGTCTCTTAGGAAAGGACATAGTGTCTCTTCGCGAAGAGTCACATCTCTTGGAAAGAATCCATTCATGGAGAGTCACATCTCTTGGATAAGTTTCCAACTCAAATTGAAAGGGTTTCACTAGTGGACAAAAGCCTTCACAATTTAACATTGTAACTAACTTATTTTCTATTCAAAATTTCTAACAATTACTAGGGTAAAATTGTCAGAGTTAGAAAAATACAGTGGATCGGTCCTAGTTGACGAGTCAATTACGATTCTCGTACTCCTCAGATCCATTTTTCCTCTCCCTTTAACAAAAATCATCCAAAAAACCTTCATGTTATATACAAAACTGTTAAAAAATTTGGTGTAAGATGTAGTTGGATGTGGTAGAAAACCAATGTTTTTTTTTTTTTGAAAATTGGGATGGTGGAGAAAACTGTTATAGGAAATTACAAAAACAAATAATTTGTAATCGTTAAACAACTGCTAGATGTTTTCATAAATACAGAATAGTTAAAATTGTTGGTGTAAGTTGAAGTTGCGTGTGGTAAAAAACCAATGTGTTATTTTTCTTTTCAAAATTGAGATGATGGAGAAAAATGTTAAATTTGTAAAACAATGAATATACCTTAATCAAATATTTATATATTTGTTTCGTTACAAAAAAATTAGAGAACATGCGTATGGAGGATAACTGTCACGAGGTAACAGTATGAAACTTTATCAGCCGATTTACCTGTGAAATTAGAGTTGGAACCCAATATGTTTATATTTTGAATAAAATTAGAGATTTTGTGAGTAATTGTACCCATGGTCTAAGTTAGACATATGGTGGTATCAGATCGGCTAATGATCCAGAACTACAATAAAAAAAAATTGTGGTCCTTTCTCAGGGTTGAACGAAATACCGTTCTTCTTCCTTTTATTAAACAAATCTTTATTTTATAGAACTGCCGACGTAGAATTGCAACCCTATATTATCGATACTTTCCATTCTTATTTTGGCCTCGAAATATTTGATACTTTTCATTTTATATGATATTTTTCCAACCAAATCCATTTCTTAGTAATAATCAGTATCATTAATTTTTTCTCTACTAAATGTAAATAATTTAATAACAATGTTGATGTAGATGTATTTTACTACAAACTACATCTAAAGGATATAAACCTCCTACTCATGCAAATGAAAGTAAACACTCAACAATGAACACAAGATATACGTGGTTCGGTATGATTACCTACGTCCACGGGGGTGAAAGGGTGAATCTTATTACTTCAAAGTATTACAAAGGTGTTGCTTTTGACCAAACTTCTTACCCGACTAACTCCTTCTTACTTGGTGAAATCTATTCTCCCTCTCTGCCCCAATTCTAACCTACCTCTTCCTGGATACAAGTTACTCTATTTATATGAGAGGTTTCATACAACCAATGTTAGGGTGTTGGTCATGTTACATCTATTTTGAAGTTTTGTGATCGGGTCTGCTTGTGTCGTCCCTTCTTCTATGCATGTGGCCGATGTATCTTGATTCCTTCGCCTGTCTCTTGTCCGAGCCGACCTCTTCGGGTGTTCTCTTGGCACGATGTCGCCTGTATTGTGTGTCGCCCTTCTTAGTTGGCCGATGTGACGCATATCTTCTTATCCATTTGACCACAGTTCCTCGTTTGACCCGCCATGTCTTGTCTTATCAGCTTTATCAGGAGCCTGGGTCAAGTCTTGTCCGACAGTTGTAGAGCAATTACGCCCGATCCACGTGGCTCCTAAAATCTCGCGCTGGTTGGTCTTCATTCCATGCTTCGCGCTTCTTCGTTTCTGGGTGTGTCATAGCTTAGGATGTTGCCACCTGGTTCTGTGGATAATTTACACCTACATTTATGCCCCTTCTTTCGCTCGTGTAAAAGACACGAGTGGAACAAAGTCGTCCCAACCGCCCACGTCCTCGTCCATGCCGCAAATCCCGCCATGCAGTGCCCCACTAACTCCACTTTATTACCTGTAACCGTCGGCGTCGGTTACAACTCTTCTCCTTTAAATAGACCGCTTCTTTTTCTATTTCTTCTTCTTCACCACTTCTCTTTCTGTTTTCCGCCGCTACAATCTTTTCTCCCAGATTTCTTCATTAGTCTTTTCTTTTGGAAACCCTTGTTTTCTTGATTTTATTCCTTTATTTCTTCCTCACCGATTTCTATAGTAGCTTCGGTTACCTTCTCGTCGTCCCACCTCTCTTCGTCGAAAACCAAGTTCTGCGTTATTTCCGTTAATTGCTTCTTCTCCCTCTATGACTGAGAGAAGGTCTATTGATGACGTTTTTTCCAAGTTTGATGCTTTTTCTCTTGCTTCTCTGTTTTTGTTTGATAGTCCTTCTAAATACGATAATCGCGCCATGAGCTCTATCTTTCCTGATGGTTCTCCTTCTGCTTCGTGCAGGCCCGAGATAAGGGTGAGGGATCTTTCCGATGAGGAGTTCATTCAAAAGCTAAAGGAAAAGTACGACCTTGGAGACTACGAAGTTACCCTGCTCTCGGGACAAAAAAGCCTCTTGAAGAAGTCCGATATGAAGAATCACGAGCAGTCGGCTGAATGCGTGGTCATAACTCAAGGCAAACTGGAGCTAGGCCTTCGTCTTCCCCTGTACAACCCTGATATCCCTTTTTATTACGAGATTCTTTCCCAGCTCATGCCCTTTCGTGCTTTGGCTTAATGGACTGGCAATACTTTCCGAATTATGAACGAATGGAGGGATCGTCGAGACGTTCACGGTTCTACTGCCGAGTGGTCGACCTACAAGCCCGAGGACGCTCCAGAATATACCGTTGCCAATTTCCTTGTCAATTATCGAGCTGGTACTTCAACCTTAGGCGACCTTGCCGGTTTTGCTGCTAGTCCTCATCGGGTCAGAACTATGCCCGATGGTGTAGAAAGGATGATGTTGTATGCCGATCCCATCGGCCAGGGTTCCAACAAGCGAGCCCGCCATTCTAATAACCCGATTTATCCCCGAGTTCCACTTCTAGTCCGAGGTCCCATTCTTCATGGTAGATTCCCGTCGCCTACTTTTCCCGCCGAGCCCTATCCTTTCTGGGTGGTTAATGACGACAAGGCTGATAAGGTATGCGTTTTCTCCTTTGTTGTTATTTGCTATCTTGTTAGCTTCGGGCGTCAACTGGTCATTTGTTGTTGTTTGAAAATCTCAGGGAGATTCCACCAAGGGTGCCAGATCGTCTAGGAAAAGAGGCGCTGGCACAAGGGTTGAGGAAGGTCAGGGGAAGGTAACAACCAAAATGGATTTCTTATAAGTACATGTACTTGACCCTGTTTTTTGCCTTCACATGTTCTGACGAGACACCTTGTGCAGAAACACCCTAGGCACGATGATGATGATGTTGACGAGGTTGACCCTCACCCTCTTAGGCATAATCCCCTCAGAGGTAAGCATGTTACTAAGCCCCCATCAAAGGGCAAGCCAGTGATTGAGATTCCCGATGAAGATGAGTTATTTGGTGATGATGACTCGGGTGGCAAGGACGATGAGCAAGGGATGGGTGACCAGCAGGAGCCCCTAGAGACGCCCGACGCAGAGAAGATTGTTATTGATGTACCGGTATGGCTTCCTCGTGTGCCCCAGATTACTGAGGGGTCGTCTTCTAGCGCTGAAACTTCCTTCACTGTCTCTGTCCCTATTATGAACTCTCTGGGTGCACTCACTTCCCACGACTTTGGAGAGTATGATGATGAATAGATGATGAATGCAGTTCCCCTATATGGTGATATCGCCTTGATGCTTGACACTGTGGTGAGCGATTCGTGATAGCATGGTGATGCCCCACTTCGTATTTTTGCTCTCATTGTTACCTATAATTGAGTCTTGTTTACTTGTGTCAGATCCTGAACCGGGTGCGTTTAGATGCCGCCAATCGCCGTAGAGACAAGAAGTTGATAGAATCTCTTCAACTTCAACTGCAGAACGAGAAGAGTCGCGCGAACGAGCTGGAGATCAAACTTGCCGATGCTCAAGGTAGATTATTTTTCTTGAAACCTTAACTTGTGTTGATTGAGCTTATCGTGCCAGTATCCTGAGTCGGGTATCCTTTTACTAGCCGAGGTAGCTAGTATAGATGTAGATGCTGCTTCGGAGTTTAGGATCCTGAAGAAAAAATGAGATATCGAAAAGGATTTAGTGGAGAATCTCCGTCGGCGGATGGCCAACAAAGACGACAAAATAGACCGTCAGGCCGAGGACATCACGAAACTTGAGGGCGAGCTAGAACGATATCGTCAGTTTGAGTATGACCCCGCAGAGATGGACAATTTACGGGCTCACTTGGGCTCTTTTCAACGTCTTGCTTCCGAGAGAGCTGCTCTAGCCACGAATTTAGAGCAATGGGTAGAGGCTCTTCAATTGCAGAACCGGGATCTACATGAGGATCGCCGACGAATATTAAGAGATAAATATGTGGTGGAGCGAGCTAATAGTGATCTGCTAGGCCGAGTGAGTGAGTTTGATAAAGTGAGGGACGAGCTAGAGTGGAGTAGATCGCAACTTCATGTGCTCCAGGTGTCGCGCAATCGTTTAATGGATGATTAGAGTGAGCATAAGAAGTACTGTCCTAGTAACGAGTTCAATGAGAAATGCTATAATGAGCTAACCCTGAAATTGTCTAAGGCCGAGGATGCATTGTCGAAATCCGCAGAGTCATTTGCATCCGTGTTACCAGCTCTTTCAGGTCTCGTGAGCGTCGTGTTGAAGCAGTTACTTAGGCTTAGATTATGTCATGAGGGACCTTAAGACCATAATGAATAATCCGCATTTGCTTTATTCTTGTAGGTGAGCAACAACGTTCTCGTGAATTGGATTTGGAGGTCCGACGTTTGAAGCAGGTCGAGGCCGATCTGGGTTCCAAGCTAGTCAAAGCCGAGGAAAATGCCTCTCAGATTACCCAACAACTCGAGGATGAACACGTCTCCCATGCAGAGGAGATAGACGAGAAGGTTCAATCGGGTATTGAGGAGTGGGTGGAGAAGAAGCGGCGCGAGGTCGCGCATAAGAAGGCCGGCACTTCTCCTCCCAAGGCTTGAAGTCTCTTTTTGTAGTGCTGCGCCACTAAGTTTACCTTTCTGTCGGGTTATAAATCGCTTTGAACACTTCTCCCATTTTTATTTCTGATGCACTGTTTGTTTGTTTTAATGGGGGTGCTGTGTCGCCGATGTTGTTTGTTTTATTTCCGCTAAACTTTTCGTTTCGTACGGTTGCGTGACACTTTTCGTAATTTCTTCATAGACGCATGACGCTTATCGAATTAGCTTTGTTTCTCCTATCGTTCCTACAATTGTTGTTTAAGTAAGTTAATATTTTAACCTTTTCTGTCGAACGCACCCAACAAGGAGGGTCATCGGGCCCAATGCCATGTCCTGATCGGGGTATCTCATCACTATATCTTGGATTCAGTGGAAGGGTACCAGTCAACTTAGTTCTAGGCCCGATATTCCCGAGCGGTTATTGACCAACCAGTCTCGGGCAAGTGGACACGGCCACCTGCGATGGGGGCGACCTTTCAAATGTAAGTAGGCCACCTAGCTGAGGAGACCTCGCGTCTCAACAACCTTTGGAACTAGTTTCCAACCACTAGAATCCTTAGGCTACCTCGACACTTGCACACTGCCACTGGCCCGAGTATGAATAGCCAGGCGACAGTAAGGCACCTCGGCACTTTCACACTGGCTTTGCCCCGAGTACGAATGCCCATTCGAGTATAAGTCACCTCGGAACTTCCACACTGTCTTTTCCCCGAGTACGAATGACCATTCGAGTGTAAGTCACCTCGGAACTTCCACACTGGCTTTGCCCCGAGTACGAATGACCATTAGTCTCTCATGCCCTACCACATACCCCTCATGGTTTTAAAGAGATAGAAGACATGTATGATTACCTTTTTTCTTCGCGTCGCCCTTCAAGGGTGGTAGAGTTTCAAGTACTTAATTTTCCACGGTTTGGGCTCTTTTGTTCCATCGAGTCGCAGTAGCCGATACGACCCATCTCCTGCCTTTGACGCAATTATATACGGCCCAGCCCACTTTGGTGCTAATTTTCCGCCCTTTTTGTATCGTTCCCATTCGGCCAAAAACTTTAATACTTGTTCCCCGGGGTTAAATTCTCTTGGTCGAACTCGCTTGTTGAATTCTCGATGTAACCTCCTTTGGTAGTTTTCCATCTTTTGTAGTGCCATCTACCTTGTTTCTTCCAGATCATCGAGCTTTGCCAAAATTAGATCGGACGAGACGTTTTGCCTCCAAGCCTCGGTTCTTGTAGTGGGGATCATTCCTTCCGTTGGTATAATTGCCTCGGTTCCATAAGTGAGCATAAACGGATAGAATCCCGTATCCTCCCTCCGTGTGGTTCTGTATGCCCACAGAACATTATATAACTCCTCACACCAATTACCATATTCCCCATCTAGTTTGTTCTTCATGTTATCGGCGATGGTTTTGTTAGTAATCTCTGCTTGGCCATTACTTTGGGGGTAAATCGGGGTAGCTTTACTCTTTCTGATGTTGTAAGTGTTGAATAGGAGATCAATGTTCTCGCCCTGTAGTTGTTTTCCATTATCAGAGACGATTGCTGCAGGGACCCCGAAGCGGCAAATGATATGTTCCCAAATAAACTTAAAGACATCTTTGTCCCGAATGTGCCTTAGTGGTGCCGCCTCTACCCATTCGGTAAAGTAGTCAGTGGCGACGATCAAATACTTCCTTTGCCCTGTTCCTACATGTAATGGCCCGAAAATGTGTACGCCCCACTTGGCAAAGGGCCACGGGCTTATGACTGAGTTTAAAGGTACTCCTGGAGCATGGATTTTCTTCCCATAACGCAGACATTCTTCACAAGATTTCGCCATTTGATTTGCATCTTCGTTCATGTACACCCAAAAGTAGCCCATTGCTGCTATGCAACCTTTTAGTTTCTGCACGTCTTTTACCGTCGCGGGAGATGGAATTTTAAGGACTTCCCGGACCTTCTCGGGATCCGCTTCTATTCCTCTAGGGGTGATGATATACCCCAAGAATTTCCCTGATGTGACCCAAAAGTCGCACTTGGCGGGGTTAATCTTCATCTTGTGTTTCCTCATTGTCTGAAAAATCTCCCGAAGGTCTCGGACGTGGTCCTTAGATCGGCGACTCTTAACTAACATGTCATCCACATAAACTTTTATGGTGCTGTGGATCTTGTCTTCAAACATGCCGCCTACCAATCTCTGGTATGTATCCCCAGCATTTCTAAGTCCGAATGGCATCTTGGTGTAACAAGACAATCCCTTTGGTGTAAAGAAGGAAGTATGCTCCTGGTCTTCGGGTACCAACGGTATTTGGTTGTATCCCATGTATCCATCCATTAAGGTCATTGCCTCGTATCCGACTATTGATTCTACTAATTGATCTATGCTGGGGAGGGGGAAATTGTCCTTCGGGCAGGCTTTGTTCAAGTCACTAAAATCAATACATATTCTGACTCCTCCTTTATTTTTCGGTACCACGACCATGTTAGATATCCATTGTGGGTAATGGGATTTCCTGATTATTCCGGATTCTTATAGCTTCTTTAGCTCGGCCTCGATTGCTGCCTGTAATTCTGGCGCGATGCGCCTCATTTTTTGCCTCACTGGTTTGAACTTCGGATCGATCTTTAGGTGATGGCAGCAGACCTTCGGGTCAATTCCCTCTAAATCACGTACTTCCTAGGAAATTGTGTCTAAGTTTTCCCTTAACACCGTTGTGAGTTAACTTGCTTGTTCTTCCGATAGCAGTGTCCCGATCCTTACTATTTTTGGCGCCTCTGTCGTCCCAAAATTTACTTCCCGAATCGGCTCAACCGCCGAGAAATTGGATTTGGCTTCCCGGAATAGAGCCGCTTCCTTTGGTTTCTATAAAGCGTCTTTGTTTTGTTCTTCTCTTGCTTTCCCCTGGGTCTCATATTCCATTACAACTTGTGAAATCACTTCTTCCAATTCTCTTGCCGTCTGAACTTCCTTTGCTTTGTTCTTCTCTTGCTTTTGCCGAGCTCGCCGTTTTTCATTAATTTCTACATCAACCTTCATGCACTGTCGTGCTGCCTGGGAGTCGCCCACAACTTCATCTATTCCCTTGCAAGTCGGAAATCTTAACCTCTGATGGTATGCCGATGCTACCCCCTTAATCCCAGCGATCCATGGACGCCCGATGATCGCTTCATAAGGTGAGGCGACGTCGACAACGCAAAAGGTGGTTAGTGTATCGAGGTATCCTCCACCGTCTGAAACCCTTAAGGTTACTTCGCCCTTGGGAATAGTTACAGTACCATTGAAGCCATAGATGCGATATGTTGACGGGACGAGGATGTCGTCTGATAGCTTCATCCTCCTAAACGTATCGTAGAATAGCACCTCGACTGAACATCCACTATCCATTAGGATTCTCCTTACGCCCCAATCCTCAATCAGTAGAGTGATGACCAAGGGGTCGCCGTGTGCTTGCCCATTGGCTGGGACATCCTTAGCCGAGAACGAAATGGGTTGCACCATCCAAGGTTTCATGGGAGAAGCCTTGGATACACTAAATATTTCTTTACAATCTAGGTCCCTTTTGTGGATCCTAGAGGTGATTACTGGGACGAGAGCATATCCTTGAACATCTGAGTGTGAAATGGTACTCACGAACTGAGTCATTCTATCAATACAAACTTGATGAACCGGTATATCAGGTGTTGTTGTCGGTTGATATGGGTGTCGAACTAACTTCCTTAGATACCCGTCTCGGATGAGATGCTGAACGATATCCTTTACTTCTCGGCAGTTGTTAGTGGAGTGGCCCCTATACTGATGGTAGTGACAATATTCGGGGTGATCCCTGGTCTCTTGGAACTGAACCCCCCTTGGCGCTGGGTAGTTGATGTCGTTTCTCTTCTCTACTTCCTTAAATACCTCCTCCAAAGAAGCATTGAGAGGGGTATACGATCGGGCTTCCTTTCTCGGCTTCTTCCCTTTGGCTATCCATTCTATTTTCTCGCTCCCCCTCAGGGGAGGGTCCGACCTCTTTTCTGGATGCCTCATAGGATCGTCCGAAATAGTTTTGGCTTCGATACCAGCTTCAGTACTAGCTTCTTGTATTCCTATATCCCTTGACTCGGCCTGAATTTCTTCCAAAGCGATGTAATGCTCCTGCATTTTTCTCATGTCCTTTAAGGTTTTCGGTTTCTCGGAGAACATGGAAATCCAGATGGGGTCTGATCTCCCTAACGCGTTTTCAAACACAAAGATGGCCTGATCCACCTGCACCTTCCCAATTTCAGTACATAGTTTCCTCCACCTATCGGTCAGGGTTCTTAAGGGCTCCCTGAATCTTTGGGCGAGGGTAAACAACTTGTTCATTCTTGGCCGAGGTCGACTGTTGTGCATGTAGGTCTCTAGGAAGGCTTCAACTAGCGCATCATACCCGTTTATCGACCCAGGTGTGAGCGAATAAAACCAATCTCGTGCCCCTCCCTCCAAGATAGCTTGAAAGAATTTACACATAACTACCGGGTTGTTCCTCCATTGTATTAATGACATGGTGTACATCTTTTGATTCTCAATCGCATCCTCCGTTCCGTCAAATCTAGAAGGGAATGTAGGTAAAGTACACTTGGGCGGGAACGACATTTGTTCGAGTTCTTGAGAAAAATGTGTCTTCTCGGCTTCACACATGATCTCTGCCAACTTGTTCTCTTCGCTTCCGCCCGAGATCTCTTTGATTTTTTCCTCTAATTCCTTAAGTTTAGCCTCTGTTTCTCAATCCTGTCGCCCGTCTCTTCCTCGCCTGTCATCGTCAGTGGACGAGTCCTCGGGAGGCCCGTATCTTTACGTGGGGGGCACCGGAGGCAATGGTGGTTGACCTTATTGGCCGGGATGATTAGGGTTGCTTGGTCCCATCATAGGTGGTGAGTGACCTGATCGGTCATGATGCCTCGATGTTCCTCGGCTAGATGAGCCTCTTGATCTGGTTCGCTGATTCCTCAACTGATAGTTCTCATATTCTAAGGCGAGGTTCCGTTGTTGGAGCTCTCTTAGTGCCGCTTCTTGCCTTCTTTGACTTTCTAGAATGGCTAAGAGTGTCGGGTCGGTGCTTTCGTGACTAGAGTGTCCATTTGGATGGTATGGCCGAGGCTATAATGGTGCAGATGTGGGTGGTGGAGGTAGTATCGGGTGGGTTACATGGCCGACCGCATGAACGAGTGTTGGGCCGATGTTGCTGGCTGCTCCTCGCCCCAGTTGAATCTTCCTGAGATGCTCTTGTTATCTCCCTAAGGCTTCCTGGTACTCAACTTGCTGCCTCACTCTTTGTCTCTGGGCTTGTGCTGCAATTGCTTCCTTATCGTCGTCTTTTTCTGAAGCCGTTAGTCCGTCAACTTGGTCAACTCTTCTCTGGGTCAAGATAACCTGGTCCAAGGGTAGGGTGTTATCATCTCGCCCCAGATCCACCTCCTCATCGATAATTGGCGTTCCCCGTGCAAATGCATGAGATTCCTCGGGCGGTGGTTGTCGACTGTCTTCTTTCCTCGGCCATGTTACCCCTGCCTGCATGCTGCTGTTATTTGCTGTACAATTCCTCAATATCCTTCTCGTTCCTGAAGTAGTAGCCATCGGGTACGTCACGTAGTTGGACGATTATCGCCCCTACCTAGGTCAGCAAATACAAAAAACACCTTACTTTGACCTATTATCATAGACAAAAATTTCAAACAATAGAGGAAAACGTTCGACTAACTGCCCAATTACTACTACTCTATTTGTCAGGTGGGTTCTGCCTAGCTATCTACCCTAGTTTGGCCTTATGCTGAAACTGTGGCAGACCATACTTCTTTACCGCTGTTACTCCGTACGACGTCGCTTTCAGTACCCGTCCTATGCATTTAAGTTAGCTTGTCCTTTATTCTATATGCTCCAAATCATTAAACTTGTGCACGTGACGACTAAAAGGTACGGAAGATAACCCCAAGGATCAAATCAAGTACGTGCAAACTCTACTTCCTCGAGATCTGATCATGATCTTTCCGATGACTTATGCTACATCACCGGCAAGAAACTCCCTATGGTTGACAGCTTAACGCACGAGGTAACATTTAAAACGCAAACCTTTGGTAAATCCGATCACCTAACTTTATACCGTAGCTGGAGGGAAACTCACTTAACTAAAAATCACTCAACTATCAAAAACAAACAGTCGTCCTATCAGCAGATTCTCCCCTTAGCTTCTAACCCGAACTGTTAGTCACCGGTGAGCTTATGGAGATTCTCCACCGATCAAACTGTGGGTAATCCTCACTTTTTTGAAGGCGCTGCTACTGTTGTAACTCTACACCCGTGGTAACTGTCTCAAAATAACATCACTTCGACCAACAGAGTTCATCCTAGCTTCAACTACGACACACTAACGTGTATTTAGGAGCTTTTGATCGTCTCTGAAGGTCGTCAGGGAAAGGTATCCGGAGATCTTAGTCGAGTCCCCTTAGTCGGCGCCAGAATGTAGATGTATTTTACTACAAACTACATCCAAAGGATATAAACCTCCTACTCATGCAAATGAAAGTAAACACTCAACAATGAACACAAGATATACGTGGTTCGGTATGATTACCTACGGCCACGGGGGTGAAAGGGTGAATCTTATTACTTCAAAGTGTTACAAATGTGCTGCTTTTGACCAAACTTCTTACACAACTAACTCCTTATTACTCTCCTCTTACTTGGTGAAATCTATTCTTCCTCTCTCCCCAAATTCTAACCTACCTTTTCCTGGATACAAGTTACTCTATTTATAGGAGAGGTTTCATACAACCAATGTTAGGGTGTTGGTCATGTTACATCTATTTTGAAGTTCTATGATCGGGCCTGCTTGTGTTGTCCCTTCTTCTATGCATATGGCCGATGTATCTTGATTCCTTCGCCTGTCTCTTGTCCGAGCCGACCTCTTCGGGTGTTCTCTTGGCACGATGTCGCTTGTATTGTGTGTCGCCCTTCTTAGTTGGCCGATGTGATGCGTATCTTCTTATTCATTTCACCACATCTCCTCGTTTTACCCGCCATGTCTTGTCTTATCAGCTTTTTCAGGAGCCTGGGTCAAGTCTTGTCCGACAGTTGTAGAGCAATTACGCCCGATCCACGTGGCTCCTAAAATATCGCGCTGGTTGGTCTTCATTTCATGCTTCGCGCTTCTTCGTTTCTGGGTGTGTCATAGCTTAGGATGTTGCCACCTGGTTATGTGGATAATTTATACCTACATTTATGCCCCTTCTTTCGCTCGTGTAAAATACACGAGTGGAACAAAGTCGTCCCAACCGCCCACATCCTCGTCCATGCCGCAAATCCCGCCATGCAGTGCCCCACTAACTCCACTTTATTACCTGTAACCGTCGGCGTCGGTTACAACTCTTCTCCTTTAAATAGACCGCTTCTTTTTCTATTTCTTCTTCTTCACCACTTCTCTTTCTGTTTTCCGCCGCTACAATCTTTTCTCCCAGATTCCTTCATTAGTCTTTGCTTTTGGAAACCCTTGTTTTCTTGATTTTCTTCCTTTATTTCTTCCTCACCGATTGCTATAGTAGCTGCGGTTACCTTCTCGTCGTCCCACCTCTCTTCGTCGAAAACCAAGTTCTGTGGATAATTTTTGGTGAGATTTAAGGATCCACGTGGATCGGGCGTAATTTCTTTACAACTTTCAGACAAGACTTGACCCAGGCTCGAATATGAACATTATTAAACTCCAAATTCAGAACCCTCGTATGAAAATATGCATACAACCGTTATGGGATAGTCAGTTTGAACTAGCTTGGTTCTTCTTTGGTTCAACCCTAACAAGTTTGGTTATTTAAATTAAGAAACTGGCAGTGTTATTCAACTTCCTCTTTTTCACCTTCCCATTCTTCTCCCTACAATCTAAACCCCACATCTGAGTAAAGTCAAATCCCACCTGAACTTGAATGCGAATCTAAACTCAAATATGAGGTTTAGATTGTAGGGAGGTGAATGTGAAGGTGGAAAATGTCAGGATTTTCTTAGGGAATCACTGACAACCGCGGAATAACGGATCTTGAGATATTACGATGAATAATAAGTAAACCAAGCACAAGAAACTATGAAAATACGAGAAAAATAAATCAACTCACAAGACACAAGATTTATAGTGGTTCGACCAATACACACAACTTGTATATATTGTCTACGTCCACTTTGAGCCGCACCAACTCAAATCCAATATGAAAAAAAAAACGATTACAACGTCGTGTGAATCCCAGCAAACCCTTGGTTACACCGCAATAATTACCCAAGACGATAATCTTGTCTCTTGTTCCTCACCAATATGCTCTCACAACGAAACCCTAGCTTTAGCCCTAAAAGCTATACAAGAAATCTCTAACCGATCTCTTAATCGTTTCCTACACAATATCATTCTACAAGGCCTAATTACCTATTTATATAGGTTACAAACTTGGCCACCAAGAATTCTAGCCGTTTTTAGGAAACCCCTTTCCAAAAACAGTCACGGCTAACTTTAGGAAATAATTAGTCTTCAATTAACTAACAATCTCCAACTTTGAAGACTCATTTATTGTCTTCAATTCTCCTTTTCTTCAACTTTGGATTTTTACGGTGCTAAAACATCTTCATGTCAGTGCGGCTCCCCTACCAGATCATCATTCTAAGAGACCAACTAAAGACTTGCAAAGCCTTAGCTTATCTGATGTAACTCCCTTGGTAAACATATCCGCCGGATTCTTCGAACCAAGAATCTTCTCGAGATTTAACTCTCCTTCTTCTAAGAGATCTCGGATGAAATGATAACGAATATCTATATGCTTCGTCCTAGCATGATAGGCTGAGTTCTTGGCTAAATGTATAGCGCTTTGACTATCGCTAAACAGAACACTATCTCCTTGTTCCTTTCCCAACTCAGCTAATAATCCTTCTAACCAAATCATCTCCTTGCTCGCTTCTGTTACTTCTACGTACTCCGCTTCCGTAGTAGACAATGTCACCAACTTCTGTAACCGTGAGTTCCAACTCACTGCAGCTGACCCCATAGTATAAACATAACCGGTCGTACTTCGCCTTTTATCTACATCACCTGCGAATTCTGCATCCACATAACCCCTCAAAATAGAACCACCTCTTCCATAACACAATGGTACATTTGTGTTACCTCTCAAATACTTGAGAATCCACTTCACAGCTTCCCAATGTTGTTTTCCAGGGTTGCTTGCATATCTACTCACTACTCCCACTGCATGTGCAATATCCGGTCTCGTGCATACCATAACATACATTAGACTTCCAATAGCCGAAGAATATGGTACGTTAGTCATGTACTCCTTTTTTTCATCTGTCTTCGTACACTGCATACTTGAAAGACGAATTTGACTTCCAAGTGGAGAAATAACTGGTTTAGCATTTTCCATATTGAACATTTTCAACACTCGTTCAATATATTCAGCCTGACTAAGCATAAGAGTTCCCTTATATTTGTCCCTTATGATTCTCATACCAAGAATCTGTTTTGCTTCACCAAGATCTTTCATAGCAAATTCACTTGCTAATTGTTTCTTCAAATTCTCAACTTCTTGTAGAGATGTTCCGGCAACCAACATATCATCCACATATAGTAATAATATGATGTAATTAGAACCATACCTTTTGAAGTAACAACAATGATCTGCATTACACCGTGAGTAACCACTTCTATGCATGAAGTTATCAAACTTCTTGTACCACTGTCTCGGGGCTTGTTTTAAACCATACAAACTCTTCTTTAGCTTGCACACTATCTCTTCCTTGCCTTTTACTATGAATCCTTCTGGCTGCTTCATGTAAATTTCTTCATCTAGGTCACCATGAAGAAAAGTTGTCTTTACATCCAACTGTTCAAGTTAGAGATCTTCAGAAGACACTAGACTTAACACTACTCGAATAGTAGTCATCTTCACAACTGGAGAGAATATCTCGTTTTAATAAACACCAGGTTTTTGCTGGAAATATTTCACAACCAACCTCGCCTTGTAGCGAATTTCTCCATTTGCTTCAGATTTCATCCGATAAAACCACTTGTTATGCAACGCCTTCTTACCTCTTGGTAATTTTACTAACACCCATGTGCCATTCTCATCAAGTGAATTCATCTCATCCTCCATAACAAGTTGCCACTTGCCTGAATCATCAGCCGCTAGTGCTTCTTTAATATCTTCAGGTTTACCTCCATCCGTAAGTAATAGATAATTCAGAGCATGCCTTGGGTTTTGTTTTGGAGTTCTTGATGATCTTCGTACTTGTTGTGGAACTATGGAAGTAACTCCCACTGCAGCAGAAGTCCCTTCTTGTACTTCTCCGCCATTAGCAACATCGTGCTCTTCTTGTACCACACTTTTTCCAGAAATATCATCAATATCGATATATAAATCCTTATCGACGTTGCTTGACCCGACATATTCAACTTGTGTTTTGTTCCTGTCCTTGTACAGCTCATTTTCATTAAAAGTGACATCTCTACTTCTATTAACTTTATGACCCTCGTAGTCCCAAAGTTTATATCCAAAAGCGTCATTTCCGTAACCAAGAAATATACACTTCTTTGCTTGAGCACCTATCTTAGATCTCTCACCGGGACTAAGATGAAAATAACCAACACAACCAAAAACTTTCAAATATGAAAGATTTACCTTTTTTCCGGTCCAAACCTCCTCTGGTATCTTCATATCTAATGGACTACTAGGTGTCCTGTTAATTAGATAAGCAGCTGTCTCTGTTGCATGTGCCCAGAAGGTCTCGGGCAAACCAGACTGCAATATCATGCACCTTGCACGTGCATTCAATGTCCAATTCATACGTTCTGCTACTCCATTCTCCTGTGGCGTCCTTGGAACTGTCCTCTCCAAACGAATTCCATTTGTAGCACATAATTGTAAGAATTCTGTTTTGTCATACTCACCACCGTTTTCTGACCTTAAATACTTTAACTTCAGACCAGTTTATGTTTCAACCAAAGCTTTCCACTTTTGAAACACTTCATACACCTCGAACTTATTCTTCATGAAGTAAATCCACACCTTTCTTGAGTGATCATCAATAAAGGTGACATAATAATGGAATCCGCTGTGAGATGCAACATCAATTGGTCCCCATACATAAGTATGAACCAAATCAAGTTTCGCGCTTCTCAAGTATCTTCCTCCTCTGCTGAAGCTAACCCGTTTTTGCTTTCAAAGAACACAGTCTTCACAAAAACTCATATCAACAGACTTCACCTTAGGTAGATATCCTCCCGAACATAGAATCTTCATGTTCTTTTCACTCATGTGCCCTAATCTTCTATGCCATAAGTTAGTGTCTTCACTACTACTAGCCACGGCTAAAGTAGTTCCTTCTGAAGTCCGGTATAGAGTATTGACCCTAACTCCTCGAGCTAACACCATAGCCCCTTTCTTCACTTTCCAATTGTGTTTTGTTAACACAACTTCATAGTCATCATCACAAACTTAGCCCACAGACACTAAGTTCTTCTTCAAATTTGGAACGTGTCGTACAACCTTCAATTTCCAAGTCGAGCTGTTGACTTTTAAGAGCACATCACCCAAACCGATGATGTCGCATGCTTCACCGTCACCCAAGAATACTTGGCCATAGTATCCTTCTTTAAAAGAGATCATAATACTCTTATCACCTGTTGCATGGAAAGAAGCTCCCGAGTCTATAATCCAAGACTCATCTTGCTTGTCCTCAGAGAGTAGTAGAAAACTTTCCGTAATCACCTTCTTGTTATCAACAAGTACCTTCACCGGTTCCACAGCTGCAACTACGTTGACCTCTTCTTGATTACTTTTGTTTCCACCATTATTAGCACCTTTTTTCCGGACAATCGCGCTTGAAGTGTCCTACTTTCTTACACGCCCAACACTCAACAACACCTCTAGGCCGGGATTGAGATCTTCCCCTAGATTTCCCTCTAGACTTCCATCTAGATTTGTTGTTGTTGTTCCTATATGAACTCCTGCCTCTATCTTCTTCATGCATACTTAAGGCCAAGCTTGAAGAACTAGAAACATAACCTTGTTCTATTCTTCTCTCCTCTTCAGCAATTAACCTTTGCTGCACATCATCAAGCTTCAACTTCTCGTTCCCTGCAGAATTCCTAATGGTTGTTCTTGCGGTATCCCAACTCTTTGGTAATGACGACAACAACCTTAAAGCTTGAACTTCATCATCAAAAGTAATACTTACTTTTGAAAGTTGAGAAATAATTGATTTAAACTTCCCAAGATGTGCTGAAATCGCTTCGCCTTCTTGCATCTTCAGATTAAATAATTGTTCACACAACATAATCTTCCCCGAGGCTGATGACTTTTGATACAACTTTTCAAGTTTATCCATAAGATCCTTCGTACTAGTTTCCTCTTGTACGTTATTGTAGACTTCCTCCGTTAGACATCTACGGATCACGGCTACACACTTGCGATCAAGAGTTGTCCATACATCGTCTGTGCATGTTCCCTTTTTCGCAACTCAGCAAGGTCTTTCTCATATAGGTAGTCTTCCATCTGAGACTTCCAAAACGCAAAGTTCTTCCCATTAAAAACTTTAACCCTATCTACCGTACTTTCGTTATTATCACCCATAACTCCCACTCCAATCGTACTGAACCCTAAAGCTCTAACGTGGCTCTGATACCAGTTGTCAGGATTTTCTTAGGGAATCACTGACAACCGCGGAATAACGGATCTTGAGATATTATGATGAATAATAAGTAAACCAAGCACAAGCAACTATGAAAATATGAGAAAAATAAATCAACTCACAAGACACAAGATTTATAGTGGTTCGACCAATACACACAACTTGTATATATTGTCTACGTCCACTTTGAGCCGCACCAACTCAAATCCACTATGAAGAAAAACGATTACAACGTCGTGTGAATCCCAACAAACCCTTGGTTACACCGCAACAATTACCCGAGACGATAACCTTGTCTCTTGTTCCTCACCAATATGCTCTCACAATGAAACCCTAGCTTTAGCCCTAAAAGCTATACAAGAAATCTCTAATCGATCTCTTAATCGTTTCCTACACAATATCATTCTACAAGGCCTAATTACCTATTTATATAAGTTACAAACTTGGCCACCAAGAATTCTAGCCGTTTTTAGGAAACCCTTTTCCAAAAACAGTCACGGCTAACTTTAGGAAATAATTAGTCTTCAATTAACTAACAGAAAAGAGTGAGTTGAGTAGCGTTTTCGTCATGAAACCGGCCAGAAAAATAATCATAGAGGCTTTTGTATTGACGTGTGGTTGTGAAAAAATCAAAAAGTCTTCTTGTTTTAAAATTCAAATTTTATCGTTCAAGATGGAGCAGAAAATAAATTTCTGGTACTGACAACTGGTCTGGTAACATAACTCTAAAGATGCTTTTCTTAATATTTTCAAGCTTTCAAGTCATAAACAACGTCGACTAAAAGGGATGGTGGTCAATAATAGTTGGGCTTTCCCTTAAGAAAAGATCTACTAATCTGTGTGTTGGAGCAACAAGAGTTGTCAGATATGTTGAATTTGGTTTTAACGACTCCCGACTTTGATGGGCAGGCAGGAGGATGCCTTGAAGTGCATTTTTGCTGAGAATAAGGTTTAATTAGTTTCCTTGCAAGTCCATCTGGGTGAAAGGTGTTCCACTAAAGGTCTAATCTTATATGCGGAGACTTGGCAAAAAAAAAAAACCAATCTGTTATGCGGAGTGCAGTGTAACAGGGACCAAAGCCATCATGTTTCGATCGCTAATTAAGATGCTGAAACATCCATATGTACATAGGATAGGGATCAGTTTCAGATTGGTAGCTAATAGCAGATCCACCAAAACATTAAGGAATTCATATATCTGGACAATGCCAAAAACTTAGAAGAAGATAAAATTTCAAGATGAAAATTTAAATTAATTATATAGAGGAAACTAATCTTGGTCATCAGGAGTTTTATGAAAGGTACTAGACCAGATATAATACCAATCAGAAAAAGAAAGAGCAGAATCGAAAGACACCAGACAAAGACTCTCACACTCTCTAGTTACACTAAATAGAGCAAAATACTTATCTATTCTCCGATACACCTTCTCAAACAGATGCAGGAGGAGCAGCAACCAACAAACTACCTGATTAGTACTAGCAATATATATGTAGACAGTAACAGCGTAAATTAACTGATTCTTCAAACCGGTACTCGTTCTAATTGAACTTATTTTTCACCAACCAAAGGTATAATAGGGACAACCTCTGCATGAGTTCCTGCAACAGTCCGTATGTCTTCGTTGTGGTATCATTTGCAGACGAGATAAACCACGGTGAGACGAACAAGTGAGAAATGAATCCAAATAATAGTCAACAAAAAACAACCAAGTCTCACAAATACTCTAACCACCAGATTCATTTGGTTTCCATAAACCACCAAGTAACAGAAAGGTAAAAGTATACCAGTAAATGCGATTTCAAGCAAACCATAGACAACACAAGAAATCCATATCTTACCGAAAATCAATCTCACACTCTATGCCAAAGCTTTTATACCATAATCCTTCTTTAATACCATTACTACTGTTGCGACATTCAAAACAACGAACATGTAAATCATTCCAGCATAGTAAGGATCGGGTAATTTCTCATCCACGCCTTTGAAAAACCATAATATCAAACCGAGAGCCACATGGGTGTATGTAGCCCCTATCAAGAAGCCCCAAAAGATTGTGAAAATAAGTCTCTCCCAACACTTCTGAAGAACACCAATGAATTTTTTCTTGTAAGTGATATCTTTGGAGGTATAGAAAGGAGCAATGGTATATATGACATTAGAAGCTAACAAGATAGTGAAAAACAGCAGCAAGATTAAAAAGATGGTTTGGGTTAGACCATAACCAATCTGTGGAGAAGTTTCTCTTTCTGGGTAAGACTTGGTGTGGATGATTATGGAGATTAGTAAATAAAACTCAGTGAAAGGTAGTGTTAAGATGATTCTCCAAAAGAAATTTTTGTTCAGTGATAGTTTGTATGATTCCTTACAGATAGCAAAGAACCTCATTGATTTGTTTGTTGGTTCTCTGTTCATGATTCTTCTTCAATCCTAGAGAGAATGAGAGACAGAGATAAATTTGAAGATTAATTGTTGAAGAGAAATATAAAGTAGTGATGGAGGAGTTATTAGAATTGGATGAGTAGAAAAGAATGGGTGGAGTGGGATGTATATATGCGATGCAAGTAAGCATTCCCAAATGCATAAATTTCTTCTGTCTGAAAAGCAAAAAGTTTTTGATTTCTTGGTAAGGAGTATTAAAGAGAGTTTGAAACCATGGGCGGAGAAGTTATGAGATTAATAAGGCGAGGACTTGGTAGCTGGAAGTGCGTGTCCTAGTCCTATGCGACCTTATTCATATTTAGGTGCATATAACTTTACTAATTTCTTCTCAAATTTTGTCTTTTTTTTTTTTGTTCTTGATGACCTGAAGCTGTAAAGCATTTCATGTAATTTGGTTAAGAGTAAGGAATTTATTCCCTGGTTAAGAAATTTGATTTTCGAGATTATAAGCCTTATCATTTAATTATTGTATTGTGGTGGTGATTTTAGTGTTCACAGGTATCTAAGTATAATCTTTCACCAAAAATGATAAATATGACATATTGAGAAAAACCAATAGGAATTACTTGAAATCTTATGCATCCATATTAATCTTCATACTCACATTTAATTTAACTTTAGTTTGAATATGACCCGCATTCATATTTGAAATTTTAATCTACGGATGATTTAGGTGAAACAACCATGTAATAATATTTTGGCTCCATTTGTTTAAAACAAGAATAAATTTAGGTTTGCCATATCATAAAGTCGTGGATTCAAACAAAAATTGTGTTTTTAACCACCAAACAATTAGTTACAAATTAGGGAAATTCTTTAAGACGGTGGAAAATTTCTTTAGAAAAATAATATAAAAATTCATACCTAAATTGTTTGTATGGATCCTTTAATATGGTTAGCTGATGGCCTTACGGGAAGCTGATGAGCCGGTCAGTTGGACAAAAATAAATGTTTACTATGTTTCGAATCATGTTCATTTCAGAGTACGTACAGTTGCATTGTTGCTCAGCTATCTCTTCCTCTCTCATTTAGGCTATGTTTCACGTTGTATGGTTGCATTTGGTGGTAACGACAATCGAACCTACAGACAACAACATTGACAGAGCTATTTCCTATTTGTATGAACCCCCTATAAAAATTTAGAGACCACGTGTTAAAGTCTGCGGGCATCCAACTCAAAACCAATTGGCAATGAGTGGAGCGGCCCTTCCATATTATATTTTAATGGCAATGAGTGGAGCGGCCCTTCCAAATTATATTTTAAGTTAATTAAGTGGATTATAGCGATGTGGGACTATTGTCCTTTCACACACCCCCTCACGTGTAAGGCCAGTTACTGGGACCTCACACGTGGACCTACGTACGAGTTTACCAGTCCATCGGTAAACAGGTGCACACAGGTGAGTGACTAAATCAGGGGGTAACACCTTGGCCAGTATCGGCACTGGCCTACACCCCGGGTGTACATTAAACACTTCGGCCAGTAACTCGGCCTACACCCGGCGTACGCATGTCTGAGTCTGAGGCTTATCTCTGATACCATGTTAAAGTCTGCGGGAAAACCAACTCAAAACCAATTGGCAATGAGTGGAGCAACCCTTCAATATTATATTTTAAGTTAATTAAGTGGATTATAGCGATGTGGGACTATTGTCCTTTCACACGAGTATGGTTTAAACCCCCAATTATTACTCCCTCCGTTTCTAAAAAATAGACAAGTTTGGTTTTCACAAAATTAAGAAAACCAATCATTGTAGCCACTTTTTCATGTTTTTTCCTAAACTATCATTTGGTCCCCACTCATTTACTATTAGAGAAAGAGGAGAGAGAAGTGGTCCCCTTTTTATATTAGAGAGAAAAAAGGAGAGAGAGAAGTGGTCCCTCTATGGGTATAGTAGTAAAATCATAATATTTGACTTTCCACATATGGAAACAAGCCTATTTTTTTGACATACCCAAATAAGAAAACTTGACTATTTTTTAGAAACGGATGGAGTAATTAATAATTGAGTCGATGGAGGAAACTGTCGAGACCAATTGTAAACGATAAAACGTCTAGACATGTCATCTTGTTGTCAACAATGGGTTTTCGCGGATAAATTTTCTTCGAGTTACAATGAAATAACATTGGTTATTATTTTCGTAGACATCAAAACGTATATATAACTATGTGATGTTTTATTCAGTACAAAAAATTGTTGGTGTTAGATGGAGTTGCACTGTAAATACAAATGTTCTTTTTCTTCCTTTTGGACAATTGAGATGATGGAGAAAACTGTTATAGGAAATTACAAAAGCATATGAATTGTAAATCATTAGACAAGGCCTTAATCAAATCTTTATATTTTTGTTAGGAAAATTAGACAATATAAGAATGGCAGACAATTGTCACTAGGTAATAGAATGGAATCTTTGTTAGCTGATTTACCTGTGAAATTAGAGTTGGAACCCAATGTGTTTATTTTCTGAATGCAAATCAAATTAGAGATAATATGATCATGAAATGCTACAAGGCTATTAGTCCATCAGGGACAGGGTGAAAGGTGGTCCACTAAAATAGGTTGTCAAATTCCCATATGGAGTGCATCTTAAAAGGCTAATTCTACCCTGGATAATCTGGTAAGAAGAGGTTGTGAAATTCCCAATGTGAAGGCTGTCTAACAGGGACCAAGAGTCAGTTGATCATGTTTTGGTTCATTGAACAAGTAGTATCATCATTATGTACCAATCACTAACTAAAATGCTTCAACATCCATTCATACGTAGGACTAGGATTAGTTTCAGATTCCACCAAAACATTTAGGAATTCATATATATGGACAATGCCAAAAACCTATAACAAAATAAAATTTCAAGAGTTTCCCCAAACTGTTAATCTCAAACAGTATAGAGGAAAAATGTAAATTATATAGAGGAAACTAATCTTGACCATCAGGAGTTAATCAAAGGTACTAGAACATATATAATACCCATCAGAAGAAGAAAAATAAAGAGCAGAATCCAAAGACACTAGAAGAAGGACTCTCACACTCTCCAGTTACACTAAATAGAGGAAAATGCTTATGTATTCTCCAATACACCTTCTCAAACAGATGCAGGAAGAGCAGCAACCAACAAATTACCTGATTAGTGTTAGAAAAAAACAATGTTTTGTTTTAATCAAAAAATGCATGGACCATGTTTTGATCCCAAGACCTATTGCTCCCTAGATGTTTTTTCATGTGAATGAATAAAACATTAGTCCCATATAGACTAAAACACTAAGAGTTTTAGACTTAAATAGCATTGGTTTAGCCTTAAGGGCATGGCCCTTTGGGTCTTTAGACCTTTGTGTATGGGGAAAGCCCTAGACTATGGCAAGGTTGCCTAAACCTTATTGCATTTCTTATTGCCTTTCATGTTCGCGCGGTGCTTCGCACAGAAGCACGCACGCTCGCTCGCTCGGCTCGGGCGCGGGCGCGGGCGTGGGAGTTGATTAGAATGTTGATTGCTATTGCTTCAATTTATGATTTGCATATACATCAGATGGATGTTAAAACTGCTTTTCTATATGGTGAATTGAATGAAGAAATTTATATGGATCAACCTGAAGGCTTTATAGTAAAAGGTTATGAAAACAAAGTATGCAAGTTAAACAAATCTCTTTACGGTTTAAAACAAGCACCTAAACAGTGGCATGAAAAATTTGATCATGTTATGATAATTAATGGCTTCAAGGTTAATGAATCTGATAAATGTATTTACATTAAATCTGTGGATGATTCTCATGTTATTGTATGCCTATATGTTGATGATATGCTCATATTAGGCAGTAACCTTGATATTATTAATACCATTAAAAGCATGCTTAGAGATAATATTGACATGAAAGACTTAGGCCCTACTGATGTAATCTTAGGGATGAAAATCAGAAAGATGTCTGATGGATATAGTCTTAGTCAATCTCATTATCTTTGAAACCGTACTAAAGAGATTTAATTATGAAAATGCTAAACCTGCATCTACTCCTTTTGATCCCACTTGTAAATTGAAAAAGAACAAGGGTAAGGGTATTGATCAACTAGAGTATTCTCGCATTATTGGTAGTCTTATGTATTTGATGAACTGTACAAGACACTGATATTGCTTACTCGTGAGTAGATTAAGAAGGTATACTTGCAACCCAGGGAAGGATCACTGGAATGCTCTCTTGAGTTTTACGTTACACGAGAGGGACCTCAAACTATTGCTTAAGTTTTGGGAAGTATCCTGCTTTGTCTTTGGAAGGGTATTGTGATGCCAACTGGATATCAGACTCGAGAAGAGTGCAAATCTACTAGTGGGTACATCTTCTTGCTTGGAGGTGCGTCTGTCTCATGGAAGTCTACCAAACAGACATGTATAGCTAAATCCACTATGGAGTCTGAGTTTATAGCCTTGGAAAAAGCTGGAGAGGAAGCTGAATGGATGCGATGTTTTCTGGGAGGAATTCCACTCTGGCCCAAGCCTTGTGTCTTCAATCGCCATCCCTTTGTGTGGTAAAGCTTCTCTTGGTTGCGCAAAGAACAATGTATACAACGGAAAGTCTATACATATACGTAGAAGACACAAGACGGTGAAACAACTACTCTCTACTAGTATTATCTCGATAGACTTTGTAAAATCCAAAGATAATCTTGCAGATCCTTTGACGAAAGGTTTACCGAGAGAGGAAGTTAAATCCACATCGAGGGGGATGGGACTTAAGCTCATAGAATAAATCACCATGAAGGATACTCAACCTTGTGATTGGATTTCCAAGATCAAGGTTCAATGAGACAACTAATTTATGGTGATATTGTGAAAGCACTATCTTAGTCCCTCCTATGGTGTAACCGTGTGATAGTGCGCCTGCAGGATTTACAGGATGATCTTTTGAGATCTTAATGGGTTCCATGGCTTTGATTAAAGCGGGGTGTGGCAGGACACTCTTTATGGACCCACCTTTGTGGATGTTGGAAGTGTGGCCGCTTCCTATGAGAATTTGAGATGATTCTCTAGAGACATTCATTAAGTCCGGGATTTTAGCCCACGGCCAAAATGGGCACAACCGCAAGAGCTTGGCAGCTGTTTTCTTCGGTTGAGGCATCAAGTGTGGCTGTTATTTCTGAATTGCATTCATTGTTGGCGGTTCAAGACATTGCGTTCACCGTATCAACAAGCAGTCAGGTAACCTCTCACTAAGTTAAGGTTCAATCTTTGGGACACCTTAGCCTATTTTGTTGCCTTATGTTTTATCGTGTTTTATCGACATGTTTTATTATTCATGTGGGGATTGTTAGAAAAAAACAATGTTTTGTTTTAATCAAAAAATGCATGGACCATGTTTTGATCCCAAGACCTATTGCTCCCTAGATGTTTTTTCATGTGAATGAATAAAACATTAGTCCCATATAGACTAAAACACTAAGAGTTTTAGACTTAAATAGCATTGGTTTAGCCTTAAGGGCATGGCCCTTTGGGTCTTTAGACCTTTGTGTATGGGGAAAGCCCTAGACTATGGCAAGGTTGCCTAAACCTTATTTCATTTCTTATTGCCTTTCCCGTTCGCGCGGTGCTTCGCACAGAAGCACGCACGCTCGCTCGGCTCGGCTCGGGCTCGGGCGAGGGCGTGGGCGTGGGCGTGGGCGTGGGAGTGGGTGCGGGTGCGGGTGCGGGTGCGGGTGTGGGTGTGGGTGTATCCGACCCTTTATTTTTACTAAAAATTTCCACTCGTTTCTCCCACACATGTAAAGAATTTTATTCTTTGCCTTCACGGTTTTGGATATCCGACAGCCACTAGAATCATCTTTAGTCACACACGGTTAATTCTCACGCGTGAATTCTCTTAACTGTTTTCATCGTAAAGAATCTTTAATCTCACGCGTGTGGACACCTGTGCACAGAGAGTTCTCGTCGAGAAGAATCTTGCCCGACAGATGCGTTTTTTACTGTTATTTTAACGGATGCCTTTTGCTTTTCCTCGTCCGACAAATTGAACGCGTGATTTACGGATCTGTGTCTCAAATGTTCGAATTCTTACCTATAAATACGAGTTAAGGCTTTCAGTTTAAAAACATACCATTCAGAACTCTTATCTTCTGAATTTCTCCTTCTTCTCTAATTATTTTCAGAAACTTAAGTTCTTATTCATATTTGTCTTAAAACTCAGAAAACGTTCAGTTCTTTTCTGAAACAAGTTGTAGTTTGAAACATAATTTTGTATAACTACTTCTTGATTTACAGAATTTTAGTTCACAGAAATATAGTTTTTAGAAACATAAAATTGTTTTTACATTACTCGAAACAATTTGTATTTTCAATTTGTGTTTTTGTTTTTACTTTTCTTTGCCAAGTTCTAAGGGTTCTCTCTGTGTATGCTACACATAGAGGAGAACTAACAGTAGTTGTATCCTGGAGGTAGTTTGCTAATTGCTATAGCATCTCAGAGGAGTAGCAGGCAATATTACCTTTAGCTCAGCGTATCTCATACGTGCCTCTACTAAGTTTATTGAGTTATTTGTTACTACTATCAGTGTAATCTAAGTATTATTTCCCATTTGCATTCGATTATTGTAATTAATTCCAACAATCTAAAGGTAATATCGTGCTTTATTGTAATATTGTAATAATGTAATATTCTTTGTTGTAAGAACATGGGAAAGAATATTGTAGAAAAACCACCAAAGTTCAGTGGTAAGGACTTTAAGAGATGGCAGTCTAAAATGCTATTCTTCCTAAACGAACAAAGGTTAGATGGATATGCTTTAGAAAAACCCTCGAGAAAACTTCATCGCCGTGGTAATGAAGATAAATTGGACAGGTGGAATAGGAAGAATTATTTGTGCAAAAATCATATTCTTAACTGTCTTGATGACTCCTTGTATGACTTCTATAATGCAAAAGAAGATTTTAATGCTTTTGATTTATGGGAAGCTCTAGAAGAAAAATATCATCTTTGAAAGCTGCTGGAAGTAAGAAGTTCTTGATGGCTAAGTTCTTAGAATACAACATGATTTACGAAAAGCTTTGTGGTAGAACAGTTCGTCGAACTTCAACTCCTCATCAGCGAGATTCTTCTTGAAGGCATGACTTTTGATGAAGCTCTACAAGTATCGGTTGTGATTGAAAAGCTTCCACCCTCATGGAGCGAATACAAGAGGAGGAGGCTGCGACACAAGACTCGTGAAATCACCATGGTGGAGCTTGGCAAAAAGATCCAGGTTGAGGAGCTTATGTGCATCAAGGACAAGAGCATGATGCTGAGCAAAAACATGTCCAACAAAGCTCATGTTTTGGACGATAAAGCTGCTTCAAAGAAAACCCTTGGAGAATCCAGCAAAATGGGTAATAAACGTAACAGACGTCGAAAACCCAGAGGTAACAATTTTAAGCCTAGAGGTGGTGTCACTAAGCACACCATCAAAGGCGACTGTTTTAATTGTGGTAAACCTGGACATATGGCTAAAGACTGTAAGGCCCCTAAAAGGATCAAATATGATCCAAAACAGAAAAATAAGGCAAACATAGTAGAGGACTCTGGATATTTCACTGGCATGGTGTCTAAAGTCGACCTTGTCTCTAGTATGACTAATGTGAGAGACTGGTGGCTTGATTCTGGAGCCACCAAGCATTCTGTAAATTCAGAAATGCTTTCTCCTCCTATGCCATAGTAGGAGATGATGAGAAACTGTTCATGGGAAACTCTTCCACCGCGAAAGTGGTGGGGAAAGGCAAGGTCGAACTGAAGCTAACTTCAGGAAAAACTCTCGCATTGAATGACGTATTCTACGTCCCAGACATATGCAAAAATCTTATCTCAGAAACCATCCTGCTAGGAAAAGGGTTTAAAATTGTTCTTTGAGTCCAATACTGTTGTGATTTCTAAGCATGGTGAATTCGTAGGAAAAGGTTATGTTAACGATAACATGATTAAGCTTAGTGTATCTGATTTGAAATTGAATGTTAATGCATCTTCTTCTGTTTATGTTTGTGACTCCTCACATGTTTGGCATGATAGACTTGGGCATGTTAATTTCAAATCGCTAGAAAGACTTGCTAATTTAGGTTCCATACCAAAAATAAACTTTGATAAAAAACAAAGATGTGAAATCTGTGTTGAATCTAAATATGCAAGAAAACCATTTAATAAAAGTGTTGAACGTAGAACAGTTCCTTTGGAATTAATACACTCGGATTTAGGAGACTTGAAATCAACACCAACAAGAGGTGGTAGAAAATGGTATATCACTTTCATAGATGATTACTCACGATACTGTCAGGTTCATCTTCTTAGAAGTAAAGATGAGGCCTTAGAGGCTTTCAAGTTTTATAAACTTGAAGTAGAAAACCAAAAAGGAGTTAAGATTAAAACTCTTAGGTCTGACCGTGGAGGTGAGTATGTGATACCCATATGAGAGTTTTGTAAAAATAATGGAATCATTCATGAAACCACTGCACCATATTCACCTGAATCGAATGGTGTAGCCGAAAGAAAAAATAGAACACTCATAGATATGGTAAATGCTATGTTGACAAGTTCAGGGTTATCTTCGAACTTGTGGGGGAAGCTATCCTCTCGGCATGCTATATTTTGAACCGAGTTCCATTTAAAAAATCAGATAAAACTCCCTACGAATTGTGGAATGGTAAACAACCTTCGTATGCATACTTTAAAGTGTGGGGGTGTTTGGCCAAGGTGGCCATTCCTCATCCCAAGAAAACTAAAATAGGTCCCAAAACAGTCGACTGTGTTTTCTTAGGGTATCCTGAGCATACAATTGCACACAGGTTTATGGTCATCGTTCGACCATAATAACATTGGTCAGAATACCATATTGGAATCTAGAGATGTTGTGTTTTATGAACACATATTTCCTTTAAGGTCTGGACCTCGGAAAAGGGTCCATGATGACCTCCCAAATGTTCCATCGACTAGTCAAACTCCAACTTTGGAGTATGAGACTGAACCAAGAAGAAGTAAGAGGGTTAGAACTGAAACAAGTTTTGGCCCTGATTTTTTGACTCTTACGGTAGAGTCTGAACCCCAAACCTATAAGGAAGCTATGACTTCTCCGAAGCTCTTTTCGGGAAGAAGCTTCATTAAATGAATGGGAGTCCATCAAAGCAAAACGAAACTTGGGAGCTTGTAGACTTGCCTCCTGGAAGTAAATCCATAGGTTGCAAATGGGTGTTCAAAAGGAAACTTAGAACAGATGGAACTATAGATAAATATAAAGCTAGGTTGGTAGCTAAAGGCTATAGACAACAGGAAGGAGTATATTTCTTTGATACCTATTCACCAGTCTCTAGAATCACCTCGATTAGAATGTTGATTGCTATTGCTTCAATTTATGATTTGCATATACATCAGATGGATGTTAAAACTGCTTTTCTTTATGGTGAATTGAATGAAGAAATTTATATGGATCAACCTGAAGGCTTTATAGTAAAAGGTTATGAAAACAAAGTATGCAAGTTAAAAAAATCTCTTTACGGTTTAAAACAAGCACCTAAACAATGGCATGAAAAATTTGATCATGTTATGATAATTAATGGCTTCAAGGTTAATGAATCTGATAAATGTATTTACATTAAATCTGTGGATGATTCTCATGTTATTGTATGCCTATATGTTGATGATATGCTCATATTAGGCAGTAACCTTGATATTATTAATACCATTAAAAGCATGCTTAGAGATAATTTTGACATGAAAGACTTAGGCCCTACTGATGTAATCTTAGGGATGAAAATCGAAAGATGTCGATGGATATAGTCTTAGTCAATCTCATTATGCTGAAACCATACTAAAGAGATTTAATTATGAAAATGCTAAACCTGCATCTACTCCTTTTGATCCCACTTGTAAATTGAAAAAGAACAAGGGTAAGGGTATTGATCAACTAGAGTATTCTCGCATTATTGGTAGTCTTATGTATTTGATGAACTGTACAAGACCTGATATTGCTTACTCTGTGAGTAGATTAAGCAGGTATACTTGCAACTCAGGGAAGGATCACTGGAATGCTCTCTTCAGAGTTTTACGTTACACGAGAGGGACCTCAAACTATTGCTTAAGTTTTGGGAAGTATCTGCTGTCTTTGGAAGGGTATTGTGATGCCAACTGGATATCAGACTCGAGAAGAGTGCAAATCTACTAGTGGGTACATCTTCTTGCTTGGAGGTGCGTCTGTCTCATGGAAGTCTACCAAACAGACATGTATAGCTAAATCCACTATGGAGTCTGAGTTTATAGCCTTGGAAAAAGCTGGAGAGGAAATTTGAATGGATGCGATGTTTCTGGGAGGAATTCCACTCGGCCCAAGCTTTGTGTCTTCAATCTCCATCCCTTTGTGACGGTAAAGCTGCTCTTGGTTGCGCAAAGAACAATGTATACAACGGAAAGTCTATACATATACGTAGAAGACACAAGACGGTGAAACAACTACTCTCTACTGGTATTATCTCGATAGACTTTGTAAAATCCAAAGATAATCTTGCAGATCCTTTCGTCAAAGGTTTCTGAGAGAGGAAGTTAAATCCACATCGAGGGGGATGGGACTTAAACTCATAGAATAAATCACCATGAAGGATACTCAACCTTGTGATTGGATTTCCAAGGTCAAGGTTCAATGAGACAACTAATTTATGGTGATATTGTGAAAGCACTATCTTAGTCCCTCCCTATGGTGTAAAGGTGTGATAGTGCGACTGCAGGATTTACAGGATGATCTTTTGAGATCTTAATGGGTTCCATGGCTTTGATTAAAGCGGGGTGTGGCAGGACACTCTTTATGGACCCACCTTTGTGGATGTTGGAAGTGTGGCCGCTTCCTATGAGAATTTGAGATGATTCTCTAGAGACATTCATTAAGTCCGGGATTTTAGCCCACGGCCAAAATGGGCACAACCGCAAGAGCTTGGCAGCTGTTTTCTTCGGTTGAGGCATCAAGTGTGGCTGTTATTTCTGAATTGCATTCATTGTTGGCGGTTCAAGACATTGCGTTCACCGTATCAACAAGCAGTTCAGGTAACCTCTCACTAAGTTAAGGTTCAATCTTTGGGACACCTTAGCCTATTTTGTTGCCTTATGTTTTATCGTGTTTTATCGACATGTTTTATTATTCATGTGGGGGATTGTTAGAAAAAAACAATGTTTTGTTTTAATCAAAAAATGCATGGACCATGTTTTGATCCCAAGACCTATTGCTCCCTAGATGTTTTTTCATGTGAATGAATAAAACATTAGTCCCATATAGACTAAAACACTAAGAGTTTTAGACTTAAATAGCATTGGTTTAGCCTTAAGGGCATGGCCCTTTGGGTCTTTAGACCTTTGTGTATGGGGAAAGCCCTAGACTATGGCAAGGTTGCCTAAACCTTATTGCATTTCTTATTGCCTTTCCCGTTCGCGCGGTGCTTCGCACAGAAGCACGCACGCTCGCTCGGCTCGGGCTCGGGCGTGGGAGTGGGTGTGGGTGTGGGTGTGGGTGTATCCGACCCTTTCTTTTTACTAAAAATTTCCACTCGTTTCTCCCACACATGTAAAGAATTTTATTCTTTGCCTTCTCGGTTTTGGATATTAGACAACCACTAGAATCATCTTTAGTCACACACGGTTAATTCTCACGCGTGAATTCTCTTAACTGTTTTCATCGTAAAGAATCTTTAATCTCACGCGTGTGGACACCTGTGCACAGAGATTTCTCGTCGAGAAGAATCTTGCCCGACAGATGCGTTTTTTACTGTTATTTTAACGGATGCCTTTTGCTTTTACTCGTCCGACAAATTGAACGCGTGATTTACGGATCTGTGTCTCAAATGTTCGAATTCTTACCTATAAATACGAGTTAAGGCTTTCAGTTTAAAAACATACCATTCAGAACTCTTATCTTCTGAATTTCTCCTTCTTCTCTAATTATTTTCAGAAACTTAAGTTCTTATTCATATTTGTCTTAAAACTCGAAAACGTTCGGTTCTTTTTGAAACAAGTTGTAGTTTCTGAAACATAATTTTGTATAACTACTTCTTGATTTCTGAGAATTTTAGTTCACAGAAATATAGTTTACGAAACATAAAATTGTTTTTACATTGCTCGAAACAATTTGTATTTTCAATTTGTGTTTTTGTTTTTACTTTTGCTGCCAAGTTCTAAGGGTTCTCTCTGTGTATGCTACACATAGAGGAGAACTAACAGTAGTTGTATCCTGGAGGTAGTTTGCTAATTGCTATAGCATCTCAGAGGAGTAGCATGCAATATTACCTTTAGCTCAGCGTATCTCATACGTGCCTCTACTAAGTTTATTGAGTTATTTGTTACTACTATCAGTGTAATCTAAGTATTATTTCCCATTTGCATTCGATTATTGTAATTAATTCCAACAATTAGTACTAAGAAATTATGTTGACACTAATCGTGCAAATTAATTATCTGATCCTTCAAACCGGGACTCATTCTAATTGAACGTCTTCATCAACAACCAAATCAAATATATAATAGGGACGACCGCTGCGTGAGATGCAGTCGGTATGTCTTCGTTGTGGTATGATTTGCAGACAAGGTAAACCACGGTGAGACGAACAAGTGAGAAATGAATCCAAATAATAGTCAACAAAAAACAGCCAATTTTCAAATATACTCTACCCTCCAGATTCATGTTTCCAAAAATTACCAAGTAACAAAAAGGTAAAATTATACCTGTAAATGCGATTTCAAGCAAACCATAGACAGCACAAGAAATCCATATTTTACCGAAACTCAGTCTCATTCTCTTTGCCAAACCTTTTATACCACAACCCTTCTCCAATACCGGAACTACTATTGCGACATACCAAACAATAAGCAAGTAATTTAATCCGGTAAAGTGAGGATCCAATAATCTCAAATCATCCACGCCTCTGGAAAACCATAACAACAAACCGAGAGCCACAGGGGTGTATATAGCCCCCATAAAGAAGGCCCAAAAAAAATATGAAAATAAGTCTCCAACAACACTTACGAAGAACACCAATGACTTTGTGATAAGTGATATCTTTGGAGGTATAGAAACAAGCAATTGTAGAAATGATAATAGAAGTTAACAGGATCAAGATTAATTGGGTTATATCATAAGGGATTAATTGGGTTATATCATAAGGGATATGTCGAGAAGCTTCTTTTTCAGGGGAAGTCTTGGTGTTGATTAATGAGGAGATTACGAATACCATATTAAGGAGAATGGAAGATATGGTGAAGGGGATTTGTGAAAATAAACTTCTTTTCGTTGCTGTAAGTTTGTAAGCTTCGGTATAGATGGCAAAGAACCCCATTTGTTAGTTTGCTGGTTCTATATTCATGATTCTTCTTCAACCTTAGCTATAGAGAAACAGAGACAGAGATAAACTTTGAAGATTAATTGTTGAAGAGAAATAAAAAATTAGTGATGGAGGAGATTCAGAAGTGGATGAGTAAAAATGAATATATTAGAAGTGGACTGGAAGTATTTATGTGATGAAACTGAGAAAAGATCAAAAAACTTTCATCACTACTCTGTCTAAAATGCCCAAGGTGAGAAGAAACTTCTTCTACCTAAAAATTAAAGAGTATTAAAGAGAGAGTTTGGAACTATGGGTGGAGTAGTAGTTATGGTGAGAACTTGGTAGTTGGAGTGCGCGTCCTAATCCTATGCTTATTCATACACTACAAGAAAACATGACTTAAGCAACTAAAATCTTAGCAAGCACCCAAAATTTTGGTCTCTTTAAGAATCAAGCTACTAAACTTGTGACCATCAAACTAGCGGCTCGGTATTCATATATATCCACTAACTTGAGCGACCACATAGAGTGGTTTAGTTGGTAAAATGCTTTTCCCGGTAAGAATATAGCAACCGCCGTTTTGGTTTGGTAGCTACCTACTTCGAGTTAGGATGACCAGCGATTCAATTAGTATTTGGTTGGTCAAACCTATCTGAGCGACTAAATTTAGCGACGACCCGTTCATTAGAGAGATTATATGAGATTTTCAAGCAACTAAAGCTGCGACTACCAGATTACTAGGTCGCTCTTAATATATATCCACTAATTTTAGCGACCCCAATAGTTGTGTTGTCGGTAAAATATTTTTCCAGCTAAATATATAGCAACCACTTTTTCAGGGTAAGTAGCTACTTACTTTAAGATATGATGACCAGCGACTCAAAATGTGTTTGCTTGGTCGAACCTGTTTGAGCGATTAAGTTTATCCACCGCCCGACCATTAGAGAGAATCTGGGATTTTAATTTTTATTGAGTGGTTTCAAGTAGGGCTGTCAATGGGTACCCATTACCCGGAACCGAAACCGGAATCGGGTGTTATGGGTCCGGTTCCGGGTCCTAATATTGGACTCATTAGTGTTTTTCATACCCGGCGGGTAGACCCGATTAAGAACCGGCTACTAACGGGTCCTATCCGGGTATACCCGGCTGTACCCGCGGGTATCGAGTACCCGGCATAATTACAAGTATTATGTCTTCCAAGGTCAATTTAGCCACACAAGATGGTTAACTGTGATCGTTTTACATAGGTCTCAACTTTGAGCCGCATCTCAGTGATCACTATACTTATTTTCATCTTTCCGTACTTTAAGATGCATCTCACTCATCATTATGCTTTGAGCTGCATCTCACTGATGTTTTCATCTTTCCATAGCTCAAAGAATTAAATATGTACATAATACATGATCTATAATTCTCGGTGATCTATATTTTTAAATCTCTCTCACTCTTTGATGCCACGTGATTAATTAGTGGTCCAGAATCTTGATCAAACAAACAACTCTTAATTTTAAATTAGTAGAATCTAAACCACCAGTGGCATCTTTCTTTGACGTTGAAAAATAAGGAGCAATTTTACCCCGTTTAGGCTTTTCATATTTCAAGCACGGGTATCAGATGATTCAATTTTACTCTTATTTCCATGGTTAATAAAGCTTAGCATATGATACTGTTATTTTATTATCTTTAATAAAAGACTTACTTTCGAAATTCTTGTTCTTTTATTCAGGGGATTAATCTTGTTTTTCGAACTTAGTTAGTTCGTCTACAATGGTTACTATCCGAGATTTAAGTAGTGTATTGTGTTAAAAAATTGAGCTTGAATTACCCGTTAATTACCCGTTAATTACCCGGAACCGGTGGGTATCTAGTTGTTTTAACGGGTCTGGTTCTGGGTCCACTAATTTTGGAACCGGACCCGGAACCGTTAGGAACCGGAACCGGTAAAAATAATAGGGTCCGGGTAGTATGGTACCCGGGAGGAACTGGACCCATTGACACCCCTAGTTTCAAGCATTCAACACGTGGCGGAATATTTTCCATGGTTTCACTTGAATCACTTCAGTAAACAGAGTTCCCAACAAACACGTGAAGGATAAGAGTCAACAACCACCAGCTCCTTATTGGACCGACATAAAAGTGGCTCTTATTTTAACATCTTAAAAAGTGGTGGGAATTTAAAATGTTGTTCCAATTTAAAACGAATGCTGGATCGTTGGATAAAGTGGCAATCCGTATGAGTTTTATTCTTGTGTTAATATCCGTTGGATTATATATCTTAATTCTCTATTGGCCAGATTAATGTCATTAGGATCATAATTTGTGGTCGTCGGATAAAATGACAATCCGCATGAGTTTTACTTTTCCGTAAATATATTCGTTCGATTAAAAATTTAGTTAGATTAATGTCATACAGATTGTGATTTTTTTTTTGCTTTTTTTTTTTATAGGATCGGCGTGGGATTTGAACATCTAATCTATAACATGAGAGTTGAACCGTTGTCGAACTGAATTATTTCCGGTTGGTTACGGATTATGATTGTTATCTTTAAAGCAGATATTTGTTTATTTTAATCCATCCAGTATGTAATTAAATCTAAACAATTCGTGATTATTTCGTTAATATTTGTAATAATAAAAAAAATTCTTCCTATATGTAATTGAACTTTACCCTTATTTCTAGTAAGGGTAATATGGTAATTTTCACAGTCTCCATAATATTTATTACCTTTATTTCTAGTAAGGGTAATATGGTGATTTTAACAATTTATAATATTTAGTTTACTTTTTTTTTCAAGTAATTATCTTCTGTTTTAATTATTTTAGAGAGAATTCAAACAAAGCTTTTGGTTGGCAACCTAGCAACAAGCTGGGCACCAACAACCCTTTGAATGACAATACCTAGTCTATGAAAAATAAATCTACCAAAACCACTACTAGCGTCGTTACTTATTTTCCGATAAGGGTAGTTGATTGTCTAACACCCCCCACTAAATTCTAGAAATTTAGGCATTTTGAGATTGGGTAGAAATATCCAAATGAGGGTTTGTTTAAGGCTTCAGAGAATATTCTAATGAAATATTATTTTCATGGTTCATCTTTACGAGTTTCTATGATATATCCTGCAAAATTTGGAGTCAGAACCACTTTGTACACTGAAGGTTCATGGTTCGTATGCCCTTGAACCAAATTTAAAGTCAGGGTATGCATGCAATATGTCAGAATAGGTTTTGTTTAAAGTTTTGGGGAATATTCCGAAGGAATCTTACCCATAAATGGATGGATTCATCTTTCTTACCAAGTTTTCAAACTACGGTGGTCCACTCATTTCCAGGTTTCGATCTCTGAGCCTGGTATGCATACAATAAGCAGAAATAGTTTTTTTTAAAGGTTTCGTAGAATATTTCTAAGGAATCTTACCTGTAAATGGATAGATTCGTCGTTCTTACCAAGTTTATGACTTAGAGTAGTCAACTCAGGGCCAAGTTTCGATCTCAGAGCATGGTATGCATATAATATTCAGGAATAAGGTTTGTTTAATGTTTCGTAGAATATACCGAAGGAATCTTACCTGTAAATGGATGGATTCATTTTTTTTTACCAAGTTTCCGAATTCTAGTAGTCAACTCATAGTCAGGATTCAATCCCAGAGCCAGGTTATGCATACAATATGCCAGAATAGGGTTTGTTTAAGGTTTCATAGAATGTTTAAAACGAATCTTACCTGTAAATGGATGGATTATCCGTTCTTACCAAGTTTTCGACTGATAGTAGTCCACTCACTGCAAGGTTTCGATCTCGGATGGATTCATCGTTCTTACCAAGTTTCCGACTTCTAGTAGTCCACTCACATCCAGGTTTCGATTTCAGAGCGTATAATATGCCAAAATAAGGTTTGTTTAAGGTTTTAGAGAATATTCCAAAGGAATCTTACCTGTAAATGGATGGATTCATCGTTCTTACCAAGTTTCCGACTTCTAGTAGTCCACTCACATCCAGGTTTCGATTTCAGAGCATATAATATGCCAAAATATGGTTTGTTTAAGGTTTCAGAGAATATTACGAATGAATCTTACTTTTAAAAGGATGGATTCATCGGTCAAACTAAATTTCTGACTTATAGTAGTCCACTTACCGCCAGGTTTCGAGATCAGAGCCAGGTTCATGCCTCAAAGTTGATGAAAACGAATATGTTTAAGGTTTAGGGGAATATTCCAAAGGAATCTTTATTGTATATGGTTGGATTCATCGTTCTTATAAAGTTTCTGACTTATAGTAGTCCACTTCTGCCAGGTTTCGATCTCAAAGCCAGGTTCATGTCTCGAAGTATACATAGAGCACATGAAACTTTAATAATTTCTCGTTCAATTTTGCATTGAAAAACAATCACAAAGATCTTACGCGTATTAAAACGAAACTTTGCATCTCATGAGTCCCGGAAATTTTATACACCCTGGAGATAGAGTAATAGTCATCCTCCTCCACTGGTTCTACAGCTTTGTGCTAGAACTGAATAAGTTAAGAATCAGCATCAATATCCATAAAATTATCAAAAAAAAAAAAAAGTGTTGCATGTGCTCATTGTGTTGCCAATCCAAGATTTGGTGCTTAGAGAGATAGCAAAATTCTAAGTACAATGTATAAAGAATATGGAAAATGAAAGTAAAATATAAGCCTCAGCTGAATTGCAGAATATGTCACCAAGGAGTTAAGCCATTCTGTCCCGAAAGATGGTGTTCCTAATTTTTTTTAAAAGAACATGACAAAATGTATGTCTCATGGCCTGTACTCCCAAGAGGTAATTTCCACAACCCAGCTCCCCAAGGAAAATGAATATGAATATATGATTATAGGATGGGGTGGCATAATTTGTTTCGCCTGGTCTAAGCAGGGATTTTTTTACCAGAGATAACTTCATCAAAATTCAAAACTTTAGTTGATAAACAAAAAGTCCAATGCATTGTCATCACTCATCACAGCAAATACAAAAAAGAAGTCCAAGTTATTGTGGAACTCACGGTTCTTATATATAAACAAAAAGTTATTGTGGAGTGGGTCCAAAATACCATTAAATGATGTCCTGCCAACCTTAAGTCAAAAGTAAATTAGTCTCAACCACCAAACACACATAGTACTAACAAATGACACAACCTACAAGCTACAATACTGCTGCAACTATTAAGTCGCTATTACTTCATATGAAATTCATTGTTGTCAGCATCATCTATGGTAGAGTTGCATTAAGGCATCATTAATTAAGGCACTTCAGAGTTGCATTTCTTACATGCAAAATACCAATACCCGGAAAGCCTCAAAAGAAAATAAACAAGCGATAGAACATCTGAACATGGACAATGAGATTGAAGTTATAAGCCCTGAGAATTGCATCTTATGTCTATCACCAAGGGGTTAAGCAATTATGTACCGGAAAGACGGTGTTCTTATATTGAAAGGGTTTTTGAAATCTCATGACCTATGTCCTAGTTTCTACTGAATAAGTTAAGAATTAGCACTGTCCATAAATTCATCAAATGGAGAAATTGAAAAAGTGTTGAGCTCTTTTTGTGTTGCTGTTGATGGTGGTTTTTAGCTTAGGATTAAACTCGTAAAACACTAAACCCTAGCAGACAGTAATGTCACAACATTTAAAGCAACAAGCATTTACTAGGCACATTTACAGAAACCTTTAATGTGCCTCTAAAATAATTACCCGGGTATATTTTTCAAATTAGGGTTAACACGAGCCAAACCCTAATTCCCACGTGTGCCAATGGCAAATCATGTCAGCCGCACCGACCGCGCCAAAGCATGCCAACCATGCTAGACGCACCTCTGTGCCAATGGCGAATCATGTCAGCCACACCAACCGCGCCAAAGCATGCCAACCATGCTAGCAGCACCTCTGTGCCAATGGAAAATCATGCCAGCCACACCAACAGCGCCAAGGCATGCCAACCATGCTAGCCGCACCTCTGTGCCAATGGCAAATCATGTCATCCACACCAACCGCTTCAATGCATGCCAACCATGCTAGCCGCACCTCTGTGCCAATGGAAAATCATGTCAGCCACGCCAACCACGCCAAGGCATGCCAACCATGCTAGCCGTACCTTTGTGACAATGGAAAAACATGCCATTCACACCAACCGCGCCAAAGCATGCCAACCATGCGAGCCTCACCTATGTGCCAATGGAAAATCATACCATCCACACCAACCGCACCAGGTCATGCCAACCATGCTAGACGCACCTTTGTGCCAATGGAAAATCATGCCAGCCACACCGACCGCGCCATGCCAAATACATCTCGTCATGGCCCCTCATGCCGCGCCACCATGGTGGCCTTCCCCTTGCGGCTACGAAAGTGAAGGCGTGCAACAATCAAAGGTTGTCCTTCAATCCCAGGAGCAAATCATGTTCGTCTAAGGTCCCGTCATGACCTTTGGCCCAAAACCCTAGCTTGTTCACGCACCTAGCCAAGCTAGTCGCGCAAATATATCTCGTCATGGCCCCCCATGCCGCGCCACCATGATGGCCTTCCCCTCGCGACTACCAAAGTGAAGGCGTGCAATAATCAACTATTGCCATTCAATCCCTGAAGCAAATCATGTCCGTCTAAGATCCCCTCACAACCTTTAGCCCAAAACCCTAGCTTGGTCACGCACCTAGCCCAAGCTAGTCTCGCCATGCGCCCATGGCTACCCCTTGGCCCCACATTCCAAGCCAAACCGAACCTAGCCAAGCTAGCCTCTCCATGCCAAACACACTTTGCCTTGGCCCTAGACATGCTAGTCACGTCATGCCTAGCAAAGCGCCATTGCCTTGGCCCTAGCCATGCCATACGACCATGGAAAACCCTTGGCCCCACATACCAAGCCAAACCAAACTAGCCAATCTAGCCGCGCTATGCCAAACGCACTTTTCCTTGTCCCTAGCCATGCTAGTCACGTCATGCCAATCCAAGCGCCTTAGCCATGCCATACGACCATGGAAAACCCTTGGCCCCACATGCCAAACCAAACCAAACCTAGCCAAGCTAGCCGCGCCATGCCAAACGCACTTTGCCTTGGCCCTAGCCATGCTAGTCACGTCATGCCAAGCCAAGAGCCCTCGGCTTGGCCCTAGCCATGCCATACGCCCATGGCGAACCCTTGGCCCCTCATGCCAAGTCTAAACATACCCTAGCCGTGCCACCCTATTGGCCCTCACTACGCGGCTACCAAAATGAAGGCGTGGAACGATCAACGGTTGCCCCTCCTCTCAAGATGCAAAATCTCGACCGTGGAAGGTCACCAGGCTAGCAAGTTCCCCGAGCTCAACTTTCCAAGCCACAACAACATGATACATGTTTTCCAAAAACATTAGAGACATCAACACAAACTGGGTGATGCTTTCCATGGTCTTGGTTTGGCGGTCACAGCGTGTAGCGTACACTACGCTCGCATTAAGAAAGCCTGAATAGGAATAAAGCAGTCAAATAAATGAGGAAATAATGGTGACAACGTTTTCACCCATAAACACCATGCGGTTACCACCTCCTCCCATTATTTCATCCTTTACTCTCTTCCTTAATGAGACCAGGGTACGTTTCAATCTCGACTTGTATAAATAGGTCTTACCTATTTCCACCAGACAACAAGTCTCGGTTAGGAGAAAAATACAACACTCTCAGAAAGGAAACTTGGCAAGCTCTCCCAAAAAGACTTCCATCTCTTGCAAGCTTCCTAAGCTTCCACTTTTTCTGATACAAGTCGAGACACTACCTTTCCAGAACTATTCTGGTCTAAACACTTTTCTTTGCTTCCCTCCACAAATCAACCATTCTCCTCCACTTTGTGACCGAAGCAAGTCTGGAATGGCCATTTCTTGGTTTAGGCCGGATCTTTACAGATTGATCTCTCGAATTTAAAGTACTCCATTTCTTGGTTTAGGCCATTTCTTGGTTTCTCACTTTCACACCCGCAATTACCAAAACCAGCAGAAACCATTTTCACCTATAAATAATTGGCGACCACAGCGGGAGGATTGATCTATCGGTTACAATGTCAATTTTATACTGTCGATCTCGTTCTTCAGACGTCAAGATAGTAGGGGAAGGAAACTCACTCCGACTCATTTACTCGACAACTCGATTGTCAGTCATGACACGACAAGGGACGGCTGGGGACTCCCCAGGGGTTAGAAGAAAAACGATCCGCCCAGGGATTAATGGCTCGGCTATTAGATAGCTCAGCAGTAACTCGGAACACTGGGGACTTCCCTTGGCCATGTTTTTCGAAAAACTTGGTCCTACGCCCGGAAAGTTTATTTTCATCAGAAGACCTGAGAAACCGAGTAAGTCTTATTTAAACAAAATACGTGGTTTGCTTTTTCAAGTTTTTATAAAACCTATAACCATTTTTCATCCCATGTCATCTACCAACACATGGTTCCATGGTTTGCTTGGGACGTCGGAATCACTTTCATTCATAGCCAAAGATAGTTAATTCTAAACGTTTCATTCAAAAAAATAATATATAATCCAAAACGGTCAAGGTAAATTTTGTTCTAACCCGAGAAAACTAGAAAATCAAAAACCATAAACCAGGCGCTTTGTTTGCCTTTCAAAAAAAAGTCACCTATCCATACGTGCCTACTTTGCACAACAATGACTACCTGTCACACGTTATTACGGTGACATTCGAAGAATTATTTATGATGAAGTATTTCCACAAGTTTATGAAAGGCATACCCATGGCTAGGGTTTACACCAGTTCAGAAGAAAAATGTTTCTACAGACTTATGAAAGGCATACTTATGTCTATGGTTTGCACCAGAACAAGAAAAAAAATTAAAAGAGAAACATTGAAGTACATAGTTGGGATATGCTTGCCCACTTTATCACTACCACGCTACAGCTAACACCAGGATGTGATAACAAAGATATGAGATAAAAGTGGGATCCAACCAATTTCATAAGCATAACACTTTTTGGAATTTGAATAAGGAAAGGATTTCCTGTTTGAGCTACGTATGAGAAGAGGAAACTGGGCCCACGCCAATCTAGCGTCGTGCCAAGCCAGCACCGTGTCGAGCCAACGGTCCACGCCAAGCCATCTCCCATTCTAAGCCGATCCAGCGCTTCCCATACACACTTACCAGATGCGCTTCCCGACGTGCTTGCCAGATGCGCTTTCCAGACGTGCTTCCCAGACGTGATTGCCTGATGCTCTTCCCATACGTGATGGCCAGATGATCTTACCAGACACGCTTCCTAGACGCGTTTACCAAGAGCGCTTGCCAGATGTTCTTACCAGACGCACGTGCCAGGCACACATGCCGCATGCGCACGCCAGCCGCAATACCACACCCTGCGCTAATAGATAGCATCCTTACAGCGCTAACATCTTGCGCCCTTCTAGCGCCATCCTCTCCGCTCCGCAACCATCCAAAGCAGCGCCATGTCTCCAGCACTCCATAGTCAAAACAGTGCCATCTCTGCGCGATACACTTACAATTACCCGAACCAGAGCCGCTTCCGCTTCCCCAATGTTTCTTCAAGAATGACAGCTCCAACCATCACCAGAGACGTTGCTCCACCATCAGGGAAGATACTAGAAGAGTTGGGAGAAGCCGAACTCCTTTTACCACTGTTTATTCGATGAAAAGACAACAGGCACTTCAGCAGGACGTGCGTTTTATATGAAGAGGCTCGCGTTGCTCTTGAACACCCAGTGGAAGGGGATCAACAATCCAATTTCATCACACGTAAAGATCAGGAAAGACTTCTCCAAAATGGAAAGCAAAGGAAATCAACAACCCTCCTGAGTTCACGGAGACCCTTCTCCCGTCAGGACCCGCACGATGGGAACTTCTCTCACGAAGTCGTACAGTCTATGATGAAACAGTTATGTGAGATTATATATTTATCCAAGACGTAGCGTCAAGACATATTTGCATCCCTCAACCACACTACATCAGGAAAGCAGAAGTTTCCATCCAGGGAAGTCGTTCCTAAACCCCAATCTCTCCTGGAAAGCACGATCGATAGATGAAACAAGAGACTCCTAACCTTCGTTCACTTGAGGGGTGTCGAGTTTGGTAGAATGTGATGCAGCCTTCGACTTCAACATAGTAACTGTCAAGGATCTGAGAGTTGCAAGGCGTCGTTTCAACGGTCTCTCCAGAAGTGGATCCGCTTCAACGTTCTCCAGCAGCGGCTCTGCTTCAACGATCGCTTAAACACCACTTCTTCCTGCAATGGGTCATGCCTCCACACTCCCCATGTCAAGGATCATGATCGCATCCAGCCAATCTTCGTAGTCATGGCCTCCCACTGATCTATCCCGCCAAAGCTCGTGATCATGGACAACTTACTCGCTTACTCATCCAACCAACCTACTTCCTTATCGCGACAGTATAGTCTCTTTTGATTACATCCACTGCCAATAGATGTTTCCGCTCATTTGTTGATACTGGTCAGAGCTTCACCATAACAGCAATCACTACAAAGGTAACCCATACTCCTCCATGTTCTAAGTTCCACGTGGAAGAAGTAACAAAAAATCACCAGTACGAACGCACGATGGTGACGTCTTTATCATGGTCAACCCACTGACCATACAAGATGGACTGAGGGTATGCGCGGAATCCTTTCACTGTCAAAGCTCAGAAGACTCAGTCAACCAAGAAGCCGTACCCACAACAAGGTCATTTGCTCTTCAAGGGTGCAGCGCAAGAACATCATCATCTCTCTGTTTAGAAGATGCATTCAAGACTTTACGAGGTCGCGGAGGATCCCAAGCCTGCACTATTCAAAATAATTCATCATGTAATTTATGAGAAGTCCAGTGTCACATCCAGAAGAGTATGATAGTCTTATATCAAATCTTGTGGACGGGGATTCAAGGCGATGTAATGAAAGTAGGTTACGCATGGGGACTACCAGCATGAGACGCTTTCACTCCCCTCAACCAGACTCCAAAATCACGCCAGAAGGTTAAATTCACATATTCATCCATGCCGTCATATCAAACCGAAGTTTAACTGGGGACTTCTCACCGCATCCCATTATGTACGATAGTCCAAGATTCAGAAGATGGTTCGAAGGATGTAACCGGGAGTGGAGTCCCGAGAGACTTGATAGCAGTGCATCGCAATGGAACGTCTCCCAATTTTATCCAGGGGTGCCATAAGTTTTCGACCATGCAAGCATTCACAACACATCATCATCACAATCAAAAGGTTCACTGAACAACCTAAGGTCGAGGAAGGACCGACAACGCAACCACAATCTCCAAGATTATCCCTGACGTGATCGTTTTCGAGCATATATTTCATCCATCCATCCCAAGAATACATCGGAGTTTTGGTAAAATTTTGGAATCCACTAGAGAGATATTGCAGATGGAAACACGGATTCAGACGAACAATAGAAAAACAGAAAAGGGTGACTAGCGCGCGATTATACCACCCCGGGTCAGCAACATCCCTCCTGACTTCTTCCTGATTTTCACGTCGCGCTGGTTTCACCTCCTAAGCGAGATCGAAACCTAAATATTCCTGCGTGAGGAGATACAGAATTCTGTTTCGTGTCGGATAAAGTGGTGGACCATCAAAATCCGAGCCCGTACGCGGATTCTAAAACGATTCTAGTAAAGGGAACTAATTAGGGTTTTGGCGTGTCAAACCCTAAACCGCAAGCGTTTCCCTTGCAAGCGCTTCCTTCCAAAGCGCTCCCCTTACCAGATGCATGCCTTTCCAAGCGCTTTACATAGCGGCCCACACCCGTTCCATGCCCGTCAGTGCTAATGGGTCTCCTTCATGCCAAGTCCATGCTAGCAGCTCCGCCTCGCGTTCCAAAGACTAGCCCTGAAGACACCCAATCATACCGGGATTTGCGCAAAACAACCAAATGAAAGGATTGCGGATGCTACCTACCTCTCAAAAAATATTTTTGAATAAGGAAAGAATTCCATGTTAAATCCAAGCATGAAGAATGGCAATCGGTCCCACAAGAGCAAGCCTTGCAACTCCCAGGACAATCCGCGCTTTCCATGCCAACGCCTTTCCAGTGGACCATTTTAGAGCCTTGCCAGCAACCTGTGTTTCCCCCTTTCCGCGCTACCATTTTCGACGCCATGCTTTCCTCTCCAAGCCATCCGCCATGCTCACCTCACCAAGCCATTCGCTTCATTACCGCGGCCCCACTACGCCTAGCCGTCCGAATACGTCTCGTCTTGTAAAGGCCACACTATGCCAAGCCGCCTGCTCCACTATCACGAACTTATCATCCACGTGCACTTACCATGACTCGCTCCATCATCGCGGCCCCACCACGCCTAATCTCCCCTGCACGTTTCAGCATGTGACTGCCGCATCCAGGACCACGCCACCTCTTGGCCCTTCGAGCCAAGCCTTCCACTTGCTTTGCCTTCCACAACCGCGCCCCCTTACCTTGGAGGTGTACGACCAGACCAAGAAGGTAACTTTCATCTCACCACTCCATGGTCTGCATTTCCAGTATAACTTACGCAGGGCCGCGAGCCAAAACTCTCCTTACTACTCAAAAAGGTTAGTCGGATTCTCCTGACCATCTTTGCAATGATTTACACCTCGATTCCGTCATTTTATGTCACCATCATATGCTTACCTCGCAACAAGGCACCTGTTCCGAGCTAAGCAGGGGACTTAATGTTGATGGTGGTTTTTAGCTTAGGGTTAAAATCGTAAAACACTAAACCTTAGCGGACAATAATTTCACAACATTTAAAGCAACAAGCATTTACTAGGTACATTTACTGAAACCTTTAATGTGTCTCTAAAATAATTACCCGGGTATATTTTTCAAATTAGGGTTACGACGAGCCAAACCCTAATTCCCACGTGTGCTAATGGCAAATCATGCCAGCCACACAGACCTTGCCAAAGAATGTCAACCATGCTAGCCGCACCTCTGTGCCAATGGAAAATCATGCCAGCCACACCAACCGTTCCAAGGCATGCCAACCATGCTAGCCGCACCTCTGTGCCAATGGAAAATCATGCCAGCCACACCAACCGCGCCAAGGCATGCCAACCTTGCTAGCCGCACCTCTGTGCCAATGGAAAATCATGTCAGCCACACCAACAACGCCAAAGCATGCCAACCATGCTAGCCGCACCTCTGTTCCAATGGCAAATCATGCCAGCCATACCAACCGCGCCAAGGCATGCCAACGATGCTAGCCGCACCTCTGTGCCAATGGGAAAAAAATTCCATCCACAATAACCGCGCCAATGCATGCCAACCATGCTAGCCGCACCTCTGTGCCAATGGAAAATCATGCCAGCCACACCAACCGCGCCAAGGCATGCCAACCATGCTAGCCGTACCTCTGTGCCAATGGAAAATCATGCCAGCCACACCGACCGCGCCATGCCAAACACATCTCGCCATGGCCCCTCATGCCGCGCCACCATGCTGGCCTTCCCCTTGCGTCTACTAAAGTGAAGGCGTGTAACAATCAACGGTTTCCCTTCAATCCCAGGAGCAAATCATGCCCGTCTAAGGTCCCCTTACGACCTTTGGCCCAAAACCCTAGCTTGGTCACGCACCTAGCCAAGCTAGCCGCGCCATGCCAAATATATCTCGTCATGGCCCCCCATGACGCGCCACCATGCTGGCCTTCCCCTCGCGGTTACCAAAGTGAAGTTGTGCAATAATCAACGGTTGCCCTTCAATCCTAGGAGCAAATCCTGGTAGTCTAAGATCCCCTCACGACGTTTAGCCCAAAACCCTAGCTTGGTCACGCACCTATCCCAAGCTAGTCTCGCCATGCTCCCATGGCTACCCCTTGGCCCCACATGCCAAGCCAAACCAAACCAAGCCAAGCTAGTCGCGCCATGCCAAACACACTTTGCCTTGGCCCTATCCATGCTAGTCACGTCATGCCTAGCCAAGCGCCTTTTCCTTGGCCCTAGCCATGCCATACGACCATGAAAAACCCTTGGCCCCGCATGCCAAGCCAAACCAAACCTAGCCAAGCTAGCCGCGCCATGCCAAACGCACTTTTCCTTGGCCCTAGCCATGCTAGTCACGTCATGCCAAGCCAAACGCCCTCGCATTGGCCCTATCCATGCCATACGACCATGGAAAACCCTTGGCCCCACAAGCCAAGCCAAACCAAACCAAGCCAAGCTAGCCGCGCCATGCCAAACACACTTTTCCTTGGCCCTAGCCATGCTAGTCATGTCATTCCAAGCCAAGCACCCTCTCCTTGGCCCTATCCATGCCATACGCCCATGGAGAACCCTTGGCCCCTCATGTTAAGTCTAAACACACCCTAGCCGTGCCACCCTGTTGGCCCTCACTACGCGGCTACCAAAACAAAGGAGTACAATGATCAACGGTTGCCCCTCCTCTCAAGATGCAAAATCTCGACCGTCGAAGGTCACCAGGCTAGCAAGTTCCCCGAGCTTAACTTGTCAATCCAGAACAACATGATACATGTTTTGCAAAAATATTCGAGACATCAACACAAACTGGGGGATGCTTTTCCATGGTCTTGGTTTGGAGGTCACAGCGTGCAGCGTACACTACGCTCGCATTAAGAAAGCCTGAATAGGAATAAAGCAGTCAAATAAATGAGGAAATAATGGTGAAAACGTTTTCACCCATAAACACCATGCGGTTACCACCTCCTCCCATTATTTCACCCTTTACTCTCTTCCTTAATGAGACCAGGGTACGTTTCAATATCGACTTGTATAAATATGTCTTACCTATTTCCACCTGACAACAAGTATCGGTCAGGAGAAAAATACAACACTCTCAGAAAGGCAACTTGGCAAGCTCTCCCAAAAAGACTTCCATCTCTTGCAAGCTTCCTAAGCTTCCACTTTTTCTGATACAAGTCGAGACACTACCTTTCCAGAACTATTCTGGTCTCAACACTTTCTTCGCTTCCCTCCCCAAATCAACCCTTCTCCTCCACTTTGTGACCAAAGCAAGTCTGGAACGACCATTTCTTGGTTTATGCCGGACTTGTACAGATTGATATCTCGAATCTAAAGTACTCCCTTGCAGTACATTGTTTAGGGTTTAAATTGTTTCTCACTTTCACACCCGCGATAACCAAAACCAACAGAAACCAATTTCACCTATAAACAATTGCCAATCCAAGTAAGAATTGGAACTTAGCGAGATTTGGTCTTTGAAAAATGAAACAGATGATTGAAAGGAAGGTGCAATTTGTAAGCATAGTCAGTGCAGTTATAAGGCACATTCCATAGTTTACAAAAGGCAAAATGAAAATTTCAAAAACATATCCCAATTTAGACTGCAAGACTGTATTCCAGACATCTGATACTTTGTTGCTTTTAATATTTTACTATCATCAAATTACGAAGGAAAAATTACAACACTATATGTATATCCAAATTCACCCATCAAATTTGTCCACTCAAACATCAGCCTTCAACACTCCATAGATAAACAAATACTACGTAGGAAAACTTAATATTTCTGATAACCCAATTAATGAACAAATTATGTTATCTCATTGTTTAGATGATTTAAAAGCCATTAAGCAAATTAAATAATACTTGGTTAATTCTGTTGCACTTTACACATGTTGAACAGTGAAATATCAATCAAAGTAAAAAAAAAAACATAAAAAAAACCCTACAAACCTCATAATTGCAGAATATATCACCATTCAGTCCCAAAGGATGGTGTTGTTTATAATTCTATATCCTCATAGGCTTGTTGCATATACCAAAACATGCATGCAAAATGAAAAGAACATGAAAAAAAATGTATATATCTCATGGCCAGTCCCAATGGAATATAAGAACACCTGAGATATGTAGATCTTTCGACCATCAACACCTTAAGTTTTTTCTACGAAGTTTACAAATGGATACAAACATAACTGGTTTGCTCCGATCTGTGAAAGAGAGATTTTGTGCCAAAATCTACCACGACGAAAAGAACATGTAAGTAACTAAACAGATGACTACACGATCAGATAATCTAGAAACATACCCAGTCAGATGAGGGGACAATGATTATGCACGGTGAATATAAACATGAAATTACCGTAACTTCAATCTTAATCTATGCTGTTGTTGAGTTTTTTCATACTCACAAAGCACAATCATTTCTCCTCTCATCTAGTTTGGTACTCATTTCCAAAGATATCATCATATCATATACAAGACTTAAAACAATCATCAACCGTGAAAACTCCTAAACATGACCAAGAAGATAAGATTACATAAAAAATCAGATAAAACCAGAAGAAAAAAAAACAAATAGACGGGGGGGGAATCACTGTGCATGGTGAATACGTAACATCAAATTATCCTAACTTCACTAATCTTGAACCAAACCAAGCCCCATTTATTAGTATTCACAACACACAGTGATTTTTCCTCTCATCTAAGTTGGTGCTCTATTTTTTCCAGTCATATTATCTTTTTCAATAATATTATTTAAGAGAATAAGAGATTAAACGGAAAATGATAAAGAACATATATCAAAACTGAAAGAAAAAATCAGATGAAAACACACATAAAGATAAGTAGGGAAATTGATTCAGAACTATATGAAATGAAAGCCTAACTAAAAGTATGGAGATAGAATGAAGAAGAGATTTGATAGGGTTTCTGAAGATAGGAGGAAAAGAGAGGCTGGATTGGAGGGTTTATATAATAGAGTTAGCCGAGTTGGCTGAGCAGAAGAAGACAAACCCTAAGTTATTGGGATTTAATGGTGGCCACTTATGATCTGAGATGCTACAATAAATTCATTTGAAATTCATTAGGTGCACCTATAAAATTCATTTCAGTCCAGACTAGTTCACAAACCAACCAGGAAACATCTGTTTAGGAATGGATGCTGGGAAAAAAAAAAGGATTTGGGTATTATGCATGTAGCATTTTATCTGGGAACCACTCTGTCCAACAATTGTTTTTCAAGTTTGAATTACTACAAAATTTATGGAGAATCACACAAAAGAATAGTTAATTTTCAATGCAATGTGCCACTGGATTACGGTTTTAAAATTGAGTTTTGCGTTTTACTGTATGAAGTATGGACCATGGGGAAGCAACATTTGCCTAAAAGCTGTATGAAGTATGGGCCATGGGGAAGCAGCATTTGCCTAGCCTAAAAGGTGGTCCAAGCAACCAGAAGGCCCAAAACTTCATCAAAAGCTTAGTTGATACTATTTCTGATCACAATTAAATGCATCAATCAATAGTCCATGTTCCATACAACCTCTAGTGGAAGTGCTACTTTGATTCGTCCTTTCGCACTTTGGTATTAGATAGTCACATCACACAGATACAGATAAAAGTCCAGGTTATTACAAAAAAAAAATCATAGTTTTTGTCCTTTTGGCATTCTACATCACAAAAATATAGGATTTCTTAGCTATTGGGACACCATATAACATAGTAGGACATTTTCTAGCAGTAATAATGATTCAGATGAGTCAGATTCCGATTAATAAAAAAAATTATCAATCAATAATCAAATTTATGGGCTTATTAGAAATTCATTATAATTCAAAAATGTAAAGAAATTCACTCGCAAAACTCAGCGACTTTAGAATTTCCAAGCTAACTACAATTGACATGTTTGTGCTAGAAATATTCAGCCTGAGAGCGATCGGCCAACTACAAGCTAGGTGGGTATCCATATCAAAATTGGCCTTTCCTTGCCTTTTTTATAGAAATCTAAATGAATTTTAAGACACATGACTTACACTCTAATCAAAACATAGGTTCATAGTTTCTTAAATTCTCTGTAACACAGTTGAGCCAAACATATGTCCATATTTATGATGGTCACTTATGATCTGAGATGGAACTATAAATTCATCTGAAATTTAGGTGCAACCATAAAATTCATTAGCACCAGGCACTATCCATAAAGTCATCAAATAGGAAAAATGAAAAAGTGTTGTGTTCATTGTTTTGCCAGGCTTAGTAAGATTTGGAACTTAGCCAGTTCTGGTCTTTCCAAAAATCAAATGCTACCAGAAGAATTCAAGGAAAGCTGTAAGCATAGTCGGTGCAGCAGCTGTAAGGAACATGGTTTACAACAAAAGGAAATATGATAGTAATGCAATTCCTGGCGTACAAAGACTAAAATCAACTGAAAGAACTACACGCATTAATATTTGAAGGACAAGTACATAGATTTGTTACCTGCAATAATAAAACTGGATCCTTCTGATAACTCGTTTAGTGGATCAATTTATGTTTTGTTAATAATGCAATATAAAATAAGCAAAATAAATATTTTGTCAATTCTTATCAGGCAAGTGACTTTTAATAAAATCCCCAGGAGAATCAAATGGCATAATAGAGCTTCATATGAAAGGGTGTAAGCATGCAAAGTCATTGGCCAGTGTAGTCCAAGGCAGCATACATAATTTATTATTCAAACTTTCAGTTCGCTAAAAAACATGTAAAGGTGTGTCCTTCCTAGCTGGGTATCAATATCAGACATATTATAGTTTCTAGCATTCATTTCCTCAAATTACAAATTAATCTATGAGAGTACAAAATAAATCACTAAAACTCATCACGGAGAAACACGAAATAGAAGTGACTTAAGTGACAGAATTATGCCGAAATATACTACTTTGATGTATAAGGCAGGATCACTGCACCGTACAATCGATATACTTGCAAGCCTCCAGCACAGTGGTTACAAATGCAGTTTATATGGATTTGATAACCCTCATGGAATTGAGAAGTCCCTCTGTAACAAAACAATAAAGAACATAAACATGGACAGTGAAATTTAAGCTATAAGCCTCGGATTTGAAGAATATATTGTCACCATTCAGTCCCGAAAGAATGACTGACTGAATGTGTCATAGCCATCCCTAGAGGTAATGGCCGCAATGCAGCTCCCCAAGGCAATGGAATATGTGACAGCAATGAATTTCAGATGAAGTAATAGCGACTTAATAGTTGCAGGCTTGCAGCATTGATATAGGCATTAACGTATACCGATTTTTGTTGATGTTCCCCAGAATCGTTAGATATGGTTCACCTACATAAACCGATTCTGAGTTGATGTGAAGAACATCAATCACAATCGGTATACGTTAATGCATATATCAACCAATTCATTAACCATTTTTGAATTTTTATACAAACCCGAGAACTTTTATATCTATGTTATATAGCATAAAAATACGAGTTGAACGCAAAAAGAATGAGGTCATATCACTATTGAATGAATAAGTTATGAGCAAAATAGTCGAAGAAATGCCCAGATTTATAATCGGTTTATAAGGGCATTTATGTAAGCCAATTTTGACAAAAACAATTTACAAAAAAAAAATACTTGAATTTTAGTTTTTTAGAATCAGTTTACGGGGGAATTATATCAACCGATTGTGGACAATCTGTCTACGAGTGCATGAACATGTAGCGATCTGGGTTGAGGTTTTTCAAAATAAAATAAAATCTTTTCTTAGGTTTTGATGACGAATTAAGATTAGTTCGCTTCTAAGTTATTATGAGTAAACATCATATAATCACCGAAATTAACACTAATTAATCAAGGATAAACAACGCACGAAGGAAAATAGTTGGCTAAGAGGTTTTGTGAAATTATTTCCTAAGACCGGATGCATGGAAATATAATTTCAAGTTCACTGATAACAGTCCATTCTAAGCCATAAAACAATTTTATGCCTACGAGTTTGGAACTCAACTAATAAGGTTGTTGGTAATTGGTATCATAACCCAAAACCTTCGCCATTGTACTACAATTGCGTAGAAATGATTGATGTTTATTCTATACAACTGATAGCCACCAGTAACAATAATACAAGAAGCCAACAAGAGGGGAAATGGCTGAAAATAGAGAAGGAGGAGGAAATTGTTATAAGTTTTCTTAAATTTGATTTTTTTTGGAATAACTATTATATATCATGCCTGGTGAATGGATTCTAATGAAAAGAATTATCAGACATTTCCTATGGATTGGAAATAAATAAACAAAATAAAGAGTACGCAGCTAACTTCTACTTACGCGCCATTTTTCAACCTCAAAACACGCATCTCCTTAATCAAAAGGATCCCGCTCCTTGATTTTCCAAAGAGTATAGCATAATACTGAATCAATTGTGTAGGTAACGAAGATCACCAGGAATTATAGGCTTAATTCAATGTTTTATGATTGGACTTCGATAACTCACCAACACACCGACCTATAAACGTGGGCGAAGCCAGGATTTTAAGAGAGAAGGAGCAAAATAAATAAATTTCAAGCTTGGGCATTGTAATGGGACAAACATTGGTAGATTTATAAATTAGACTAACAAAATTAAAAACTTACAAGCTCAATAAAGATTTTACACATCAGATAATAGACAATTGACCACCCCAGAATTGCTTGAGCCCTGGCTACACTAACTACAATAACTATATGTGTGCTACTGCTTACCTTGGCCAGAACCCTACAATGTGTAAGACCCAAAGGATCCATCATTTTATCTTGGTCAATATTTGTTTGGAAATAAATTTCAAATTGCTAAGGAGATTACCAATATACTTAAAGGTAGGGGTGCCAACGGGTCCGGATATTATATTACCCCGGAACCGGACCCGTTTAATTTACTCGGTTCCAGGTCCTAGCGATTCCGGGTCCGGTTCTAAATTTATTGGACCCAGAACCTAACCCGATAATATTGCCGGTTCCTACTCGGTTCCGGGTCCTAACCGGTTCTTAAGATTCTCGTAAAAGAAATAGATGAATTTCACAATAGGATGAAAGAAACAGTACATGTATAAGATTTATATTATTAAGCTTGGGTTTCTTCTTCCATTAGCAAACAGTAGAATTGGAAAAATGCTTATGAATTTAATTATTGTTAGAAGATAATCAAAAATCAAATGTAACCTCCGTAGTCCTAAGAAGCTGCGGGTGTTCCACTTGCATAAACGTTGGAATATCGTTATATATAATAATATCTCCTGATTAAAGAGCTGATGAAGAGTATGAGGGGAAGGAGTCTATCAGACTAATGACCATTGTTAGTGGCCACATCTCCATCTGTGTTGACAAGTATTATACAATAGGTAGTGGTGAATAATATTTAGTAAGGAAGGAAGAAACTGATTTGTGCTCCATTCTGTTCATTAGATGTACTGGACTACAACTTTTCATAAATATCAAGCAACCAGCAACATGATTGACCAGCAGTGCTTTGCACTAACTATCAAATATGCAGTATCTAATTAACGGAATTGATCTAGATCTTGTTCTTTTAATGATTGCAAGATTTAATTCTATAATAATAGTTCCTCTTCTTTTAAAAGAAATTGATGTGAATCTGAGAAGAGGAAAAGAGGAACTGTGGCTAGAATGAAGGAACATAGCATAAATGTATGTTATATTTATATTTTACCGGGTACCCGATATCCGTATATTTAATTTGGACCCGATATTAATAGGTTCTTAAACGGGTCTACCCGTCGGGTTACTCGGGTATCAAAATTACTAATAGGTCCAACATTAGGACCCGGGAGACCCGATTTCGGTTCAGTTCCGGGTAATCAGGTACCCGTTGGCAGCCCTACTTAAAGGTGTACCAAATTCCATAAGACAAAACATTCCAAAAGCATTGGAGGTAGACCCAAAGAAAATTGGTACCCCTTGCAGAAATCCAAATGAATTTATTTTGTTATGAATCAATGAACACTTTGACATTTTTCTAATTGAATTATAATCTCTGATATAATAAGGTGGGTCTGTTCAGGGGGACAAGCCTAAGCATATCCAATATTAACTTTTTTCTAAATGAAATGAAATCTGTATGTGGCATGTACACTTTAATGAATAGTAACATGACATTATGATTCAAAAAAAGAATGTATAAGTACTAGGAAGAAAATTACACTTTAGCAAGGAAACTCCTGGCTTTGATCGATGGGCAAGACAAGAGGATGGAGTTGAGTGCTCTTTCGTTGAGAATAAATATACGATTTTTTGGGCACCATTGTTCTTTTTGGGGACCATAATTTGGTTAGGCCACCCTCCTTATAGTTATAAGCGGTGTCTTAAAAGGTGGAGATCACTAGTTTACCCTTTAACTTAATTAAAATTATACTAATCTATAACTTCTTCTTCCTCTATGTTATAATTTTTCTTCTTCACTTCTTCATCAATTTATGATCATCTAAACCTGATCATATACAAATCTAATCAAAATCGTCAAATTTTCATCGTTGTCGATTCATTGAATTTTTATCATCGATTAATTAATCTTTTGAAAACAAACCCGTCCATAAGTATTTTCCCACAAACCCATTACTTCTAATTCGTTTTTGTTTGAAATTGTGAGTAGTAGTCATCAAAATAGGTTGAAAATGGAAGTTACAGTAGTAAGATCGGTTTGGATAATTTTGAAAAAAACCCTAGTTTTACAACCGAACTTTTATAAATGAAGAACACGAAGAACACTTTGGCTAAGATTTTTTTTTTGTTCCTAACCGAACATATGAGTTCGGTTGAATCACAATTTTTGTTTAGATTCAAAGAAGAGTTAGGTTTTTTTCAAAACTTATTTTGAAGATTTTCAATTATTCGAAAGTTTTGGCCAACTAAACTAACATTTATAACTTTGAAGTTTATCTTTGTACGCTCGGCTAAGGCGGATGGTGTGGTTACCGCCCCATGGGGCGAATGTTCTGTCTACGCCCCATGGGAGGCGCAGGGTTTTGTTACCGCCCGCATGGGGCGAGAATTCTAAGTACGCCCCATCCAGGCGTTCACATACAAATGCGCCCCATTGGGGCGTACGCTAAAAGTTCGCCTGATGATAATATCTGTTGTTGGTTTGTTTTTTCTGCAGGCCTTTCATCTACTATTGGGAGACTTGTGCTTAAAAATGTTCAGCAGGTAAATCATACATTGAAAGTGCCGTAGTCCCCCATTTACTTATTCATACGCTGAATGCGGAACAACATTAGCTAACTGTTATCCATCTTTTCTTTTTTCTATACGACACGACACGCGGACATCAATATTCACGACACGAAAATGGGGAGCACATTGGGTATACGCCCAACTGTAATGCACACGGTGGTTTAACACGGTAGGCGCATATTTGATGGGGCGAACTTTTGGTATACGCCCCAACTATAATGCACACGGTTGTTTCACACGGCGGTGCATATTTGATGGGGCGAATGTTTGGTATATGCCCGAGTTGGGGCGTAATTTTAATCGTGCGCTGCATGGGGCGGACTTTGAATCTGCGCTCCTCACTCGCGCGGACAACACCACCTACGTTTCCACTCGGGCGTAACTTAAGCATTCGTTTGATGGCAGGCGCACATTTGATTTACGCCTCATTCGGGCGTTTGCCTAGGTATCCGTCTAGTACACGCGCGTAGATTAAAGATGCGCTCGGCATCAGGCGAAGATTGAAAAATTCGCTTGACCATAATTTTACTCCCACCCTAGCGTTGAAACACGTTCTAAACCAAATATTTTTGGTATTTGGTTTTAGTTTTAGTTTTAGGATGGTCCATGACTGTGGACGCTCTAAAGGTACTAACCCAGATATAACACCAATTAAAAGAAGAAAAAGAAAGAGCGGAATCCAAAGACACCAGACAAGGACTCTCACACTCTCTAATTACACTAGATAGACGAAAATACTTGTCTATTCTCCAATATGCCTTCTCAAAAAGATTCAGGAGCAGCAGCAACCAACCAGCTACCTGATTAGTACTAACAATTTGTGTTCACAGTAATCATCCAAATTCATTATCTGATTCTTCAAACCGGTATTCGTTCTAATTGAACCTCATTTTCACCGACCAAAGGTATAATAGGGACAACCTCTGCGTGATTTGCGATATTCGATATGTCTTCATTGTGGTATGATTTGCACACAAAGTAAACCACTGTGTTAAGAACAAGCGAGAAATGGATCCAAATAGTAGTCAATAAATAACAAACAATTCCCAAAAATACTTTACCCACCAGATTCATTTTGTTACCATAAACCACCGGATCAGGGGCGGAGCTAGTGTATAGCAAGGGTGTGCAATTGCACACCCTTCCAAACTAGCTCCAAAGCCTAATTTAGCCCAATTTTTTTATTTTTTTGGGTTTTAAGCCTATTTTATCATAGTTGCACCCCCTAAAATTTTTTAGGGTTTTTTGCTCCCCTTAGTTAGATTTCTGGCTCCGCCCCTGCACCAGATAGCAAAAAGTGAAAATTATACCGGTAAATACGATTTGAAGCAAACCAAATGCAGTACAAGAAACCCATCTCTTACCATAAATAATCCTCCAACTCTTCGCCAAAGCTTTTACACCGTAATCCTTCTCTAATACCGTAACTACTGTTGCGACATTCCAAATAACTATTACGTAGATTAATACGGGAAAGTAAGGAATTATGAAAGCCAGAATATCCTCTCTGTTCGAAAACGATGATGAAAAGAAAATGAGAGCCACACTGGTGTATATAGCCACCATAACTAAGCCCCAAAAGAATGTGGAAATAAGTCTCCCCCATAACCTACGGAGTACACCGGTGACTTTCTTGTAAGTGATTTCTTTGGAAGTATAGAAACAAGCAACGGTATAGACAACACTAGTAGTTGACAAGACAGTGAAAAAGAGCAGCAATATTAAATAGATTGATTGTGTTATACCATAAGCGATCCGTCGAGAAGTTTCCATTCCACGGTAAACCTTGGTGTGGATGAATTTGGAGATTTGTATATCAGACAAGAACAAGACAGCTAAAGGGAAGAGTATGGTTAAAGTGATTTTTGAAAAGACTTTTTTGTTCAATGCTGTAAGTTTGTAAGCGTCCTTAAAGATGGCAAACAACCCCATTGATTTGTTTGCTGGTTCTCTATCCATGATTCGTCAACCCTAGCTAGGAAGAGACAAAGATGGAGATAAAATCTGAAGATTAATTGTTGAAGAGAAATAAAAATTAGTGACGGAGAGATATTTGAAGTGGATGAGTAAAAAAGAATATATAGGTGGAGACCTTGGAGTGCTTGTGTACATGTGAATCATGTGTCAGTGATATGAAAGTGAGAAATGAATAGATGGAAACTATGTAATAATTTTCAACACTACTCCGTCTTTATATTTTTCTACTTATGGTAGTGCATTATTATAGTTCCTTTTGGGTTCAATGCAACTGAGCAAAGTATTGCCGTTTGTTCCATTTGAATTCAGTGGAGCTGAAGTAAGTATTCCCAATGCGTAAGGTGGGAAGAAATTTCTTCCATCTAAAAAGCATAGAGTTTTAGACTTCTTGGGATAGTTGGGAGTGCGCGTCCTAATCCTATACGAACCTTATTCATATATAGGTTACATAGAGCACAGGAACCTTTAATAATTTCTTGTCCAGATTTGCTATATATGAAAAACAGCATTTCCAAGGATTGGTTCGTGGACCTGTCTGTTGATACCCATGTTCCAGAACTCGTCATTATTGTTGAACACTTGAGCCACAGTTATAATTTTAGGTTTGGCATACAAGGATTGGTTCGTGGACCCGTCTGTTGATACCCATGTTCCAGAACTCGTCATTATTGTTGAACACTTGAGCCACAGTTATAATTTTAGGTTTGGCATACAATGAAATTGGGGTTCACCTAACAAATTCAGTTCATAGCAAACGTTTCCTTTTACAAAGATATAGGCATGAAAGACGACAAAGACCTTACACTAACATGAAACTTTTGTGATCAGCATGAATTACCGGTTTAAGAATGCAGATTTTATTTCATGACTCATGAGCAGAAAATAAATTTTCAAGATGAAAATTCTAAATTAGATAGAGGAAAGTAATCTTGGTCATCAGGAGTTTATCAAAGGTGGTAGAACACCCACATATAATACCAATCAAGTAAAGAAAAAGAAAGAGCAGAATCCAAAGACACCAGACAAGGACTCTCACACTCTCTAGTTACACTAAATGGTGGAAAATACTTAGCTAATCTCCGAAACGCCTTCTCAAACAGATGCAGGAGCAGCAGCAGCCAACAAGCTATACCTGATTAGTACTAACAATTTATGTTGACATGCAATCATGCAAATAAATTATTTGATTCTTGAAACCGGTAATCGTTCTAATTGAACGTCTTTTTCACTAACCAAAATACCAAATGGATAATAGGGACCACCGCTGCATGAGTTGCTGCAACAGTCGGTATGTCTTCGTTGTAGTATGATTTGAAGACTAGGTAAACCACCGCGAGACGAACAAGCGAGAAATGAATCCAAATAATCGTCATCAAATAACAACCAATTCTCACAAATACTTTAACCACCAGATTCATTTTGTTTCCATAAACCACCAGGTAACAACAGGGTAAAATTATACCAGTAAATGCGATTTCAAGCAAGCCATAGACAGCACAAGAAATCCATATCTTACCGAAAATCAATCTCACACTCTTTGCCGAAGCTTTTATAACATCATCCTTCTCTAATAACATAATTGCTGTTGCGACATTCAAAACAACTAACATGTAGATCAATCCGGTAAAGTAAGGATCGGATAACCTCAAATCATCCACGCCTCTGAAAAAGCATAATAACAAACCGAGAGCCACAGGGCTGTATATAACCTCCATAAAGAAGCTCCAAAAGAATGTGAAAATAAGTCTCTCCCAACACTTTTGAAGAACACCAATGACTTTCTTATGAGTATGCATGACACTAGAGGTTGACAAGATAGTTAAAAACAGCGCCAAGATAAAATAGATGGATTTGGTTAGACCATAATCAATTTGTCGAGAAGTTTCTTTTTCCGGGTAAGTCTTGGTGTGGATGACTGTGGAGATTACAATATAAAACATACTGAAAGGTAATGTTAAGGTGATTTGCAAAAAGAATTTTTTGTTCAATTCTGTAAGTTTGTAAGCTTCCTTATAGATAGCAAAAAATCCCATTGATTTGTTTGCTGGTTCTCTGTTCATGATTCTTCTTCAATCCTAGAGGGAAAGAGAGACAGAGATAAGTTTGAAGATTAATTGTTGAAGTGAAATACAAAGTAGTGATGGGGGTGGAGGTGTAAAACGTGCCGTCCCAGCACAGCACAGCCCACGAAATCGCGTGCTTAGAGTGCTATGTGCCGTGTTGTGCTGTGCCGGAGATTATGACGTGCCGTGCTTAAAGGCGTGCTGTGCTGGGCTGTGCCAGAAAAATAAACGTGTTGTGCCATGCTGTGTTGTGCCAGGCACATTTATTTTATATTATCCAACATAATTTTTTTCCAAATATTTAGGTATTGTATGTGTTATTATGAAAATAAGTCAACATAACGGTAGTAGAATGTCAATAATTGGCTAGAATAAAGGTTTTTTGTGAAATATACACAAAATGTGATGTATTATGCCATGTTTTGTAGTATTTTATACATATTATGACGTGCTTTCTTAACGTGCTGTGTTGTGCCGTGCCACGTGCTAATCTGTGCCGCGTGCTGTGCTGGGCTACTTTGCCAATTAGTCAAACCCAGAACGTCCCATTTAACTAACGTGATGTGTCGTGCTATGCTAAGTCACGTGTTGTGTCGTGTTGTGCTCAAATTTTAGCGTGTTGTGCTGGGCTGTGCTCGTGCTGTCACAGCCCAATTTACACCTCTAGATGGGGGAGTTATTAGAAGTGGATGAATAGGAAAGAATGGATGGAGTGGCCGAGTGGGATGTATATATGATGCGATAAAACAAATGGGTAAGGTGAGAAGAAATTTCTTCTACCTGAAAAGCAAAAAGTTTTGGATTTCTTGGTAGGAGTATTAAAGAGAGTTTGGAACTTTGGGTGGAGAATTTATGAGATTAATGAGTCGCGGACTCAGTAGCTGGAAGCGCGTGTCCTAGTAGGCTAGTCCTATATGCGACCATATTCATGTATAGGTGCATATAGCGCAGCAAACTTCACTAATTTCTTCTCCAATTTTGCCTTTTTTGTATTTTTGGAAAGTTATCTAACGCAATGATTTTTTGATCAAGTGGAAAGTTATCGAAAGCAAAAATTATGTTTGTGTGATTGAAAGATGAGGATTCAATACTAGTAATGGAACTAGGAGAAGTAAGAAGGACATGGAGAGAATTATCTGTTGAAACTTCATGTTTTTCTTGATGAAAGAATAACAAGATAGAGAGTTAGAAATTTTGAGCTGCAAGTAGCATGTAGAAGTAGAGCAGTTTTGTGGAAATTTATACAGGCTCAAAAATCAAAAGTAATAGAGGAGAAACCACTAAGAAGGAGCTAAAATCGATAACCTGCTTAGCTTTCACCCTATGGTAGGAGTAATTTCTTAATGCCTAGCTTGGTTGTTGTTGCGTAGTAATTGTGATAAAGATTGTTAGTTTTTTTGTCACTGTCTCTAGCAAAATAAGGAAGATAGTAGCACTTGGTAAAACTTTAACGTTTTTTTTTCTCTTGGTAAAATTTGATGACGATAATCTAGCTACCCAGACTAGCTACCACTACTGCATTTATATCATTTTCATTTATGATGTTGTCCTTTGTGTTTGTATTTTGGTATCTCAAAATTTGAAATTCAAATAAATTTGAGTTGACCTATAGTAATTTGAAACAAAAAAAGCCCTAGAGGCAATCTTTTATAACAAAAAAAATAAAAATAAAAATATATTTTGTTTTCTTTTTACGTCTTCTTTGTTTTGGAAAAATGATATGAGCTATGTAGTCCTTTTTCTATTCCTTGATTGTAGTCATAAAGCATATTCCAGATTTCAAATGTTTTTCCTAGTTGTGATCATAAAGCAATATGGAAAGAATGGAATTCAAGAACATTTGAGGGGAAATGACGACGTCATTCTTGATTTGAAGTTTCTACCGGTATTGTGGTCATCAGATGATACATCCCGCTTAATCCCCTATTAACAGTATATTATTTCATTGGGAAGCTAGCTTTTGGCTAAGTGATGGTTGTAGTCTCCTTTTTCTATCAGCATAATTAGGGCCGGCCCTGAGATTTGGCTGCCCCGAAGCCACGAATAAAATGTTGCCCCATCCATCATGATATGCTTTGCGAGTTTTACCAGCGCAGAGGTAATGTTACGGCAGATAAGTACTAAGCTTGTTGTAATGCATAGTTCAAGAAGTTGGACAAATTGCTTCCCTCATTCATACCATTATCTGACAACACCATCGTTCTTTCATACGACTAAAGAAAAACAAAAAAAAGTTAACTTAGACGAAATGAAATAAATAGAAGATAATATAAGAAGCACGAGTTCAAGCTAGCTATCATTCATGCCTTCATGGTTGATAGAAGACTAGAAAAAAGGCTTGAATGATGGATGGGGCAACATTCATACCTCAGACATTTTTTTCTTAAACTATAGCTTTTGCTGAGGCTATCCCTTTGGTGGCACCTGTTTTTGTTGCTGCCAATAATAGTCTAGCATCATATTTGCCAAACATTACAAAACTGTTAGACACAGAAGAAAAAAGGGAATTAAAACTGAGTGCCAAAATTTTGGAAATTAACACACAACGAAGTTGGATAACTTTGTGCCAATAACAGTATTCATGGAGGATCCTAACAATAAACAAGCTTACATTTGGAATTATACGCCAATAATGGTTTCATGATTGCAACTCTTAAGCTTGCATCAATCCATCATCCGCATTGCAACTAGCAAAAAAAGAACTTCTCAAAATTGCCCGCAAGCTTTCATCCATCCATCAATCCATAATCTAGTTCATCACTTATTAAATCACCATCAACCTATGGTGATCGACACACTCATGGCAGTAACAGCACGGAGGGAGAAGGAATTAAGAGTTTTATAGAGAAGCACGTTCAGCAGGTCATCTCTTCTGCATGAAGAAGCAGACAATGCGAAGAAGCATGGGTTGTTGGAGTAACACCGTATCGGTGCTTATGTTGGTCTCGTCCAGAAGATCGTAGAATGCCAAGCAAAAAATGTTTTTTTTTAATTCGAAACACGATGTTCATTTATCTAGAGGAGTGTAGGTCCTTTTAACGAGATGCCCAAGTTTTGTTGCCCCTTTTATCGTGATTCCCCTAAGTCAAGCTTCCCTCAGGGCCGGCCCTGAGCATAATCCTTCTCTCGTCTAAAAAAAAAAGTACATCAAATGTTTCTAGTTAAATTTCTATCAATATTATTTATCAATGTACCTCCCTTAGTGATGTTTTTTCATGTGAGTAGACTCTTGATCGACAGTAACATATATAGACCGCAATCCACCTGATCAATCACCACCCAGGATGCAATGGGATTTCAAATCATGTGTTCAATTCAAGTTATATTATGTTTGACGCTGCTTTTAACAGTCAATCTAAGAACTTTGCTTTTACTCTGGTATAATTTGACAAATTTGGTTCTATTTGTGATTTTGAAGGTGGAACTGGAAGATGCTCAAACTATGATGAAGCAGAGGCAAGAGCCTGCAGAGAAGCCACTAGGTGGGCTAGGAACTCAGGAATAATGATATCATCTTTCTTAATGACAATCTCAATGTTAACAATGGTATGAGGAGAAGAAATTTTGCTGCGAGTTAGAGGGGCAAAGTCTTCATAGACAAAGCGCTGGAGATTATCAACTTTTTTACCTCTTCTTCTTTCTTTTATGTTAGAAGGGATTGTAACTTTATAGCGGACAAAATTGCTAAGAAGTTAAATAGGTCTTCCTATAAGGATATAGACTCTAGGAATTGGAATAGTAAGTTAAAGTTGGATTTCCTTAAAAATGTCTGTAATGTGAACAATGTTTCTCTTTCTGTTTAGTTTTATTGAATTTCTTTTTATTAAAAAAAATAAATATAGCACATGAGCTATCAGCCAAACTTGACAGAAAAAAAAAAAAAAAAAAACAGACTGCGACCCCACTTAAATGATATTGCTTAAGTGTGTTTTCATATCTACATTTGGGTTTGTAAAGAAAAATAGTCCATGAGACGATGAAATGGAACTGAGAATGTGATTATTTTGCAAAGCTGGGTAGTTGTTGGGCTTCAATGAATTGGGGGAAAATATATATAGACCAATTTGGTTTTTTTGTTTATTATAAACCTACCAATAAAATTGGATATGAAAAATCTATAATTAATTATATTAGGAATCGATTACACAAATAACCTTATACCTAAATAAAGAAAGCGATTTTACTTAAGTTAAAAAACCGTGAACTTGTTTTGAAAAACCGTTGGGAGTAAACGTGATAAAAACGCTTTGAAATCTTATATTTCTCCTCTGGTAACCTGCCATTTTCACCGTCACACCATGAGAAATCGTTGTTTTAGCATGGCTCTCTCATAGAGCGTAGACATTATCTAATAAAAACACAATTACAACAAGATTTTTCACGTTTCAAGGTCAATAGCGTTAACTTTAGTTTTCTTAGTATTTTGATTGATTGGCACAACCAGAACCACGGAACAACCTAGACTTGTTGCATTTTTATGCATCACCGATCAAAGAAAGTATAAAGACGTATCCATTGGTCCATTTAACTGCAATATGCTGTCATCAATGTATATTGTTTTTTTGTGCGACTTTTACCTTTTTTTTTTTTTTTTTTTTGGTCTTCTTTTGTTTCCATTAGTTTTTTGGAAATGTCAATCACCATTGGTCACTAGCTTAGTTTAGTGTTTTGTGATAACTAACTGTAATGGAGTATACTCCCTTGTCAGGCGTGATAAATCTTTTTTTACCAGTTTGCAATCGGTGAAATATGCAATTATCATCTTATTTAGCCGTGATAATTGTAATTTTTCACCTATATATTTGCACTTATGGATGATGAAATTTGTATTTATCACGGCTTTGATAACTATAATTATCATAGCACGACCTATGTCATTGTAATATAATGATAAAGTTATTTTGTGATAATATAGTAATATTGGTTCGAAACTCTCCAATTACAAATTTTTTACCGATCCAAAATGAAACAAAAAAATAAATTATCAAATTACGATGACTACTATAATTATCATAGTACCATGAAATTTATAGTTATCTCGGATTTGATAACTATAATTATCACAAAACCATGAAATTTGTAATTATCACGGATTTGATAACTATAATTATCACATTATTTTCAAGGAAAGGGAACAACCCATCGATTGTTTACATCACGGCTGGCAGTAATCCATTAGCTAGATTCTATATAGGCTTATTCTTCTTTTTTTTCCTTTTGAAGCACTTCTCTATAGTTACTATTTTCAACTAATAGTAACCGTTTTACTTCAACTAATTGGCCATAAGTTACGCCATCACCTAACTGACTGTCCATAAATTGCGTCATCAACTAATTACCGTAGAACATGGACTTTGAACAAAATCATACTTATTAATAATGCTAGCAGGGTAAAGGTTAGTTTAGTCATACTAAATATGTGAAAAATCAAAGTCAACAAAGAAAACCAAAAGTCAATCAAAGACTTACTATTTTAAGTTAAAAATCTTACATTTTGGGTTAGATATATAAACCATCTAAATGATGGGTTTATAGAAGAAAGAGAATTCATTCATGAGTTATTCAGAAATTTCCACTATTGGAATTTGTTAACAAGTGATTTGATTTAGAACCGTATTTTGGGGACCATGATATATTTGGGGACCTTTGTTTTTTAAAGGCACACTACCCTACATTTATAAGGGGTGTCCTAAAACGTGGACATTACTAATTTGTCCCCGAACCATAATTAAGATTATCACTAAAACGGTTTTAGATTAACCTAATATATAACTGTTTTAGATTAACCTAATATAATCTATTAACAAAAAAAAAATCAGACCTACCCTACCTCCTTCTTCTTCTCCTTCTTCTTCTCAACATCGTCTTCATCGATTAATCGTTGATTCATAAAATTTTCATCGTCTATTACTCAATCGAATATAAGAATGGTTCTTCGAAAGGAAACCTAAAGACTCATAGGAAAGGGTCCCCCATTAGGACATCTAGCAAATCAGCCAACTGAATTGGAGATTCACAAAGAAGTGGAACCGGAAGGTGAAGACACAATCGGCCCTGAAACCGAAATGGGAAAAATCCGCAGGTATTTTCAAACAAACCCATTAGTTTTAATTTGATTTTGATTTGTTTAATTGAATAGAAATCATCAAAATAGGGTCCGAATGTAAGTTGTACAGTGCTGGGTTCGGTTAGGAGGCGTTTCACAAAAAGCCTAGTTTGTTAACCGAACTCCCTACAAGGAAGAACACGAAGAACAGTTCGGTTGAATAGGAATTAACACTATGTAACCGAACTTTGAGTTAGGTAGTTTCGCATATTTTTCGAAAACCATCTCCTAACCGAACTCTGCCGATTTTACAAAACGAAAAGAATTTCCCTTGCAACCGAACTCTCCAAATTTAGTCACTATTTTGAGTTTTCAGTTAACCGAACTTTGTCAAATATTTTCGGTTAGTTCGCAAAATGTTTTAAAACTATTTCGTAACCGAACTCAAAACATTAGAAAAAAAAAACCAATGCAACCGAACTGTTCTAATTTTACCAATATGTTGAATGTCATTTAACCGATCTCTGTGAATTTTGTTCGGTTATTTCGCAATTTTTTGGTAAACCATCTACTAACCGAACTCATCCCTAATTGCATACATGTTGAGTTTGGTTTGTTCGCAAGAAAAATGACAAACCGAACTATTCCTAATTTCATATAATTTGGAGTTCAGTTGTTTCGCAAACTAGTTGTACCAACCGAACTCTTCCCAGGAAAAGAATTCTGATTTAGTCAATCGTTTATCGGTTAAGCTAATATCTTTTGTTTTCTTTATTAGGGGCAGGGGAACAAAATCAAACCAACCTTCACTGGAAGAACTGAGAACTCCCACTCCTCGAGGCAAACTACACTTTGGTTTTAATAGGCGTTGAACCAAAAATGCTAAGTATGGAGGTGGGTCATCACCGGGTGTTGTCATCCAAGATGATTTCAATAGAGATAATGTTGAAAATGTAATCCAAAAAGTTCATCAAGAGATTATGGAAGAGATGGGTACTCAAGACCATAATCAAGGTGGAGAAGAGGAACCACCTAAAGAAGGAGGAAATGAGGATGGAGATAAGGAAGATGGATAGGAACAAGGAGATGACAATGATGACAGTGAAGAAGATGGAGATAAGGATGGAGATAATGAAGATGATGAATCAGAGGGGAAGAGGATGAAGAGGAAGAGGAACAATTATAAATAGTAAAAATACCTAGAAAGACTCCTAAAAAGCCTTATGCTAGATATGCATACATTCCTGTTGATGATTTGTGTTTTCCGCAAAGAACCTAACTTATGGTACTCCAAGAGATGGAGGGGAGGTATTGCTTGTCTACAAAAACTCATGGGCTGCCAAGATCTTTGCTACAAAGGTATTTAATCTTATACATCAATATTTCTTAGTCATTTTATTATATTTTGACATATATTTTTGGGTATATATTAGTATATAAGATATGATGTTGTATTTGTAGGATCATAATAATGTTGTTCGTATTTTGAAACGTCAAAAGAACAAGAAATGGAATATAGTGAATGAGTGTGATGAGGTTAGGTTGGCAGTATTTGATTGTGTGCTATGGAACGCGATACAACATGCGCACCCAAAATTTGATGTTGTCACTGTTTCGGCATTTGCCGAGAGGGTTTATCCAGAGAAGGATAAATTTTATCTACCGTTTGGCGAGATAGAAATAACTCTGGATGATTGCAAAAGAATCATAGTCCTACCAATCACCGAAACAAGTGTTCGAGCTGGGTACGATCCCTCCATGAGTTATGAACTTCTTAAAAAGTTGGTGGAAAGGTGTCTAGGATGGAGCGCTGACAAGGCACAATGTGAATTTAGACGAGCTTCAAAAGATCTTGACGAAGGTGATGAGTATAATGAGTTCAACCAAGACCGGTCTTACAAGAATAAGTTGAAAAAGATCAAGTTGAAAGTCTTGTTGGATGAGTTTGGAGGGACGAAAGATTTGGTTGCTCAAGGAAAGTTGGTCATGATAGGGGAGAAGATTAAACACCATGTGACTGCTTATTTGTTATATCAACTAGGAACCATTTACTTCCCCGACACTTTAGGTCACGTGGTAAATGCCCATTACTAACAACCACTAGTGGAAAATGGATTTAATAAGTCTGATTGAGATTTATAAATAAGACTACCCGGCCCATTCTTTATTTTTTGGGCTTCCAAAGGAAGTCCTTTCTATGACCCAAAATAAAACAAGCTCTCGTGGAAGACGTAATACTAAGGGATAGTTTAGTAAATAGTGGAGCTTCTAGAAGGCTTATGGTTAAGTCTGAGTGGGGAGCTAGTTTCTATGGTCCCAGTTTCCAAGATTTGGTTCCTTATCTCGGTCTTCCTTCGCTCCATCACTCCTCTATCTCTTACAGCATCTGCATCTGAGTTTTTACTCCAAAACAATGAAAATCCAAACCAAAACCTATTCTCCGCGTCAAAATTATAGACTCTCTTGATCTTCTCTCTTACTCAGATTCATCTTGAAAACCTAAGTTTTTTACATCATAACCAACTCAAAATCATTTGTTACTCCATGAAAAATGTCACTGTGTTCATCGATGGAATATTTTTAATCTACAACTCCAATTGCAATCTGAAAATATTATTGGTAATGAAAGAGCGAGATCAAGTGAGATTCAATCTATGAACTTTTAGATCTAAATCAAATGTTTTTGGGTTTAATGATTAAGCTACATAACCAGATGGTGAAGGAGGAATAATTAGTAGTCTTAGAGATCAAAATCTAAGAGATGGGTTTTTTTTTCCTCGTTAATTTTGTTATGCAAATCGCAATTTTCCTTTTAAATTTTGTGTAGATTGTTACTGAAGTGTTGTTCTATGTTTTATCATTCGTAGGTTACATGATATCTTATCTACTGTAAAGAGAATTCTAAAACTTAAAGTACGGTTTGGCTGGTGGTGGGAAGGATTTGGATGAACAGATTCAACAACTTCTAAGGTATAAAAACATTATTACTTTCCTTTGATTTCAATTTCTCAATTTGATTTCAATTTCTCAAATTAGGTTTTCTTTCTTTTTAATTGTTTTTTTTTTTTGTGGTTTAAATGTGGATTTGGGTTATTTTTGATTGATTTGAATTGTTTAGGTTGTTAGTAGTCATTCAATTTTTGTTTCAGTTCTCAATTTCTCTACCCGTTTTCAGATATGGGTTTTCATGAGTGGATGAAATTTGTGCTTGGGAGGGATTTTCCTTCCGTTTTATTTGTATGTTTTTGTTGTTGTGGTGGTGCTTTTGTGTTTGGTTGGTTGTAGGTATATGGTTATGGTGTGCGTTGTGGTGCAGGGTAGGTTATAATTGGAGTTTGAGTTCAGGATGTAGATTTTGATTAGTGATACCTGTAAATGTAATTTGACCAGTTTTTCTATCGTATATGTTTTATATTTCAGGGATTTGTGAGCTGCAAAATTTGTTCATTGATATTTTGTAGTAGCAAGTTTTAATTTACATAAGCAAAGATGGTAAGCTTTTCTGTAGACTATTTTTTTGTTTCAATATGGTTTTGTAACTGACCCATTTCTGATACTCTTTTGTCATTTAATCTGTGCAGGTTGAAGTTTACAGCTTAAGAGCTTCGTCGGATCATGGACCTGAAGCATAATATCAGGAAAATATCCGTCATTGCTCATGTGGATCATGGTATGCAACTGTATAGTATCTATGTTGCAATTTGAGTTTGTGTATACAATTGACTAGTTTAGCTGATATTGGTATGTTTCTTTTGCAGGAAAATCAACACTTACTGATTCTCTTGTGGCTGCTGCTGGTATCTATTGGTATCTCTCTCTTACAAGATGAGTGATGGGTTTGTCCAGTTCTGTTATGAACCCATCAAGCAGATCATTACCTATAGTTACATAATTTTCTCTTATGGTTAGTGATGTTATAAATCATTTTCTTTTATCATTTATAGCTCATGGTTGTTGATTAGGCTCGTCTTGGGTTGCTTATAGTTAATTCAGAGCTACGGTGAAGTTCAAGTGTTTGCATCTACCCTGAATTTAACTAGTTGGAGGCTAATATTATCTTGAAGGAGGCTGATGTTTGGCCAACCGAGGTTTGTTACTAGAGAACTCCAATGACGAAAATGGATAAATAATATGAAATTGAGAAGAAAAAAAAGTAATTGATTGCTCGTATTCATTTTGATCACCTAATTTATGGTTCTGTGTTTGGTTTCAATTTTAGACACAAGATGCATATGGACTAGCTGCAAGATGTGTATGGACCGGAGAAGCTTGTAATAGAAGAGTTTTACGTTCAACCATACACCAAGTACTTAGGAGTCGAGTGTTGTATCAGATGATCCCACAACGTTTATGGTCCCTTTGGTTAGTACATGGGAAGGCATGGTATATGTACATTGCTATTTCTAAATTTGATATCATGATTCCAGTTAATCAAGTGACACTGGGTAGCTAAAATGTCCATGTTAATCTATGATAATAATTGCGTGCTTTTAGAGTTGTATCCACTTATTTTCATAGATGTATTAAACTAAATAATAGCCACCATCTTAGTGCAATGGGTTGATTATTATCCATTTTCTATTCATTTGCACGCATATGCACTTGTCTCAGTAAAGTGCACTAATACTTTGAGGTTTATTAAGAAGTATGTCAAAGTGATTGTCTTATTCCTGAAATGGAACAGGTTTTGTGTACAAGTTGATGGGTGATCAAATGTCGAGAAACTTGGGGTTGCAAAACATCCTTTTGAATATGGGTTGTGCGGTCACTTAACAAAGGTAACTCGCTTATACATCCTTTTGAATATGGGATACTAAGAAGGTTTTGATTTCCCTCTTTTGAATGTAAGGGCAAGACCCGGACCTTAAAACTTGATTACTGAAGCTCTATCAGTTTTCTATATTTAAATTACTTCCTTTATCATTTTCAAGTGGCTACCGTTTCCTAGTAAACAAACTTGCGCAATTAATTCGATCGAGAAGTCAGGTATACAACATTAAACAATTTTGGAAGAAATGCAGTCCTACTTCCCAGCTGACACAGTTTCTGTGTTTTCCTTATAGATCATATTTTTGGAAACATTATGCAATGACCGGAGCATTATTGAAAGAAACATACGTCTTAAAATTCAACAAAGTCCTGATTATGCAGAAGAGTGAGTGTGGTTATAGCTTACATTTTAAGCCCTGTCGATTGGAATCCTTCGGAAAAACTATGAACTCAGTATCATGTGCTGTTTTGCAGGCAAGATTTTGAAGCTGGATTAGAGTCCACTAGCCAATTATGATAAGGTGCTTGTTCTAATGATCCATTTCAGGAAGTTTCAACATTATTAACATTGTGGAAGAAGCCTCTTACATCAAAATGATTGATATGGAGAGTGGTCAAGGTGGGCAGATACAGGTAATTGAGTTTTGTTCTTTCTGCAGTGTTCCTTAGTTGATCAGCTTAAAGTGGTGATTTTCTCGTGGTATTAGTTTGCAACTTTCTAGTTTTGATAAAGCAATTTATCTTCAATCAGGTCTGGATAAGTAATAATATTACCAGTGTTCCTATTAACGAAACATGTCCTTGCATTAGATTACCAGGCATCTCACACCACGTTCAGTTAAGGTTTAGACTATTATGTCTTTACTAACTACTGAATATTTTTGTTTCAGGTTAATACACATCTCACACCACGTCCAATATTGCTTACCAGGCATGGACAAAGTTGTGATAATGTTAAGAGGCAGAATTGGAGGAGACACAATCATAAGGTGCATATTCTTGGATTGTTGTATTAAATCTTCTTTGCACAATCCCTTGATCGAGAATATAGTTTGTCCATATGCCCTCAAGCTTTAATATCTCTTGTTTTTATAGTCTCTCTAAAGAGTGTGATGCTTTAATTGTTTGAACAGTGAAGTCAGATTTATTTTTTCCTGATTTATCCATAGTGTTTTCCGATTTTGATTTTGTTTTGAATTTTGATGGATTTGTTGTTTCATTTTCTTAAGCATCAACAAGTAAAGTTCGGGTTTGGAGTCGGGTGCTGGTTAGAACGAATAAAAGACGGCAGTCGTGTTGGTTAGAACGAATAAAAGACGTAATTTTTCATTGATTTTGATTATGTGCTTCTAATTGTTGGGTCTCTATGTGATTCGTGTTTGCAGGGGACAATTTAGCTATGGGAACTTCTTGTACAAATGCAGGTATGTCATATTAACCGGTATTAAAATATATTAAGATTGACAAATGTTTCAAATGTTGAAACTATTGTGTTGTTGTTTTCTAATTTGAGTGGATACTTGTATTTTTAGTTATATGCCATTAGATCCCTTGTCACTTTTTTTACTTCAGGAGGTTGTAAATTGATGTAGTCTTGGTCTTATTTGCAGCTTAGGGCTTGAGTAATGGACATGACTTGAGCAAGTTTGTCTGGAAGTGAAGGCATAAATGCGAATTCTTGAAGGTAGAACCAAATCTTGAACTGTATGGAAGATTTTTGGTTGTTAAACTTGTAATAGGAATATAGTTTCTGATTTAAACTTGTAATAGGAATATAGTTTTTGATTTCAGAAGATAGAATGAATTATTGAGTGAATGAATTGGAAATTACTGTATTTCAGATGGTTGAAATTGTATATTGAATACAAATTCAGTTTGGAAGTAATTATCAATTCAATTTTGTTAAAATCAGTTATGAAGTCATTTTAATCTAATATTGATCTGACCAGACCTTCATATTCAGCTAAATCTGCTTTGGATTCAGCTGAATCAATTTCCTTTTTTTTATATAAATATTATTAGTATAAATATTGTGTCTAGCAGTTTTATTTTTAGTACTGATGAAGGTAGACGTATTTTAAAACATTTAAAGAATCTCAGAGGCAGTCTTTTTGAGAAATAAGACTACAATCTTAGGGCTACCAGAAACAGTCCTTTTTAGAGCTTTTAAGTGCTTTTCTGGCAGACTTTTTTATTGCATTTTCCACTAGTGAACTACTGTTGGGGTATTGCGGTTCTATCGTTCGTCCAAGCGGAGCTCAGAAAAGTTTCGAGGCTTAAGTGTTTATATTTTGGAGGCTTATACACCCTTGTTAAGGTACCCCGTTAAATTATCATTAGTGTGTTTCAAGATATATTATCTAAGTGAATGAATGTATTTTGATACTAATGAAGATATATTTACTAATCATATTTGTGGTTTGTTCTCATAGGTTTGGGTGTACGACCACTTCCTTAAACTGAAATTGGCTTATGCTCACACTCCTTGGCCTTATGGGAAGTCTGCATCTGGTAAATATAAATTTTTGGACTCCTATGAGAAGGGTAAGAAAAACAAGTTTTTGAGGCTGAGAGAGACATTGGATAATGCAACGGTTGAAGATGTGATTTTCCATCCATACAAGCTTCAATTAGATGAAGAAGAGGAAAATGTTGAGGATGTTGATTTCTCACCTATTTCGGCTTATAATGGACCTTTGTTTTATCCTGTCGGATGTACAATGTATAATCTTCGAAGAGTATTGAGACAAGTATCTTGTGTCCAAAGTGTCCTAGAAGAGGAAAAATTCAAATTCAAGGTGAAGAAGAGGGGAACTAGGAACACCGAAAATAATTTTGTTCCAAAATACGATCCTTCTCCATCAGTGGACCAATGGAACAACCATGAGGATTATATTATTCCAGTTGTAGAGTTAGAAGATTGTTATGATGAGCCAAATGCTGCTGAAGAATGATATTTGGAATGGTATGAAATTCTTTCTCATCCTCGTGTAATAAACACACAACAACAAGCCCGTGCTGAGAAAGCAATAGCGAAGGCAGTGAAGAAAGATGCTCAGAAAATTATGAAGCATACCTCCTAGCTTAGATTTAGCATATTCATTATCTACAGTTCTTTAGCTTTAACACATTCATTATCTACAGTTCTTGATTGCCTCCACTAAAAGTTCATTGCTCTTCATTTCTATTAACATATATCATCACCAGATTGCTCCTTTAATTGTCCTGAAACACTGCATTCATCTAAAGATCTTCCCTGCAATACCATTTCTACCATATCACCAACACCAACAATCATAACATCTACCTCATTACTCAACATTACCACTTCTATTTCAGCTTAAACTACATAATAACCATACAAACTCTAACTGCATCTGCAAATTTTGTTCAATACACATCATTATCAACCCAACACCAACACAAATTTCCCACTCTGCAACTGTATCATCATCTCACACTCCCATCAATCATTTTCTAAGCCTAATTATCAATGAAATATAACTCTTCTTTTTGTAACTCAAATCAACAGGAAAAACTTACCAAAATCCCTAATTTGAGACTCTACTTCCTTAACTTATCAGTATTGTTTGAGAATCAAACAGTTGGAGTTCAAATTGAAGCAAACATCAGAAAAGAAGAAAAATTAGGTAGATATTAATAATATACATAAACAATCGAACTCACACTCACCTATTCAGGGTTCTTCCGGAAAGTCTGATGTTTTAAAGTCGGGGAGTAGTGAATCCAAATCATCTGAATCTGCCTGAATCGGCAAATTAGGTTGAATTTGAAGTTATTGTGAAAGAAATCAAGTGAAATAATTTGTTTACAGCTAGCATGAAGTACCAAAATTTCAAAATCAGAAACAATTTAGGGGTTTTTGTGGAGTTGATGTAATTTTTCCCATTGAATCAAACAACCTTTATTATGGTTGGAACAACATTGAATTGGGTTAACGAATACAATTCCCCATATCTGTTGTTTCTCTAATTCAATCTATGAGGTTTTCTTTGTTCGGCTGCTCTCGTTTTTTCTTTTTCTCAGAGTTCTTTTAGAACAAAGAAGAAAGAAGGGAATGAAAGACGTTGTTCTAATGTACCCTCGATAATTATGGAATTTAGGTAGCGTACCAAGTATGCCTGGTTTTAGATGAAGGATATGCTTGTCATTTCGGGGGGTGTCTGGACCAAATGAAAGGATTCACCAAACAATTACCTCTTTTCTTTATATTAGTATATAGTATATATAAGATAAGATAAGATACTAAATTGAACTTTATTTTGAATGACCCCGCATTCATATTTGAATTTTAATCTACGGATGATTTAGGTGGAACAACCATCACCACGTAATAATATTGTAAATGCTTTACGTACCGCCAAAATAAACAATTTCCAAACCTCATAGAGACATGGTGGGCCTATAAACAACACCCCCTGTTTTCTCCTGCCACACGAGCCCACATTTTATGTGAGTATGCGGTTTATAAATCGTTTGAGGTGGCGGTATGTTTAGAACTGCTGTATTTTGGCTCCATTTCTAAAATAGAATAGCTTTAGGTTTGCCATATTGTGAATTCAAACAAAATTTGTTCTTTTAACCATTCAATTCATAGCAAACAAATAGTTATAAATTAGAGAAATTATTTAAGGCCATGGATTTTTTTGTATAGATCCTTTAATATCGATACCTTAGAGCATCCGTAGTGGGTGACCAAATACCAGAGTATCGATTAAACACCAGACACAGTGGAGAAGGAGTAAAGATCAAAGACAATACTAAAACCAAATACTAGAGTATATTTGGTCTTTGGTTTGGTTTTAGTCGGGCGCAATTAAGAGTTACGCCTGATGGGGCGAAGATTGGAGTTACGCCCGAATAAAAAAAAATAAAAAAAAATTGGGCGGAACTTATAATTACGCTTGATTGGAGTTGCGCCTGACCAAATTTTAGTCTCCCTCCACTGCGTTGCAACACGGACTAAATCCAAATTTTGATCTTTGTTTTGCTCTTTGCTCTTTGGTTATGATCGCACTACTGCAGTTGCTCTTATGGCCTTATGGGAAGCTGATGAACCGGTCAGTTGGCCAAAAATATATGTTTGCCATGTTTCGAATCATTTTCATTTCAGAGTACCGCTGCACTGTTGCTCAGCTATCGTAAAAAAATGATGACTTCCTCTCTCATTTAGGCTATGGTTCACGTTGTATGGTTGGATTTGGTAATAGCGACACTCGAACCTACAGATTACACTGACAGAGCTATTTCCTATCCCCTAAAACAATTTAGAGACTACCAGTAATGGTTTAAAATTTAAATCAATGCAGCATGGCATCATTGGCATGTTACAGTACCTGTTAAATTTAAAATAAGTTACCAAAATGTCTACCACTAAAATATGATGCTAGTGGTAGAAAAATAATAAGTTACCTGTTAAATTTAAAATCACAAAATGTCTCTAGTTTCCTTGTTGGCAAATGTTTAGTTTTATGAATAAATTTGAATATAATTTTGTAAATCACTAAACAAGTAAGTATACCTTAATCAAAATCTTTATATATTTTTTTGTTATTGAAAATTAGAGAATATAAAGAATGGCAGACAATTGTCACGAGGTAACATAATGGAATCTTTGTTAGCAGATTTACCTGTGAAATTAGAGCTGAAACCGAATGTGTTTATTTTTTGAATGAAAATCAAATTAGATATTTCATGATCATGAAATGCTACAAGGATATATATTATTGAAAAAGAAAATCAAGGTTTGTATCCTTCTATGTCCATCTGGGTGAAAGGTGGTCCGCCGTCCGCTAAAACTCCAATTTTTCATATGGAGTGAAGCTTAAAATGCTAAATCTACCCTGGATACTCTGGTAAGTAGAGGTTGTCAAATTCCCAATGTGAAAACGCTAATTAAGATGCCGCAACATCCATTCATACATAGGACTGGGATTAGCTTCATATTGGTAGCTAAAGGCGAATCTACCAAAAAAAATTTAGGAATTCATATATATGAACAATGCAAAAAGCTTGTAAGAAAATAAAATTTGAAGAATTTCCTCAAACTGTTAATCTCATACTGTTAATTTCAATGAAAATTGTAACTTGTATGGAGGAAACTAATCATGATCATCAGGAGTTTATCAAAGGTACTACAATATATATAATAACAATCAAAAAAAAAAAAGAAAGAAAGAGCAGAATCCAATGATTATCTATTCTCCAATACGCCTTCTCAAACAGATGCAGGAGGAGAAACAACCAACAAGCCACATACCTGATTAGTAATAAGAATTTCTGTTGACAGTAGTCGTTCAAATTAATTATCTGATCCTTTAAACCGGTACTCTTTCTAATTGAACATCTCTTTCCCTAACCAAAATATCAAATGTATAATAGGGACGACCACTGCATGAGTTGCGACAGCAGTACTCTGTATGTCTTCGTCGTTGTGGTATGAGTTGCAGACGAGGTAAACCACGGTGAGACGCACAAGCGAGAAATGAATCCAAATAATCGTCAACAAATAACAACCAATTCTCACAAATACTTCACCCGCCATTTTGTTTCCAAAAATCACCAGGTAACAAAAAGGTAAAATTATACCTGTAAATACGATTTCAAGAAAACCATAGACAGCACAAGAAATCCATATCTTACCGAAAATCAATCTCATACTCTTTGCCAAAGTTTTTATACCATAATCCTTCTCTAATTCCGTAACTGCTATTGAGACATTCAAAACAGCTAACATGTAGAAAAATCCGGTAAAGTAAGGATCGGAAAATCTCAAATCATCCAGGCCTCCGAAAAACCATAAAAACAAACCAAGAGCCGCAGGGCTGTATATAGCCCACATAAAGAAGCTCCAAAACAATGTGAAAATAAGACTCTCCCAACAATTACCAAGAACGCCAATGACTTTCATATAAGTGATATCTTTGGAGTTATAGAAACGAGCAATGGTATGCATGACATTAAAAGTTGACAAGATAATGAGAAACAGCGCCAAGATTAAATAGATCAATCTGTCGGGATGCTTCTTTTTCGGGGGAATTCTTGGTATGGATGATTGTGTGTATATGATTCATAGCGAAAGGTATGGTAAAGGTGATTTGCAAAAAGAAATTTTTGTTTGCAAGTTTGTAAGATTCCTTATAGATAGAAAAGAACCCCATTGATTTGTTTGATGGTTCTCTGTTCATGATTCTTCTTCAATCCTAGAGAGAAATAGAAAGACAGAGATAATTTCTTAATTGTTGAAGAGAAATATGAAGTAGTGATGATATTTGAAGATTATTTGTTGAAGAGCAATAAAAAGTTGTGATGGAGGAGTTATTAGACGTGGATGAGTAGAAAACAATGGGTGGAGTGGGATGTATATATGCTATGAAAGTAATGTAAAACTTAAGGTTCAACTCAAACTTAATTGTTGTGTATTCATCTCCAAAACTAGGAGGTATTTATAGAAAATCAAAGTAAAGTAATTACAAAATAATTGGGTGATTGATGGAGTAATTGGTGGAGTGATTGGTGGTGTAATTGGAGGTGTAATTGGAGGAGTGATTGGTGGAATTGGTGAAGAATGGTTGAGTAAACAATTGGAGATTCAACACTCTCCCTCAAGGTGGTGCATATATGTCACAGATGCCCAACTTGACAAGTGAATCGTTAAATATATTATTTGATACGGCCTTTGTTAGAATATCTGCCAGCTGTTGTGTTGCTCGGACATATGGTACTTCAATAATGTTTTCTTCGAGTTTCTCATAAATGAAGTTCCTATCAATTTCCACGTGCTTTGTTCGATCATGTTGCATTGGATTTTCTGCAATTTTGATTGCTGACTGGTTATCACAAAACAACTTCATAGGTTTTTCAACAGGGAAACCAAGCTCCTCCATAAGCCTCTTTAACCATAACAATTCACAAATTCCTTTCACTATTGCTCTGTATTCTGCTTCAGCACTGGATAAGGAAACAACCTGTTGTTTCTTAGACTTCCATGTCACTAAATTTCCTCCAACAAAGGTAACATACCCAGATGTTGATCTTCTCCTGTCACCTTTACCTCCCCAGTCTGAGTCAGTGTAACCTGATACATCAAGATGTCCATGTTTTGAAAACATTAAACCTCTGCCTGGTGCGGACTTCAAATATCTTAGTATCCTGGTGACTGCATCCATGTGTTGCTGACCCGGATTATGCATAAATATGCTTACAACACTTACATCATAAGCAATGTCTGGCCTTGTATGAGAAATATAAATCAAGCGACCAACTAACCTCTGGTATTGTCCTTTGTCTACTGATATTTGATCAGAACATTCTTCAAGACCATGATTTTGTTCCATAGGAGACCCGATTGGCGTACAACCAGTCATACTAGTTTCCTTTAACAAATCAATCACATACTTTCGCTGAGACAAGAAAATTCCTTTTTTTAGATCGTGAAACTTCAATCCCCAAGAAGTATTTAAGTCCACCCAAATCCTTCATATCAAACTCAGAATACAAAGAACTCTTCAGATTATTCATCTCTTCGGGGTCATTTCCTGTTACCACCATATCATCCACATAGATAATAAGCGCGGTTAATTTGTCACCTACCCTTTTTAGGAACAGAGTATGATCAGTGTTACTCTGTATGTACCCAAATTTCCTCATCGCCAGACGAAATCTACCAAACCAAGGTCTAGGAGACTGCTTCAAACCATATAAGGCCTTCTTTAGCTTACAAACCATGTTAGCATTGTTCAGAGCATTATAACCTAAAGGTAATGACATATAGACTTCTTCTTGTAAATCACCATGTAAAAATGCATTTTTCACATCATATTGTTGTAGAGGACATCCTAAATTTGCTGCCAAAGACAAAAATACTCGAATAGTATTGATTTTCGCAACAGGAGCAAAGGTCTCTTGATAATCAATACCATAAACCTGGGTAAACCCTTTAGCCACAAGTCTTTCTTTGCACCTGTCAATAGAGCCATCAGGATTATGCTTGATAGAATATACCCACCTGCAGGCAACCGGTTTCTTTCCTTCTGGTAACAATACTATTTCCCATGTATGATTTTCTTCCAGTGCTACCATCTCCTTTTTCATGGAATCAGCCCATTTTGGATCTCGTAATGCTTCTTGTACATTTCTGGGAATAATCACATCGTCCATCTGACTGACAAACGCCTTTCCCTCTTTTGATAATCTATGAGTTGACACGTAATTCGTAATAGGGTATTTCACCTTCCTTATTGCTTCAGGTGAAAAGAGATCTGGTGGAACTCCACAATTACTCCTTGGTGGCAACTGGTACCTGTCGGTGTCAGGTAGCTCACAAGTATCATTAGTATTAATCGAACAATCTATGCTTACCTCAGGGACATCGGCACCGGTTGGAGGATAATTAGATGTAGGTACTGTTGATGAAGAGAGAGATGGAGCTTCAGCTTCCATAGCAGGGGTGTTAATTTCTTCGGAAACAGGAATATAGGACTCTTGAACCGGCTCCATGACTTGTATATCATCAATTTTTGAATTACTGACAGTTGGATGTGTACTCAAGCTTATTTCATTTGATGTAATATTTATTTCACTATTAGTAGGAAACAAATCCATCCAATTCAACTCTTCAATAACACTCTCTCCCTGAAGAGTAGAATGAGATACATAGGACGAGTAAAATATTTCGTGCTCAGAAAAGGTGACATCCATAATAACATAAAATTTATGACTTTGAGGATGATAACACCTGTAAACTTTCTGAAATGGATGATAACCAACAAAAACACATTTAATAGCACAAGGATCTAGCTTTGTACGTAGATGTTTCTGCAGATGTACAAAAACAACACAACCGAATACCCGTGGAGGAAGCTTAAGATGAGAAGGTATTGTGACAAACGAAGCCAATTTGTCCAAAGGTGTCTGAAATTTTAAAACACTTGTTGGTACTCGATTGAGAATATATACTGCATTAGTAATGGCTTCTTCCCAGAATTTTGGGTTCATATTTGACCCAATCAAGCATGCCCTCGTAATTTCAAGTAACTGGCGATTTTTCCTTTCTGCCACACCATTTTGCTGTGGCGTAGACGGACAACTAGTTTCATGAATAATTCCATGTTCTCTAAAGTATCCTTGTAATACTTCATTAACATACTCACCACCATTATCAGAACGAAGGACCTTTAAGTTAGCCGAAAATTGTGTCTGAATCAATTTATGAAATGCACGAAAACGATCAGCCACATCACTTTTATTTTTCATTTAATAAAGCCAAGTCATACAAGTACAATCATCGATGAAGATAACAAACCACCGAAATCCAGAAGTACTGGTAATACGAGAAGGTCCCCAGACATCAGAATGAACCAAATCGAATGGGACATATCTTCTACTGAAACTATCCGGGTAAGTAGTACGATGACTCTTCGCAAGAATGCAAGTATCACATTTAAAGTCCGATAGTTTGGAAGACTTAAACAAATCAGGAAACAAGTGCTCCAAATATCCAAAAGAAGCATGTCCTAACCTGCGGTGCCACAATAATATCTGTTTTTTAGATGCACAAGAAGACCTATTAACTGAAAGAGATCTCCCTTCACAAACATCGTCGATGTAATATAAACCATCTCTCTTAGTACCTCGTCCAATTATCTCTCCGTTGCCGAGATCCTGAAGAAGACAGAAAGTGGGATAGATTAATACTAAACAATTTAACCGTGCGGTTACTTGTGCTGCAGACAAGAGATTATTTGAAAGAGAAGGAACCAATAATGTGTGTTCTAAGGACAAGGAAGGTGTTAAATCAACTCTCCCAGCTCCGGTAACCGGATACGGTACACCATTGGCATTGGATATAGTTGTATATGCAGGTAGGCACGGATCTTTCAAAATAGAGGCATCGAACGTCATATGACCCGTAGCACCAGAATCGAGAATCCAGCCATGATCTTTTCCAGAATCAGTAGCAAGTAAAGAGACGTTAACCTTACTTGATTGTTTGAAGAGATTCGGGTTCACCAAAGAATAAGAATCAATAACAGATGAAGTATCATTTGTTGTCGTCACCACATAAGTACTTTTGTCTGCTCCTTTTTGATTAATCTTTATTTGAGTTTTGTAGGTGTCCCACCAATCGGGATACCCAATTTTCTTGAAACATTTCTCCACGAAATGTGAATTGCTTCCACAACGAGCACAATGTCTAATGGAAGACATTATCAAGATTGAAGAAGAAATTATATGAAGGTATGAATACAGGTCGCAAGTAGCTTGCGAAAACTTCGTAAATGTTTTTTTTTTTTTTTTTTTGAAAAGACTAAAATGCACAAATGAAACTGATTGTGTACACAACTATTTATGGGGGGCGAAAAAAAAACCCGGATAGATACTAGCTAGCAGCTAAAAGTTATATGAGTAATCGAATAGGAGGAATAAGTCCTATAAGGGTAAAAACGGTAAGAGTTCAAATTCAAATCAAGTTTTCTCTCTTGAAAAATCAACCAAATATATGAAAACAAACTTAACAGGGGTTTGCTTATCAGAAAACAAACTCAATTAGCTAAGATAAAAACAAGATTTTGATCAAAGATGATAACTGTTTGTAAGAAACAAAAAATACCAGCACAACTTACTTAGTCCAAGATAAATGGATTAACAAGATTAAGTAGGATTTAAAAATACAATCATAAACTCAGCATAACAAGTTTATCATAAAATCGGTAGTACAACTTACTTGTTTCAATAAGTGTATAAAGAAAGACAAGAACCTTAAGCCAGCGGAAGAAGGATTAATCAAAGTAACGAAGCACTCACTATTACTAAGAAGCACTCAACTCACCATGGAGCTCTGATACCATGTAAAACTTAAGGTTCAACTCAAACTTAATTGTTGTGTATTCATCTCCAAAACTAGGAGGTATTTATAGCAAATCAAAGTAAAGTAATTACAAAATAATTGGGTGATTGATGGATTAATTGGTGGAGTGATTGGTGGTGTAATTGGAGGTGTAATTGGAGGAGTGATTGGTGGAATTGGTGAAGAATGGTTGAGTAAACAATTGGAGATTCAACAAGTAAGTATTCCCAAATCCGTAAGCTGAGACGAAATTTCTTGGTAGGAGGATTGAAGAGAGTATGGAACTATTGGTGGAGAAGTTATGAGATTAATGAGTCGAGGACTTGGTAGCTGGAAGTGCGTGTCCTAGTCCTATGCGATTGCGACTTTGATCATAAATAGGTGCATATAGCACTGGAAACTTCACTAATTTCTTATCCAATTTTGCCTTTCTTGTTCTTCATTCTGTATTTTCTTGGCACTTTCTCAATGGACTATGGTTAATAATTAGTTAGGTACATTTATGACCTGAAGCTGTACAGCATTTCAGGTAATTTGAGGTCACATGAATTGAATGATTAATGTATCATCCACGAAATTTTGTTAGTGAGGCATTTATTCCCGGGTTAAGAAAATGTGGTGGTGAATTTAGTGTTCACAGCTAATGAAGTATAATCTTTCACCAGAAATGAGTAGGACATTTTGATAAAAACCTAGACGTTACAGATGGGATACACTTTTCTTGTGCAAAACGATAAATGCATGCATATTAATCATTATGCTCATATTCAATTTAACTTTATTTTGAAATTCTAATCTACGAATGATTTAGGTGGAACAACCATGTAATAATATTTGGGCTCCATTTGTTTTAAACTACAATAACTTAAGGTTTGCCATTTTGTGAATTCAAACAGATATTGTTCTTTTAACCATTCAATGCATACCAAACAATTAGTTAAATTAGAGAAATTCTTTAAGCCGGTGGAACTTGTTTTTTTTTTTTTGTTTTTTTAATTATTTGTATAGATCCTTTAATATGGTTAATTTATGGCCTTATAGGAAGCTGATGAAGTTCGACAAAAATAAACATTTACTATGTTTCGAATCATGTTCATTTCAGAGTAACTTTGGGGAATTTGGTCCCGATATTGTTACTTTGATGTCCTGTATATACCAACACTTATATCTGCGCTTACTCAATATGGTTTATTCATCGATATATACAAAATTATAAACGCTAGAAAAGAAATCGATTTAAGGTATATTAGTAAGTAATTGAGATGATGGAGGAAACTGTTGAGGCCAATTTTAAACGAGAAAACATCTAGAAATATCGTCATCTTGTTATCGACAGTTGGTTTTCCCGAATAAATTTTCTTTGAGTTATAATGAAATATTCCAAACGTTCGTTTGCTGGTTCTATATTCCAAACCCTCGTTTGTGCTCGGGTACTTTTGGCCGGAAGCTACTTATTCCTTGTAACAAATAAATAACATTGGTTATTATTTTCGTGGACATCAAAACGTATATACAACTACGTGATGTTTTATTCAGTATACAAAATTGTTTGTGTTAGATGGAGTTACACTGTAAATACCATTGTTTTTTCTTTTCCTTTTGGACAATTGAGATGATGGGGAAAACTGTTATAACAAAAGGATATGAATTGTAAATCATTAAACAAGGTATACCTTAATCAAATATTTATATATTTGTTTTTGTTAAGAAATTTAGAGAATATAAGAATGGCAGACAATTGTCAAGAGGTAACAGAATGGAATCTTTGTTAGCTGATTTACTTGTGAAATTAGAGTTGGAACCCAATGTGTTTATTTTTTTAATGAAAATCAAATTAGAGATATTATGATCATGAAATGCTACAAGGCTATTCGTCCATCAGGGTGAAAGATGGTCCACTAAAACTCCTATTTTTCATATGGAGTGCAGCTTAAAATGCTAATTCTACCCTGGATAATCTTGTAAGAAGAGGTTGTCAAATTCCCAATGTGAAGGCAGCGTAAGAGCCTAACAGGGACCAAGAGTCAGTTGATCATGTTTTGATTCATTGAACAAGTAGTATCATCATTATGTGCCAATCACTAACTAAAATGCTTCAACATCCATTCATACGTAGGACTAGGATTAGTTTCAGATTGGTAGAGCTAAAGGCTAATCCACCAAAACATTTAGGAATTCATATATATGGACAATGCCAAAAACATATAACAAAATGAAATTTCAAGAATTTCCTCAAACTGTTAATCTCAAACAGTATTGAGGAAAATTGTAAATTATATAAGGGAAACTAATCTTGATCATCAGGAGATTATCAAAGGTACTAGAAGTCTAGAACATATATTATACCAATCAAAAGAAGAAGAAAAAAAGAGAAGAATCCAAAGACACCAGAACAAGAATTCTGACACTCTCCAGTAACACTAAATAGAGGAAAATGCTTATCTATTCTCCAATACACCTTCTCAAACAGATGCAGGAGGAGCAGCAACCAAAAAACTACCTGATTAGTACTAAGAAATTATGTTCAGTAATCGTGCAAATTAATTATCTGATGATCCTTCAAACTAGTACTCGTTCTAATTGAACGTCTTTATCACTAACCAAATCAAATATATAATAGGGACCACCGCTGCGTGAGTTGCAGTTGGTATGTCTTTGTTGCGGTATGATTTGCAGATGAGGTAAACCACGGTGAGACGAACAAGCGAGAAATGAATCCAAATAATAGTCAACAAATAACATGGTATTCTCACTGTAGTGTAATGTGCCTTGATACCACTAAGAGAATAGTGGAGCACTTTCGGTGGAGACTAGCTTTCGGTTTAGTGGAGACTAGATTTCGGTGGAGCACAAAGTATGTGAGCTAGTGGAGCTGTCGGTTGTGGTGAGTATGTCGACATATACTCCTCTCCATCATACTATATAAGGCATAGGATAGTTTCATTGTAAACATCAGTGGGAAACAAATTGAGAGAAGTAGTAGTGTATGCTAATAGAGAGAGTAAGAGGCAGAGAAAGTCTTGTTCTTGAGAGGAGTTTATACTCTTGTAACCTTGTTCAAATCATAGTGCAACGTTATCGTCGTCTTCCAAAGTGGATGTAGATCATATTGATCGAACCACTATAAATCCTTGAGTTGTGTGTGTGCCTGTTTTACTTTTGATTTAATTTATATTTCAATTCTTGATTGATTGTGCTTAGAAGAGCCATAGGTCATAACAAACTGGTATCAGAGCTCCGGGTAAAATCGATCTACGATGGCGGCAAAGTATGAGATTGAGAAATTTGATGGAAGGAATGATTTCAATTTATGGAGGCTAAAGATGAGGGCTGTTTTGGTGCAACAAGGTTTGGTGAAAACTTTGAAGGGGAAAACGGCTCTAGCAACAACATTGAAGGATGGAGAAAAGGATGATCTCTTGGAGAAAGCACATGGATTCATTTTATTGTGTTTGAGCAACGAGATCTTGAGAGAAGTGGCGTCGGAAATGACACCGGACGGGCTATGGAACAAGTTGGAGAAGAGGTATATGACTAAATCCTTAACTAATCGTTTATATCTTAAGAAGAAATTACATACTCTTAGAATGCATGAAGGAATGTCTATCATAGATCATATTGATGATTATAATAAAATTCTCTTGGATTTGGCAAATATTGAGGTCAAAATTGAAGATGAAGACCAATCTTTGGGTTTTCTTTGTTTCTTACCACCATCTTATGAAAATTTTGTTGATACCGTAATGTATGGAAAAACTACAATTTCCATGGAAGATGTTAAAGCGGCTTTGAACTCTAAGGAGTTAAAGAAGACGGGTATCGATGGTAAAGATAATTCGGGAGATGGGTTGTTTGTTAGAGGAAGAGGAAACCAAAAGGGCGGATTTGATAGGAGTAGATCAAAGTCAAGGTCTAAATCAAAATCCGGTAAATTCTATTGCTTTCATTGTAAGGAAAAGGGGAATTTCAAGAAGGATTGTCCAAAATTGAAGAATGTCGAGAAGAATACTAACCAAGGCACCGTAGCAAATGTTGAAGCATAAAGTGATGATGGAACGGTTCTTACGGTTCATACCGAAAGCTCATAGAATTGGTGGATTCTTGATTCGGGGTGTACTTTTCACATGTGTCCTCATAAAGAGTAGTTTACTACTTATCAAGCTAGAGAAGGTGGTAAAGTTCTTATGAGAAACAATGTCACTTGTAAAGTGGTGGGTGTAGGTACAATTCAAATTAAGATGTATGACGGTATGGTGAGGACTTTAACTAAGGTTAGGCATGTTCCGGACCTTAGAAGAAATCTTATTTCTTTGGGTACTATTGATTCAAATGGATGCAAGTATCAAGGTGAAGGTGGAGTTATTCGTGTCTCAAGAGGAAGTCTTACAATTATGAAGGGAGAGAGAATTAATGGTCTTTATACGCTGCAAGGTACTACTGTGACAGGTGATGCAGCTGTATGTTCTTCAAGTTCTGATGATGATACTACCAAGTTGTAGCATATGCGGCTAGGGCATATAAGCGAGAGGGGATTGGCTATTTTGAGCAAGCATGGATTTCTTTGTGGTCATAAAACAGGAAAGCTTGATTTCTGTGAACATTGTGTCTTTGGAAAGCAGTGTAGAGTCAAGTTTAGTACAGCTATTCATAACACCAAGGGTATTCTGGATTATATTTATTCTGATCTTTGGGGTCCTTCTTGGGTTGATTCACATAGTGGTAGTAGATATATGTTGACATTCATTGATGATTTCTCAAGGAAAGTATGGGTATTCATACTTAAACACAAAGATGAAACTTTTGTCAAGTTCAAGCAATGGAAGACTATGGTTGAGAAGTAAACCGGAAGACAAATCAAGTGCTTGAGGACAGACAATGGTTTGGAATATTGTGGGGGTGAGTTCAACGAGTTCTGCAAGGAGCAAGGGATTGTGAGACACCGCACAGTCAGAAAAACACCACAGCAAAATGGTGTTGCAGAAAGGATGAACAGAACCATAATGGAGAAGGAACGGTGCATGCTCTCCAATGCAGGGTTACCAAAGAAATTTTGGGCAGAAGTAGCAAACATATAAGCTTATTTAGTGAACAGATCTCCATTGACTGCCATTGAGTGTAAGACTCCAAATGAAGTTTGGATAGGTTCGCATGCTAACTATGAAGACTTGAAGATATTCGGATGTCCAGCATATGCTCATGTGAATGAGGGAAAGCTAGAGCCTAGAGCAAAGAAGTGTATATTCCTTGGGTATGCAAAGGGCGTGAAAGGCTACAGGTTATGGTGTCCTGCAGAAAGATCAAACAAGTTTCTTATCAGCAGAGATGTGAAATTTGATGAGCAATCAAAGTTGAAGCCAAAGAATGAAGAACTAGATGGAAGAGCTGAAGAGGGTGTTAGTGATAAGGTGGAGCTTGGTGACAAGGTGGAACTTGAGGTGCAAGTTCAAGGAAGCAATGAGACTGTTGTTTCTGATGATGATGATGATGATCAAGATATTGTCCAAGAACCTGCCCAGGAAGAAGAAGCATAAGGTCATCAGTACAATCTTGTGAGAGACAGAGAGAGGAGGCAAGTTATACCACATCAGAGATACGGCCATGATGATTTGGTTGCATATGCATTTTCAGTAGGTAAGAGCATAGATAGGGATGATCCAAAAACCTATGAAGAAGCAATCAGTGGTGAAGAATCAGCAGAATGGGGAGCATCTGCAATTGAAGAAATTGAGTCTCTTGACAAGAATGGAACTTGGGAGATAGTTGCAAGACCAAAAGGGCAGAAGATTGTTGGAAGAAAATGGGTCTTCAAGAAGAAACAAGGTACTTCAGATGGTGAAGGAACAAGGTACAAGGGAAGGCTTGTGGCAAAGGGGTTTACGCAAAGAGAAGGCATTGAATACAATGAGGTATTCCCTCCTATTGTTAAACATAGTTCTATTAGAACATTGCTTGCTATAGTTGCTTTAAAAGATCTAGAATTGGAACAACTAGATGTTAAGACAGCTTTCCTTCATGGTGATTTGGAAGAGCGTATTTATATGCAACAACCAAAGGGGTTTGAAGTTCCTGGCAAAGAAGACCATGTATGTTTTTTGAAGAAATCTTTGTATGGTTTGAAGAAATCTCCAAGGCAGTGGTATAAACGTTTTGATACGTTTATGGTGGAAAATGGCTATGAAAGGAGTAAGTATGATAGTTGTGTATATCCCAGGAAACTCCAAGATGGTTCATTTGTGTATTTACTCTTGTATGTTGATGATATGTTGATTGCTTGCACAAACATGTCAGAGATACAAAAGCTGAAGGAGAAGTTGAGTAGTGAGTTTGAGATGAAGGATTTGGGCGCAGCAAAGAAGATATTGGGCATGGAGATTCATAGAAACCGAGCTGAAGGCAAGTTGCATTTGTCCCAGAAGGCTTACATCGAGAAGGTGTTGGAGCGGTTTGGTATGAAAGATGCAAAACCAGTAAGTACTCCTTTGGAAGCTCATTTTAAACTTTCTAGAAAGCAATCACCTCAAACTGCAGATGAGGCAGAGTATATGTCTCGAGTTCCATATGCAAGCGCAGTTGGTAGCATCATGTATGCTATGGTTTGTACAAGGCCTGATATCGCACAAGTTGTGAGTGTGGTAAGTAGATACATGGTAAGTCCCGGGAAGGCTCATTGGCAAGCCGTAAAGTGGATTTTGAAGTATCTAAGGGGAAGTACAAATGTTGGTTTAGTGTTTGATAAACACTATGGTGACTCGACGAATGTTGTGGGTTATGTTGATTCTGATTATGCAGGTGATCTTGATAGAAGAAGGTCATTGACAGGTTATACTTTTACATTGTGTAGTAGTACTATCAGTTGGAGGTCGGTTTTGCAAAGCACAATTGCACTGTCTACAACTGGGGCAGAGTACATGGAAGCCGCGGAAGCAATGAAGGAAGGTATATGGTTGATGGGATTAGTTGGTGATTTGGGTTTCAAGCAAGAGAATGCAACTTTGTTCTGTGACATTCAAAGTGCCATTCACTTGACCAAGAACCAGATGTATCATGAGAGAACGAAGCACATCGATGTCAGGTATCATTTCATCAAGGATGCAGTTGAGGAAGGTAGGATAGCGATGATAAAGGTTCCTACAGCGGATAACCCTGCGGACATGTTGACGAAGCCAGTTCCAAGTATCAAGTTCAAGCACTGTTTTGAATTGGTTGGTGTCAACAGGTGTTGAGAGCCCCTTGAGGGGTTGAGCGAAGACGATGATAATAAGTGGTGATGGTATTCAAGTCAAGGTGGAGATTTGTAGTGTAATGTGCCTTGATACCACTAAGAGAATAGTGGAGCACTTTCGGTGGAGACTAGCTTTTGGTTTAGTGGAGACTAGCTTTCGGTGGATAGTGGAGCTGTCGGTGGAGCACAAAGTATGTGAGCCAGTGGAGCTGTCGGTGGATCTAGTGGAGCTGTCGGTTGTGGTGAGTATGTCGACATATACTCCTCTCCATCATACTATATAAGGCATAGGATAGTTTCATTGTAAACATCAGTGAGAAACAAATTGAGAGAAGTAGTAGTGTATGCTAATAGAGAGAGTAAGAGGCAGAGAAAGTCTTGTTCTTGAGAGGAGTTTATACTCTTGTAACCTTGTTCAAATCAAAGTGCAACGTTATCGTCGTCTTCCAAAGTGGATGTAGATCATCTTGATCGAACCACTATAAATCCTTGAGTTGTGTGTGTGCCTGTTTTACTTTTGATTTAATTTATATTTCAATTCTTGATTGATTGTGCTTAGAAGAGCCATAGGTCATAACACTCACAAATATTCTACCTACCAGATTCATTTTTTTTCCAAAGATCACTAGGTAACAAAAAGGTAAAATTATACCTGTAAATGCGATTTCAAGCAAACCATAGACAACACAAGAAATCCATATCTTACCGAAAATCAATCTCATATTCTTGGCCAAACCTTTTATACCATAATCGTTCTCTAATGCCGTAACTGCCATTGCGACATTCAAAACAACCAGCATGTAATTTAATACGGTAACACGAGGATCCAATAATCTCAAATCATCCACGCCTCTGAAAAACCATAATAACAAACCGAGGGCAAGAGAGGTGTATATAGCCCCCATAAAGAATGCCCAAAAGAAAGTGAAAATAAGTCTCCCACAACACTTACGAAGAACACCAATGACTTTCTGATAAGTGATATCTTTGGAGGCATAGAAACAAGCAATGGTAGACACGATTATAGAAGTTAACAGGATAGTGAAAAACAGCATCAAGATCATATCATAAGGTATCTGTCGAGAAACTTCTTTTTCTGAGAAAGTCTCGGTGTGGATGATTGTGGAGAATAATATATAAACGCCATTGAAAGGTATGGTTAAGGGGATTTGTGAAAATAAATTTTTTTTAGATGCTGTAAGTTTGTAAGCTTCCTTATAGATGGCAAAGAGCCCCATTGATTTGTTTGCTGGTTCTATATTCATGATTCTTCTTCAACCTTAGCTATAGAGAAACAGAGAGATAAAATTAGAAGATTAATTGTTGAAGAGAAATAAAAAAAGGGAGAATGGGGAATATGCCCCAAAATCGACTGTCATCTTGGGGATATGCCCCAAGATTCCAGTTTTTTGGAATATGCCCCAAAGTAACGGTTTCCGTCAAGGAACCGTTAAATAGACTGTTTATCGTAAATGTGTTTCAACTTTCTCTCTAATTTTTTCGAGATTTTTTCGTCTGAATATGTTCCTGAACCTTGTCAAGGTGTTAATATATCGTATATCTGTCTTTTAATTCGCATATGTGATCCCAAGTGTGTGCGCATATTGACTACTTAACGGTTTTGGATGGAATTTTGGACGGCTGGGACATATTCCCAAAAATTGGAATTTGGGGCATATCCCCAATATTCCCATAAAAAAATTAGTGATAGAAGAGATATCAGAAGTGGACGAGTAAAAATGAATATCTTAGAAGTGGACTGGAAGTATTTATTTGATGAGAGCGAGAAAAAATCAAATAACTTTCATCACTACTCTGTCTACAATACATTATTTATAGCTACTTTTGGGTTAAATCCAGCTGCAGTACGTATTCCCAAATGCGCAAGGTCTACCTAAAATTTAAAGAGTTTTAGACTTCTTGGTATATGTTTATTAAAGAGAGAGTTTGGAATTATGGGAGGAGTAGCAGTTATGGTGAGAACTTGGTAGTTGGAGTGCGCGTCCTAATACTATGCGACCTTATTCATATATAGGTTACGTAGAGCACATGAAACTTCAATAATTTCTTGTCCAATTTTGCGATGAAAAACAATCACAAAGATCTTACACGTATTAAAACAAAACTTTGCGACTCGTGAGTCCCGGAAATTTATACATCCTGGAGATAGAATAATAGTCCTTCTCCTCCACTAGTTCTACTGCTTTGTCTTGCTCCACTGGCTTTTGGCAAAGAAGGCTTGGGCATTTGTCTCTTCAAAGATGAATAAGCCTCTTTTTTGTAATCGCAGTTAACTTTCATATAGTCACAAGTTACCTTGTAGTTATCTTCTACTTCAACTACTATTCCTCTTGCTTTACTAGATTTGGATGCGTGGGGTCTCTGTAATGTTACAACTGTAGGCGGTGAAACTATTACTGTATTGAAAATTTACTAGTGAAAATTTACTAGTATACAGTTGTTATAGATGACTTTTCCATAATGTATTGAAAATTTACTTCACCTCTCTGTCAAGGTGATTAGGGATCTACTTAGCTGATGTTCTAACTAGCGAAGGCATCAAACATGAATCTTCTTTGTCCCAACACACTAGAGCAGAATGGTGTGTGGATAAACATAAAGACATTCTTTATCTTACTAGGACTTTACTTATTCAATCTGGCTTCCACATGATGGCTTGAAGACTTTACCATGGACAATTTTTTACAAGGAGTGCAGTGCAAAATGCTAATTCTACCCAGGATAATCTGGTAAGAGGAGGTTGTCAAATCCCAATGTGAAGGCTGCGTAACAGGGACCAAGGGTCAGTGGATCATTTAATGATTCATTAAACAAGTAATATCATCATTATGTGTTGATCGCTAATTAAAATGGTGCAGCATCCATTTGTACATAGGATTGGGATCCGTTTCAGATTGCTAGCTAAATGCAGATCCCGCAAACCATTTAGGAATTCATATAATATGGACAGTGCCAAAAACTTATAAGAAATAAAATTTCAAGAGTTTCCTCAAACGGTTAATTTCAAACAGTATAGAGGAAAATTCTAAATTATATAGAGGAAACTAATCTTCTTGGTCATCAGGTGTTTATCAAAGGTACTAGAACAGATACAATACCAATTAATTAAAAGATGAAAAAGAAAGAGCAAATCCAAAGACACCACACAAGGACTCTCACACTCTCTAGTTACACTAAATAGAGGAAAATACTTATCCATTCTCCACTACACCTTCGCAAACAGATGCAGGAGGAGCAGCAACCAACAAACTATACCTGATTAGTACTAACAATTTATGTTGACACAACTTGACAGTAATCATTATTATCTGATTCTTCAAACCGGTACTCGTTCTAATTGAACTTCTTTTTCACTACCCAAATCTATAGTAGGGACGACCGCTGTGTGAGCTGCAACAGTCGATATATCTTCGTTGTGGTGTGATTTGCAGACGAAGTAAACCACGGTGTAAACAGCAAGGGAGAAATGAATCCAAATAGTAGTCAACAAATAACATCCAATTCCCACAAATACTTTACCCACCAGATTCATTTTGTTTCCATAAACCACCAGGTAACAAAAAATGAAAATTATACCAGTAAATGCAGATTCAAGCAAACCAACGGCAGCACAAGAAACCCATATCTTACCGTAAATAATTCTCCAACCCTTTGCCAAAGCTTTTACACCGTAATCCTTCTCTAATACTGTAACTACTGTTGCGACATTCCAAATAACCATCATGTATATAAATCCGGGTAAGTAAAAACTTAGGAATGACAAAATATCCTGGCTGTCGGAAAACCATGAAAACAATTTTTGAGCCACATAGGTGTATAGAGCCATCATATATAAGCCCCAGAAAAATGTGGCAATAAGTCTCCCCCATAACTTACCTAGTACACCAGTGACTTTCTCATAAATGATATCTCTGGAAGTATAGAAACAAGCAATGGTATACATGACACTAGTAGTTGACAGGAGAGTGAAATAGAGCATCGAGATTAAATAGACAAATTGTGTTATACCATAAGCGATCCATCGAGTAGTTTTGTTTTCTGGGTAAGCCTTGGTGTGGATGAATTTGGAGATTTGTATATCAGACAAGAGCAAGACAGCTAAAGGGAAGAGTATAGTTAAGGTGATTTGTGAAAAGAATTTTTTGTTCAATGCTGTAAGTTTGTAGGCTTCCATAAAGATTGCAAAGAACCCCATTGATTTGTTTGCTGGTTCCCTATTCATGATTCTTCTTCAATCCTAGAGAGAAACAGAGACAGAGTTATTTGCTGTTGAAGAGAAATAAATAAAATTAGTTGTGGAGAGATATAAGAAGTGGATGAGTGAAAAATAATGTATGGGTGGAGTGGTTGTATACATGTGATCATGAAAGTGATAATAGATGGAAACCATGGAATAACTTTCAACACTACTCCATCTTTAAATCTTTCTACATACAGTAATGCATTATTATAGGTTCAATGCAACACAACAAAGTTTTGCCGTTTGTTCATTAGAATTCAATGCAGCTGAAGAAAGCATTCCCAAATGCAAAGGTGAGAAGAAATTTCTTCCATCTAAAAAGTAGAGAGTTTTAGTCTTCTTGGTGTATATATTAAAGAGAGTTTGGAAGTATGCATGGGTAGAGTAGTAGTTATGGTGAGAACTGAGTAGTTGGAAGTGCGCGTCCTAATCCTATACGAACCTTATTCATATATAGGTTACATAGAGCACAGGAACCTTTAATAATTTCTTGTCCAATTTTGCTATAAAAAAACAACACTTCCAAGGATTGTTTCGTGGTCCTGTCTGTCGATACCCAAGTTCCAGAATTCGTCATTATTGTTGAACACTTGAGCCACAGTTGAAGCTTAAGTGATCATAAGAGAGATGCGCTACAGGAAATTGTTGCGAAAGAGTCGACTGTCCAACTTAGGGTATAAATGTTTGAGGATAAATCTTGGAAGTATGTAGCAGCTTTGAATAAACATAATTGAGGTTAGCCGTATCATGAAGTTTGAGTGTGTATCTTATAAACCTAATTTAACATGTAACTTTAGGTTTCCCATACCATGAAGTTGAGGTTCATGTAACAAATTCAATTCATGGTAAAAGTTTAGTTTTAAAAAGATATAGGTATGAAACTTTTGTGATCAACATGAATTACCGGTTTAAGAATGCTGATTTTATTTCATGACTCATGAGCCCCAAAACTATATATACTTAGCACAAAATGTTTTACTATATACAAAATTATCCGGACATGTTTAATTTCTTTGTAAGAAAAATCCATCAAAAGAGAATAGAATACAGTCGAACCTCGATAAATGAATGCTCTCGGGACTAAGAAAAAATATTCATTTAGCGGGGTTATTTATTTATCGATAAATGAATATTTTGTTCATTTATCGATAAACTAATATTTATTCATTTAGACAATATTTTCTTAATTAAGAAGATAAATTGTATAAGAGAAAATGTACAAGTATACCTAGGAAATATTTGTCAAATTTCTTATCTATAATTCAATTAACATTCATTTTCTTTTGAATTAAATGGTGTCATTTCTAATTTACGTCATAGAAATGTGATGGACGTCGAACATCTTTTGAACTATCCTAACGAGAATGATGCAGTTGTGGAGTCTCCAACAGACGAAGAAATTATTGAGTCAGTAATGAATAATGAGAATGATCCTGAACCAGATGATAGTAACGTCGTACCAAATGTGTCATCCAAAGATGTTCTTCAAGCGATAGTCATTTTAAAAAAATTACTTGCTACAACACGAGCAAAATATTACAGAAATTGTACAAGCATTGAATAAAATTAAGGATACGGTGCATTTTGGTTTGGGTGGAATAAAAAGACAATCAACCATAGATGAATTATTTTGAATTCATTCCTACATATATTTTTTATGTAAAATTTTCTGATTATGTATTTTGGTTTATTTTTATATATATAATTCAGTGATTATTCGTTTATATTTCTATAGGGCCTTTAAGGATCCAATTTTTTTTATTCATTAATGTATAAAGCGAGGTTATTCATTTATCACCTTGGCCCAAGTCGGGACCGGAGAAAATTATTCATTTATCGAACATTCGTTTATCGAGGTTCGACTGTAATAGGAAATGGGATGCGGGAGGAAAATGTTATAACCAATTTTGAAATTGCAGGAGGCCAGTAGTGAACACCTCAGGCCAGATGGAGAATCCTAATAAATGTGGGCATTGTCCACCATTGGAATCATCCAGTATTTGTACGAGGAAAGCCCAATTTTGCAAGATGATGGAATAAAAGTTCAAGAGTAAAACGGTAATGCTCTTGGTTTTGATCAAGGGGAATTTATTGTTTTATTTTTTTATTTTTTTTGATAAACAATTTTTTATTAATGACTAGAGGTTTTGATCTCCTGCTAGGAGATTACATACAGTAGGATCAAAATCACTAAATCTGTTGATATTCTTGTTTCTCTAGCTAACTTAACTAACGCATCATCCACTTGATTGTCATCTCTACTGACATAATCAAAAATACATAAATTGAAATCAGAAATTAAATGCTTAATCTCCTTTATTAAATTCCTATTTTCCCACTGAATGACAAGTGAATGACCATTCATGGATTGTATAACAAGCTTTGCGTCTGCATCTATTTGAATCCTTGAGTGATTCAAGCTTTTAGCCCATGATAACGCCTCACGTATAGCCATACACTCGACAACCTTTGGATTTAGTGCTCCATTTCCATAGGTTCCTTTTATCCCAATGCAGTGACCTGTAGAATCATGCAATACAATGGCGCCAATTCCAAATTGGTTAGATTTTTTTTTATATAAAGAACAGTTATAGCCTTTCTCTCTTATTTATTAGATTTATATTCTGTTTTCTTCTCTATGTATAATTTTTCTCTATTCTTTAGAGCAGTTCCTATGGACTCAACAAATTTGTAGTTTGTTTATTTTGCTCCCACTATGGACTCAATAAACATGAAAAATGGTAGGGAAAACCAACAAAATTGTTGCTTTGTTAAGTAAGGCGATAGAATAGACGCGTGCTTGATGGAAAAACGGGCGATTGAACCAAACACGCTCGCGTGTGTTCCAAAACCGCCCTTTATTCCTTCACATGCTAGAGTCTAAGGTGAATTCTCCAGCATGTGATCCAAAATCGCCAATGGATAAATCTAGACGGCTGAAACTTGTCATCCAACGGTTAGAATTTTGAGTTCTTTAAATACTCCCCATTTTAACTTCGAATTCGCACATTCTACACCTCTAGTCGTCTTTACTCTTCTTCTATGATCTTAAAAAAATTCTTCAATTCTTCAATGCAACAAATTTGTCGGAAAAAAAATATCTCGGCCCTTGTTAGTTCTGCGAGCTCCGTATACTGAAGAATAAGATGGATCTATTTGCAGAAACCATGTTTTTTTTATTTACTCAGCATACTTCAACAAACTATCCATGGGTGAATTTCTGGACGGTATATTCACGACGAGTTCTGCAGTGACACCCGTAATCCGAGTCGTCGTGTATATGCGAAATTGAAAATTATTTTCGCAAAATTAAGAAAGAAGTAAATGATTTTGTATATTTAACTATGCAAGTCAATCGATAGAGACTGAGAAGTGAAACTGATGCTGATATAGAAAGCTAAAGATTTTTTATCTTGAACTAAGTAAAATAGAAAAACTTCGTGTGTTCTGTAATCATGTTGTTGCACCTGATATGAATTCTTTATGTCCTGAATTAATTGATATAAAGGATGAGAATTGCTTTAAAAAAAACTCTTAGACGGAGAAAAAGAAAGTATCATAAAAAATCTTCCCCATTAATCAATGAATTGGATAGAAAAGTTCAAAAAGACTATGATAATGGAACTTGCTCCACGTGTCACAAATATGATCATCATATCTCTGGTTGTCCCAATAAGGAGGTTAGTGATAAAACCAAAGCATGGATGGTAACTCTTGACTACTGTCCCGAGGAAGAAATCTTTGAAAGTTCTTTCACCTAAATTGCTGAAAATAACACTTGTTTCTCCAACAACTTTGATTATTCCATAGTAAACAATCTAACTTCCCTAGAAGAAAAAATTGATCTCTTGACCAAGGATTTATGCTCAATAAAGAGTATGGTTCAGTTAAAAAAGGAAGTGTGGATTAAAAGGATTGAAAATATGGAATGTCAACTTACAGCCCTTTTGCTGGTGGTGTCTTTCTCGTGTCCATTAACTTTTCAGCAGATTACCCTTTCAAGCCACCAAACGTTACTTTCAAAACATAAGTTTTCATCCAAACATCAATAGCAACGGGAGTATCTGCCTCGACATCCTCAAAGAACAATGAAGTCAATCCCTTATTATATCCAAGGTGTTGTTGTCCATTTGCTCGCTGCTTACTGATCCAAATCCTGACGATCCCTTGGTCCCTTGATATTGCAAACATGTACAAGAGTGACAGAGCCAAGTATGAGACGATAGCCAGATCCTGGATCCAGAAATACGCTATGAGATGAAATAATTTGTGAATCCTCCCAGTCTATTGTATTACTATGTAATAGTCTCCCTATGTAATAGTCTCCCTATGTAATAGGAATGCAGGGCGTAGTAAAAAAGTTTTGATCTTTTAACGCAATGAATAAAAAGCATTGAAAATATTTGTATTCTTGGATGATCTTCGTTCATGTTTTTCTTTTAGACAATACACGTTATCATTTTGAAAAAAACATTATCCACCAATAGGTACCAATTCCATGATCGATAATTTTAGATTCACTATTATAGATCCCTTGGAATCACATCGTAGTATAAAACGCTTCTAATCATGAAATTGGTTTTCTTCAACAATGGTTTTATACGATAGACCCTGGAACTTAAAACTGTATTCTGTATATAATTATGTCAAATGGTCAGTCATCTCTACAAAGCATTGCTCATCCGATTAATGATAAGATTTTGTTTATTCTTTGATCAAATAATAAGAAAATTGGGTAATGATTCATAGAAACAAAATTGTTAAAAATTGAGATGTTAGAGGAAATTGTTGTAAAAAATTACCGAACGACTGGAAGGTTTTGCGGCTCAAACCCTTAAAATCAAATCATAGAATACCATTTGAGATTGGGGCGCTGGAAATATAGATACCACTTTTTTTTTTTATGAATCTAAATCAAATTATTTATGGGTATTTAAGAGATAATACGCTACTGTAACTGCAGTATACACAATGAAATAGTGGTAAAAAGATAATTAACTAGGATCTTTCTTACTTGATACTTTTTGAAAAGATATCTCATTCCCAATGGAAGATTATGTATACTGAGTTTATGCGAGGCATTTTACTTAATATCTTTTTTATCTTTTATTTTATCATTAAGTATGGATGGTATCAAATCAGAGACAAAGAGAAGACAAAGATTAAAATAGTTTGGTGAGACACTCGACCTACATCCACTGATATAAACCCCATAGCGCGAATAATGTTATGAATGATCTCAAAACTCAGAGAGATATTAGAGATACAATTATATAGGATTCTTATTTATATGACAATAGGAAAAATAGTACTAAACCGCCTAGAAGATAAGCAACAACAATCCATATCTTCGACTAGGTGAAAGCTTATCTAGCTTGAATACCGGGTTTACCAACTGACTTGATCTTCTATAACTTAATTCAAGACCACATGGCATATATTCAACGTTTAAAGTTGTTCAATTTATGGTAGCTGGTGGAGTTATACATCGCTGATTGTACTCATTTTTGTAGGAATCTAGATTTTAATATTGGGATCGAATATCATCAAAAATATTGGGATCGAATTCATTTCCATTTGGACTCTAAAAAGAATTTGGTTCTATGTTTTATGGATAGTGTACATATAAGATTGTCCATAGATCCTCCTCTATAAGAATTATCTCAATCTATCAAAATATTTACCTGTAAAAACTGAAGGATCTCAGTGAAACCATTAGTTTGCAAGTTCTTTTACTGTAATTTATTCATCATTTTTATATTATCCTGTCATTATCTACTAGTGAATCCATTTTTATTTACTTTCTTCTTTTAGCATGTAATTTTAATGAGTAGTGTCACAAAATTAAGTGTCAAAACAATGTTTTACATTACTGTAATAAATTTTGTTGTGAGCAAAATGTGTAAGGTTTAAAAAAAGGCACTTATATGCAAAATAATTATGTAAACATTCTTTTTAATTTCCATTTTTATATTTCTTCCGTTTCTAGAAAAGTGTATTATAGTTGTTTCTTTTCTTCGTTTTATCCTATTTTGAAATTTGGTGAGTAATATCATGCAATTCGGATTCAGTATACTAGTTTCATGATAGAGAATAAATTTGGTGAGTAATATCATGAAATTCAGATTCAGTAGTGTATGATACTAGTTTCATGACAGAGAATGGTGATTTTAAGACTTATAAAAATGCAATTGCATGATGCCTGTTTTGTTCTGTTCTCTTTGATAAAACTACCTAGCAAAGAAGTTATTAGAAAAATTAAAGAATATAGGTACAAATTTAGACGTTGGAGGAAACTTCTATGAAGAATTACAAATGAACTCGGTGCAGTTTCGTCTACACTAAAGGGATTATCAACAAACAACTTGAATTGGAAATCTTAAAAATTCTATTTCCCATGTCATACAAATTCTTTCTCTGGGTTTAAAGAAAACAAACACAAATAATAGTTGTGCAATTAGAAGTCTATAGGTTGCTTTTAAAAAAAAAAAAAAAAAATCTCTGGATGGAAGTTTCTATTTCATTTTCATATGACTTTAGCACACCTATATCAATTTGACTCATTTTTTTATATAGCAAAAGCTTAGGCCTAGAAAGGCACTAAGAGTAGTACACAAGGTTGTTGTTGGCCCCGGCTGAAGAGGAATCCCTCAGCCTGCCAGCATTGTTCTTAACCAAAACAACTAAATGAAAAGTGTCCAAGTTTTGATCACGAGTAACAAGACTAAGATTAAGTAACACAAAAGATATAGGATTAATTTCCAAATTTCCAGTCCTATTAGCATAGTTGGTGTTTCTTTCGTAGTAAGGAAGGTGAAATCTTTGCTTGGCAGCTTCAGTGTAGAGTAGCTTGAATCTATCTAAGATGGACATTGATTCAGCAGATATGGCAATGTTGGTGTGCTGCATCTCCTTTGCCCATTTGAAATCTAGATCAGCTCCTCCTATGACCCTTCTTTCTCCATAGTATCATGTATATCCTCTTGAGTCGATGGAAGTTCCTGCAAAATCTGTCATAGTTAGAGCAGGATGAAAGATAAAGTTTGCAGAGTCATAGATATTGCATATGCTTATAAGCTTTCCCAAGCATGTTTCAGTATTCCATTTATAGTTGAAATTTCCTTGTTGCAAGTCACTGGCAGAATAGGGAAATTGTTCAGAATATGATCAGGCATAGAATGTATTCTGTTGTGGTTACACAACTGTTGTTTAATTTTTAGGACAATATTCCCCACATGACGTTGTATGTGATTGAAAGTAAATCACATCTGTCTTTCCAAATGTGCTAGCAGGTAGTAGCATAAATGCTGCAATCAGTATTTCCCAGTTGGAACCCGGAGTTCAACCAGTCTATAAAGATGGTGTTGTGATCAAATAAAGTATGGTGGCTCCCAAGAATTTCCTTCCACACTATAGTAGCAGTAGTGAAGTTTAAAAACATGTGTGACATGGTTTTTGCTTCCCCACTATTGCAAATAGTGAACAAAGGATTGATATAGTGAAGAATGCTAGCTGTTTTGGCATTAGTGGGTAGGATTCCATGGGCACATTTCCAAATAAAGATTTTGATTGTTGGTTCTACATCCATATCCCACAGAGCATCCCAATTTCCATAAGGATGGTCATTTCTATAAAGATGGTTACTTTTAGCCCTGTACAACTCCTTGGCTGAGAAAGCTCCAGTATTGTTGAAATTCCAGTGAATTTTGTCCTCTTCATTTGGGTGAGTCTTCAGATTTAAAATGCTAGATGCATCTTCAATACTAAAAAGGTTTGAGACCTGATTTACATCCAATTTTCCATCAGGGAGAAGTAAGGAATTAAGCTTGTTGATATGTTGAGGACAATGTTGAGGTTTTTGAAGTTTTATAGTAGTATTGGGTATCCAAATATCCTCCCAGATTTGTATTCTTCTGCCATTTACAATTTTCCAAGTGCAATGTTATTGAATGTTGTTTAACCCTTCTAATATTCCTTTCCATATCCAAGAATCTCCATCCTTAGATTTAGTGTCCATGTTGAGAACATTTTTTCCTAATAGGTATATAGCATCCATGAGTTTGTACCATAGAGAGTCCTTGTCTTGTTCAAGTCTCCGGCCTATCTTGGTGATCATAGCACTGTTGAATAATTCCATGTTCATAAATCCCAGATCTCCTAGCTCTTTCGGTTTACAAACAACTCCCCAGGCTTTAGGATAATACCAGAAGGGTTTTCTATATTTTTTCCCTAGAAGAAATCTCTTTGGAGGTTGTTGATGTCCTTATAAGTTTTCTTTGGGATCTTGAAGTAATTCATTTGGTAGATGCAGGCAGAAGAGCTAATAGACCTGATTATAACCTCTCTTCTTGCAGGGTTTAAAGGGGTGTGTTTCCAACCTGTGAGTATTAACTTCATCTAGTCAACTCCAGGCTTGAAAGAATTGATTTTGCTTCTGTGGGTAAACAGAGGAGACCCCAAGTATTTATCATCAAGTTGAAGAACTTGAACTCCCATCTTGTTACTAATTTGAGGAATAAGCTCAGGACTAGTGTTTTTGCTGAAGAAGATCCCATATTTGTGGAAGTTGATTAGTTTCCCAGAAGAACTTCCAAACTTTTGGAGGAGGTGCATAATGTTTTGGGCTTCTGTGGAGTTAGCTTTGCAGAAAATCATATAGTCATCAGCAAATAGGAGATGACTGATTGGAGGTGCATCTTTACAATTTTTTATTCCATGAATGATGCCCCTTTCCTCAGCATGCAGCAGAGTTATTGAGAGAGTTTCCATTCAGAATAGAAATAGGTACGGATAAAGAGGGTCTCCTTGTCTAAGACCTCTAGAAGGTTTAATTTTTTTATCAGGGGACCTATTGATAAGGACAACTGATGTAGAAGTAGAGATCCATTGGAAGATCTTGTTGCACCAGTGTTCATCAAACCCAATTTTCTTCATAATGGTGATAAGGAACTCCCAGTCCACTCTGTCAAAGGCATTTTCCATATCAATTTTTATTCCCATGGTGTCATTATTTCCTTTTTTTCCTCTATTAGATCTTATAGAGTGTATGATTTCATGTGCAATAGCAATATTATCAGATATTTGCCTTTCTGGAATAAAAGCAGACTGGTAGGGTGATATGATTTTGTTTAAAATAGGTTTAATTCTTTGGGCTAGGAGTTTAGAGATGATTTTTTATGTTGTGTTGCAAAGACTGATAGGTCTGAAGTGGCTAGGAGTAGAAGGGTTATCAGTTTTGGGTATTAGACCAATGAAGGTGGCATTCATTTCGTTTAACAGGTGGCCAGATAAGAAAACGTGTTGAACCATGGAGATAATATCCTTTCCAAGAACTTCCCAATTTAGTTTAAAGAAATTTGGTGGGAATCCATCAGGACCTGGGGCCTTGTCATTTTCCATACTAAATAGGATGGTTTTGATTTCATAGGGATCAGTTTTTCTGTTTAGGATGATGTTATCCTCACTGGTTATGGTTTGGGGTATCATGCTGATAATTTCAGGATAAGGTTGTGTTGTTACAGCAGTAGCCATAGAGAAGAAATGGTTGGTGAAATAATCCTTGATTTCTTGCTATTCTGTAATCCAGCTTCCAGATTTAGTTTGAATAAAGTATATCTTGTTCCTTCTAGTTCTACTTTTAGTGCCTCTGTTAACAGGTGTTTTGATCTCTCAGCTTAATGAATTGATCTCTGCTCTTTGTTTTCCAAAAATTTTCTTTTATGCCATGCCAATTCTTGAGTTACTTTCTAGCATCAGCAATAGCTTGCCCTCTTTCAGGTCTGAAGTAATGAGTGTGAAGCCAGGTGAGATGTTGTTTACACTCTTCAATATTGGTTTTGATGTTCCCATAGACCTCCTTATTCCAGACTCTGATTTTTAGCTTGATATCTTTGATTTTTCTGGCAATAGAGTATGCACTTGAGCCAGTAATAGTCTTGTTCCAGCATTCAGCTATGATTTTCCTGCAGTCATCATGATTTAACCAAGAACGAAAGAATTTGAAAGGGATCTTACCATTCTTCCAATGAGGATTAGTGTTTAAAATAACAGGGTGGTGATCTGAACCAATGGATAACATGTTATTGATAGTGGTGTTTGGATAAATATCTAACCAACTATCATTTGCTAGACCTCTGTCAAGTCTTTGCTCAGTGAGAGCATGACCTTTTCTCTTGTTTGACCAAGTGAAGGGACACCCAGTGAAACCAATATTCATAAAATCTAAGTTTTGTATTTTTTCATTGAAAACAACAGCTTCATTAGTATCAATGGGATGAAAACTAAATTTTTCAGAGTCATGAAGAATAAAGTTCATATCCCCCATGACCAACCAAAGAAGATTATGATTTTTAGCAGTGTTCTCAATATGAGTCCAAGATTTTAACTTGGAATTCGTATCATAAGGATTACCATAATAACCAGTGAATAACCAAGAGGGACTATTGGTACTTTTGATAGTAGCATTAATATGGTTTTTGGACCAATCTAAAATTTACAGGTTTAGATTGCTTTTCCATATTAAGGATAGCCCTCCAGCTGTGCCACTTGTCCCTCCTGGATTAACATGCTAGTAATTGTTCACTCCTAAGGAGTGCATAAACTTTTTTAATTTATCATTCTTTTGTCTAGTTTCAGACAAAAAAATGATATCAGGGTTTAGTTTATTGAGCATGTCATTTAGATAATTCTTAGTATCTCTTGTGCCTAATCCTTGACAATTCCAAGCCAAGGTAGTAAAGAATTTCCAGAAATAGGATACATCAGGATATTTTGAGCTGAGTCTTCTAGCTATACTATCATAGTACAACTGGGCTAATCAAAAAACATTATTGAACACAATGAATATAGAAGACCAGTAGAAAGTCAAAGAGCAAAGTAAGCTTACCTTGGTACCAGAAGAGCAATCCAAGGAACCATTATCCATGGGATTAAGAGACTGATACTAGGAATCCTGCATCTGGTTATCAGTAGTTTGGTGTAGAAACTAGTTATGAACTGTCTGGTCCTTAAAATTCTTGGCATCATCTAATTCCAGGCTATTGAGGAAAGAAGATGAGGAACTGGGTGTAGCCTTCTTCAGGGAAAGTGTTAGAAGAAGTACTGATAGAATTGTCATTTAGATTCTCAAAAATCTGATCCTTTTTCTTGGCTTTCCATGCAACTTTTTTCTTCTTAGATGCTTCTGCTTCCAACCTATCTTTGATCTGATCCAAGGTGGGAAGGGGGTGAGATTGAGTGGGCTTTTGTTTTTCTTTGACTGGTAATAATTTTTCAGCAACATCAAGATCAGCAGCATAAGAGTCTTCATCATTGTTGTTCAAGTCAGTGTTGTTATTGGAGATTTTTCTTGTATCAGTTTTCCAAGTTGGAAGCTTCTTTTTGTAAGCACCTGTTATATTTTTAGCCAGATCTAACCTTTTGTGTTTGAATTGACAATCTAAGACATCAGGGTGAGGGGAGATTTGGAATTCAGTTTAAGGGGTTTGGGTATGCACTTCCTAAGGTTGAGCTCCAAATATAATGGAAGTGTTGGAAGTAGTGGCCATACTTGCTATGGACTTCTCCAACTCCATTCTTTTAGCAATTTTTAATTTTGCTTCAAAGTCAGCAGCAGCATCAGCATCATAATAGTTTCTATGGATAATATCTTTCCCAGCTTGTACTTGTTTTTGTCTAGGAGTAATGGGTTTAGGTGCTGGTTGAGGGATTGGTAAATGGGTATAATCATGGTTGTTTTGATTTGGTGGTACAGGGCATGGAGGGCTGGGTGATCTAGAATCCTACAGACCTTGCAGAAATTTATTCTATTTAGAGCATAGGCACACTCTATCCAGTGCGATACAATAGGTGTTTCAAACGCTTCTACTTCAAATTTGAGAGCTCTGGTAGTGTTGACAGTAAGCCTGACTTCCACATTTTTTTCAAATCTGTCTCTTCCATACGGTTTTTTTGATCCTTGAAATACCCCAATTGGTTGGATGATTATGTCTTGTATGATGTGGGTGGGAATTCTCTTAATAAGGAGCCATATCATAATCTTAGAGAATAATTTTTCATCAATAAGATCAGGTCCCATAGATGGAACACCTACTAAGACCATTAACTTATCAAAGACTCCTCTAGTTCCTCCATCCCTCAAGGTGGAGTAATCTTATTCATTTGTGTTTCTTACAATGTATAAGTTTCGTCTCCTGTTACAAACTTCAATTTCTATTCTGCCGATCATCTACAGTGTTCATTGATAAAGTTGCATACCCTTGATGTCTGAAAGCAGGTGTTGCTGAAAAGTTTTCCAATAAAGCAGCCCTTCCGATCTGAGCTTGTTTGGTTTTGATGTTTTCAGAGTTGAGAAAGACTTTGGGGAATAAATCCTCAGGTATTGAAAGAGCAGTGTTCATTTTCTTCACTAGGTTATCTATTGAAGGGGGGGGTTAGAAGTTGAGGAGGAGTCCATTTAAAATTTCTTTAAACTGAGGAAGAAAGAATAGTGAGAATAATTGGTATGATAGGTGATATAGGAATAGATAGTGATGTGACCAACTTTAATTTGAATTTGTTTCACGGGTTGATCAGAAAGTTTGTCGTAATTAAACCATGTGAGCGTAGAATAAAATATTATCATACGAGTGTACTTGGCCTTGATGGTGACCCCAATAAGGTTATTAACTTGGTCGACCATGGATAATGGCGCTTTGGATTGGGACCTTCTCAAACTTAGATTATTTGCTTGAAAAGTGTTAGTAAAATCATAAATAAAAGTATGTTGATTGAGATTTACCTTTTCCTTATGCATTACCATTACCTTGTTGCTGGTTATGCTTTGGGCTCTTCCTGGAGTAAAGTAGATTGGCGGCCACAATAGAACTATCCATTCCGAAAGTGAGTCAGATTGCGTCAGTTTGGGTTTAAGACTAGAGGCATTCCTAGTCAAAAGATTCCAAATAACCATTCTCAGATTTGGGTAGTTATAACTCGGGTCCGGATTCTTGGGTATGGTCCATGAATAATTGCTTTGGATCCGATCCACTAGAGTAGTCGAATCAGAGTTGACAAGTGTGAAGTGCCGCTCACCATGAGCCAATGAGAGAGTATTGCTTGTGTAAGACCAATATAGAAGGTTAATAGGCTTAATTATACGCCTCGGTATGCAAGACCAATCTCTAGGAGACGAGATATATGAACCAACTTGGTTGATGAATAGTTGAGATTGAGAAACGGTTGTTCTTCCCCCCTCATTTAAACCCAAAAAATAAGTAAGGGATTTTTGTTTCTCTTGCGATTCTCCTAGAAGATAGTCAGTTAAGACCACAAAATCTTGCTTTGTAACCCAAGCAGAACAATGAGAAATTCCGTGAGTCTTCAAGCAAAGGAAAATGATCAGAAAAATCAGGAGTCTATTCAAAGAGTAGCAAAGAAGCCTCGGGTAATGAAGACCCCTGCTCAAGTTTGGTTTCTCGAGTTTGAAACTAAATTTGATGTTGATTTGTGTTCTAAATATGTTGTGTCTAGGGGGTAGGGTTTGATTAATAGTGATTATAATTCCGGTGTAAAAATTGTGTAGGTTAGTGCTGCAAGTGGGAATGATGCTTTTGCATATCAAGGTCCAAGCAGCGTGTATGCGCATGGTGGATCTGGAGATCAGCAGCAAGGTAGCACCAGAGGGCGAATTGAGAATGGTGAACTTGTAGGGGTAAAGGATGGGTGGGTTCTGTTTGCACTCCATCCCAAACATGGACGATATGTTGTGAAGGAGGGGGTTGTGTTGGTGTAAGATGAAAGGGTTGTATGCGGAGGGAAAAGTCATGTTTTTTTTTCTTTTCCTGTTTCTGACGATGATAAGGCCTAGATTCACTTATATGATTCGATTCCACCGGCTGCTGGTAGCATAAATTTTCCTAATTTGTTCATGATTTCTCCAGCACTTCGGGAGATGCTGCAGATGTGGCTAAGATAGCACAAACGGGAATTCAGGAGATTACACATCCTCATGAGGTTCCTGCAGATAGTCATTTGCCTCTCGGTATTGATGCAAGAGTGGTAGGCCATATATTCAGAGCTGCAGTATCTAGTGCAAGGAGAGGTGAGGTGCCTCAACCACCAGAAGTACCTGCTGAGACACTGTCACCCGGATCTAATGCTAGGATTATACCTCAGGTGTATCAATCTTTAGTATCTAAGGAAATAAAGATGGTTGCATATGAATCTGGAGATGCAGGGATAGTCTAGCCAGGTATCCTTCCACACCAAGCTCATAAAGAAGACAGAATTGTAAACATGACAAGTACTTTTAATTTTTTGTTTAAACAGTCGGAAACTTTTAATTTGGACCATATCCTTAATGTGTTTGCCTGCTAATGAGCTTCTAAACCAGTAAGCATTTTGTTTTGACTTTGGGTTTTTTTGGTTTATCAATACTAGCATGCTTACAGTATTAGTGCTTGAGAGGATTTTGCAACTATTACCAAATTGAGCTAGAGATGGCCTAGAATCATTTAAAGGGTGAGATAAATTATTATAAGAAGGGATTCCAGAGTAAGAGCATAACAATAGTGTAATGCATACCCACTCAAGGAAAAAGCTGTGGCTAGTAGATAATATGACATGATAATATGCATGAAATTTGATTAGAAAGAGACAGTGTAAAACAAGGAGTCTTAGTAGCTTACCCACTCTATCCTTAGATAAAGGTGAGGATATAGACATACCATGAATAATAATAGAAGAAGCCCAGCAGCAGACCCAAGAGTGAAGATGAATGATGTTATGACCTTTTAGATTACTGCCAAAATTTCTATGAAAGAGATAGAGAGATTTGTGTAATTTAACCTCGAATGTAGATTGAATCTCATAAGATAATATAGGATCCATGACACTGATAGTGAATCTTCTATTGCTGCATTTGGGGGAATCAATGTAGGAGATGTGATTCGAAATCAGAAATTTGAACTTGAGGTGGTTGGATATCAGGGGTTTCTTTAGATTTGACAATTTGTTGATTTTGTGAACAACAACAGTCAAAATTGTGTTTTCAGCTTTTTGATGGGGCTTGTAATTTTTCTTGGAAGGGGAAATTCCAGCTTCCAACTTGATGAGACTAGTGATTTGGGTGTTGTTTATGTGATATATGTGATTGAATTTGAGTTTGGTTCCTGTAATTTGAACCCTTCTAGTAATGATAACCATACCCGCAAGGAGAAACAAACAAACAGGGATGAAGCCAAACTAACAAAAACAGATTGAGGTGAAGCCAAACTAACAGAAACAGACTAGAATATCAGATTAGAAGTACATAAAGACACAAGAGGAGGAAGGAAGAAGAACAACAAAGAGAATGAGAAAGCCAGTAGAAATCTCCGGCAGAGAACCGGGAACAAAAAGCCGTTGGAAGGGAAGAAGACAAGAAAAACGGCTATAAACTAACTGCGACTCAATTTCTTACGGGAAAGAAATTTGTGTTGTACGACTCATTCTCTCTCTTAATGATTTTGTAAGTCAAGATACGCGATTTTTGAAGCTCCGTCATATCAATTTGACTCGACTGCCTCGATTTTGCTTCAATGTTTTTCTTTAAGTCGATAAGAGACCCCAAGTCACCACATGTCGATCCCACAATCACTCTTGATTTTGGTGAAGCCACCTAAGCACTAACTATCCATGTCATGGTTATCTGATTGGCTTATTCTATAAGACACTTCCAAGTAGGAAAACTCAAACCTAAGAGACACTTAACATTTAAAAGGCACATTAAGGAATTCCAACAGTCACATAAAATGTCTAAAGGATGCAACTTTAAATTTAACAACATGACTCTTCACCAATATCAGTTACAAATTCTCAAATGTTTAACCACACCACCAACAATTTCCTTATTAGAAAAAACATCTCCCTATGTTGCTTCCATAACCATCCAAAAACAAAGTGCTCCATATCAGATGAAGGGAACACTTGGGACGAAAGTGATTTCAACGAACCAACCGTAGAGAGGTTAGTTTTTCGTATTCATCATACTTGAATTTGCAAATGTTTTAAGACTAACACAACTAATGTTTTCAGACTAAAAATCATATAGATACAAGTTTTATACGATAGATTAATGTAAATTGAGAGGAATCACATGCAGGATATTTAACTTATGTAGAAGAGTTTGTTGGCAGCCTTTACTAATAGTGTTAGACCAACACAGTTTGAGATGAAGTTACATACGGAGGATAAAGTAATTATCATCCGCCATCATAAGGTAACTTGATGTAACCATTTTGAAAATAATGGTATGTATCATGAGAAGAAGGGAACGGGATACAGAAGATAGATTAATGAATGAAAATCAAGATTCTTTGTCGTAAAAGTAGAAATGATCGAAGAAACTTCTTCTACTCAATTTCCATGTATGCTACCCAACCGTCCCTTCCAATAGATATGTTTGCTAGAAATGGTTGGTGGGTAATTCGATGGGGCATCAATGTAGAGATGTGAAAAAGACAAACGATATGAAGAAGCGCTACCAGATCACAACGAGAAAGTTAGAATCATCATCATTAAATGAAAAACAAAATACAAGTTAGAATCATCATAAGAGGGGCAAGAATCAAGCACTAGAGTGATGGCAAGAATCCAATTTAGAGAAGAATACATGATACTTGGGGAATGAAAGCCTAGAGAAAGTAATCTTATCAAAATGCTACAAGAAAGTTCCCTTCTTAAACGTACGCAACTGGTTCAGAATGGAAAAAAGATCGTCACCAAGAACTTACTGATTTTTTAAGTCAAGGTCCGATTTTTGAACATTGATACTCATTGCATCGAGGAAAAATATGGGCGCCAATATAACTCAACAATTGTATTTGAAGTGTTTGCGCTATACTCCCAGCCCCAGGCAGAAGTAATGGAAGGGACGGTTGGGTAGCATACATGGAAATTGAGTAGAAGAAGTTTCTTCGATCATTTCTACTTTTACGACAAAGAATCTTGATTTTCATTCATTAATCTATCTTCTGTATCCCGTTCCCTTCTTCTCATGATACATACCATTATTTTCAAAATGGTTACATCAAGTTACCTTATGATGGCGGATGATAATTACTTTATCCTCCGTATGTAACTTCATCTCAAACTGTGTTGGTCTAACACTATTAGTAAAGGCTGCCAACAAACTCTTCTACATAAGTTAAATATCCTGCATGTGATTCCTCTCAATTTACATTAATCTATCGTATAAAACTTGTATCTATATGATTTTTAGTCTGAAAACATTAGTTGTGTTAGTCTTAAAACATTTGCAAATTCAAGTATGATGAATACGAAAAACTAACCTCTCTACGGTTGGTTCGTTGAAATCACTTTCGTCCCAAGTGTTCCCTTCATCTGATATGGAGCACTTTGTTTTTGGATGGTTATGGCAGCAACATAGGGAGATGTTTTTTCTAATAAGGCAATTGTTGGTGGTGTGGTTAAACATTTGAGAATTTGTAACTGATATTGGTGAAGAGTCATGTTGTTAAATTTAAAGTTGCATCCTTTAGACATTTTATGTGACTGTTGGAATTCCTTAATGTGCCTTTTAAATGTTAAGTGTCTCTTGGGTTTGAGTTTGCCTACTTGGAAGTGTCTTATAGAATAAGCCAATCAGATAACCATGACATGGATAGTTAGTGCTTAGGTGGCTTCACCAAAATCAAGAGTGATTGTGGGATTGACATGTGGCAACTTTGGGTCTCTTATTATAAAGAAAGATGGGCGGATACAAGAATGGGGATACCATTTAAGTAATCTGACGCACAAGATCAGTCAAAGATATGTTTATGGCACCCCTTGCTGGTCTATGGCTAGAGTTAAACAGGAAACATTTGCCAGGAATTTTTTTCACCAAGGTGTGCACTGACAGAACACATACGACTGTTCCCAGTTTTTTTTTTCCTGTGCCAATAGAATCTTTTCACATTCAACAATGTTTTCTTTATGCCATGAATGAATCTTAGCATTTTATCTTTCATAAAACAAAATCCTAGCAAGGAAAAGAAAATGAAGGCAAAAATATAGAGGGCGATTGAGATAATGGAGGAAACTTTTCTAAGCATCAACTTAAAAGAAATGGTTTTGGTCTCTAAATATAATGTAGAATAGAGTTTTTTGGTGTTATAAATTTTTTTTAATAAATGATGATTGCAAATTTTATCTTATATAAATCAAGATTTAGGAAAGTTTTTTGCTCAGTTGGTCGAAACTTTTCAACATCCACTCAAATCTCCCTAAGAATCACAAAACCAGAGAGACCAATTTTGACTGAAGAGTTGTGTGGTCAGATTTTAGATAGAAACCCAGATATATCAACCCTAAGGAAGCTTCACTCGAAGATCATAGTTGATGATCAATTGAATTCGAATTCTTCTCTGGGTCTAAAACTGATGAGAGCTTACTCAGCTTGTAAGCAACCCACAATTACCCGTCAGCTGTTCGATGAAATTCCTGATAAAATTGTGGTTTTCTTGAATGTCATGATCAGAAGTTATGTTAACAATCATCGCTTTCGAGACGCTCTTTTGATTTATAACAACATGTCTAATCATGGAGTTCAGCCTGATAATTACACATTCCCTTGTGTGCTGAAAGCTTGCTCCGGCTCCAGCAATTTACAGGTTGGGATTCAGATTCATGGTGCTGTTATAAAAGTTGGATTAGATTCAAATCTGTTTGTTGGGAATGGCTTAATTGCAATGTACGGGAAATGTGATTGCCTAATTGAAACTCGGAATGTTCTTGATCATATGAATAATAGAGATGTTGTTTCATGGAATTCTATGGTTGCTGGGTACGCGCAAAATGGGCGGTTCAATGAAGCTTTGGAAGTTTGTAAACATATGAAGTTGGAGAGACTGAAGCCTGATGCTGGAACTATGGCTAGTCTCTCACCGGCTATAACAAGTACTTCATCTGAAAATATTTCTTTTGTTAAGGCTATGTTTGATGAAATGTCAGACAAGGGTTTGGTTTCTTGGAATGTAATGATAGCCGTATATGTGAACAATTCAATGCCCAATGAAGCGCTCGAGCTTTATTCGCAGATGGAAGTTGACGGGATAGAACCGAATGCTGTTACTATTGCTAGTATTCTTCCTGCTTGTGGGGATTTATCAGCTTTCATGCAAGGAAAAAAGATTCATGAATATGTCGTCAGGAAACAACTTGCTCCAAATTTGGTCCTGGAGAATGCTTTGATTGATATGTATGCTAAATGTGGAAGTTTAGTAGAAGCCAGAGAAATTTTTGATCAGATGCGAAACCGGGATATTGTTACATGGACTTCCCTGATTTCTGCTTATGGTATGAGCGGCCAAGGTCGTGATGCTGTTGATCTTTTCTCAAAAATGCTGAATTCAGGTTTGATTCCAGATCAAATTGCATTTGTTTCTGTCTTGTCTGCCTGCAGCCATTCGGGTTTATTGACAGAGGGTCGTCATTACTATAAAGTGATGACTGATGAATACAAAATAGTCCCAAGAATAGAGCATTATTCTTGTATGGTTGATCTTTTAGGTCGTGCAGGGAATATCTATGAAGCTTATGATTTTATCAAGCAGATGCCACTGGAACCAAATGAGAGAATCTGGGGAGCTTTATTAAGTGCTTGCAGAGTTCACTCCAATATGGAGATAGGGCTAGTTGCGGCCGACCGTCTATTCCAGTTGTCTCCGGAACAGGCTGGATATTATGTGTTGTTATCCAATATATATGCAAAAGCTGGTAGATTTGAAGATGTTACAACTGTTCGGTCGATTATGAAGAGCAAAGGGATCCAGAAGCTGCCTGGTTGCAGCGATGTTGAGCTTGGTAATAAAGTTCATAGTTTTCTAGTTGGAGACCGCTCGAATTCACAATCAGAACAAATTTATGCAGAGTTAGATGTATTATTTGGTAAGATGAAAGAACTGGGGTATGTTCCTGAGACAGATTCCGCTCTACATGATGTAGAGGAGGAAGAAAAAGAATGCCATTTAGCAATCCACAGTGAGAAGTTAGCTATTGCTTTTGCATTGATAAATACAGAGCCAGGGAAACCTATCAGGATTACTAAGAACCTACGTATTTGTGGCGACTGTCATATTGCTGCTAAGCTTATCTCCAAGATCACAGAACGTGAAATCATTGTTCGTGACACTAACCGGTTTCACCATTTTCGAATTGGGGAATGCTCTTGTGGGGATTACTGGTAAACCTTTATGCCAAGGTACCCAACTGTCATGGTCTGAACTCTTCATTGCCTACTTAGACACTAATGCCATACTTAACGCTTTGCTCCCAGTTGTTTCCAGAGATTTAGTAACTGAGCAACGCTTCATTGAGATAGAGACTACTACTCTACGGTGCTCAAAGTGTATCCGCGACAGCGTGAACACAATAACGAGGTGTACAGATAGGTTTGGCTTTAAATTGAAACTGTCTACCAAGTCTTAATTTTCTTCAAGTGCCGTCCAATTCCAAAAACAGATTGATATTAATCTGTAAGCTGCAATGAGAACCCTCACGGCAATGGCTCTGGCACAGGCTGTCGAACATGAGACATGGGCTCACCGTAGAATCCAACAGTACATTTGAACACCACAGTTAGTCTTCCTAAAAATGTCAAGTTGTATACTACATTTTCTCTGCTTTGTTTTCAGCGGAGAGGACACCCATTTTTGTATGCCAGGCTGCTGCATCAAGTAGCACGCGTATGCCCACAACCACCACCTGTGTTGGGGTTCTATAAAATGTAAACCACATCCATTTGGTATTCTAGAGATATTCCTTCATCTAAAGACAAGGAGCAAGAGGGGTAGTAAGGGGAGGATTCTTGATAGATGAATAACCAATCAGAGCATGGGTTTGTACCACGTGTCATGAATTGGTGGCATAATTTGCATGAGGGAAAGAGAGGGAAATATTTTGTGTGGATAAACAAAATGAATGGACACCGTATTGTTTTAATCTAAAGAACTTTTAGTGAAAATCTTAAGAGAAACTAAGAGAAAAAGAAGTACAGAGAGAGTGAGAATTAAGTGAAGAAAGTAATGGCAACCATGTATGCAGCAGCAAGTGCATCTTCAATGCTAGTGGCAAGACCTCGTTTGCCAAAAACCATTAGCTGCTCAGCTGGTTTACCTTATCTTCCACCTCGTCCAACCGTTTCTTCATTCTCTACTTCCATCAAAAACTACCCAGGTACCAATCTTTGTCTGGGTTCATTGAGTACAGTGTTCATAGTTCTTTGTTTACCTGAAAAACTTGCAGATTGGTTTGTTGTGGATTAATCTTTAATGAAAAGGTTTGAGTTGTTTTATTCATAATTCCCAATTGAGTTGCGAACACATCAATCTCATATATATGCTGTTTGGGTTGATTATTTTGTAACAATACAGTCTAGATTGGCTCAGTTTGAGCTAAAATTTTGGGATAATTTTTAAATTCAAAAGCTGCAACTTGAAGTTATTGGGAATTAAAACCAATTTCGGTCAGCATTCATTTGATTCTAAGCTTATTCGAGAAATTATAATCCAAGAGTCTTAAATTCTTTGGCAAAAGAGTTTGATTTTGTAGATGTGCACTGAATTGATTAGCCATTGATGTTAACTATGCTAAGAGGCATCCTATGTTAATAGTAGTCTATTTATGCTTCCATGATTGTCTGAATTTATAAAATGCCAAATTTAGAAGATTGAATTTATTGAAATGGATGTTTGATCATTGCGTAACTCGAGTAAACTGCACTACGTTACTGAATTCTTTTGAAGCAGAGTCAAGCAGCAGATTCTCAACTCTCCGAGTCAAAGCTGAGGAGACATCATCTGGTTCTGTTGAGGTGAACGATGTAATTGAAGACTTAAAAGAGAAGGTGAGAGCAATCCCATACCCAATTCATCTAATTTAATTACGACTTGCTTAGGAGATGAATCTTGCAACCAATCTAAGTCGTTTGTCTTGCTTATGTTTCCTTGTTGAGCAATAAGCTGATAACTGCACTGTCATGGTTAAACAGTGGGATGGACTTGAAAACAAGTCTACCGTTCTTGTCTACGGTGGTGGGGGCCTGGTTGCACTTTGGCTCTCTACAGTAGTGGTTGGCGCCATCAACTCAGTTCCTCTGGTAAGCCAATCAACTAGCTTTCTGTTTCTTCATTTGGGTTAAAAGAAACAGTGTTCTGCCATTATTGAATTCCTTTTAACTTCCTTCCGTTTTTCTCACCGGTAACCAGCTTCCAAAGATTATGGAACTGGTAGGACTCGGTTACACCGGATGGTTTGTCTACCGATACCTTCTCTTCAAGGTAACACTTAAATTCTTCAATAGAACTTACTCATTTGAGAATCTCTATTTGTATATATTGTTTGAAATTCGATATGGTTGCTAATAGAAACTACTACTTGTAAACTGTGTTTCAGTCAAGCAGAAAAGAACTAGCAAGTGATATCGAATCCTTGAAGAAAAAGATTGCAGGAACCACCGAATAGAGTCGACATAAGATGGTCTTGCAGTGGGGCTATTTTGTTTACTGTCCTTAGATTTATTTGAGAATCATTTTATGGCTCTTGTTTTTTTCGTTCTTCTGGATCTCATGTATAAGAGAGATGTACTTGAACCCTGTTAATGTTAATAAAAGTTCTTTTTACTTAATTTCCCTCTTAGCTTTTGATCATTTGTATTAAACTCATAAATTTACTTATGATCACAGTAAGCCATTATCTTTTATTGCATTTCTTATATGCAGCCAACCCGCTGCTGCCATCAGAATCTGGGGGGCAGTGGCGCAGAAGTAATTTATAGAATATTGGAAGTTTCAAAAGTTGACCACCATGGCTTGGTGGCGCAGTTGGCTAGCGCGTAGGTCTCATAGCTATACGAGTGATCCTGAGGTCGAGAGTTCGAGCTCTCTCACCCCACTTTTTTTATTTTCTTGAAATATTTGCCACTCTGATTTTTATTACTTAACAGTATCACAAATCCTTCGAGCCTCTCTCACCCCACTTTTTTTTTATTGAAATATTTGCCACTCTGCTTTTTTATTACTTATTACAAATCCAATGGAAGATTGGAAGGATGTTCAATTATTTGCTGAAAAACATACAATCCATCAACCACAAAGTCTCTCTTACACAAATAAACAATTGAACTAGTCCAATCATGCAGTGTTATCGTCTTCAAAACCGTTGCCTATCCTCATGCAGTCAAGGGTTGATTTTCCATTGAGTTTACGTGCATAATATTTCCTTAAGAGAAGCTCATACCGCTCGATCCTTCGGAACAAGGCTGGTGTTTTTGGGGTGATCATGCTAGGTAATGGACCTATTCCCGTCTCTAGTTTAGGGTAATGAAATGTTGCAACTGAGAACCTCTCCTTTCTTGTTGCCCGATGCTCAACACTATGGTAGATCCCGTTAGTCAATATCTGTTCCAAGGAAAGCAGGAAAAAGCACGGTCAAAATAAGTACACAATAATGGACGATAATTAAATTCTTAATTTCGGCAACTTTTTTTTTTTTTACCTCCATAACGTCTCCAACGTTAACTACAAATGCATTGGCTAAAGGTTTAACTGAAACCCATTCCCCTTTGTTTCTTATCTCTAATCCTTCCACTTCATTAAGTTGAAGTAGGATTGTCAAACCGCCAAAATCCGAGTGTGCGTTAATGCCGATGACAAGGTCTGGTCTAGGGCAGGGAGGATAGTAATTCATCCTCATTGCTTGCATCCCACCTTCAAAGATTTCTGTCATAACTCCGGTTTCAATTTTCAGAGCTTTACCCATCATCTCGAAGAGGGCCATAGCTAGTTTACTCACTTCTGATGAGTAGGATTCTATTGTCTCCCTGCATATAAGAGCTAAAAACTTGATTATCATGAACAATCATATACTTGCAGTTTCACCGGAATCACAGTCACGTACACCCACCTCGTATCTCATATCGCTATTGCAAACGGGTTTCAGCAGAAATAAATGAAACCAAATACTAGAAATGAAATCACATCAGTAAAATCAAATTAAAGAGAGCGAGAGAAATAAATAACCTGAGTGGTAGGGGGAGTTCAGGGAATAAGTGTGGCTTCCTGTAGTAGAGGGGACGAGTGACCATGTAAAAGAAGTCTCCCCAGTCGAGTTTTTGTTCTTCCGATAAAACAAAGCGTGACCCAAATCCTTGATCATCTCCTTGTTTCTGTCCATATTTGTTTTTAGCATTCACTGGAAGATTCAGAAAACTTTCAATCTCTGATTTTACACTCTCTAAGTTGTGGACTCCATGGTTTACCACCCGAAAGAAACCCCATTCTTTGCAAGCAGAATGAAGCTTCTCCAACTCCATCTCCGGTTCTGCTGATAACAAACACTGCATATCAATGATGGGAACTGTTTTATCTGTATTAGACGCACATGAGAGTTTATTCAACGCTTCTAGATCGGTGCGAATGTATCGAGGTGGGATCTCTGTAAGAACTTGTTTAGCTAATTCCTGAACACTAGGTACTGGCAAAAAGCTACCGAAGTCCCTAAGTTTTGTTGTCTCCATGAATAGTCTCTTATCAATAAAAATGATGAACAAAATAAAGAGAGACAGACAGAGAAAATCAAGGAGCTGGGGAATATATAAACATTTGTGCCCGTGTTACGCATGGGACATTTTTTTTTGCCGTGTTACACATCCGACATTTTTTTTTCTTTTAACTTAACTTAGTGTACGCGGGTTTTGTTCCGCCTCGTGGCGATGTGTTTTTGATTTGGTGTATGGGGTTTAATTTGGGAGGCCAAACACGTTAAGCTTGTAATTTTTAAACCAATTTATACATTATCAACTCTCTTTAAGAAAACGGTTGTTTCGCAAAACTCAAAAAAGGTCAATTTCGGTTAATATAAAACAAGGATTTTCTCACCTTTCAAATTTAGAGCTTTATTTATCTAGGCCTTTAAATAGGAAGCGATGGTTTTCTCACATAATCTGTAACTCTGATCCAAGACTTTCTCGATCGGTGTACCAAAATTTGCCTCTGCCCCAAGTTCTGATCCAAGACTTTCTGCAGGGTTTCCTCACCTAATCTGGTGAGACCGAATCTTTAGCACCAGAAATGTTTCGTGTTTATTTGTCATTGTCTCACTGGGTAGAATTAGGTCATCAGTAGCTAGCTAAGGGATATTCTTTATTTGTTGTTCGAATTCAAAAACATTTCCTTATGAACGTAAGCACTAACCACTCAATTTACGTAAGCACTAACCACTCAATTATCTGAAACCTACGACTAGAAAACAAAAACAAAAAAAAAATTTGAAGTAAAATAAAAAGAGCACTGCTATCCCTGAAGACTTAATTGACCATATGATTATCTCCTCACCGCCGTATTAGTTTTTTTTTTCCAAACACTACGGCTTGCGCATTCCATCCCCCCATTTGCCTCTGCCCCAAAAGACTTTGAGGGTTTCCTCACCTAATCTGGTGAGACCGAATCTTTAGCACCAGAAATGTTTCGTGTTTATTTGTCATTTTCATAGAATTAGGTCATCAGTAGCTAGCTAAGGGATATTCTTTATTTGTTGTTCGAATTCAAAAACATTTACAATTTTTAGCACTTTATCTGAAACCTACGACTGAAAACAAAAACAAAAAAAAAAAATTGAAATAAAATAAAAAGAGCACTCCCTGAAGACTTAATTGACCATAGATTATTCACCGCCGTATTGATCTTGCGCATTAAAATGAGGTCCTTTAAATATTGTTTCATTTAATTCTATATACTTTAGCTTTATCTCTGTGAAGACTCCAAGATTATGATCTGGGGTATTTTCCAGCTCAAATTTTAGTTTGCGTGAACGGGTTGGTTTCAATCTCTAGATTTGATCTTTTTTTTTCCATTTCACTGATTATCTTGTTTTGTTTTTTTTACTTTTACTGTATCAAATATTCGTGGGTTTCTCTTGAATTGTAGTTACATCTATAATTGAGAATATTTTTGGGGGTTCTTGATCAACGGTGTTTTTAATTTTTTTCAGATTTGTAGTTTTCATCATTTAACCATCAAATTTGTCACTCAACATAAACAAAAGGATACACATAAAAGTCCAAACGAATAGATTATGTTCCTGATATTGAACTTTCCCAACTTAATCATGGGTAATTAATTCGTATTGAAATCTCTAGGAAATTTATCATTTTGATAAACTATGAAGAGTATAACTTCTAGTTTTTGTGAACCTCTAATTCTCTATGTTTTGCTGCTTTAAATTATTGTAGAAAGATGAAGAATTTGAATTGTTTACTTGTACCATTTTCACCTTTTGTTTTGTACCAAAGATAGATTAAACAGTTGCAAACTTTGTTTTGTACCGTTTTCACCTTTTGTAAAAAAAAAAGATGGAAATGAAATCACATCAGTAAAATCAAATTAAAGAGAGCGAGAGAAATGGATAACCTGAGAGGTAGGGGGAGTTCTGGACATAAATGTGGCTTCCTCAAGTAGAGAGGACGAGTGACCATGTAAAAGAAGTCTCCCCAGTCGAGTTTTTGTTCTTCCGACAGAACAAAGCGTGACCCAAATCCTTCATCATCTCCTTGTTTCTGTCCATACAATTTTTGTTTTCAGCATTCACCGGAAGATTTAGAAAACTTTCAATCTCTGATATTACACTCTCTAAGTTGTCGACTCCATGGTTTACCACCCGAAAGAAACCCCATTCTTTGCAAGCAGAATGAAGATTCTCCAACATATAATAACCATATCAGTGATAGGAACTGTTTGATCTATATTAGACGCGCACAAGAGAGTTTATTCATCAGTTCTTGATCGGTGCGAACATATCGAGGTGGGATCTCTGTCAGAATTTGTTTAGCTAATTCCTGAACACTAGGTCTTGCAAAAAGCTACCGAAGTTCATATGTTTTGGTGTCTCCATGAAGAGAGCCAGACAAAGCAAAATCAGGAGTATTCGAATAGACAAATAAATAAAAATTACACAAATTAAAAGATAGATAACTCATCTAATGTAGTAATCTGGTGATAGTGAATCTTATTTCTTTTATGATTGCAAATTATTTAAATTAGGTATACAAGTCCTAGCAGGCATGCAAATCCGTACAAAAAGTCGGATAATAAGCAAACCAGACTAGCCGAGAAGGATCTTACCAAAGCAAACTAGAAGAGACTGCACTGATAAGACGGTAGAGTAGGGATACCACAATATTTCCAGCTCAATACTCAGGTCAACATCCCAGAGGCGCTCTTTCTCAAGTATCGGAATAGTTTAGGGTACAGGTCGAGTATGTCAATTGTCAAGAATAATTTCAATGCTGGTTACCAGAACCGACTACATGACTAGAGAAAGCGGAAAGCATAAAGAAAGTAATATAAGAATTGCTCTTACATAAAATCATCAAGAATAATCCTCTAATCCTCAATTCATAGAAATAAAAATAAAAATAAAGCAAACAAACTATATCCTATCGATATTTTCATCTTCAAAAACAAGATTATTCTCTTCATCGCTACGATCTTCTTCTTGATCAATAGTACCTTCGTTAATCTTAGTATTAGCCGGTAATTCACCATAAGCTTTTAACAATCTAGATTCATCACTATTATATTTCAAAATAATATCTGCTTTATCATCTTGATAATCTCTTAAACCAACTAATATTATATCACCACCACTGATCCATACTTTCTTATGCAGCTTACCCCGTATATGGCACAATCTTTTCACACCATCAATCCCCATCGCTTCGCATCTTCCATTACCAAGCATTCGCAGTACTTGTGCATATTCTTGTCCATCTTCTTTGAATACTAGTTCTCTCTTGTCATCGTCGGCTTCGTTCTTTCCTCGCTTTCGATTCTTTCCTCCTTTACCTTTGTTCTTCGGCATGATTCAATGTGTTGGTCCAAGTAAATAATGAGTAGTATTTATAGGCTTTTGAAGATACCCATGTTTAAAGATTAGGAAATAGGGTTAGTATATCTAGGAATTACTGTGTAGTCCTATATATCCATAACCGGTTACTGTGTAGTCCACTCCCGGAATAAAATTATCCGCTGGTCCAAAAACATGTTTTTGGACCAGAACTTTTATCCCCTAATCCAAAAACGTGTGGTTCACACAAGACGTATTTTCAAATATACCAAACATACCCTTCTGCAAATGTATATCACGAACAGAAAAATTTCGAACCCAGTTCCTCTTTTTTTTTTCATCTCAGATCTAGTCTCGCGTTTCTCTGCTGCTGCATTTTGGTTCATCAATAGTTTCTGGTAGTGTTTTTCAATTAAGTTCATCTCAACTTCGAATTAGCTTCATCTAAGCTTCGGACCAAGGTATTTATCTTTTTAATCATCCTCCTCTGCTGCTGTTCTTGAAATTTTGATGAATAATTAGGTTTATTCTGATGCGATTTCTATTAGAATAATTGTCTATGATGTACATTTTTTATTTTTCTTCAATGATTTCAGTTTTTATGATGATTTACATTGTTCAATTCAGTTTCTGTTCGACTTTTTAAGAAATTTTTTGTGTTTTTTTGTGTGTTTCAATTAGGTATCTCAGATTCGATTAGGTTAATCTCAGATTCAAACAAGGTATGTTACTGTAATAGATTTTTTTTTCCTTCTTTTTGGTGCTGTTCTGTTTTTAGTTTCTTTGTAATATGATTTGTGTATTTTTTGATATAGGTTGGTTTTCATTAGACAAATCGTGTAGTAATTTTGTGTTACATTATAGATTTAGCTGCAGTTCATTAGCATGTTTTTTGTTGATATGATCATGATTCACCAGAATATACAGAACATATTTATTCATAGGCACGATACATATTGATATGTTGTATAATATATGCTATTCATTCCACATGTTACATACCAATACGTGTTGCATATAGCATGCTCTCTTTTTCATCCAACATTAGATGCCATTACATATCAATATGTATAACGTATATCCATTCAGAGACTCAGTACATTTCAATACGTAATGCATAAAACATGTCAATGCATATCGAAATGATACACCACATATCCATACATAGACTCTTTTTTAGACTCAGTACATATCAATACGTATGATATCAATATGTATAACGTATATCCATTCAGAGACTCGGTACATTCAATACGTAATCTAATGTTCGGTACATGTGTATATGTACTGCAATATACTATAGATATCTTAGGTACTTATCAGTATGTACTGTAATGAAAGTTTGTACTTACATTTCCCTTCTTCTTATGGTTAAGTGGGATATGGCATTATGTACTGGGGTTTCACTCAGTACAAATTAATATGTACTAGGTCTAACATGTAGACTTGTTCTAGACCTTGCAATTTTTTGTATAAATATGTATAACAAAGAAACAACAGTTGGCAGGACAAGTACTTGGGTTAAGTCTTGACTCTTTGTATTTCTATTTCCGTATTTGGCAGTTGGCAGTTTCGCGGCAAGAATCAGATAAAATGAAGCAAACCTATGATGGAGACTGAGAAAAAGCTCAAATTCAACAAAGAAACAATAGTTGCAGTGATGACCGTCGGATATCTAGAAGACAAGTCACTGAGGTTACCAGACTTGCAAGCATCAAGGATGAAAGGGAGACTGGAAGAATTATATCAACTTAATGAATTTGACACTCAGTACATATTGATATACATTATGATTTCGCTCAGTACATATGCACATGTATTGGGTTTTCACCAAGATTATATAAATATGTACTAAAGTTTGTTGAGTTATAGGGAGATATGTATTGCTAGTATTTCTGGCAGAATTTTATTTGCGCCAGGTTTTACAGTATAGGAAGATATGTATTGTTAGTATTTAAGGCTTCATACTATTTTTCTTGGTCTATTATGCTTGGTTGATACTACTAGTATATAGCAATACTATAACAAGCGTTGCGACATATTTAGTTTTATTATTGCAGACCATTTTTATAATAAAAAGTTATGAGTTTAAGTTCCAGTTTTCTTATATGTGCCAGATTTTATAATACATGCAGATATGTACTGTCAATTCTGAGCATCAAGCATTACATAATGTAAAAAACTAATATTCATATTGTCTAGATGTTGAATCACAACAGTATTGTACAAGAGACAACATTATCTATTATAGAATCATAACTGTACAATACAAGATACAACGTTAACCATCAGTTTCCACTCCCATACTGCTACGAGACCATTTATCAATCTATACCCAACCACAATTCCCTTACAAATACTATGTACATGCTAACATCTTCAGATCCACCAGCGTCATTGCATACAAAGTTAAAACCATCACCAGACCAATCACATATCTAGATCCTCATTCGGTCATCTCCCACCACAATAACAACCAACGCCTCCCAATTCACATCCTCTTGCATCATATCCACAATCACGGACGAAACTAGTTTCGTGGGTGCTTCGGTAATCTTTTTTATATTCTTCACATTACCTGAACAATCAACAAGGTTATTTTTCCAGTACAAATAGATATATATTGTAAGATAAGGGCACTTTTCAATTTTTACTATTGGATAGTAACAATCTGTACTGCCAAAAACAAATTGTTGGTATTCAAGGATCAGAAACTTAATACATGTCAATATGTACCGTAGGATCATATTCAAGCATAAACTATGGCTAAGGGTTTATTCTATACATAAAAGATATTTTAGCACAACAAAACATATTGATATGCACTGATGCTTAAGGAGAACTAAATAAGAGTTTTACATAGTACAATAAAATGTATTGATATGTACAGATGCATACACAAAACAACAAGGAAAACAACACATATTCATATGTACAAAGTAACATAGTACAACAGTACATGTATTGATGCTTATAGAGAGCATAAAGAGGGTTTCACATAATACAACAACACTTATTCATTTATGTACAATCAACGAGCTTATTTCATTAGAAACCAAAAGGACAAGAACATATTGATACGTATCTAATATAACGTAACCTGTCAACAATTGATGTGCAACAATACATATTGATATATTATGATCTATAAGCACTACATAAAGAGGCAAAATAGGCACTACATATCAGAATGTAACAGTACACTTCAATATGTAACACTACATTTTTTCAATATGTCAATATGAAGCACAAATTACAGAAAACATATTGATATGTAGTACACATATTAGCCAGTAATTCCTAGAATGTATTAGTTAAACAACACAACATTTCAATATGTAACAGTACATTTTCAATATGTAACAGTTAAACAACACTACATTTCAATATGTAACAGTACAATTTTTCAGGTTAAAGAGGCAAAAATAAGCAGTACATATAAGCACTACATATCAGTGTAGTACTACATATAAGCAGTACATAAAGAGGAAAAATATGCACTACATATCAATATGAAGTATTGCATATAAACCAAATTAAGGTAATTGATCTAGAAGGTAGTGCATATAAGCACTACATATCAGTTAAACAACACTACATTTCAATATGTAACAGCTAAACAACACTACATTTCAATATGTAACAGTACAATTTTTCAGGTTAAAGAGGCAAAAATAAGCAGTACATATAAGCACTACATATCAGTATGTAGTACTACATATAAGCAGTACATAAAGAGGAAAAATAGGCACTACATATCAATATGAAGTATTGCATATAAACACTACATAAGCACTACATAAAGAGGAAAAATAAGCACTACATATCAGTATGAAGTACTGCATATAAACACTACATATAAACACTACATATCAGTATGAAGTACTACATATAAACACTACATATCAGTATGAGGTACTACATATAAGCATTAATTCAAGGTTTCAATAAATGTAACAGTACATTTTTCAGGGTTTTGGGGATATTGCATGTCAATATGAAGTACATTTTTCAGGGTTTTTGATTTGATTTACCTTTTTCCTAAGGAACCTTACTCATACTTCTTGTTGTGGGAGATGTAGAAGCAGGGGAGTTTTCTGTTCGAGAATCATCAACAGATTTCTTTTTTATTTTCACTGATGTAGGAGATTTAGCAGATTTAGCAGTAGGGGAGTCTTCTGATGTTCGAGAATCATCAGATTTCCTTCTCTTTTTCACTGGTGTAGGAGATACTTCAATAATTTCTTCTGTAATCGTCCTCTTGATTTCTCTTCTGATACCCATTTCTTCTTTAATTGATTTGGATGAAAATTAGGTCAGAGAGACGGAGAAGAGAGAAGAAGTTTTCGTTTATGATAATAATGATTTTTGATTTTTTAACCTGATAATGTTGTTTTTGTTTACAAACTAATGGTTATTTTCATTTGATTTTTCAATTTGATTTCTGAACGGGTTTCAAAGAGATGGAGAAGAGAGAGAACGAAACTGAAAAAAGAGAAGGAAGACGAACTGCACATGGTTATAGTGTTAGGGGTATATAGGTAAATCTACTTGAATTTAAAGTTTATTGGACTAGCGATTAAGAAGAAGTTTTGGCTGGACTAGCCACTAAACCGTGTCGGGTTTAGTGGACTAAACAGGAAAAATCTCTTAGTATATAGCTTGTATATAAAGTTTCCTAAATTTGGGAATTCCTAAATCAATTCTAATCAGACTTTCATATACCCAGGCCGAGTAATCAGGAGAAGAGACTCTACTACTTCATGTTGACCTAGACCATGGGGTGGTGGTGTAGTTGGTTAGCGCGTAATCCCTCAGTATTTGCCGAATTTTTTTACAATCCATCAACCACAAAGAGTCTTGCACAAATAAACTATGTCTAGCCATGTGCAATGTTATTGACTTCAAAACCTTTTCCTAACTACCTTGCATGATCCATGTCGCTTGTGAGCCATGGAGCGATCAAATTTTTTTTTTTATATTTATTTTAAGAAAATATACAAGGAGTGGTAAATTACCAAGGCAGTTGCGAGGTAGGGCATCATTTATTTAGCATCATTTTTTTTTTTTGAAGGAATGAGGAACATGAAAGCGCGAAACTTCATTGATAATAATATATAATTACATAATATTCGATTACACCTATAAATCGAAATACATGATTAATACAATAATTTTGAACATAACCCTTTGTTCCACTTTAGATGTTATTTTTGGAGTTTTCACGCAGATTAAGAAATGGAGAGAAATATGAAGATTTCCCATCTATACCCTTAACAAAAGTCTTCAAACATTAATTGTTATTAGTGCATTTAAAAATAAATTTATAGTTCTAAGACAAAAAGTAAGGTGTTATTGGTAGTTTTGTGGAAAAATATGAAAACTTTCAAGTATTGTGGAACAAAAAAACAACCCTAAAACATCATCTAAAATGGAACGGAGGGAGTACTAAATATACGTAAACATACGATGCTTCCATAAGAGAAGTAATATGCCCAAATTCTTCATCGAAATTTGTAGTCTTTGATCATCACGTCCATAGATGGTTAAAAGAAAGATTGAACGAAACAGAAAGTCCTTTAGGAGATATGAGAAACCGTAATGACACAAACTTGCCATACGTTATCAGAAATAAAAACTATTTACAATATCAATTGCTATGCAATTTGTTTTACTTAGATATATATTAAATAGATAAATCTACCCGGATCTTAAATGAAATTAAAATCCGAGAAGAAAATGAGAAGATGGTTAATAAGATCATGTTTTATCACTACACCAAATCTAGGTTTTTGTAACAATGACTTTCCTAACTAATTTTATTTTGCTAACTCAAATGATCCATTATGATTCTAGTAACCCCTATAAAGAGTTAGCAAATTAAGAAATAGTTACCATAATTAGGAATTAATTCATAAAAATTAAATAACAATTCACAATGTTATACAATTAGTTATTCATTTCTAACACACTTGATACTAAATAACTATTTCAACTATTTCTACCCAAAATTTGATGTATACTAAAATAAACCCCATGTTTATAACTCTTTATCAATTTTCTTAGTAACACATGTAGGCATAGTAACACAATAATTTATTTTTGAATTTAGAAAATGTAAAATAGAGTTTTAAGATTTTATAAATCTTTTGTTTGGAACCAATTTAAGTTCTAGAACCTGAGATTAACTTATATCCTGGAACCAAAACGACATGGGAACCGCAACCTAACTTAACTATTACCTCGAATCTTCCGAAACCACAACTGCAGACCTCTATTATCTTTCTTCCCTTCCTTTTTTTTTTCGATCGGCTTTTCTTCCTTTCCACACCTGCAAATCCTCATAGGCTTTTAATTTTGGTCTCCCAAATTCTCAAAGGCGTTTAATTTTGGTCTCCATTATCAGTTGAAGGAATTAGAGGATTGGATCTCAGCCTTGCCTAATTTTGCTAGAAAATTACCAATTACAGGTTCGATTTCTTCCTCATTTTGTTGCTTTAGGTTTCTAATATCGAGTCTCTCAGATTTCGGTCTATGTGAATCGGGTGATCTCTGGATTATTGTAACATTGGGTTTAGAAATTAGATTTACATTGACTAACCTAATTGCATGATACTGCCCAAAATGTGTTTGCTTTCAATAATCGATTGATTGAAAATTCATATATTAACCGAGCCGCTGTTGGGAGGTAAAGTAATTTCGAGGCGAATTTGATCTGGTTCTAGTGTTACCTAAGTTGAACTTCCACCTCAAATATATTTTTGTTGATTCGTACTTATGAAGTGTTAGCCTAACTTGTATGCAACTTGGCATTCTTGAGAATAATAATGTTATGTTTTCCTGATCCGGGTTTGAGCATTGAATCCCAAATAATAATGTTTCAATAAAAAGAGGATTGAGTCATAAGTGAGTGTTTTTTTCTGGAATTTTGTTGTTTTTCCTTCCTTGTTCTATACATTTTTATTTGATTTTCTGGTTGACACCTGACCTCCCTTTAAAAACAGAAGAGTTCTTTCCATTACTTGACATCAAAATGATTGAACACCACTTTGCACACCACCAATGTCTGAAAATGTGACAGCCACAATGCCACCAATTTGCAAAACAGGCCTGTTTCTTGATCCCTTAAAATCTCCTTGAACCCAAGCTTTGGTCAGATGTCACTGGAATTGATTGTTCAGCAAAGTTCCCGAGAGGGTAATGTAAAAATTATGAATGTGTATATATACCGTTTCTTCATCACATGCATTCAGATTTCTAATGCACTTTGTTAATCTATGATGCCGTAGCTTCTTAAAAAAATTGTAGTAATTTTTTTATCGGTTTTCTATGTGTTCTGCACACATACAGTTATATAGTTGGGAATGGTCGAAAATGGCTAAGGCCTCTAAGACACACCATTTGAATTGTTAAAGACTGTTTAAGAGATTTCTATTTTTTCAATGGTTATTGATCTGTAACTGGTTTGGTTTTGAAGCTGCAAAGGCATATAGAGATTACTGATTAGGTTGGTTGTACCCCTGAAGAGGTGAGGCTTCTTTTAAATGAGCATCTAATAGTTCATCCACTGACGAAACTTAGAAAATGTTAAGAGTATGTAATTCACCTTTGGATGAGCATTCGTTTATTGTATCTGCCATTCTCTAATTAGTGCTATTCACTTATTGCAAAACCGTAGATGGTATCCCATGTTTCATTTTGAAGTATCAGCTTATAATTTCGAGTAGTGTGATCTGTAACTGTAAGCATAATCCTCTTGATTTTTTAAAATTAGATGCCCTGTCAGCCATGTAATGTGCGTTCCTCATGGTTCTAGAAAGTGCTATAATTAGTTCTATTCACGTATTGCAAAAATACTGCCGCTTCACACTAATAATAGCTATAATTAGCCATGCTATTAGGTGTTTCTTGGTTAGTCCATCTTGATTCCAAGTTCAGCAATACATGAAAATCGTCATCATATCATGTCACTATGAAGCATGTGCCAATGGAGCTGCACTGATTTTTTTTAACTGGACCCTTTGATCTGATTGGCTGTTTTAGTGTTAGTTTGACCTAGTGGTTGTTTTTAGAGACATTTTTGTTTTAAATCACGGATTGCTATCATTATTCCAAGGAAGAGTAGTTAATTATCATTTTACTATCTTTCGGCCTCCTGGTGTTGTTAATTTTTATTTTGTTCTTGCGGGTAATCCTGTTGTTGCACAATGTCATAATTTTGTACGATTTTGCTATTCATAATTCCACGAATTAGTTAATATTTCAAGTGTTCATGATACAACTCGATGAGTGATTTTTAATTCTCTTTATTTACTTTTTTGTTGCACAATTATAATTCTGCTTTGTGTTCCTATGGTTGATACTTCTAATCACACAAGTGTTTGATGTGATTTCTCATAAGTTGAAGTCTGCACTTGGAAGATGCAAGAAGATCAAAAGATTCGTGCTATTAGGAGGTGCTTGACTAAATATCAGGTGCATTTTTTTTACCTGGCTTTACCATCCTTAACCTATTTCTGTTCCTCTTTACCCTGCAAATCTATAGGATAGGACAGTGGCGAAACCAAGTTTCAAAATGGGGGATATGGAATTACTGGTTCTCCTCAAAAACACTAATGAACATTAATTCCTTGAGTCTGCACCATTGTAAGAGCCGGAAGCACTAAGACGGTGATGGTTGTTTCGATGGTTAAGCGAAATGAGGTCTGGTGTTGGAGTTACATGCAATTGCTATAGATATAATTCAGTTTTTAGCATTGATGTCTCAGTGACGGGAGCAGTTTAAATCCACTGAAATTGGTGCTGAATGATGGTATGTGGCCGTGTATATAGTTTAAGTGGTGCTTTAGATGACCTGGGATTAGAAGGGTGCTGTGAACGGAACTTAGAAGATCAATTGGAGCTATGTCCTTATTTTGGCAGAGTTGAATTAGTTATGGGAGTAATTGATTGAGCTGGTTGTAATCGGTGAAGGAAGGTGTTAAGACGGCCAGGGACTAGAAAGCGTTGCTGGGGTCTAAATATGGAAGTTGTTGCCATGGCCAATGTGAAGATACAGATGCGAAGAAGAAAGGCAGTGATGGTCATATCAATTACCTACAGTGGGTTCTGTCTGAAATTGGTGCTGGTTTTGGATGTGGAACAAAATTGGCAGTGGTGCTCATATCAATTTCATGGGTATTGAGCAGTGAAGTCGCGGGCTGTATGTCAGCTGATTTGAAGTTGTTTCAGGGATGATTCAGCTGTGGTTCGTTCATATCGTAGTAGGGATGATGGAGAAAGGTTGTGTTTTGGTATCTCGTCAAATCTCGTTCAAAACATACCAAATTTTTCAATTTTTCGTAATAATTTCGTAATTGTCTGCAAGAATTTCGTAATTATTCGTAAGAATTTTGTAATTGTGTATAGTGAATTGATATCTATTTCGTCAATCTCGTTCAAAACTTACCAATTTTTTCAATTATTCCTAAGACTTTCATAAGAATTTTGTAATTGTGTATAGTGAATTGATATCTATTTCGTAATTTTCGTTCAAAACTTACCAATTTTTTCAATTATTCATAGTTTGTTTGTCGTGATACCATATTCGAAGTTTGATTCGACACCGAGCTTCATATTTATCGATTTCGATGATGTATCATATTTGTTCAATTCACTTTTTGTGCTAGCTTGAGTTTGTTTGAGTGAGTTATTGTTTTCGTAGGTGACAATTTCGCTAGGTAATCATATGAATCTTGTAATTGTACATTGTTCGTATTACTTATGAACCTGTGGTGCAATGGTAGCACGTATGACTTCAAAGTCGGATTTGTGTCTTAGAAACTGATTAGTGACTCAAAATTATGTGCACTTACTTTCATTTCTTCAATATCGTTTTAAAAATGGATTCCCGAACATCCATTTAGATTGACCTTGTTTATAAGTGTATCTCAATATGATAACGTTCTGAAGACACAAGTTTGTGTTGTTATCCAACGAAATATCCAAAGTTTAAAACAAGATCGAATTCGTGTATCAGAAATTGATTAGTGTATCGAAATCCTCCGATTTCGTGCACTTGTTTCCATTTCCTCAAAATTGATTAGTCTGTAAGAACCCTCCGATTTCAATGATGTAACATGCTAATTTTGAATTCAGACCCTCCCAGAGCTTCATATTTATCTATTTCGATGACGTATCATCCTACGTTTGAAGTCAGAACCCTCTCGGAGCTTCTTGGTTCATAGTTTGTATGCCGTTATACCACATTTGAAGTTCATGATCTGTATTACTAATCGAAATTACTTCATGACCTCTGTTACTAGTCGAAATTCAAACGGGAAGCTCAAAGAGAAAGCACAAAAACACAAATAGAATAATAGTTCTTGATTTCATTTCTTATTCTTTTGATTCATTCTTATATATTTTTCGGATTAATTTGAAGCTAAGATTTTGGTGGCATGTTCCTCATATAAAACTCTACTTTGCTACAAATAATGAAAGTATTTAGAAATACAGAACTTTGGATTTTGGTCTTACGAAGGTTCAAAAGAAACACACTTCTGTTCAATCCGTATGAGAAGGCAAAACCAATTTTCCACCGTTCAAAAAATATCCACAATCCGTATGAGCAATTGAGGATCAATCTGCACTGTCCAAAAATTTTTATACAAAAACCAAAAAAAAAATTCTCCTCTCACTTTCCTTTTTCTCTTCTTTCCTTTCTCTTTCTCGATCTGTTCTCTCCTCTCTAACTCTCTAACTCCGCTGCAACCAAAACCCTAAGATAACTGCAATAATTTCTTTCCTAACTGAAATCTATGTCTAGAGACTACAATCCAACGAAAACACCGAAAGAAAGAGTGAATCGAAATTGAAGAGGTGAGTTGTGAAATCAGCATTATCATCATGTCTTAGGTAAGCCCCTTCGCTTTTTTCCTTCACTGATTCTTTGTTGATTTTGATTCTAATTTCAGACAACTCCATTGATTTTATGAAACCGATCGAACTCTCTTCTTCTCTTCTACTTCGACTTCGACTGCTGTCTTCTCAATCCAGATCTTCCTTCTTCGATTCCACCGATGATTACCATGACCACCACCAGCAGCAACATCACCACCGCGCCAACACCTCAAAGAAGATGAGTTAGAATTTAATTCTCAAACTTCAGAGAAGAATTTAAGAATTAGGGTTTCTTATAGAATTAATTCAAATTGGATTTGGTGATATACAAGATGAAATGAGGAACGGGATGAAGTTAAATTGGTTGATTTGAGCTGTTCGTGAAGAATCGGATGAAAGTGTTATATTTATTTATTTGAATCAGATGAAAGAAGGGGCTTGTTTTGATTTGGTTGATGCAAGCTATTATGAGGTAACTGTTCTTTATTTTAACCTTATAGATTGTTTTTTTTTATGGTGTTGCTATTTTAGTATTGAAGTTGTTTGATAAGGATTAGATGCAGGAGTTAGGTATGAATTGTGAAGGTAAAAAGGAAACAGAACTGAATATGGATTATTGGTGGTGTAGGTACTGAGATGGATATGCAGGTGATGGTTCTGAAGTGTTGCAACTCTATTTTGTTTTTATTTTGTTTCATTCTGTTTTAGGCAAATTACTAGTTTTCTTTAGATGTTTATTGGCATTAGGGATTTGGTTAAATTGCAATTTCATTTTTTCTATGTATAGGCATGTCACAGAGACCTGACTAGTGGCTAAGGAATATGTTGCTTGTAGGATTAAGGAGTCTTTCTGCTACTTAACCTTTCTCGATGTTGTTTTCGTTTCAAATTGATAATTGTATTTTTTTTTGTTTTAGGAAATTAATGGGAAGGAGGTACAAATCCAGCTTACCGGGTTTAAGGAAAAAAATACTGGGAAGTTTATGAAAGAACTGTGGAATTTACTTCGTAGTGCTAAGTAGAATGCTAGTGGTGTACCTCAGCAGTTTTTGGATGCTAAAGAAGAGGAAATTAAGAAGAAAAAGGTCAGTTTCTTAGTCCCTTCAGCATAATTTGATAAATTACCTTGATTGTTTATTAGGTGGCTAATATTTGTATTTTCATTTTCATCTATGTGCATTACAGGAAGAAGCAGATCGGATTACACTTGAGATTCAAAAGAAGATGGACATAGAGCAGGAGAAGGCTAAGGAGTAAGGAGATGGTAAATGATTCATGCTATGTTAAAGTTTAATTTCATAGTAGAGTGGTTTTTTGTTTTGACTTTCGTATGTCTTTGTTTATGATTATGACGTTCAGCTTGCTTCTGCAAATTATTTGGGTTCATATCCTTCTTTACCTCAAACTAATGTAGGATGGCGAGGTTGATAAAACGAGGTCTCAGAGTGACGGTTTCCATTCCCTCCCGAAGCGTTTGCCGCCCGTAGGCGAAGAAGATATAGCATTTCAAGAAAGGAACGGTTCGAGAGGAAACAACAAGTAGGAATTAACAAGTGATCTTTTACAATCTATCCTGCTGGCATGTTTCTGTTTTTGAATGAAAGTTTTGCTGCTATTATGGATGTTCTTGTTATTCAGTCAAGCAAGCACTTCTTATCAGAAGATCTAATAAATTTTGTTTCAACATGTAGGAGTTTTTCATCATTGAGATTCTAATCATTTGCTTGTATCCACTGGTGTCATGAGGTAAAAGATGTATTTGGTTTTGGTTGGTTGCAAGTTCAAATGGGAAAATGTTTATGTTGAGTTACTGTACTAAACCTCTATTAGCCAACACATATTTCAGAGACTAAGTGATTTTAATCTCTGTTCGCAGGATCTCGAGGTTTAAGTATCCGAGTGACTTAATTTAGACTTACCCAACAGAAACTTATTTGTTGTAACAGTCAGCTATGATTCCCTTTGGAAAATGAACATAGTCAGTTATCCAACTTACCAATTTTTGCAGACCTATGGATACTTAGTTCGGCATATATGAGATGGATTTGCCTGGCCTTTTCTATTCCAAAGTGGATGACTTTTTAATTGACATGTTACCTACAGAGACAAAATTGGCAAAACATACCAGACAGCTGGAGTGCTTTATGAAGTGTAGTGTGGTGTTTCGAAGACTGTTTCTCTTGAGGTTAGTCCTTTTTTGGTGTTTTTATTTTTTGAAATTTTTGAGACTTTCTTTTGTTATTTTTCTGCATATCTCAGATATTTTCAATTCTTGGCACATTTTGGGTGTTGCTTTTTGAGTAGCTCATTGCTGCTGCTAAAGATGTCCACGAAAAGGAGGCAATCTAAAGACCGTATAACATTCTACCATTTAGATCTCCACATTCAACACATATGAGGTAAAAGATATATTGATTTTAATTGTAGTTTTGGTCAATTTTTTTATACTAAGATTTGGTACGAATTATAATGCTGTGTACAGTTTCATTCCAAATCCTAAACTATAACATTATCTGTGTCAACATGGAAAGCTATAGTTGTGCTGATTTAACCAACTGTTTTTTGCTCAATGTTTCATGTGTGAATTAACCAACTGTTTTTTTCTCCTTGCTACAGGTTGTGTTGCAAGATATGGGGAAGTATCAAAGGAAACCGACATCCTACCAAAAACAATCTAGGCCCCCTGCTTTCATTTCGAGTAGCTGCTTTTTTGTAAAATACTTTAAGTCGTTAATTTGTAATTTTTGCATTCGTTCTTCAATGTAAACTTAAGGGAGTGTTCTGTGCTCCTTGATTATGATTACGTAATACATGTGTTTTTCCTGTGTTCAAACTTTTTTTCTTGATTACTTCAAGTGTTCATGGATGGATGGTAGCAGGTTCAAAAGTAATACTTATAATCAGACCGGACCTTTTCAGGTACACCTGAAACTTTCTGATGACCGGCAAATTGCAGGTCCGGTAACCTGAAACTTTCTGGTGACCGGAAAATTGCAGGTCCGGTCACCTAAAACATAAAGACACATGTCATTTGCTTAGTGGCCATGTTCATAGTTATAGAGATCGTTAGCAAAATTATAACACAATCTCCACGTTAGAAAGTAAATATCAAGTGTAAGATGTTAATAGTTAGGATAAATATTGTAATGCAAATCAAGTGTTAGGCTATTTAATTTCCCTAACCGACTAAACGAGTTAGGAAAAATTCTAACACATTATATAACACCCAATCGATAACCATTTTTCTTAGTTACGGAAATTAACTTGTATTTTTCAGTAACACTTTATTCCCATTAGGAAATTCTTGATTTGGTGTAGTGTATGGAACATGTCAACGGTGTTGACCCGATGCGCCACTCAGGCATATTTGGCATATATGATCCTTTATACGGGTCAAGTCTCTCAAGATTGTGGAAGCCACCCTGGCTAGCAAGTGAAGGGCGCAGCGAGCACACACGTCCAATGGAGGCACAAGGCATTGGATAGGAATAAATTATTTATTATTAGAGATAATATATTTATTTAGGTATTTTATTATATTTTAAGTATTTTATTATTTTATTTAGAGTTTATATTTGTTTGGAATAGTATTTTAGGAGTAGTATTGTTTTTCTTATTTTCCAAGTAATGTAGCCTATAAATAGGCCTTATCAATTGATTAATCAAAACAAGAAAATTATTAAGCAAATTGCTACCCTTTGGTTTATTGATTTCTTTGAATCATGACCTTTTGAACTTGAGCTGCTGGCCGTTGATCAAGAAACAAATCGTTTCTTATCAATTGGTATCAGAGCAAGTTCTCTCATATCCCAACTTCCGCAACACCATTAATCCATTACCATCTCCTCCATCAATTCGTCATCAGCACCATTAATTATCCTTTCATCTTTATCCATCACAAAAACAAAAAAATAAAATAAAAATCGAAGTGCAGCTGAAACAGCGTTGGATTTCTTTGTCAACAAGTTCTTCTATTGGTATCTTTTGTCGCGGGTAATCATTAACATCAACTTTGTGTTATTCTTGAATTAAGTTTTTTTTTTTAAGTTTTGCATCACCATATACCATCACGTGCATCATCACCATCACTTGATTAGTAAACCCAAGGTATCATAATATTTCCATCTTGCACGTGTTGCATAGCAATAATTTCCATCATAATATACCTCAGTTTGCAACTGCATAGAAAACCAAAGCATAGTAATTTTTATCTCATACGTACGTGTCTTGAATTGTTTAAAAAAAAAACTAGTCATAAAAACCCAAGGTGATCGAACTTGTGGTACAAAAACCCCACTCAAATGTTGGGATCCATTAAAACTCCATCTTAAACAAAATTGATACAAAAACCCCAAATTTTAAAAAATTGATGCAAAAACCCCAATTTTCAAAATTGGTTGCATCAAATTTTATGATGAAACCAAAATTTGGTTTCATCAAATTCTTTGGGGTTTCATCAAATTTTATGATGAAACCAAATTTTGGTTTCATCAACCGCGAGTTTCTTTTGTTTTGTTGGGGTTTTTGTGTTACTTTTATTTTGATGGCTTTTTTGTGGATGGATAGTGACACCTTTGGGGTTTTAACTCGCGGACCGAAAAAAAAAAACGTGTCTTGCATTGTTTTTCCTGTCCATTAGTTGCATACCTAACGTACATCAAAACCCATTTAGCCCAACAAACAATCCCAGCAGTCCATCCAATTTCTATGCGATATGTACCAAGAAACCAACAAAAAGTTGTTATGTCAGCGATTTGAGGGCAGAGATCCCGAGGGTTGGTTATTTCAAGCACAATTAGCTTTTGAATTCCATAAAATTCCGTCGGAAGACTTTGTGAGCGTAGCTAGTGATCACTTTGTCGGTAGTCCGTTCAAATGGTATAAGTGGATGCAAGATTCACTACAAGAAAAACGGCCTTTGACAACACTGCAAAGCCGTTGTCGAAATGGTATGACAACGTTTTTCCAGACGTTGTTGAATGGGGGGGGTTGTTAAAAGATTTGTGTCTTCGACAACAGTTTATATCCATTGCAAGAAACGTTGTCATATCAACCATCTGACAACAGAAAAAAACCATTGTCAGATGACCTAATGACAACAGAAAAAAACCATTGTCAGATGACCTAATGACAACACAAATAAACCATTGTGAGATACATATGACAACACAAATAAACCATTGTGAGGTACCTTATGACAACAAAAATAAGCCATTGTGATATAGCTAATGACAACAAAAATAAACCATTGTGATATAACGTAATGACAACAAAAATAAACCATTGTGGTATGCGATTATGACAACACAAGTAAGCCATTGTGATATGTCCCAATGACAACATTTCATTTCCATTGTAAGAGGTACATGTTTAACAATAGATAAATTGTGTTGTCTAAGTACGCAATTCACAATTCTATTAATCCGTTGTTGAAATGTATTTATATTTAAAAAAAAATTAATAAGAAATTAAAATTTTATATAACCGCCTGAAAATGTAGTTCACTTCTTTTGCTAATGTTTGAAATAATTGAAAACACCAAGACTCAAAGAAGTATATAAAGTTGATATTGACTTTCTCACTCCTTACGGGAAGATGCTTGATGACCCCTCGGATATCCTTCTTTCCGAAACTTCTACAAACTTGCATTTAACTTTTAGTGCCGATACCTAAAAGCATTGTGATGGTTGCAAACACTTTAGCATAAAAGCCTGTAACATTCAAGCGTTGTATAAGTAAGCAAAACATTAAGAAGGGAAATGCATTCTAGCTAAGATTGTCAAGCAGTAGAAAAACATACATATATATATATCATTTTTATGATTTCCGAGGATTTGAACCATACCATGTTATGTCTATGACGCTAGGAAAGTGGACCAAGTTCACAAGTAGTTTCAAAAGCATTCCTTGTATTTGACATACACTGTTGTTTGTGGAAACAAGTAGCACAACAAACATCATCCTGCACACAACATATATATAGGTGCTCTTAGATAAAAACATGAAAAATAATATCTCAAGGAGATGACATTACAGTCTAAGGAGATGTGTCACTAAAGTACCTAGAAAGGGAAATCCTAAAAGGCTCAGTGCAGACAAGTGATCCTCTTTGAACCATACCATGTTATGTCTATGACGCTAGGAATGTGGACCAAGTTCACAAGTAGTTTCAACAAGATTCCTTGTATTTGATAGCACTCGTTTGTTTGTGGAAACAAGTAGCACAACAAACATCATCCTGCACACAAAATATAGGTGCTCTTAGATAAAAACATGAAAAATAACAGCTCAAGGAGATAACATTACAGTCTAAGGAGATGTTTCACTAAAGTACCTAGAAAGGGAAATTCTAAAGGCTTCAAAGTGTGACAAGTGATCCTCATTAAACGAATCTACCGTCAATAAAAGTTGAAATAACCAGGTTCATATCTTACCACCACTTAAGTCCGCCATAAATGAAAACAAGGTCCTCAATAGCAGCAGTTGCATGCCTACAACGTCTGTCAACTCAACATCGCATCTCCACGTCGCATCGCACTATATCCGCGCCTTTGGTGGTTGTTGCAAAGGCTTTTGTGTCACAATTGCACTCCAGCTGCAATATCCATCAGTACAACGAAAAAAAAGAGATAACATCCAAAAAAAACTCTTAGTAAATGTTTGGGGACAACATATTTTATATCTTCATTATGAATTTATATCTTCATTAGGCATGCTCGATTGTAAGATGAAGTGAGTTGATAAAAGAAAGGACAATAGTTGAACTTTGAAGTATTACCAAATATAAGTAGAAAATCAATATGGCATCCTAATATCCCTCCACAAAGAAAAAGAAGACCATCATAAGTGCACAAGCTTTGCATACCTACGCTAACACATCGCAAAAACAAACGTTAGAAATGAACATTTCATTACAAATCTATAAAGATCAAAAAATCAAGTAAATATGGATGATACTGACCCACACACCCGCATAATATCCAATATGGTCCTGCCCTTCCTTTTCCCTCCTCCTTTATCCGGCTTGGGACCTAAGAAAAACCATTTTATTGGCATGAGTTAAAAAAGGTGTTTACCTATAAAAGATAACATGATATTATATACATATATATAAGAACCCGTGAAGTTGTTCACATTACAAAATATACAAAATAAGTATCCAAACAACTTCCTCAAAAGAAAGCATACCTGAAAAAAGGATAAAATTGGCATTTCGATCCACTATACAGAAGCCTAATACCAACAAAAAGATAGATCCATCCGAAAATATCTACAAGTTAACATGTCTAGCACTAAAGCTAATTAGATGAACTCCTATTCAACTAAAGCATACCTACAACAAAAAGAGAAAACTGTATTTCGTTTCATGGTACCTAAGCTTCATACCAACAAAAAGATAGAACCGTCCGAAAAGATCTACAAGTTGACATGTCTAGCACTAAAGCTAATCGATGAACTCCTATCCATCAAAAGAAAGGAATGACATATGCCATGCAAACAGTTGTTCCTTCAGCCTCCCCTACTTCCTTTAAAAACTAGTTGGCTTCCATAAATGAGCTTCGGGGACCACCGGATTATCCACCCAAACAGCGATGCATCATTTCCTAATGGAGTGCAAAGTGAACATTTCTGCAAGACCAACGAACGCTACTCGCCTCCTGCAACAATATCTCCTTGCCAACTAAGCAACTTGCAAGGTTGATCCTCCACAAAGCTTGTTCACACCAACATTGTGTGCATTGCTATCAAATTTTGACTAGCCAAAGTTCAACACAATAAAAAAATTAGTACATGGAAGCTTCAAGATAAACATATATACAAACATGACTTTCAAAACTTACTTGAGGTGTGGCTACTTGTGACTGATCATTACATGGGCCGCAATCCGTTTTTCCGATTCCTACCCGTGAGAAGAAGCCTAAGTTAAAAACAAATTCCAATATTTAAAAAATATTTAACTATGCTAAACAATATTTACCTCATATAGAATGTCCACTTTAGATTCCACGTCAGCGATCTTTGCGAAAAGAGAACTGATAAACTTAGTACTTTGAGCCTGGGCCTTCAATTTTGAACGTGTAACTCCATACCCTAAACCCGTCGGTCTTCACCTCTAGATTTTGCAAGAGGATCCTTCTTAAGTGATGTTGAAGAGGATTGGCCATTGTTTTGCATCTCCAACATCTTGAGTTTACACAAATCAATACCATCAAGTAGTTGTTTTTGTTAAAAAAAAAACAGTATCAAATCAATTAATGCATTCTTGTTCTTACCAATTTTTGCGAAACAATCGAGTTTGTGTTTTTTCCCTTCCCATTTCCTTCGGTCAGATTTTTACGAGGATAAATTACATGCACCAAAATAGCAAAATGTTCAAATATTAGTACTCACCAAAAAATACAAACTATTACAACTTCCAAGGATAAGTTATAGGTCTTTACCTGTGGTGCCATAGTGGTTATAATCTCCAGAGCAGGTTACTATATCCAGCTGCTATTATGACAAAACGTTAATTATTGAGATACAAATAATTTCAAAGCATTTATACTTGGAAGGTCATAGCATAACACAAAATAAGTGAGACAGAACAAACACAAACAATGAAATCCAAATACACATATTCAACCATTCAAGAGTCATAACCAAAGGCTACAAAAAAGAACAACAAAGATAAAAGCATCCACTTCATTCACAACCATCATCGCTATCCAGATCAACATTAGGAAGTGACAAAATATCTAATGGTTGATAACCCGTATCAGCACTTTCATCATATAGTTCTAATTCATGGAAACCCCTCGGCGGCGGTTTCAAAACCACAAAAGCATTCCAAGAGAGATTTGTGAAACTTACCAAGTTGTCTAGATCTCAAAGCCTGGAGACAAATAAAAAACACAAAAACAAACTTATAAATATCATGAGCCACATAAGTATAAAAAATCAGTTAAAACAATAGCATTTCAAGAAAAAATAATTACAACCATACTTGCCTCTGAAATTGTTCTTGACTCCAAATTAGAGCTAGCTGCAATCATCCACAAAATAGTAAACAAATTTAGGTAAAACGAACACAAATCTTTCTTTATAATAAGAGACCCAAAATCGCCACATGCCAACACCACAATCACTCTTGATTGTAGGAAATCCACATCAAGAAGATTTTCCAAGTCATCACAAGTGAAGTGCAAAATCCAGATTCTTCGGCGAAAAGGAACCTAATACAATGAATAGAAAACTTCTTCTACTCAATTTCCATGTCAGTGCACTGTCATCATATCATTAGACCCATCTCCTTCCATAAAACTTGCATAACAAACAACTAATAGTCGAATACAAAAGACACCATACTACCCTGGCTTCCCTTACAATAGAACATATCTATATAGTTTGCTAAAATGGGTGGTAGCTAATTTGTTGAAAAAAAAGAAAAGACATGAAGTACTAAGAATAGAAGACATGAAGTAATAAGAAGAGAAGATAGAGACTGATATATACATCACGGCACGCAAATAAGAAAAAAGAGTTCTTGATCTACCGTTGTACAGTTAACAAGCAAGCTTAATGTATGAAGCACCTCCCACTTTAAGGTGAGGAATGATTACATGCATCCTATCCTATGACACCATCCCCAAATAATTGTGTAAGTTCATTCCATTACAAAATTTGAACTTTTTCACCTTATGAGATGACGATCGTGCATATACATCTATGTATGCACGTGGTATAGTGTATATAAGTTAATATGCAAGACAATTTGGTATGATTGTATAGGAATGCCGAGAAATGGCAATTACAATTAGGAAGCAGGGGAAAAAAAACCAAGTCTACATTGGATGCGCCATAGTGTATTTAAAAGAGAGAAACACCATTCAGAAAAACAACAAAAAATCAATCAAAAATTAAAATAGATGTACATGATGCTGAAATCATGTCCTACATAAGGTCAATGACTAACCTCAACCATTCTTCTTCTTCTTCTAACATACAAACATCATCATTCAGATACATGATTCACTAAACATGATACTGATCTTAGTAATCAAATCACATAAAACCATCCTAAACATGATATTTCAGGGATCTAAGATTACTTGCAACAGAAATTGAAGTAACTACAACAAATGTAAACACTAAGATTAACACTAAAATACAATCTATTTGCTGCTTCAAATACAACATTGACTAAACATGTTACTAAGCATACAAAATCATATAAAACAAACAAATGTAGAAACTAAACTAAAAAACCAACTGTAATAAAAAAAAAAAATTAAGCAGGGAAAAAAAACAGAAACTCACCCATACAACATAATCCACTCCTGGGTTGTTGATGCTGATGATACATATAAACCCACAAATCTTACCTGAAAAGAATAATCACAGACCATTAAATTAGTTTCAAAAATAAACACCAAATCAGTAACAAAATGTAAGATTTAACAAGAACCTTAAAAAAATATCCAGAATCATCTAAAGAAACCCATAAAAATTAGAAAATCAAAAACCCCTATATTCCAATAAGAATACAATTTATCAAAAAGGAAAAATACAGAACAAACTAAAATCAATAAGAATTTCAAAAAAAAAAAAAAAACACACACACACAAAGAGACTCTTTGGAATCTCACATGTAAAAAAGAAAAACCTTAGACCCTCTTTCCGCCCAAACCGAAATATCTGATAAAGATTAACAGTTAAAAGGTTAGTAGTGGTACGATTAACATCCATTTCAAAAACCCTTATTGTAAAAATGAAATCTTATTAGCTCTTACAGTTCAAATCGAGCAAAAAATGATCTCAAATACACATGCATTCCAGATCTAACAAAACCCCTAAATTTTTCTTCAGAAAATTAATTTTTTTTTTACCATGTTTATGAATCGAACATAGACAAGACCATCTAGCCATATTCTGGTATTCTAATCTTAGATGAAATTAGAAAAAAAAAAATCAATCGGAAACTCTCAATCAGATGGAGAATAGATGAGGGAATGATTGAGAGAGGAAAAAAAATCAAAGAGAAAGAAATTCCAGATGGAGATGATGGAGAGATAAAGGAATAATTACTAACTATACCTTCTTCTTACTCCACTGCTGAAGAAAAGGGGAAGAAAGGGGGTTTTTGGTTTTCTTCGTACTTAGCTGCCTAAAGAAAGAAGGTCTTTTTTTTTTGGTTTAGTTTAGTTTTTGGTTCTATCCAGATATGGACCAAAACAAAGCTTTTAAGGCAAGATATAAAAAGCCCACGGACCATATTTGCCGCTCACAAAGTCAAATTTTGCCGCTCACTTTGCCGCTCACTATTTCACCAAAAGTTAAACTTTGCCTCTCATGTTTTGGCAAGTATATTTTTTTGCCCGCTCATGTTTTTTTACATGGGTTATTTAGGGGCGACCCCAACACAATTAGGGGCGACACAAAACGACAAAATAGGTCATAATCGGTAGGTTATTTCCGGGGCTTTTTTTTTAATGGCCAAACTACCCTTTACAATCGGTAGGTTATTTCACAATCGGGAGTAAATTTAGTTTGTATAACTTCCGAATATAAAGTATCCCCAAAATAAAATCCTATATCTTTTGAATTTTGATTATCCTATAATCGGTAGTAAATAAAGTTATCTTGACTACCGATTATACAGTAGACCTAGTGCAACGGATATATTGAGAAGAAAGAAAAGGGATAGTTTGTTCAGACCTCGAATTATTCCTAGGAATAAGGACTATGAACGAAGATAATTATTTAGACCTCGGTTTCCCGACTATAAATAAGAATCAGAATTAAACTTGAAGAAGTTCAATAAAAATAATTTGTATTAATCAAATTCAACTGTTCTAAACAAAAAATAGAAGATCCTTAAATAGACGTGGGAAAAAACCCTAACTTGTGCGACAAGAGAGGATGAAAACAACCCACAACCGACTCAAACTCTAAATTTTCTATTTTTGGCAAATTTGAGATTTTCCTAAATAATGATAGTACTTATCAAAACAAACTACGGGCCACAAACGGCGACTCAAACGGACTCCTAACGAAGAAGTTATTAACAAAATAAAACTTTCCTAAAACGGCAAAAATGGGTCTAAGACGCCCGAGACAATGGAATATGGCTAAATTTAGAAGACCAAGGCAGTCGTAGACACCCGCCGGTCTGTTTCACAACAGTCGGGTCTTTTGCCTCCAAATAGGCGATGGCGTACTCGTCTGCATCAAGACCTTTGATAAAAATGCTACCATAATCGGTAGAGAATTTTTAGGTTATTTAACTTCCGAATATAGAGTAGCCCCAAAATGAAATTTTGCAAAAATCCTCTTTTTTTTGAATTTTGGTTGAGCCTATAATCGGTAAGAATGGAAGAGTTATCATGACTTCCGATTATACAGTGGCTCTCTTTGCAAATATCCTACCATAATCGGTAGTCAAGATAGTTCATATAACTACCGAATATAGAGTAGCCCCAAAATGAGATTTTGCAAAAATCCTTTTTTTTTGGAATTTTGGTTGAGCCTATAATCGGTAAGAAAGGAAGAGTTATCATGACTTCCGATTATAGGTTGCCCCAAAATGAGTTTTTTTCTAACTCAGCTTTGAATCCTAGTTTCTTTTCCTTCAAAGATTTTAAAATAGACAAAAAATTAACTTGACAATGCACTTTAAACGTTGTGAAAATATAGGATCAACAACGTTTTTAAAAGAAACGTTGTCGAAAAGCTACCTTCATCACTGTTGTTTGGTTGGGATAGGATTCAACAATGGTTTTATAGGGTAAGTGTTGTGGAAAGCTTATTTATCGACAACGTTTCGCAAAACGTTGTCATATATCCGTTGTCAAAGGCCATTTTTCTTGTAGTGATTATATTTTAGGATCGTGGAAGAATTTTTGTTTTGATTTATTAAAGCGCTTCGGAAGTGATAACCCAACTCTAGCACTAGCTAATTTGCAGCAAGATTTAGACGAAAGTCGTGCTTATTGGAAATCTAAGTTCAAGGAACATCAAAGAGCTAAAGTCATCAAATCACACGATGTTGCAACTACATCTAATTATTCCACTACTGTGATTCCAAAACCCATTGAGCCGATTATTGTTTCTAATACAACCAATATTTCTTTGGAAGTTGTCGACAAAGAAGGTGGAATGGCAATACCATATGGGGAGCCTCTATGTGTATATACAGTGGACTTGGAGGGAAAAGTCCCATTTAAGGAGGGTGGAATGATAAGACCACGTTTTATGGACCATGTGAACGGTGTTAACCCGATGCGCCACTCAGGCATATTTGGCATATATGATCTTTTATACGGGTCAAGTCTCTCAAGATTGTGGAAGCCACCCTGGCTAGCAAGTGAAGGGCGCAGCGAGGCCGAGCACACACGTCCAATGGAGGCACAAGGCATTGGATAGGAATAAATTATTTATTATTAGAGATAATATATTTATTTAGGTATTTTATTATATTTTAAGTATTTAATTATTTTATTTGGAGTTTATATTTGTTTGGAATAGTATTTTAGGAGTAGTATTGTTTTTCTTATTTTCCAAGTAATGTAGCCTATAAATAGGCCTTATCAATTGATTAATCAAAACAAGAAAATTATTAAGCAAATTGCTACCCTTTGGTTTATTGATTTCTTTGAATCATGACCTTTTGAGCTGGCCGTTGATCAAGAAACAAATCGTTTCTTATCAATGGTTAAAAAAGTTCGATGGAGAAGATGAAGATAACTACCAATAGATGAATATAATTACTCCCTAGGAAGATAATTGTTTATGTTAAGAGATAAAGTTGTAGATCAAAATTGTATATATCATTTATTAAGTGGTAGACATCATTTATTTATGTGAAGCTCAGACTTTAAACTCAACTTGGGGGCTTTCTGAACTCAACCCTCCATCCTTAGCTCTGCACTTGCAACCTTTTTTCCTTATAGTACCATGGCCAACGCCCTTATCAGGGTGATCTTAGAATCCAAAGACTAATTTACAACAAGGTGATGAAACTTTCTGGTTTAGCTCAGAGCCTCAGAGGACTAAACAAGAAAGAACTTTTTTTATTTTCTTGTACTGGTTGTACCTACTAAAGCGGAAGACAGTACTGACTGAAACGAATTGTTTAGCTGTTCGTTTATTAAAGAAAAGACCTCTGCTAATATTCACTTTAGCTAGAGGAATATTATACAAAAATCGGGTACTAGCTCCAACTTACAGCCTGAATCACTAAATCCCGGCCAATATTTGTGGAGTAGCTAGTAGTCTTTAAATAGACCATGTATTGAAGGATTAGTTGGTAAACTACTTTGTGGTAATTGAATTTTTGTCCCTACTTTTGATGGTCTATACAAATATCCTTATCACATAATAATTTTGTCCCTCTTTATGTATAAGCCCATCAGGTGCCCATCAATAATTTAGGGACTTCCAAATATACCCCAGTTTTTAATCTTTATACCTTATAGACTTCTGCTTCTTCTTATCTCCTTCATTTCTCATCCGCAGAAAACGTTTGAGCTCACCATTTTCATCTCCGTCGCCACCACCAGCAGCATCTCCATCGCTGCACCACCACCAGCAACATCTCCATCGTAACCATCTTCATTTCATTCTTCTTTGTTTCAATTTCGTCGCTTCACCACCTTCACCATCTTCTCTGCCGCTAAATCAATCAAACCCAACCACCATATCCATCGATTCAACCACCTCCATCTATATCGTCGCCACCACAAACACCCCCGCCACGTTCAACGCTACAATCAAAAGGATCTATCACAAGTTTTATGTTCGAGTTTTTTTTTTTTATGTTAAACACTGATTTTTGAAACCAGATCCATTCGATTTTTAGGTTTTCAATTTCAGAATTCCCAATTGAAGCTTCAGAGAGATCAATCTTTGCATGTTGTTGTTAGAGTTGGTGGTGGTTGTTGATATTGATTTGTAAGTTCGATGGAGAATGAAATTCGAGATCTGAAATTTTAGAGGGTTTGAATCAGATCGGGAAAGAGATTTTGGAATCGAGAACTTCTGAAGAAGTTATGAATCCGAGACTATGAATAAGGTGTCATTGCTATTAGTTTTAAGAATGAAAATGGTGGTGCATCGAGATGGGAGTTGCCTGTGATGGTTTGATATGAATTTTGGTGATTAGTGGAAGAAACATCAAGGGTTTTCAGTGGGTTGATTCGAAATGGAGAATGAAGATGGTGGTGCTACTATTGACAGAAGGTACAAGGGAGATATGATGTTGTTCAAATATGAGAAGAAGGTGTTTGCAGCTCCCTTGATTTTGGGTTTGGTTGTTTTGGTGGCTGTGGTGGTGCTGTTGATTAAGGATATTTACTTAATTAGAGGTAATAATCATGTTTATCTCCTTTCGTCTTTTCATTTTTGTTATACTCCGTCGATAAAATTGGTGTTGGATTTCGGTTTTGGTGGTGGTGCTGGAGATGTGTGATTTGTTGGTGGAAAAACATCCATTGTTGATCCAACTGAAATGGATAAACATCTATTGTTGATTCAACTGAGATTGGTTTTGAAGCTGGTCTTGGAGCTGTTGGTGTTTATGAAGCTACATGTAATGAAATATGGTGGTTATCTGGGTTGAAGAAGGAAATGATATTGGATCAACTATGGTTGTTGATCCATATATTTTGGATCAACTATGGTTGTTGATCCATCTATATGGGATCAACTATTGTTGTTTATCCTTTGACCTCATGCTTTTGTAGTTTAAATCATGTAAATTTGTCCCAATGTTGAACTTGTGGTGCAATGGTAGCATGCCTGACTCCATGTCAGATGATGCGTGTTCGACTCACGCCAAGTTCAATCCATTTTACATGGATAAGCTATCATTATTGATCCAATTTTACATGGATCAAATTCCATTGTTGATCCACTAAAATTGGATCAACTTCTATTGTTGATCCTTTTTTCTTGGATAAACTAGATAAACTTCTAATGTTGATGGTTTTGTTGGTGAATCTGAAACTACAGCTGATGAAGTGGTAGCATTTTTCCATCAGCATGGATAAACATCCATTGTTGATCCAACTGCAATGGATAAATTTCTACTGTTGATCCAACTGCAATGGATAAACATCCATTTTTTGATCCAACTGAAATGGATCAACTACTTTTTGTTGATACAAAAAAATTTGAACCATGATGATGGTGGTGGCGGTGGTGGTGGTGGTGGTGGCGGTGCAGAGTGGTGGTGGCGGCGATTTACTTTTAATTTGTGGTGGAGGAGGACTAGTGGTGGTGTAATGGTGGCGGTGAAGGAGTGGTGGTGGAATATTGGTGGTGGTGGCGGTTGGTAGGTGGTGGTTGTTGAACGGTGGTGGTGGTGGAATGGTAGTTGAATGTTGGTGGTGGTGGTGCTAGTGGTGGTGGTGAAGTGGTAGAGGAAGAAATTTGTTGTATTTTGAAATAAAGAAAAATGTTATATGAGTGAGGGTATTAAGGTAATCTAATATTAAATGGATAAGGTTATAAAAAAGGAGGGACATAATTATTGTTGCATAAGGATATATTTGTAGGGAGTTAAAAGTAGGGACATATAATTAATATACCCAACTACTTTAATTATTAAGGAGCCAAAACATTATAAAGAAGTGGAGTAAGTTGATAATAACAACTCCTCCTGCTCATTGCGCTTCACAACTCCTCTCAAACAAATCTTCTATATAAGCTTAATCCATGTCAAACCATTTCATCAAAAACAATCAAAAACAACAACTAGAGCTCCATTTCTCTTTCTCTAAATTTTCTTTAATCTCAACTAATATGTCTAAGGGCAATGGAGAAACTGTTGTGGATGTCCCAACTGAGAAGAGTAGTAGCCCTAATCTTGCAAGTACTAAAGGCAAAGGACTTGCAGCTGGAGTTGCAACCGGTGCTGCGGTGGTGGGAACAGCCAAAGTTGTCAAGCATTTAAGGGGATGGAAGAGAATAGTCTGCATTTTTGATTTCCTTCTACGGCTTTTCGGTGTGGCTGTCCTCCTCACTGCCGCTATTACCATGGGAACTTCTGATCAAATTCTTCCCTTCTTTACGCATCACTTCCAGTTCCGGGCAACTTTCCAAGATCTCCCCGCCCTCACGTACGTATTTACGAAACCCATACTATTTTTTTCCTTCTCTTTTTGATCAGTAATTTCATTGCGCTATATAAAGGTTACTTCAATATGCTTGTTTGTGTATAATTTTTAAGCTTTTTTTATTCTCCCAAATATCTTTGAAGGTTTTTTGTTGCGGCCAATGCGATAGCTTGTGGATATCTTCTGCTATCTCTTCCATTCTCCCTTATTAGCATTATTCGCCCCAGTATTGTAGGAGCAAGGCTACTTCTCCTAATTGCAGACACAGTAAGTATTTCACGCACCAATATGTCAATTTTTAATTCTCGTAATCGTGTACTAATTGATTTTTTTATGATTTACAACATGCTAAATGTGAATGTCTTTCGTTACAGGTGATGCTCGCTTTGACATCGACTGGTGCTGCTTCAGCTGCTGCAATTGTATACTTGGCTCATGTAGGAAACAGAAGGGCAAACTGGATCGAAATATGTCAACAGTTCAATGAGTTCTGCCAGCAAACTAGTGGCGCAGTGGTAGCTTCATTTGCTGGTGTTCTCATCTTTATCATTTTGGTTATCATGTCAGCTCTGGCTCTCCGACACCATTGACCAATTGAATCCTAGTTATTGAATTTGCATATCTAAAAATGAAATGTCTCTGCTTTACTTTGGTATTATTGTGTTGTAAGTAATCTTGTATTATTGTTCATCTATCCTCATGCAATCAAGGGTTGATTTTTTCTTTGAGTTTACGTCCATAATATTCCCACCTTCAAAAAAATTGTGTCATAACCCCAGTCTCATTTCTGATGAGTAGGATTCGATTCAATTGTCTCCCTCCAATTTTATGAGCATAAAAGTGGATTTCATGGAATCATATAATATCAGTCAGATCCATCGTATCCCAGTTTGGGCATTGGAGACCAATGCTTGTCTCAGCATACGTGGGATCTCTGTATGAATTTGTTTAGCTAATTCCTGAACACTAGGTAGTTGCAAAAAGCTACTGAAGTTCATTTCCGTTGGTGTCTCCATGAATACTATCTCCTTTTTCTGAATGAATGATGAACTTACTAGCTCCTCCAATCCGCCTTCATCATAATTATCAACTTTGTCTCCTTCAATTATCAGCAAAATTGGCTTTACTTCAAGTAAGCTGATCGACCTGACTGATCTTTGTAATCTGGTTGGAGGGAATCCGTAATTTGGTCTCCATTTAAATTTGTCAATGATCCTTTCTCTTTGACAAGTAATTGTAAATATTTCTTATGTTGATTTTCGGTAACATAAGATTTGGTTTTGGTCAACAAATAACTATTCCTTTTATGTTCTTTTTCTCTATCTCAAAATCAAGATTTATCATAAATAACAGAAGAAGATTAATCTTACGAAACATGATTTGCTTCATTACTATAGAGACCATCTTATTTCAAAATTTCTTATAACAGTTTCCTCTTATTTACTTTCATTCCATTCATCCTTCCGGTAATTATTGTAATAAACTTTAATTTTTATACCTTATGGATAGTATAGAAGAAAACATCGAGCTAACTGTGTATGTATACACTTGCAAAACTGATATTATTGAACGTGTGTTTCATGATATTACTCACCAAACTAACATGAGAGATCAAATAAGGTCTTTATCACCTGGAAATAATTTAGTAAAATTAAACTTTTGCTGCATACTAAATTTGTTACATGAACCAATGTTTGTATATGAGCCTAATTTCATGATACCATTCACATAAACTTACATGCAATATGGTCAATATGAATTGCGATCGATTCCACGCGCATGTTTTACGTGTCTTATTAAACAAGGCTTGATTTTTCTAAGGAAATGGAACCAAATAACTGTAGCCTGTAGCATCGAGTATGGGGGAAACAATTGTTTTTTTTTTTTCATTTGTTTTAGTATTAACCAAAGAGAACAAGCATTTGTTTTTTTCATGCACAGGAAACAATTGCCCGTTTCAGATATTAGATTATGAAAGATATGCTTGGAACTGTTGTGGGAATCGAATTCTTGGTGCACGGTCTCAGAAACCGCACCACTGACAACTAAAACTTTCAGCTGGATCGTTTTGTTTAATTCATGCGTCTCCCAAATTCGATTAGGAAATCGCTCAGATACGTTTTGTTTCCTAATTGAGGTTTAGGGAATATGGGAGAAAAAAATCTCTAACGCTATGGAATCTCTAATCCCAAATTTACTAAAAATTATGCTCTTACATAAAATCATCAAAGCAATTAACATACGAATATGATGAATTTACTAAAAATTTCTCTTACATAAAATCATCAAATAGAAATCCTCAAATTGTAGAAAAATAAAAAAGCACCACACAAAAAATTAACTAACAGAAATCAACCTAGATCCTATCGACATCATCTTCCTCAATAAATTCAATATGACCACCTTCCCCTTCCTCTTCACCTTCGTCAATAATACCTTCGTTGATCTTAGTATTAGCCGGTAATTCACCATAAGCTTTTAGCAATCTAGATTCATCACTATTATATTTCAATATAATATCAGCTTTATCATCTTGATAATCTCTTAAACCAATTAATATTATATCACCACCACTGATCCATACTTTCTTATGCAACTTACCTCGGATATGACACAATCTTTTCGTACCATCGATTCCCATGGCTTCACACCTTCCATTGCCAAGCATTCGCAAAACTTGTGCATATTCTTGTCCGTCTTCTTTGAATACTAATTCTCTCTTCTCGTCGTCGGCTTCGTTCTTTCCTCTCTTTCGATTCTTTCCTCCTTTACCTTTGTTTTTCGGCATGATTGAAAAAAAAGCTTAACCCTGATTTGATTCCTTGTGAGAGTATATCATGTGTATTTATAGGATTTTGAAGATACCCATTAGTTCTGGATTAGGAAATAGCGTATAACTTGCCCACCAAGTTTGGGTTTACTTTCCTAAACTTGGGATGACCGATGAGTCGTGGGACTCACGTCTCACGAAAAGGGTTCGAATCTCCATATTTTTCTCCAGTTTGTGTCCATATATATAATAACTCAATTTTAGGGATTAAATATAATAACTTCCATAATAATTTAATTTATATTTAATTTGGTCACAGATGATCCGAAGCTGCAAGGCCATGCCGAGTCAAAACCGCAGAATATTTTTTTTCCATATCTCTCAAGGACTCTAATACATGTTGGAAGAAGTCGTTGTTTAGTCTTCTTCCAAAACTTCTGGTTGAGTTGACAAACGAAAACTACAATAATAAGATGGAGCCGATGAAAAAAAAAAAACATTGATAAGATGGAATGGCTGATGATGAGAACGGATTTTCTAACGAGAAAAACCATGCTGCTAATTAATGCTATCCCTTCAAATAAAAATGACAATATAAAGATCGCGAAGGAATATTATGCAATTTGATTAACGATTGCCTCCTTTTCTTGGGTTTTTGGGTTTCTGGGACGCCCCTTTCTTTTTCTGGACTGTTCTCGATCGTTAGAGTTCATATGTCATTTCCTTTAACCGTGTCTTTCAATAAATTTTTACTGAGCCTAGCTGTGCAATGACTTTACGAGATACACGAAATTAAAAGCAAATGCCCAAATGTGTCTAAAGCTAAAACCACATGAAAACCGTGTGGAGATATCAACAAAATAGCATGCACCAACCTCCGAAGATTTTCCATTAAAAATAGTTCAATGGATAAAAACCAAGTGATATTGACTCGAGATTCATGAGTGATTTCATCTTCGTTGTGGGAGAAAAAATAATGACGAATGGTGTATCTTTCCTAGCAACAACAGGACTAGTCTACCTTTCATAGCAACAACTAGACAAGTCATATATACGCCTCCACGAATTAAAGGCTAAAAAAGAAAGCAAAATGGTAATCACATTTTCCGAAATATGTTGCTCTGTTGATTAATCGTTTATGGATGATTTCAAAAGGACCTAGCTTTACCATTTATCACATTTTCCGAATTTTTTATTAACAAATGCGATTAACCTGATGAAGAAATAGTTCATTCTTGTTCCAGACTTATCTACAGGAGGAATTTCGTTGATCGTGGAAGCAAATACGAAATAAAAAAATTCCAAACTTATCTAATAATTAAGAGCTTACACCAGGTTTCTCTCTAGTGAGAGTTTCTGACCAGACAGATTTTGAGACTATAGCATATTAGTTTCGGCTGTTTCTAGCTTCTTTAACTAACAAATCAGCTATGTCAGTAATCTCCCTAATTACATACTGACATCCCATTCGAAAGATCCAAGCAGTTCTAGACAGTCAATAATAAAGTTGTTTGTTGTCCATTCATCCATTTAAACAATCACCCTCTAAGTAACGATTTCAAAAAAATCGTGCCGGGGAGATTTGAATCCTCTATTTTTGGTGCATAGGGCAGAGGACTACCACTTGATTGCCAAATTTTGCTTGTTGGAAAAATAAATGTTCCAATCTCTTTGGGTTGTTGAAAGATTCAACATTATTTCCCGTAGAGAGTTAATACATGCCAGAGATTGTTGGAGAATTCATAATATCTTAGTGGATATTCGAACACTGGTTCAAAGAATCAATCATTTGATTTGAGCTCAAAGTCTTTTTCAACTTCTTCATTTTTATGGTGGAAAGTGCTAAAAATCTTTTTTTTTATTATTGGTGTAAGGTGCTTGGAGTCTCGTTGTCAACCACAGATTTGATGCGACAAAACAAGACAGGTCTTCTTTTTTTTTTTCCCTTGTTGTAAACTGAAGTTACAACCTATTGTCATCCCATTTCCTCTACGGTCAGCACATAGGGAAGGGATAAGCCAGTCTGGTGGAACAGACCACATCATATAGGTCGTGTTTTTCAAAGTCTTGATAACGAAGGGGGACTATAATGGATTGACCACTGTACGAGTTCTTTCTTAGAAATGAATGCCTTAATCATTTGACACTTTCCAAATGTTATTTTTAAACTCCATTTATTCTGTCTCATCTCTCATATGCAACCCTCTTTAGTTACGGGAAGTGATACACACCCTCCAATTTTAAATCCCGCAGTTACTCCCGATTGGGAATCCAACGGTCCAGGAAAACGTTCTTTTAACACTGAGATTAGGAATGGGTGAAAGTGGGACCAAGGGTTATTAAGCGCGGGATTTTTCATCGGGAGTGAAAATCGCTAAACATATCATTTCCGCTTTAGTTACATTCACTCACTCTATAATTTTCTCTCTTAAACTAAATTATTAGTGTAGTGTAAGATCATCACTCTGTCAGTTTCAGGAGAATAATGCAGGCAGGAGGATACTTATATATATATATATATATTATTTTTTTTCTTTTTTTTTTTTGCACGATAAATAAAATTATATTAAGAAAGAAGGAAAATTACAAAGCAACGAAGAGACCTACCAAATCGGGGAACTAATTAATTGCTTATTTGATTTCAATATTATTCCCTAGGTTTTTTCTTTATTGATTAATCCTTCGAGCTCCTTGGATATTAAAAGTGGATGTTTTATATGTGACTAGATCTTAACCCGTGCCGTAACGGCACGAGATGTTTTGTCTCTAATACGATATTGTTCACATTCCTCTTGCTTCATTTTATTCGTGAGTAATTATTTTGATATTCAGATAGGTTTTGGGAAACAAAATGGGTTACCTGATCTTTTTATTTTTTACTTAAGCATGTTATTCCAATTTATTATCTGGACGGAGTAATAATGTTGTGTCAACATGAAAATAAAATAAAAAATACAGTAAATAAAAAAATTCCCCATTTATTGTTCCATCATACCATAACTTCAAACTTCAAAAAGAATATTTCATCTAACAGTACATATACCTAAACTGCCAATCCAACTCCATGATGTTTATGAGTACATTTGTTAAGAAATTATTGATAACTAAGGCTCTAAGGAGTGAAGCAAAAACCTATAATATTTTCCCTACTATAGATAAACACTATTTATTTATTTTTTGTAAATGTGACAGTTATAAAAATGAAGAACCCTTGGCTATTGGAAGGCTGAGATATACACATGTGAGTTGAAAAAATAAACTTATAATAGTAAATCAAAACATGTGTAAGATTCTTTTCCAATCATATTGATAACATAAAATTGAAGAAATTTGTGGATAAAAAGATTTCACACCATCTAAGTAGTGCATGAATGACGTTCTCACATCTAGTGCTACTCAAGTAATTTGGAGTTTTAAAGAGCATAGTCATATTGATATTTATATCTACATAAATTCAACTAATCTTCCGAAGAAAAATTATTAGTTTCAAGGTAGAGCGTACACAAACTTCTGTCGCCTTCAATGTATACAACACACATTGGGTTTAATCATCCTTGAGATTAAAAAAATACCCCAGCATTAGTCAAAAAATGTCTACAAATACGGGATCGAAACAAAGTGCTAACGGGAAAAATGAGAGACTAACATCAGTTCTACAAAGAAAATACCCTATATGTATCAAAATTTGTTAACCAAACATGTATTCAAATTAAAAAGTCATCAACTTAACACAAAAATGTAAAAGAACCCAAGTTAAATCAATACTTGCATAAACAAAACTTATAAGAGAATTTTGTAATTATTAAATACCTTTAAAATCACTATTAGAGATTTAATTGCATGCCTCGTTAAAAACTACGGTAGGACGAAATCACAAGATTAATCTGAAGAAATTTCACTGGATATGTAGCAATTCATAGAAGTTTACACTGGTGGTGATGCGTTCCATCTATGTGTTGTTCGATTGATTATTTTTTTTAGAAGGTTTCGGTTTTCATTGGAGAAACCGAGAGGGAGCGTTTCATTATATTCATTATCATTCAGAAATCCAAGACCAACTCGCCCTCTGCTTACGGGATCTCAATACAACCTTAGATTTATCTATTGGACGGAGAAACCTTGATACTAAATATGTAGTTTTTAGTGTTATTTATTATATAACGTGACATACAAATGTTTTTTTCTTCTTCTTAATTTTCATGTATTTTAACCGAGTTTATATTAGCATTAAGACGATCAACCACATTTCTAATTTATAGTGTTATCCTTTTGTAGCAGCTCATAATTAACATAGTCAATTACAACTCATCAAAACCGGCCAGTATCACAAACCACCAGATATCACTTGTTTCTCCACCACCACCATTTTCCATCCCTCGTTGAATATTAGGCACACTTATAACTTTTAATCCCACACGTCATGTATAAAGTTTAGATTTAGGTCGTCAACTAATTTATTCAACTATATGTTTTTTGTTAATACTGAAAATCATGCGTACGAACGGTCACCAAAGATAGCAGTGGTACCAAAAACAACCATTTTGTCCTATATGATTTGGTATCATCCCAAAAGTATTTGTTATCCACCTTTTTTGATCGTGTCAAAAACAACCAACTATACTTTTCACAATACAATGTTACCCATAATGTAAAAAAAATTATTATTTTTGATTCAAAAATAAAAAACCAATACCACCGCCATTAAAACCATCCAGCGCCACTATTTCTTCCACCAAAACTAATGTTACCGCCTCCACCACTTAGTAACACCTTCCACCGCTTCCACCACTTAATTCTTCCTCTACTACCACCACCACTACTAATATCTATTAAAATACTTTTTGTCAAAATTATTATTTATTGATGGAGATATGTATTGATATTAATTAAGGGATATTTATGATGTAAAATTAATAAATCATTTATCATGAGAAATTAATGAGACATCAATTAATAAAACACTTATACTAATTAATTTTTAAGTTGAACAAACCATAACCATAGATTTATCTTCTCTCTAGACAAATCACTTATACTAATTAATAAAACACTTATACTGATTAATATTTAAGTTGAACAAACAACCACTGTTGATTTATCTTTTCTATCAATTCCAACCAAGGTGGAACAATGGTTAGAGGCCACTATTATGACACAATAGGTCATGAGTTCGAACCTCCCCGTTATATAATTTTTGAAATTCCATATCTTGACATGAGTATTCATTTTTAATTCATAATATTGGAATGAACACAACGTGTGCGACTTGTAGGGTGTGGTACGGAGAACCACAGCCTTTGATTTATCTTTTCCAAGGATAAATCCTGACCACCACTCAGATAGGAAAAGTTAGCTAAACTCTGCTTTATACTATTGACATCACACAATAGGTGATTCTTTGGCAGCCATTCGAGAAAGATTAAGTGAATCTGACTTGGTAATGCATGTGTTGAATGGCTTAGGAAGAGAGTATGATAATTTTGTGATTTCAACACAAAATAGGGAAGTACCTTTTACATTTGTAGAGTTAAAACCAAGGTTACTAAATCATGGGAAATGGCTCATTGATCAACATCAAGACACTAATTTGACTTTTGATGCTCAAAATCATGCTAGTCTTTATTTAAGACATATGAGTTCAGGTAATGGAAATGGTAAAACCAAGAATAAGTATTCTCGGAATGGCGATTATAATAACAAGAACTCGGGCAATGGAAATTTTAATAACAGCAAGAACACTATAAATTTTAAACCTAATGCTTCTTATGATGGTGGTTCTAGTGCTGGGAATGTAAGGAGAGATTATTCTCAAGTGGAATGTCAAATTTATAGGAAGAAGGGGCACTTTACTAGCAGATGTCATTTTAGGTATTATCCTCCACCATATGCTTCAGGTTCAAATTTAGAGAATGGTACAACTAATGTAGCTCAGCAGTCAACATTTACTTCTATGAGTGAGGATATGGGTTATACAGGTCCTTCTAGTTTTACATCTCCACCGTGGCTTGCTGATTCTGGTGCAACTGAACATATAAATGGTGATGAGGGTTTACTTCAGAATACTTTTTTCTACAAGGGAAAGGAGAAAATACAAGTAGGCAATGGTAATCCTCTTGTCATTACTTCTACTAATATCCAGTATTCAATCACCTAAGACTAGATTTAGGTTGAACACTGTTTTATTAGTTCCAGATATGAAGCATAGTCTACTTTTTATAGCTATATTTACAAGGTATAATCATTGTTACTTCAAGCTAACTCCAACTAGTTATGAGATTAGAGATATTTATACACATGTTTTGCTTGCTCATGGAACTGTAGTTAATAATCTTTATCTTATTCATAATTATATTCTTTCTTCTACTTCCAGTTTTTCTTTGTCTGCTGTTGTTTCTGCTCCCTCTCATGTTTGGCATAATAGGTTAGGTCATCCATCTAGTCACATTGTTCAGAAATTACATTTATCAAAACATATTGTTCTAACAACTCCTCATTCTATTTCTTTGTGAAATCCATGTCAGTTTGCTAAGAGTAAAAGATTTCCTTTTCAATTTTCTGATACTCATGCAAACAAACCTTTATCTTTAATTCATTGTGATGACTGAGGTCTCACAATTCCTTTTTTCAATGGTTATAGGTATTATATTGTTTTTATAGATGATTATAGAAGGTTTAATTGAATTTATCCAATGGAACTGAAGTCAGATGCTCTAAATGTTTTAGAACGCGCAATTGGGGGATATCCATATTAATTGGGGGATATGAATTACTTCCCCCAACCTTGGGTGTTTGATAAGGGGTGTTTTTTGGGTATGAAAATACCAAAACACCCTTAGATTAATTAAAAAAACTTATGAAAAGACTGTTTTACCCTCCCCACAAAATTAAAAACTTAAAATCAAAACCAAACACAAAATCAGTTATCCCCCATTTCTATACAGGCATAGTCGTGTGAGGGTTCCGAATTTTTTTTCATCTTCTTCATCGTTCTTCATCGACGGTTAATCGTTAAATCAAAAATTTCTTCGTCGATTAACCCACCCGAATCATAACCATGCCTCCACGGAAGAAAACAACTTCCAAATCGAAACCAATTCAAGCGAATCCAAGTCAATCGAACCCAAGAACGATTTCTCAACAGAAATTGAAAAAAAAACTTGATTTGATTTCTCAAGAGGAGGAATACAAAGAAGCAGAGTTATCGAACGATGAACTACTAGCTAAGATGGCTTCTGTGAGAAGGTTAGTAATTTTGAACTTTTTAATTAGTGTTTCCATCGATTTGTAGCTATGGGTTTAAGTCAAAATCGCAAAAACCTAGCTGCAAATTTTCAGTTTCAGCAGTTCCGGCATTTAATTTAGTATGAATGCCGCACCGGTAGTGAAAACCGGCATGCAATCTAGGATAAATACCACGCCGGTAAATATCCCGGCATAAGATTTAGTATGAATACCACACCATTAATTGGTACTGGCACTCAATCTAGGTTGAATACCACGCCGGTATTGAACTTCTAATATACAGAGACCCATTGTTTAGTGATTTGTACCGGCACTCAATCTAGGTTGAAAACCACACCGGAAGTATTTTTTTGGTATCCAGGATTCTTTCCGGCATTTTCGACATTTAATTTTGTATGTCGTTACTTCAGTCCGGCATGGACGTTTATTATATAAAGATGTCGGTATTGGTGCAAATTTATCCAGGAAAATTTCTGAAGTATACCGGAATTTTAGACGTTTAATCTTAAATGCCGGCATTTATACCCGTCATGAAATTTTATTATACGGATATGCCGGAACTAGATAATGGCATGGTTTGTATGCCGGTACTAAAAATGAAAGTTAGTGGTATTAATTTCGTGCTTCTTTTGAAATAGATCTAAAGCCAAGGAGGCCAAAGCAAAGGCGGCAAACAAAGGAAAAGCTAAAGCTGCAGCGACTAAGAAAAAAAGGAAGGATGGTCTTGATACTCCTCTGTCTTTGCCTCCTCGAGGGAATAAAAAAAAGCGTTTGGGTTTTGAGACAAGAGGGGATATTTGGGAGAGTGGTCGTGATCGTAGTATTCTTGTAATCCGTGAACCTGTTGCAGCTGTTGAGGAGGAAGATGAGGAAGATGAGCAACATGTGCAAGATGAAGAGGAATGTGAGGACGAATACAATGATATTGATCCAACTCAATTAGCAAACCAAAGCCAAGAAGTAGTTGAACAAGATGGTCCAAGTCAACAACCAACACAAGGCAAGGGGAAAGAAAAACGCAAAGCAAAATTTAAAGGTGAACACCTTCCTCATGTTGATGACATGATACCCGACCTTGAACGCGGTCAAATTTGGGGCGCGGATTCAGTTGTTCCGGGCCATATATTTGGATACAAGCACTCATGGGCTCGTACTATATGTCAGACCTATGTAAGAATTTCTCTTTCGTGCATATGTACTGTATTAATTCAAAATCTCTTAATCATTATCTCCTAATTGTAGGATCATGAGAAGGTTGTGCGTGTTTGCCGAAACCAAGCCGCGGCTGATTGGGATTTGTCTCTAGGGCATGATTATGTCCAAGAAATAGTAAAGGAATCTGGTCTATATCCTTTAATTGAAAATTATGTGAAGCCTGATATTGTAACCGTCAATTCCTTCGTCGAAAGTTATCATGGTGAAACTGATACAATGCACTTCCCGTTTGGATAAATGACCTTGATCCATGATGATGCTCAGAACATTCTAGGCTTGAATGTTATCGGCAAATCAATTGCAGAACGAGGTGACTTTGAGCTAGAATGGACGAAGTTGCACGAGCTTACTAACAAGTTGTTTGGTTGGGACTACAACGAGTCTGTGGAAAGCTTCTATGTATCAAAGGTTAGTAGGACAAAGACATTCAAACTGACCCTGCTTAAGAAGAAGTTTGCAAACACAAAGAAAAGAAGTGTTGAGGATGGATGGGACCCCACACAGATTCGTTATACGGCCGTCGCGTACCTGTTATACATCTTGGGCACTCGTGTATTCCCTGACACTAGTAGCAACAGGGTTAGTGCAAATTTCCTTCAGTACTTGGATCCGTTGGATGAGGTCTTTAACTATTCATGGGGCACCGTTGCAATGTCACATTTGATGACGGAGATGAGAAGGGCCTCTAAGGAGGTTACAAACCAATTCGTCGGGAATTTCACTCTACTCCAGGTACTTTTGTTTTTAAACTTATGTTCTTATTTATATTTTTCACGTGTATCCTTGTTATGTATTTAGAAACAAAATTTACTGACTTTTATATGTATAATTTAAAATTTGTATAGGTGTGGGCTTATGAACATTTCCCAACATTGTTCAAGGACCACCCCTTTTTGAAGTTTAATCCCGATGTTAACCCCCAGGAGCCTAGAGCAAAGAAATACGAGTTCAACGCCCATCCGAATCCCGGTAACAATGGTCGACTGATAAAAATGAGATTGGCTCTTGACGCGATGACTACCAAGGATGTTGTGTTCGACCCCTACAAGGAGGCTAGAGATAACCGTCAATACACTTGGTTTTATAACGTTGCATTATACCAAGGTCCTTTGTTCCATCCAAAGGGATACGTTATGGATGATCCTCGACGTGTGATGCGGCAAATTGGATTCAAGCAATTACCTTGTTATATGACAGCTTATACTGAAAGGTACTTTCTTGATTTAACTCGTTGCATGTCAAGTTCCACAAAGTTGAGGGTAGAGTATGATCCAACTCCTGAAATAACACACTGGGGGGTTAGGGAACCACGTCGTTTGCTGGATACTACTAATTGGGAGGTTGCGAACAATGGTGATGAAGCTGACCCATCCTATATTGATGATTACTTGGAATGGTCCCATCCACTTGTTGTGCGTCCTGAAGATGTCCAAGTTCCACCCCAGAAAAACCCTCCCGTTCCAACTCCTATAGAGGCACCACCTACGATGATCCAACTTGATAAGACTGTTGGATTGCTAGTAAGTATTGTTAACTGATTACTCGTTTAATATACATGTAATTTTATATTAGCATATATATACTAATTATGTGTTGTATGTATGAATCTAACGGCGTCGGCTTGGCAAGTTGAAGAATATGTTAGGTTGCAAGTACTCGGGAGGAGAGGTGCTATCCCTTGAAGAGATGAAGGAAGTCGTGGAAAGGCTTGATAAAATTGAAGAAACCGACCATAGTTCAAGAGTTTTGTTCGGGGAAACGAGGAATAGATTTGCCCAAAAGAAGCAAAGGACCGAGTGAATAGCTCTTTAGTTTTACTTTTGGTTTATGATTTTTGGGTTAAGAACATTTAAGCACGATCCAATTTGTTTTTGTTTGGTTGAACATGTTTAAATTTAAATTTACAGACTAGTACCGGCATACAAATAGTTCTACCAAACTATACCGGAATTGGAAAATTAAAAATTCCATGTTCCTGTATAGATATGCTCTGGTACCAGCGTAAATGCGTTTTCTAATTGCATGCCGGAATTGTATTTTTTTTTAAGTTTCATTTTGGTTACAAAACCGGCACTTTAATCTTTATTAATTGAATGCCGGAATTCTGCTGTAATAGTTTTTCACAAACGCTTTCTTAATTCATCCCTAAGTAATCTATTACATTGGATTAGAAAATTAAATTAAAACATACTAAACGACATGGAATGGATTAAACCTGGTTGGATATCACAATCTATTTCCATCCGTTTTCAATAATTGCGGATCCTTTGAATCTTTCGCGAATATCTTCGAAGACATCTTCTGGAATTTCGGTGTCAAGAACCATCTTAACTGGTTCATCTTATCTTTCAAAATATTCCTTTCCCTTCATATAGCACCTATCAATAGGCTTGCATTGTCCTTTGTGGTTTTCTCTTGACTCTTCTAGTTCAACAGCTTTGTCAAACCATTGAAACTCATCGCACTTTGGGTGATTCAAACACCTTAGAAACATTCTTCCATTTTCAGCGTCATCAGTTTTTGCAATCCAAAACCGGTGTGTGCCATCACAACTTCTACATTTTGAATAAATAAAAGGACAATCCATGGCTAGATGAAAAGGTGACTTGCAAATTTGACACTTGCAATGATGACTCTGTAATAGAAAATTATATTAGTTATGCGTCATAGTATTGAACATTAGATAGTTAGTAAATCAACTTACTTTTCAAATAGAGGTAGATGATGAATCCCCCATCCCTTCTAAAGCTTTAACCTTGCTTGGTATCTTGAGAGAATTATTTTTGTTATTTGGTGCGTGGTTTGTGTGGATTTTTCCAAAGGAATGTGGGGTATTATATAGAAATGAATCCCCAACGGTCTTATTTTTTTTTTTAAAATAGCCGTTTTATTTTGAATTTAACAAATGCCGGCGTCCTCGTTAATTTAGACTGAGTGCCGGACATGGAAACTGGCATTTAACTGTTTTTTCAATATCATGCCGGTATATGTTTTGTTAAATCTCTTTAAAGAAATTATTCTATACCAGCATTCTCGTCTTATAATATACTAAACCGGTAATCTTTCCCGGCATTTATTTTTATGATATACTAAACCGGAAGAGTTTGCCAGCGTGGTATATATATTACAGTTAATGCCGGAATGTGCTCATCTATTTAAACGAATGGATACACCTATTGCACTTGATACCTCCAAAAATACAAAAAAACAACGTTAGGTCCAAGACATCTCTCTAATGGATTATCAATCACCAACTACCAAGTTCAAGTTCATCAATTCCCTCGAAAAAGAAAAACGTATGAGGAACATATTGTGCACTACGATAGTAAATCAATCACCAACCACCACCAACTCAGTCGACACAATACTAGAAAAACTAAGAAGGAAGGAAGAAACCACCAAGTCAATTGCCGCAATGGAAGAAGAGATAGTTAAGAGGAAAAGAGAATAAAAAGAGGAAGGAATGCTTGAACATTATCGTGAAAAACTAACTAAGATTGAAGCGGATGTTGAGGAAGCGGGTAAACGTCAAAAACAAGCTAAGATAGAAGCGGATGTTGAAGAAGAAACCCAGTGGATTAAACACTACTACATAGTATCGGAATTGCTGGAAGTTCACCGGCCTTAATTTTTTTTTTTCGGGTCTAGAATGCAGAGATCTTGTTGTAAGCAATCAAACAACTGCACTCATCAAATTATGTCGCAAATACAACGAGTTTCTTGCAAGATATAGAGGTAATAGGTATGAAGCTCAGGAGGCATATTTGAAGTTGTTCAAAAGGCCTTTTAGGCATTTTGAAGCTGCTTTGTTTCTTGAATCTCGTTCCGAGAACTGATGTTAGTTGCAATTGGCCATTTGTTGATGTTTCATTTTATGTGTTGTTTATGTGTTGAATGTTGTTTAGGTCGGTTTGTTTGCTTAAAATTGAGTGTCAAGATAGTGTTTCGGCTTTTAGTGTAGCAAGTCAATGTTCCGGCGTACAATGTAACATGTGGGTGGTGCCGGAATTCTGAGATTTTTTACCTTTGTAACTGTCGCACCAATTATTTTTTACCTCGATCTAAAACATTCGATCCTAGGATTGAGTCTCACAAACATTTTTTTTTTTTTTGGTGAAGTCGTATCTGTGGAAGATTATATTCTTGTCCAAGGGAGGCAAGATTACTTTGATCCTAAAAAGAGGTACGCATACTATAATCATTTGTAGTTCACATGAAAATGGTGGCTTAGGCATTCGTAGCTTAAGAGAGTGGGTTAAGTTTTTTGCAAATAAAACTAAAGTTTTTTTTTATTCCTAAAAGTGGTACGCATACTATAATTGGGTTGCTACCAGGTTGGTAGCAACCTAAATGTTTTTAAAATACATATCTACTGATTATACATTTATGATTGGGTTACTATCATCTTGGTAGCTACCTAAATGTATTAGATTATAACTCCATACATCGGCCAAAATCACCGTCCGTGAAAAAAATTCCAGTGAAATATTCAGAAAACAAGTTTTTTTTTTATTCCTAAAAGTGGTACGCATACTATAATTGGGTTGCTACCAGGTTGGTAGCAACCTAAATGTTTTTAAAATACACATCTACTGATTACACCATATGAGGTTAGCACAAAATACACATCTATGATTTGGTAATTTAGGTTGCTATCAGCTTGGTAGCAACCTATATACACATCTATGATTGGGTTGCTATCAGCTTGGTAGAAACCTATATACACATCAATGTTCCGGCGTACAATGTAACATGTGGGTGGTGCCGGAATTCTGAGAATTTTTACCTTTGTAACTGTCGCACCAATTATCCCCCATTGTAACCGCCACAAACTTCCTCAACTGACCACTTTGTAAACAACATTAATAACCCAATTCGTCAACTTATAGTATTCGGCCGTATCCGGACCAAGCGGTTTGGAATTTGTAGGATCAATGTATGTCACAATCTAAGGAATAAATGAAAAAAAATTGAATTAGTTCATAGAAAATAAAAAAATTACCATGCCGGATACCATTTCCGGCGTGCTCGACCACAGTTCCGGCATTGAATGTTCTAGAATACAAAGGCCGGAAGATTCAATACCGGCATTTTATCTAAACAGGGTACATGCCGGTAACAATAAACGGCATTCTCGACATGTGAGTTTTCCAACCGGAACCGAGTGCCGGCATTGAGGTAATCTTAATAGAAAGCCGGGAATAAATACCGGTGTTCCAGATATTTTATATACTACGCCGGTATTGGAGTTTAAGAATCTTAAACTCCTGGATGCTTTTCTGTAAGTACCGGCATCGTCAGTTAGGAGTAAGCTATGCCGGTTGGAATATTCTATGGAATATTCGGTGTTAGGTAAAAAGCATAACTAAATACCGGCATACATAGATTGTTTCAATAACACGCCGGGAAACTTTTGAAATGGGGGATATGCTATACCGGCATGGACAAAAATATGAAAAGCATGCCGGGAAATATTTTGAAATGGGGTATATATTGTACCGGCATTAAATGGAGTTGGAACACAAAGCCGGGAACGTGTTTAAAATGGGGGATATATTGTACCGACATGCGTATTGTATGAATACCAAGCCGGTAGAGCCAGTTCCGACGTAGAATTCATTCTACGAGTGTGCCGGTACTAAGCTTTTTCAGAGAAATAATGGCGGTTTGAACAAGAAAAATCAAATTTTCTACCTCTTTGAAGCATTACCTGTGTGTTGGGGTTTCTTGTATGCTGAACATGTTTACTTTCTTGGGTTGGTTCTTCACAAAACACTTCATGCTCACGAAAATCATGATTCAAGGGTGTTGGTTCATCATATAACTCTAATTGTGAGTTATTATCATACACCGAAGATTGAACATGTGATTGTTGTTGTAGTGGAGCTAAAGATTCAGCTGCTGCAATACTCTCATCACAATCATCTTCCATTTTAAAAAAAAAAAATTCACACAATTTTTTTTCCCTCCTTCTACTCTCAACTAACCCACACAATTAAAAATAAAACTAAAAACAAACTAATTTATTCCCCAAATACTTAACATTTTACTAATTAAACTTAACCACTAATTAGGATTAGTGAGGGCTAGATTAGGAATTAAAAAAATAATTACATAGGGGGTCACCCAAAATTGCTATTGGGACACCGTTTTAGTCCTGTAGCTATATCCCCCAATTAATATGGATATCCCCCTTCATGTTTTACTCATTTCAAAACTCATACTGAATATCAGTTTTCTACAAAAATTATTGCTTTTCAAATGGACGATGCTGCTGAGTTAGTTAAAGGTCCATTCAAAGTTATTCTTGAACATAGTGGTATTGTTGTTAGGATTTCTTGTCCTAAAACCCCAAAAAAGAATGGTCTAGATGAGAGGAAGCATAGACACATTGCTGCAATGGGTAACATTATCTTGTTTAATGCTTTTTTTCCTAAAGAAATAAGGTATGATGCCTTTTTAACTGCCACATATCTTATCAATAAAAATCCCACAAAAATTCTTAATTTCAAGTCTTCTTTTAAAGTTTTGTTTGGTTCTGTTCCTGATTATTCTTTTTTAAAGGTTTTTGGTACTATATGTTATCTCATTTAGCTCATATTAGAACTGATAAAATTTCTCCAAAATTAGTTATATGTGTTTTTATTGGTTACAGTTCTTTGCATAAGGGTTATAAGTGCTGTAATCCTGTCACTAGAAAAACTTATATCTCTAGAAATGTTATTCTTGATGAATCTCAATTTTATTTCTCTGGTTCTGTGAATACTACTTCTCCTACTTCTAGTGGTTCTTTACCAATTCAAGCCCATTCTAATTCTGATACTGTTACTTCATCTACTATTATGGTTACTAGAGCTCAAAAAGGCATTTCTAAACCTAAATTATTCCCAGATAATGTTTCACATGTTTCCATTAAGTATCCCATGCATTTGTTTCAATATTTGTCCTCCCTTCTCAACATGGAATGCTTGTTTTATTAAAGTATGTGGATGACATTTTATTGACTGGAAGTTCTTCTATACTGATTGACACATTGATTGTTTTTCTTAAGAAATAATTTGCGATGAAATAACTTGGTGATTTGGGATATTTTTTTAGGCGTTGAAGCTGTCATAGGTTCTGATTCCATTGTACAGACGAAAACAGATATACTCTAGAATTATTATCAAAAGATAATGTGATAGTAATCCATGTGATACACCAGTGACTAAAAGAGCAAGAGTTTCAATACATGATGGTACAAAATTACAGGATGCTACTGAGTATAGAACAATTGTAGGTAGTTTGCATTATTTGACCATAACTAGACCATATGTTTGTTTTGGTGTGAATTATGTGTCATAATTCATGCATTCACCTACGGATGTGCATTTGCAGTTAATTAAGAGAATCCTCAGATATTTAAAAGTACAATTGGCTTAGGTATAACTTTGAGAAGAGATAGTTTGAAGGATTTAAAAGCATATACAGATTCAGATTGGGCAGGGTGTCCAGATACAGGGAGACCAACTTCAGGTTATGCTTTATTTCTGGGTTCAAATTTGATTTCTTGGTCTTCTAAAAAGCATCCAACTGTTTCAAAGTCTTCAGTTGAAGCTGAATATAAAATATTTATTTGTTGGTTCTGCAGAATTGAAGTGGATTTTTGATCTATTATATGAATTACATATTACTGTTTCAACACCAACATTACTTCTTTGTGATAATACAAGTGCTCCGTCTTTAGCTTCTAATCCTGTTTTCCATGCCATTACAAAACATGTAGAGATACAATATCATACTATGAGAGAATTGGTGGAGAAAGGCTTTTTACAACTTTAGCATATCTCAAGTGAAGATCAGATAAGAGATATTTTTACAAAAGGTCTTTGCTTTCCTTCTTTCTCCAAATTATTAAAGTCTTTGATGGATACAATTATATAGTGTACTTCTTCTAGTGCTTCTGCAGTTACATAGTATGGTCTCACTCTATCACAGTAGTGCTTCTACAACTGTATTATTTTCAGTTATATCACTGTATTATATCTACATCAATGTACTGTTTTTCAGTTACTTAGTTTGATCTACATAAATGCTTCTACGTGAGTGCTCCTGCTATGCCAGTACTTCAGAAACTGTTGTGTTTTGTTTCTCCAATAATTTATCTGCTACACCAGTACTTCTACTTCAGTGCTTCTGCTATGTCAAGTGCTTCAACAACTGTTGTCTTTTCAGCTTTTATTTTACTTCTTATAGTTTGATTGTTCAAACTATTGTGTATAGCCCTGGGGTGTATTAGATACAGTGTATGTTTGTATGTCAAGTCAACCATAGTTTACTTGACCTGTCTTTGTATTTTGAATGTGTGAGAAGTCTGTGTGTTTGTAATAACACTATAGCCACATTGATTATCTTAAATAGACAATCATAAACTCCTATAAGCTTGATCTGTTTAAATAATATTCTTTACAGGTTTCTCAGAGATCCCATAGTTTATTTTCCTTATATACCTTATAATCAAAGTGAATCCATAATTAATTTTCCTTATATACCTTCTAATCCTCCTGAAGATTACTATGTTTTTTGCCATGAAGAAAACTCTAATGGTTCTGTTATTCTATAGATTATTTCCGCACATAAAACCCAAGTAGTTTAGTATTGTTGGCATGTGCTCAACAAATAGCTGCACTTCCCTAAATTATTAGTATAATATAAGTTTTAGAAATAAATTATTTCCCTGGTGTTTATAGGTGAAAATAGTTTCTGCTGATTTCGATAATTGCGGGTGTGAAAGTGAGAAATAGTTTAAACCCTAAACAATATACTACAAGGGAGTACTTTAGATCCGAGAGATCAATCTGTACAACTCCGTCCTAAACCAAGAAATGGTCGTTCCAGACTTGATTCGGTCACAAAGTGGAGGAGAATGGGTTGGTTTTGGGGAGGGAAGCAAGGAAAGTGGTGAGACCAGAATAGTTGATTCTAGAAGAGTAGTTGGGTTACTACGACTTGTTATCAGAAAAGTAAGAGAGCTCACGAGGATAGCTAGCAAGTAAGTATTTCGGAGTATTGTCTTGTCCGAATGAACTTGTTGTCCAAATGGAAATAGGTAAGACCTATTTATACAAGTCGAAGTAGAAATGTACCCGGGTCTCATTAAGGAGTGGGGAAGTAAATGGGAGGAGGTGGTAACCGTATGCATGGACTTGATGTTCCATAAAGTGGTTAACACATGAAACTGGTTTTCATGAAACTGTTAACGTTATGGAATTGATGTTCCATAAAGTTGTTAACGCATGGATTTATGTCCCGTGAACGTTTCCCACATAACTTCCCGTATTTTCTAGCCACCTCACCCTTATGAAACTTCCTTATGAAGGGCGTAGTGTACGCCGCACGCTGTAAACTGCCAAACCAATACCCAAAAAGGATCCCCCAGTTTGTGTTGATGTATCGAATGTTTTGGAAAACATGAAGCATGTTGTTGTGTCTTGGAAGGTCAGGCTCGGGAAACTTGCTAGCTTGGTAACCTTCGACGATCGAGATTTTGCATCTTGATAGGAGGGGCAACCATTGATCGTTGCACGCCTTCGTTTTGGTAGTGAGGGCCAATGTGGTGGAGCGACTAGGTTGGCATGGCATGGTTTGTTGAGGACAAACTTTGGTTTTCGGGCCAAAAGTCATGAGGTGACTTTAGAAGGTCAGGATTTGGTCCTGGGATTGAAGGGTAGCCGTTGATGGCCGCACACCTTTGTTTTAGAAACCCTAATTAGCGCCCTCTACTAGAATTATTGTAGAATTCTAGTACGAACTCGGATTTTGACAGTCTGCCCCTCAAATCAACCGAAAAGAATTTCCTATCCCCTTATGCGGGAATATTTAGGTGTTGAACTCGTTCGGGAGAAGAAAACATCCTGAAATCAAAACTCAGGAAGAATTCAGAAGGGATGGCAGCATGGCCAGGCTAACATGGCATTCCTTGGCGCAATTAGGTTGGCATGGAATGCCTTGGCGTGGTTTGGGAACGTGGGGCCAACGATTTTCCATGGGTGCATGGTGTAGCTAGGGCCAAGGGAAGGGCGCCTGGCTTGGCATGGTGTGACTAACATAGCTATGGACAAGTCAGGGTGCGTTTGGCATGGAGCGGCTAGCTTGGGATAGGTTTAGTTTGGATTGGCATGTGAGGCCAAGGGTTTTCAATGAGCGCATGGCGTGGATAGATTGGGCTAGGTACGTGACCAAGCTAGGGTTTTGAGCCAAAGTCGTGAGGAGACCTTAGGCGGCCAGGATTTTCTCATGGGATTGAAGGGAAACCGTTGATTGTTGCACTCCTTCACTTTAGTAGCCGCGAGGGGAAGGCCAGCATGGTGGCGCGACATGAGGGGCCATGGCGAGATGTGTTTGGCATGGCGCGGCTAGCATGGCTTGGTGCGTGACCAAGCTAAGGTTTTGGGCCAAAGTCGTGAGGTGACTTTAGACGTCCAGGATTTGCTCCTGGGATTGAAGGGAAACCGTTGATTATTGCACGCCTTTACTTTGGTATCCGCGAGGGGAAGTCCAACATGGTGGCGCGACATGAGGGGCCATGGCGAGTTATATTTGGCATGGCGCGGCTAGCTTTGCTAGGTGCGTGACCAAGCTAGGGTTTTGGGCCAAAGGTCGTGAGGAGACCTTAGGCTGCCAGGATTTGCTCTTGGGATTGAAGGTAAACCGTTGATTATTGCACGCCTTCACTTCGGTAGCCGCGAGGGGAAGGCCATCATGGTGGAGCGGCATGAGGTGCCATGGCGAGATATATTTGGCATGGCGCGTCTAGCTTTCCTAGGTGCGTGACCAAGCTAGGGTTTTGGGAAAAAGTCGTGAGGAGACCTTAGGCGGACAGGATTTGCTCCTGGGATTGAAGGGCAACCGTTGATTGTTTCATGCCTTCACTTTGGTAGCCGCGAGAGGAAGGCCAACATAGTGGTGCGGCATAGGGGGCCATGTCGAGATGTGTTTGGCATGGCGCGGTTGGTGTGGCTGGCATGATTTTCCATTGGCACAGAGGTGCGGCTAGCATGGTTGGCATGCCTTGGCGCGACTGGTGTGGCTGGCATGATTTGCCATTGGCACAGAGGTGCGGATAGAATGGTTGGCATGCCTTGGCGCGGTTGGTGTGGCTGGCATGATTTTCCAATGGAACAGAGGTGCGTCTTGCATGGTTGGCATGCCTTGGCGCGGTTGGTGTGGCTGGCATGATTTTCCATTGGTACATAGGTACGGCTAGCATGGTTGGCATGCTTTGGCACGGTTGGTGTGGCTGGCATGATTTGCCATTGGCACAAAGGTGCGTCTAGCATGGTTGGCATGCCTTGGCGCGGTTCGTGTGGCTGGCATGATTTTCCAATGGAACAGAGGTGCGTCTTGCATGGTTGGCATGCCTTGGCGCGGTTGGTGTGGCTGGCATGATTTTCCATTGGTACATAGGTACGGCTAGCATGGTTGGCATGCTTTGGCACGTTTGGTGTGGCTGGCATGATTTGCCATTGGCACAAAGGTGCGTCTAGCATGGTTGGCATGCCTTGGCGCGGTTCGTGTGGCTGGCATGATTTTCCAATGGAACAGTGGTGCGTCTAGCATGGTTGGCATGCCTTGGCGCGGTTCGTGTGGCTGGCATGATTTGCCATTGGCACAGAGGTGCGGCTAGCATGGTTGGCATGCCTTGGCGCGGTTGGTGTGGCTGGCATGATTTGCCATTGGCACAGAGGTGAGGCTAGCATGGTTGGCATGCTTTAGAGAGGTTGGTGTGGCTGGCATGATTTTTCATTAGCACATAGGGAATTAGGGTTTGGCTTGTCGTAACCCTAATTTGAAAAAGATACACCGGTAATTATTTAGAGACGCATTAAAGACTTTTAAATAAATGCGCCTAGTAAATGCTTTATCACTTAAATGTTGTGACGTCACTGTCTGCTAGGGTTTAGTGTTTTACGATTTTAACCCTAAGCTAAAAACCACCATCAACACCTGGATTTCAGAAAGCTTTTCTATATGCAATTATCCTTAGTTCATGGAATCTACACCCAAAAGTTTTAAGTGAAGTTGGTCGTGGTTTGTTCAGAATTATTGTTTAAAATCAAAGTTAATGTTTAAGAGAATAGTGAAAGTAAACTTATTACTTATTTAATGGTAAATTTAATCAAATTGATTGCACTGTTTTTGTATAAGTTTGAAATTTAATTCAATGTTAAAGTCTGAATTGATATGGAAATGGTCAGAGTTGGATTTTAAATAGTACAGTAGCTAGTTGGGGTTTGCAAAATTGGCCGGCAACGAGTCCAGGACCCCTGGCTGAACTGGTTTGTCCAAATATGACATGTCTCATTGTTACGTACCCTTGTCTTATATCATGAAAAAAGAAATCGAAACACCGTCTTGTTCTTATATCATGTAAAGAAATCATAAAAAAATTATCGAAACACCATCTTTAATAAAAATGTTATAATTAACCATCTAAACATTTCTTTGGTTTTCCTCCAAATATTCCAGTCTTGATATAGCCACAAAATTCGCCATCATCTCGATTAATATTCCTACAAAGATTTAAACATGTTAGAGAGCTTCAAACATGTTGAAATTGGCTATAATAATTGCCTCCATCATCTCAATTAATTACCTACCATTCTATTTTCATTTATTTGAACATCTTTCTTCTTAATTGTTACACACTTGAAGTTTTTCTATCATTTAGTATAAGACATCGACTGATATTGTTAAACTTAGATTTTCATGGTGCTACACTCCTACTCCCCAAAGTCACATGTTAAATCAATTATTATGAAACCAAATATTTTCTATCAATTGAATGGGTAACATGAAATTTGTGTGAGCCATAATTTCATTATTTCTCGATACTATTCACCTAACTTCTAAAATCCCAAATGAGGTCTACGTGAAACTACAATTTATTTCTTCTTGATTGTATCCGTATGTGTGATGTACTACACTACTTCTCCTATTACTTAAAAAAAAAACATTTGCACTGGCATTTCTCTAGACCGATTTGATTCATGAGTCAGACTGAACTTCCTATTTCATTATGGAGGATTTGGACAGTTTGTATTATTTTTTGGGAAAACTAAATTGAGTTGGGAATGTTACTTCTGATGAATCATCAGGTTGTTGATTGTTTTACTACCACCACTTGGACCAGTATTCTCCAAAAAAAAAAAAAACTTGTCTTTGTTTTATAGATGAGTGGTGCTAATTTCAATTAGAGAGTGAGAGTTTGAAAGAAATAAAGAATTGAAGTAAGATATCTTTAATGGTGTTTAATAAGGTAAAGATGCCCGATTTTGTCTGTTATAACACCGTCAATTATGTTGATAAACTGCCAACTGGAAAAACAGAGAGAAACAAACAACTTAAGACATGATTGGTTATTTATATATCTTTCAAAAAATTGGTGATAACCTATTGATTCAATTATAATTAAAAATCAAACAACCATGTGCTTTTGGTTGTAAACTTGTATATTCACATATCTCATTGCCATTGGAAAGTTTTACAAACTTTGCACCTCTGATGGTAATTGTTAGTCTTGATTCAGTATATTTGATACTCGTCTGAGAACGATTACACGAGTTGTTTCTCTAAGAGTAATACAATTTCATTAAAAAGGGATGGAACCATATGGTCCTAAAATGAACTTACACAAACTATTAAAAATATTAGAGGATGACTTCGATATTCTGCAATAACAGTGTCACTTCTACTTACACAAAAACTCTTGCAATCAACGGAAATTACCTTACATGTCTTATGAAATACTAAGATTATGCTTCCATTTTTATACTCAAATCAACTAGTTCCTTACTTAATAAAAGTTAAACCAAATTATTGATTGATCGAATGTATTAATCGAAAAATCAGATTTCCTATTAACGTAACTAAGACATGTGTATTTATGGTTACAGATATGTATCCATGTTACTTGCCGACCAAAATATTCAGGTTGCCTCAATTTGAGGATTTTAGACCTAGTCTCTAGAAGGAATCTTCATGTGAACCCTTCGGTCTGATTTGTCACCTAAAGCTCGGGTTTACATATCTAGGTTTAGTGATTAGGAGACAATATCTAGTACTACTAGATATTAATCTGGTAGGGGTTCCTTGATAGGTCAGGGAGGTTTGAAGCCATCCATGAAGCCATAAATTAAAGTCCAGGTGTACTAACATATAAATATCAATAGGAATGGGAATTTATAAATATTTTACCAGGCAAAATACATTTTTTTTATTTTGATAACTTACCAGAGCATTGTTCCTCTAAATTTTGTTTGTTCTAGTGTAATTATTCCCGTCCTGATACCTATCCCTTGCGTAATAAGTGTGATATTATGAACCATGAAAAAATGCTTTGAATGATACTCTAAGAAAACTTCGAACCCTTATAGCAGTTTCCTCCATCATCTCAATTATCGACCATTCTATTTTCATTTTATTAATTCTTTTTCCTAAAATTATCATTTAGCTGGTAGGAAATAAAACATCGAGTTAAGTTTATATAAGCATATAACAGGTAAAATTGATGTTGTTGAACTTGAATGTCATGATATTACTCACCAAAATTACATGTAGGATAAGGTAACATACAATAGAAAAGTACTCATAATTGTTTGGCTTTATGGAGGTAAAGAAATTTCCCTAATAGATTTACTTAGTGTAGGATCAGAATATCGCAGGAAAGACACATTTGCGAAGTTTAGCTAACAATACGTTGCGAGTGTCGCGGAATATTTAAAGAATGACGTAACAGATGACGATTGTAGAAACATGAGAAAAGTGTGATGACTTTGTAATGTTTAAGAGTGTTTGCGAAAACTAACAATGTAACCCTTGCGAGAATGTCGCAAGTCAGATCCTAAAATAAAGGACAGATTAGTTGTCATCCACTATGTAATTCCCTATATAAAGATTTGAGTAGGCGTAAAGGAAGAGAGATCTTTTTTTCGAGTGTTGAGCAAGTCATTAAGAGAGAGAAAGTTCAAGAAGCGGTTGTATTCTTATTTTCTTCCATTTCTTGTAACATTTGAGTGAATCAAACAATAAAAGTGTTGTTCTTAATCTTTAAAAGATGTGTTGATTATTATGAATTCTTGTGAGGGGTGTAGTGTGGGATTTCCTGCTGCTACATATTGGCGTTAGAAACAGGGAGTGAAGATTATCAAATCAAGAAAATTTGACTAAAGATTGTGGAGATTATTGTGAAAATTGTTTAAATCGAGAAAATGATAAAAGAGAACAACAAATCAGTTGGAGAAAAGATGGTGAAGATCAATAAGAATAAAAGAAGATTGGAGTGCAATGTAATCACAAAAACGATGGTTAATGAATTCCATGAAAACATCAGAGGGAGGATACATAAACGGGATTTTGAAGGAAAGAAGATTATGACGGTAAAGAAAATATCTCTATTGAAGGATTGGTAAAAGCAGAAAATTACATTCAAAGTGACAGAGATACTAGAAGAAAATTTAAACCACACATCTCCTTTGGTAATCACAGTAACAGCTATGCGAAAAGAAAAGGAGAAATCAGTAAAATCTATGGAAGAATGGGCGGTGAATAGAACTTTGGTAGACATGGGAATCTCAGTGGATGTAATATTTTATCGTGCATACAAAGGAATGGGGTGAACATACGAAGAAATATCTCATCCAACATATCATGTTCATGGTTTCGGCAAGTCCACAACTAAACCAAAACGAGAAATAACAGTGAGAATTTTGTTGGGAGAAATTGAAACACAAATAACGCTATGTGTGGTGGATATGGAGTCACCATATAACATGTTGTTGGGAAGATCATGGATACACACAATCAAAGTTGTAGCATCAACATTACACCAGTGCATCAAGTTTCCTATGCCAAGCGGGATTGGTGAAATTAGGGGAGATATTGAAGGAGCGAAACTATGTTATCAAATTGAAGTAAAAAAATTATGAAGGACAAGTGAAGAACCGAAGAGCTCGCAGGAAAATGGCGAAAGAGGCAAAGAAAGAAGAGGAGTTTAAAATCTACATGATAAGTGTAGAAGAAGGAAAAGGAGTACCCAGCGAAATTTCGTAGGAAGGAGATCGCAGCAAAAACAACAAAATTATAAAAGAACCAACACCAATGGGGGAACCTGAAGCAAGTTACACCGCAGCAAAACCAACAAAAGAAGTAAATATTGGAACTGAAGAAGAACCTAAAATGTTGAAAATTGGAACTAAGATGGATACAGATGAGGAAGAAAGAACTGTTAATCTCTTGCGAGAATATAAAGATATTTTCGCATGGAACATAGATGAAATTCCTGGAATAGATCCATCATTTGCATGTCATAAATTGGAGATCAACAAAGATGTAAGACCATTTAAGCAGAGGATAAGAAAAATCGCAACAACTTACCATCCCAAAATAGAAGAGGAGTTACAAAAAATGTTGGATGCATGAATTATAAGACAAGCAAAATACCCAGAGTGGATAGCAAATATGGCTGTGGTTCCAAAGAAAAATAATGGAATAAGAATTTGCATAGATTTTACTGACCTAAACAAAGCGTGTCCTAAAGCCGGCTTTCCATTACCAGATATACCTCAAATGGTCGAATCAGCGGCAGGAAATGATGGAATATCTTCTCTAGATGGGTATAAAGGATACAACAAGATTCCGCTCGCCGAAGAAGACCAAGAACATACCTTTTTTTTTTCGCTCCAAGAGGGCTATATTGTTATACAAAAATTCACTTTGGTTTGCGAAATGTGATAAGCACGTAGGTACTACATTTTATACCCATATTTATATTAGTTAGGACTCGATATTTTGGCTAATGACACTATTTTAGTGCATTTGCAGAAAATACAAGAGAATCCGATCATCGGAGAAATAACTAGCTAAATTGGAAGTTATAGTAGCGTTTGCAACTAAAGGCACCAATGTTGCAGTTCACTACATCAAAGGAGCCGGCTTAATTAATAAAGGTTGCGGCACCAACTAGTCATTTCACGGGCCGAAGACAGTCAGTGGATTTCTTATTCACTCAAGCAAGCATGTCAAATCCACTATGGGATAAAGGTTAAATGGAGACGTGGTAATACCAAGGCACCAAGTTAGTTCATTATAAATTTGGTTTTGAGTTTGAATGTATCTGGAAAGGAAGCAAGTGTTGGTAGTGGTCGTAACATGGGTTAATTTTGAAGTATAAATGTGGGCATCAGCAAGTGGGACGTACCGGTGTGGAACTGGTTTCTCCACATTATTTTTCTATCTGACAAATGCTAGCCGAAAGGGAACTTGCACGAGCTGGATTATTTGTTGGATCATATTGTGGATGGGCCTTACCGTATAGGTGGGAAGAAGAACTTAGGTTTAAAGGGAAAAAATATAAATGACGACCTGGAGGCAGAACAAAGAGAAAGGGAGAGACAAGTTTGGAGGTGCGGCTACTGGGAACAAAGAAGAAGGAAAAATGGAAGAAGAAGAGGATCGATTGCCGGGTGACGACGTCAATAACGGTTTAATTTATCTTTCTCTTTTAATTCATTTTGATGGATTTTAAGAAATCCATCTCCATGTTTTGTTAAAGTTCATAATTAGGGTTCTTAGGTGGAAACCATTTTTAGCAATAGACCATGATTAAATTGATAATATTTGGTTTTAGGTAATTATGAATTGATTCAAATGATTTTATCTTAACGCTCTATTGATTTTCTATAGAATAATTGTTGTTGCTTCATCGGCTTTGTAATACAATAGCCTAAGTGCATTAATTTATATAATTTTGCAATTTTATTTGTTATAGTATTTGATAATCCATGCTTAGGTTAAATCATTTGATGGGTTATACTTAGACGACGCAAATAATAATCGTAAATGCATAAATACGTAGTTTCAATGATTTGCTTGCCATTATAATTTGATAAGCCATGCTTTGGAGACTTTGATAGCTTATGCTTAGGAGATGCAAGTTATATTAGAGAAAATATACCGATAATAGGTGTTGCAATAGAACAAAGATATTGACGCGTATTTAGAATTATGAATCATTTTTGACATCGAATAGAAATAATGGTGGAATCCGTAGGCCCTGGTTACCGACACCCTCTCATTGCATTTTGTTAATTCTTTTTATTTATTTTTATTGTTTCAAATTCAACTCTAAAATCCCAAAAATCATTTCTGGTTATTTCTTTAGAGATATTGATTAGATTATTTCCACCGCTCCCTGTGGGAACGACCCGTACTTGCCGTTGTCTGCATTGTAGACACCGTGCGATTGTGGTTTATTATATATAGGCATCTCCGGATTCTATCAATTTTTGGCGCCGCTGCCGGGGAGCGGTAGTGGAATATTGTAATTAGTATTTTGTACATATTTATTTATTTTTATTTTCTGTACATAACTTATTTTTCTTTTATTTTTATATTTTCTTTTGGTTCTTTTTACGTAGCTTATTTGATTTTTCATAGGTACTTTAGTCTGAAGAGCGGCGATTGGAATCAACAACTGGCCTAAAGTAAGTACTTGATATTCTCACAAAGCTTTTGCAAGGTGAGTTATTGGGAAAATTTTACTTTGTATAATGGTTTCCAGTGAGTTGACTAATTTTATAGATTTTTGGAATCTTACCAAAAGAGTTGAGGCAGAGGAGTCATCTGGTATTTCACATGAGGAGTATGCATATGCACCTTCTTATTATCAAGAACTTGTTGAGTGTGTAAATAATGATTGGAATTATTCTCGTAGGTATGATCATTCCGGACCTTGTGAAGGTTATGATCATTACCAACCTTACCCTGGCTATGAGCCACAATTTGTTGATTCCAATTATTATTCACACACTTCTCCATCACAGTATGAGAGAGATGATCAATCTTACTGTGACCCATCTGCATCACAACTATCTTTGTTAGAACGCCTCAATATTGAAATTGTTGAACAGACCAAAGCTTATGAGTTATTTTTTGCCGAGCTTAGTAAATCCCATGCTCATAATGCTGAACTTGTTGAAAAAAATGCTTTATCGATTGCTCAACTAACGCAGTCGATGAAAGAGTCTGGTCTTACCGAGAAGACAAGTTCTAATTTTCCTAATACTCTTGATATTGATGATGAAACCTCTTTAAATAATGAATCAATGTGTATGGAGAATGATGATGAACTTGATAGTTGTGATCATAGGAATAGAGACATTTTCATACCAAGTGAAGATGGTGTATTTAGTCCAACTCCTGATCGTGTTATTGATCACTCGCCTATTCAAAAGGATGAGTTTAGGATTGAGGACACCATTCTTTTAGACGGTGTGACATATCAGTGCTATAACAATGATGCTTATGAAGAATGTGTTAATTCAGAGGACAATGTAGTTAAGTCTAACGACTTAGAGACATTACACTCTATCTATAAGGTTTCTTTTAATCATCTTTATTGTGATATTCCTATTGATTCCCAGGTTGATATTGTTTATGATGATAATTTAGTACAGGTTTGCAAACCTATTGGAGAAGTTAATACACCTAGAATCGTTAGCACAACTTTTCGGAAGATTCCTAATTTTGGATTAGAACCGCATGCTTCTCCAATATTACTAGATTATTTTGCATCTCGTGATTTCTCTTTGCCTGTGCATGACTCCCAGATCATTTCAGTTCTCATCCCCAGTGAACCACTTGAGTCGGTAATTCTTTTTACTGACGATATATCCTTTGCAAAAACCAGGTTTGGGGGTAGCTCTTTCCTTATGATAATCTTTATATATTTACATTGCTACAGCGAGAGTGTGAGGTTGTCATTAATTGTATATATTGTGCTCAGGGTTGATCCCCAATTATTTAGGTTGTTGATATATGGAGAGTCTTATTTGTACATTCCAGTAGGTATATTTATTTTTTATATTTTCGTATACTTTATTCATTTTATGAATTTCCCATCTTAATTTTTACGTTGGATGACTCAATTACATTGAGGACAATGTAATGTTTAAGTGTGGGGGAATGGTTAACTTTTTACTTTTCTTTTTCAGGAATTTTCTCGCAATTTATGACTAGCTGTTGAACGGGTCTAAAAAAAAAATTTGAAAAAAAAAATGATGACCAGCTGTTTAGCGGGTCTTATAATTAAAAAAAAAAAAAAAAAAAAATTGACCAGCTGTGTAGCGGGTCTTTTGTATGGCATTTGTCATGACCAGGTGTATAGCGGGTCAAACTCTCTCTTATTTTATGACCAGCTGTGTAGCGGGTCTTTCTGTCTAGCTATTTAGCAGACATTTCTCGATCTTGCTGTTTAGCGTATCCGTCTAGCTGTTTAGCAGACTTCTTTAAACCACTGTTTAGTGGTTATGTCTTGCTGTTTAGTGGACATCACTCTTTATCCGGATGTTTAGCGGATACATTATTTGTTTTGCTCGAGGACTATCAAAATATAAGTGTGGGGGTGTTGATAAGCACGTAGGTGCTACATTTTATATCCATATTTATATTAGTTAGGACTCGATATTTTGGTTAATGACACTATTTTAGTGCATTTGCAGAAAATACAAGAGAATCCGATCATCGGAGAAATAACTAGCTAAATTGGAAGTTATAGTAGCGTTTGCAACTAAAGGCACCAATGTTGCAGTTCACTACATCAAAGGAGCCGACTTAATTAATAAAGGTTGCGGCACCAACTAGTCATTTCACGGGCCGAAGACAGTCAGTGAATTTCTTATTCACTCAATCAAGCATGTCAAATCCACTATGGGATAAAGGTTAAATGGAGACGTGGTAATACCAAGGCACCAAGTTAGTTCATTATAAATTTGGTTTTGAGTTTCAATGTATCTGGAAAGGAGGCAAGTGTTGGTAGTGGTCGTAACATGGGTTAATTTTGAAGTATAAATGTGGGCATAAGCAAGTGGGACGTACCGGTGTGGAACTGGTTTCTCCACATTCTTTTTCTATCTGACAAATGCTAGCCGAAAGGGAACTTGCACGAGCTGGATTATTTGTTGGACCATATTGTGGATGGGCCTTACCGTATAGGTGGGAAGAAGAACTTAGGTTTAAAGGGAAAAAAAGAAATGACGACCTGGAGGCAGAACAAAGAGAAAGGGAGAGACAAGTTTGGAGGTGCGGCTACTGGGAACAAAGAAAAAGCAAAAAGGGAAGAAGAAGAGGATCGATTGCCGGGTGACGACGTCAATAACGGTTTAATTTATCTTTCTCTTTTAATTCATTTTGATGGATTTTAAGAAATCCATCTCCATGTTTTGTTAAAGTTCATAATTAGGGTTCTTAGGTGGAAACCATTTTTAGCAATAGACCATGATTAAATTGATAATATTTGGTTTTAGGAAATTATGAATTGATTCAAATAATTTTATCTTAACGCTCTATTGATTTTCTATAGAATAATTGTTGTTGCTTCATCGGCTTTGTAATACAATAGCCTAAGTGCATTAATTTATATAATTTTGCAATTTTATTTGTTATAGTATTTGATAATCCATGCTTAGGTTAAATCATTTGATGGGTTATACTTAGACGACGCAAATAATAATCGTAAATGCATAAATACGTAGTTTCAATGATTTGCTTGCCATTATAATTTGATAAGCCATGCTTTGGAGACTTTGATGGATTATGCTTAGGAGATGCAAGTTATATTAGAGAAAATATACCAATAATAGGTGTTGCAATAGAACAAAGATATAGACACGTATTTAGAATTATGAATCATTTTTGGCATCGAATAGAAATAATGGTGGAATCCGTAGTCCCTGGTTACCGACACCCTCTCATTGCATTTTGTTAATTCTTTTTATTTATTTTTATTGTTTCAAATTCAACTCTAAAATCCCAAAAATCATTTCCGGTTATTTCTTTAGAGATATTGATTAGAGTATTTCCACCGCTCCCTGTGGGAACGACCCGTACTTGCCGTTGTCTGCATTGTAGACACCATGCGATTGCGGTTTATTATATATAGGCATCTCCGGATCCTATCAAAATGCAGGAGCAACGTATCAAAGGATGGTATCGAAGGTATTCGCAAAATGGATACACAAAACATTAGATGTGTACGTAGATGACATGTTGATAAAAAGTAAAGAAGCTAAAAACCATGTACAAGATCTGAAGGAGATTTTTGAACAGATGCGGCATTTTAACATCAAGGTGAATCCAAAAAAATGTATTTTTGGAGTTGCGTCAGGAATTTTTTTTGGATATATTGTATCCAAGGAAGGAATACAAGTTGATCCAGAGAAAGTGCAAGCAGTTCGCGATATGCCAACACCAGCAACAGTAAAAGATGTGCAAAAATTAAATGGACTCTTAGCTTCGCTGGGAAGGTTCATCTCGCGATCGTCTAATAAATGTAAACATTTCTCCAACATACTAAAAAAGGTAATAAAATTCAGATGGACAGATGAATGAGAGAAATCTTTTCAAGGAATAAAAGAATACCTGGCGAATACATCTATTTTACAAAAGGCAGAACCGAGAGAAGATCTATTAATCTATCTTACGACAACTTCGCATGCATTAAGTGTTGTGTTATTGCGAGTGGATGCAGGAGTTGAAAACCCAATTTACTACATAAGCAAGACGTTCAATGCCGCAGATAGAAATTACTCTAAAATTGAAAAATTGATTATAGCATTAGTTTATACGACCTTTAGGCTCGCATATATTTTCAGGCACATAAAGTTAAAGTGTGAACAAAGGTACCAATTGAATCAGTAATGAAGAACTCAAAAAGATCAGGCAGAGTAGAGAGATGGAATGCGCAAGTAGGACATTTTTAAATTAAGTATGAAGTGTTATCTTCACCAAAGTCGCAGGTTGTCGCAGACTTTTTAGCAGAATTTCCTTTAGAAGATGTTGAAGTTGTTGAGGAGATGATGGATATAGAATAAGAACAAGGAGACCCAAAAGACTTGCTAAAGGAACCAAATAGATGGGAGATATTGGTGTATGGGTCCTCAAATGGGGAAGTTAATGGTGTTGGAATTATCTTGATTTCACAAAAGGGAACAAAGATGACTTTTTCATTTAGATTGGAGTTCGCATCCACTAATAATGAAACAGAATATGAAGTTGTGGTACATTCCCTAAAATTCGCAATAGAAATAAAATTAGAAAATGCTAGAATTACCAGTGACTCGCGGCTAGTCATTCTCCAGATAAAAGGAGAGTACACAACAAATGAACCATCCTTGAAGAAATACAAGAAACTTGTTGAAAAACTGTTAGCGAAAATCCCAAAAATAAAATGGAGGCATATATCAAGGAAGGATAATAGGCTTGCGGATGCTTATGCTTTCATTTCAAGCATGATGACAGATCCAACAACGAGATGCATAAAGATACAAACACTTTTATCGCCATCAATCAATAAAGAACATGAAGAAGAAGTAGATGTAATGATAGTAGAAGGTGGTGAAGAAGGGCCAAATGACAATATCGCATATTGGAGAGCAGAACTTCATGCATATTTAGCGAGAGGAGAAATACCAAGAAGAAGATTGGAAGCACACAAGTTAAAAAGTCGTGCAACAAATTATGAATTAAGAGACATGATATTGTATAGAAAATCATTTATGGACCATTACTTAGATGTTTAACACGAGAAGAAGGAGATAAAATATTAAAAATGCTGCATAGTGGGGATGATGGCAACCACAGCGGAGGAAGGAGTTTGGCGTATAAAGCAAAAATACAAGGTTATTATTGGCCATATATGCATGAAGATGCAAAACAAGTATCAAGGCATTGCGAAGATTGCCAGCGACATGGAAAGAGAATACATGCACCTGGAGCACCCTTATTATCCTCATCCAGTGTGTGGCCTTTTGGAAAGTGGGGGTTAGATATTGTGGGACCATTTGTACCAGGCTAGGATCCGGACAAAAAAGATACTTAATTGTCGCAACGGATTATTTCAAAAAATGGGCAGAAGTAAAAGCAGTACAGCACATTCGCGACAAAGACATATTTACATTCATTTTTTAAAATAGCATCTGCAAATTTGGAATTTCAGCACAGTTGGCATCTGATAATGGGAAGCAATTTGAAGGGAATAATATAGAAATTTTGCTTAATGTATTTAAAATAAAATGTGGAAAATCCACCCCTTTATACCCACAAGCTAATGGGAAAGCAGAGGCAACAAATAAGACAATCGCAGATATATTAAAGAAGAAGTTGGAGGGACATAATAGAGCATGGTGCGAACAAGTACATAATGCAGTATGGGCTTACAACATAACTAGATGAGAAGCAACTGGAATGTCACCTTTCTGTCTAACATATGGGGTTGAGGCAGTGTTACCAACAGAAGTTGCTATACCCACGACGAAAAGAGAGTCCTGTGAGAAGAATCTTAGTGCTGGAATGATCCTAAGTAGATTGGATGAATTAGAAGAGAAGAGAGAAAAGACTTACAGCATATGGAGAATTATAAGCAGAGAATAGCACGAGACTACAATAAGCGTGTTAAACCACGTGAATTTCAGCCAGGTGATTTGGTTCTTCGCGAGACACCGAATTATCAGCGAAAAGGTGGTGGAAAGTTAGCGAGAAAATGGGATGAACCTTAAATTATAAAAGAAATAATTGGAATAGGGGCATACAAATTGATGGATCCAGAGGGTAAAGATGTTGGTCAAATACTTGGTAGACCGTGTAATAGGCTATATTTAAAGAAATATTACCCATGAGAAACTTTGAGAATCCCTAGTTGATGAAGCGATGTAATCTTTAAAAAATTATGAAAAAATTATTGCAAGATTATTCAAGATCAAATAAGAATGTGCAAAAAATTGGCAAGAACTGGTCATTTAAGATCCATAATGGGACGAACCTTTATGGCGTACACCCTAGTTCGCGAATAAAATTTCGCAAGAGGCAAATGTAAGACCTAAAGTACGTCATAAAAAGGGGTATCTGTTACATGACTCAGCGATAAGGTCACACTGCTGCTGGAACCTGAGTCATGGAGATTTGGGGTCAATAAAAGCCCATCGAGGAGAGGCACCTTGGATTCTCAACTTAAGCATATGACTTGAGTTGGGAGACTAAGGTAAGAAAGACTCTCCTAAGGGGTGCAGAATATGACCAAGGAACTGAGGTACACGGTTGAGCCAAGAGTGCGCGGGATGGATGAACCTACCTTGGCCATTCTTGGAAAGTCTTGGCTATAATGCACTCGGCCCGAAGAAAACCCCATTTAGGGTGCAGTCTCGTAACCATAAGCCATATAGGAAAATGGGATAAAAGGCTGCAAACACAATGAGTTGTTGTTAAGACTGGATGGGAGGAGCTAGTCTTGTATGGACGATATACGTCTCCTTGAAAGGGAAACCAGGGGGAAGATAAGGGCGGAACCCTCCATTAGGGAGCTAATTAGTGTCTTAAGACGCAAATGTCATGAGACTTTTTACTGACATGAGTATTAAGACTTGTAATATTTGTAGAGACGTCCTGCGATTTTGTCGCAAGACGGCAATGTCATGGGGCTTTAATTTCGCAAGAAAATTTAGGCATGTCATATTGTCGCAGCAAAAATACAAAAGAATAAAAAGTTAAGGCAAGATCAATGGGTTTCCACATGAAAATGTAGAAACGTCCTGCGATTTTTTCGCAATACAAAAGATGGAAAAATAAGACCTTTACCTAGGAAGGCAAGATAAGAACACATAATAAAAATAAATTCCCTTTATAAAGTGCTAATTACTTTTCATGCAGATCGTATATCACAAGAAAGATAACGAGGGGCAAGTATGGGAATTAATAAATAAGATGTCATTATCTTTCTCGCAAGTTCTTAAAATACCAAAAACAAAATTGATTCCAAAATAGGTCCAAAGTACATTGTTCACAAAAGGATAAAGAGTAATTCAAGAAAATAAAACTAGAATTCAGACTTCAAGATCATCTTCGCCAGCTTTATCATCTTCGCCAACCTTATTATCTCCACCAACTTTATCGTCTTTGCCAGTGTTTTCCTTATCTTGGTCGACTCTGGTTTCTTCTTCATTTGCTTCATCACCAGAATATCCTTCATTAGAAGGGATTTCTTCTTCTCCTTCTAAAATTTCTTGGGAAATGCTTTCCTCACCACTTTCATAATCAAAATCACTATCACCAGCACGAGGAATTTCATCTTCATCTACCTCTAGAGATTTGAGTGATACATGAGACAGAGATTTGGACAGCAGAATCTCATTCATAATAACTTCAGCACTGAGATGAGCTTGGCGAAGGAAAGCTCTGTCACGGTTTCTAATATCCATGTTTTTGAAATACTCAAGATAATCATACTTTCTTTCTGCTTGATCGTGAGAGCGGGCAAGATGATCAGCGAGCAAACCATTTTCTTTGCGAACCTTGGCAAGTTTAGAATCCAAAGTAGAAATGGAAGACTGAAGCTTTCTTTCCGATTCTGTGAAAGGTAAAAACAAATATTATTCAGGCGAATACCTCGCAAGGGAAATATTGCGAAGAAGATTAACAAAAGAAAGATGTTTGAGGCAGTCAAAATAACTACCTTCCTTTTGAGATATTAGATTTTGAACTAGTGCCAAGCAAGTATTCTCCCAATGACTCATGGAATCATCAAATTTATCTCCAAGTAGGCCATTTAGACGAGATTTTAAATTATTTTCTTTAGAAATGAGAAAAGTGTTTTCCTTCGCAAGAGAAGAGTAAGATTCTTCTAATTTGGAGTACTGCTCTTGAAGTCCATTTGCTTTCACACTTAAAATTATCCTACCTGCATAAGTGAATTTTTCTCAGCGATAGATGATTCAGTTACTTCTTTAAGTTCATTTTTCAGCGAGCGAAGAGATTGTTCTTGGCTATCACACACTTTTTAGAGAACAATTTGTTTCTTCGAAGAGATCGCAACCATATTTGATAGAGCTCGCTTCTCTTGAGATAGAGTTTTATTTTCATCTGATAAAGTTTTCATCTCTAAGTTAGCTTTAGTCAAAAAATAAGAGAGATGAGATATTTCGCTGCTTAATGAATTTTGCTCTTGAACTAATTGAGTATTCTCTTTGGTAAGATTATCTATTTGATCAACAGAGTATGTATGAAGATTATCTAATCGGTTATATTGGTCCATCCAACTATCCCTATCAACGCGAATTTCTTCAGCGGCAGATTCAAACTGAAATCTCTCCATCATTCGTTTCTGGTTTAAAGCTTAACAATAGAAAAAAGCCTTTAAGAATGAATTGCATGAAAAGAACAAATTTGTTAAGTGTAAAATTAAGAACAAAGAAAAGAAATTCATACCTTTTAAATCATTATTTTTCTTGCTAAGAAGGTCGCAATCCAAGGAAGCATTTTGAAATTTCTGTTGTTCAAGCCGATGATTCTCCTTCAAGACTTCAACTTCCTTCTCTAAAGATATTTGCGAGGCTGTCTTATCAGAACCAAGATATTTACCTAAAATCTCGCAGACACCAGATTTGACAGGATCTATAGATGACTTACTGGCGTCAACTAAAAGATCAGATATAACCTTTAAGGAAAGAGACACTATGTCTGCAATTTCCTTAGAGTAAGGGAAAGGCTCAGATGAAGAATAAATAACAATAGAAAGTTGACGATCGTCATCTTTTGGTAAAGAGACGTCATTTGAGGGTAAGGTGTGAGGCAGATCAAGGATTGAGGTCATGGTAGAATGAACTTGAGAAATAGTGGTTGCAAAGGAGGAAGAGATTTCATTCGCAACAGATTATGTAATAGGTATTTCATCTGTAGAAGGATTAGTTAAAAGATCAGAGCTCATTGCGATAGCTTCGCAAATAGGGAGTGGAGGTTCAGTTTGCGAAGAAGAAGTTTAAAGACAAAGTTTGGGAAAAGAAACATAAACTTCAACAGTTTTAGCTTGGAGAAATTTCTTGGGAGGTTTAGTGGAATCCCCATCACCCTGCGAATTACAACTCAGATAAGAAACAGAGGAAACAATATTGTTATTAAAAAAATCCATGTTTCTTACTACCTTGTCATTCGTAGACTTTCTCTTTTTCGCAAGAACCTTGGGATGCAATCCTTTGGGATCATTAGGGTAACTGCAAATTCAGTACTGGAAGTGTTTTTGCTGAAACAGAAAAAGTATGGGAATTACACAAAGAACAAACAAGATGATTTCAGCAAAAAAAAATCAGTTTCAGCAAAATCAATAAGAGAAAAATAAGAAGAACTAACCTTGGTGACTCCATGGAAATAGAAGATAACAGTAGCAGAAGATGAATTTGGCGGATAAGGGAATTTGAAGATGAGGAAGATTTGCATAGGATATGAAGATGAAGAAGATGAAAGCGAAATATAAGAAGAAAACTCTCTTTCTTCCGGATCTCTCTTTAAATAGGCAAAAGGAGATGACCGGTTAATGATAAAATGTGCCAGTAATTAAAAGAATATTGAACACGTGTTGACAGTTATGCTTAATCCACGGACGGAGCCTTGTCGATGGAAAAAGAAGTTGAAAGAAAAAATGAATAGCTGCGGCATTTTGAAGAACAGTTTGTCATGACATTCTATTCTCCACAGAGAAGACATGAGAAGAGGCAATATGTAGGATCAAAATATCGCAGGAAAGACACATTTGCGAAGTTTAGCTAACAATACGTTGCGAGCGTCGCGGAATATTTAAAGAATGACGTAACAGATGACGATTGTAGAAACATGAGAAAAGTGTGATGACTTTGTAATGTTTAAGAGTGTTTGCGAAAACTAACAATGTAACCCTTGCGAGAATGTCGCAAGTCAGATCCTAAAATAAAGGACAGATTAGTTGTCATCCACTATGTAATTCCCTATATAAAGAGTTGAGTAGGAGTAAGGGAAGAGAGATCTTTTTTTCGAGTGTTGAGTAAGTCATTAAGAGAGAGAAAGTTCAAGAAGCGGTTGTATTCTTATTTTCTTCCATTTCTTGTAACATTTGAGTGAATCAAATAATAAAAGTATTGTTCTTAATCTTTAAAAGATGTGTTGATTATTATGAATTCTTGTGAGGGGTGTAGTGTGGGATTTCCTGATACTACACTTAGAATCATGCTTAAAAATAAAAGTGTTCTTTGGAATCAGGATTTCCAGTCTCTGCATCTATTCAATAATTGTTAATAAGGACAGCACTGACACATTATTCATAGGTAATGGGCAAACATCAACGTCTATAACAGACATGCCCAACAAATGATAAAAGGTGTATGGATATAGATTCTCAAGATGGAAAATATAAGATGTATGACGGAAATGAATCAATATGTGCTATTAATAAAGAGGGAAAAAAAATTTAAAGTATGACATCTACCTCTACTTACACTAACACTCTAACAATCAACAACGAAGACTTTGATATGTCTCGCAAAATAAAAAGATTATCTTTTCCCTGGTAAAACTAAATCAATCGGCGGCTTGAAGCCGAATTATTTTTAAAGATAATTGTAGAGTCGATAATAGATGTGTTCATAAATAATAACTAGTGAATCACATGACTTTTCATCCTCCAAAATTCCAGTTAACAGTATCCTCCATCATCTCAACTTTCAACAATTTATTTTTAATCGGATTTCGAAGAGTTTTCTTTATCATTTTGTATGTAGTATAATCCTAGGATTTTGTATGGACAACACTGAAATTATTTTTAATCGGATTTCGAAGAGTTTTCTTTATCAAGTCTTGAGATATATGGCACAAAACAAATGTCGTCAAACCAATTTCATGAATCTGCACACCAAAATTACATGTCCGAATAAGGTCTTTACGATTGTTTTTTATGTTTCCTTTTGGTTTTTGTGAAAAAATAAATACTCTTTGGTATCTGAAGCAATCTTTGATCTGGAAAAAATAATAAATAATGTTTCCGCCATATGAGAATACTCAGTTTTCATTAAAAAGAAAAAAGAATACTCGGCCAACCAATTTACCTATAAAAATAATAAAATGTTGTATTTTTTAAAAAGAAAAGATAGAATAGTGCAGTAACTGCAAACAATATAATCAAATTCATAAATAGTTATAACACTAAAAACAAAATAGGCCATACCATAATGGAAGAACTGTTCTATAGTTCTAAAAATGATGTAGTTCTCCAGATAAATAAATACCCAAATGACAGTGCAAAAAGAAATATGGCACTCACAATTAACATTTCTCTGACCAGAACTGTTGATACTGCTAGAGCTGGAATTTGCCTAACTTTGGTTGATTATACAGGTAAAGTCAGAGAAGCAAGAGGCCTCTTTACTAAAAGCACAACCATAGAGGAGATAGAGAGGGTTTCGGTTGAAGTTTCTTTCCAATGTGCAACATATTGGAGTGGACACATGATTGATTCAGAATCGACTCTAGTGTTGCTGGTAGGAATGTACGCAGAAGCTCGCAGACAAAGATACCTGATAAGTGAAGATTTTGGCAATTTATAGAAATTTGAGATAAACTTCTTGTCCCCAAGACTTCAGTCTAGTCAGGAAAGTCGATGTTTTTTGGGAAGAAAAACTATCTTTTTTTTGTAATAAATATAAAATCAAACATTACTAGATTGATAATAGCCTATGGGCTCTTTTAACTTACTTAAACATTCAAACTGTAATGAACTCCAAACTCTCTATGATGTTCTGGTAACAATGTAAGAAACTATTAAGGTTCTTCAATTTTATTAAAAAATAAAAAAAGGGGGTTCACCTAGAAGTGTAAATTAGGTTGTGCCAGCACGAGCCCAGCCCATCACGCTAAAATCCGAGCCCACCCCAACACATGATTTAGCCCATCACGGCCCAGCACGTTAGTTTCGTGGGATGTGCTGAGTTAGCCTAATCGCACATTAGCACAGCCCAGCATGCGGCACAGATATGCACATGGCCCAACCCAGCACAACATGTTAAGAAATCACGTCATAGCATGCACAAGTACACCATATAACAAGGCACCATATATTACATTTTGTGTATATTTCACAAAAGAGTCTTTATTCTAGCTAGTTTTTGATATTCTATCATTGTTATTATGCTTAAATATTTTGAAAATGTATTTCAACACCGTTGTTATAATGTCGTTACCCATATTTTACTAGAACATTTACTTTACATGATAATGATCCAAATTTATATTTGATGGGTTTATTGAATAGACTTGTTAATTTTACTTGAAATAGTTTCAAATGATATGTAGTCTATTTAGATTCTCGTGATAATATCCGACTTAATGTATACCATTAATAGATTTCAAATTATTTATAGCATGTGTGCCAGCACGGAACAACACGACACAGCACGTTTATTCGTATGTTGTGCCCGTGGGCTGTGTTGTGCCTAGATTTTGACTATTAAAGCACAACACGACACCTCACGTTTAAATTGTTGGCACAGCACGGCATGGCACATGGAACGTGAAGCACGCGATTTCATGTGTCGGGCAGTGCCGGGACGGCACGTTTTACACCTCTAGTTCACGTTCACCCGATTTGAAAATTTTGTACCCTTTTCGGAAAAACTGAATTGAATTGTTAGTGTTACCGTTGGGAATCAAGCCTGCAGATTAGTTTACCACCAACATTTTGTACAATTTTCTTCGATCTCTTCATCATCTGCCTTTGTTCAAAAAACATTTTTTTTTTGAAATAAGAGATTAAATTAAAAAGAAAGAGGGGAGAGATCACGAAGAGTGAATCAATCCGAGAGAATATACAAGAAAAATAAAACAGCAGCAAAAAAACAAAAAAAATACATCAAACCAAAAATAAAACATAACAATTCATGGAGGTTTCCAAGAGAAAAATGTATCCCAATTCAAAATCCACGCACCAAAAGAAAAAGCTAGATTTGGGAAATAGATCTTGCATCAGGAGAAGATTAAAGCTTTGATACTGACCACCGTCTCTTGAGATGTTTGAGATTTTTGATCAAATATTCTCCGGTTCCTCTCCTTCCAAATCATCCAAATTGTAGCTGGAATAATGAATTTCCATATGATCCTACCTGAGCCTTGAAAATTGTTGTTAACCCAGACATCGAAAAGCTGCTACATTGTTAACGGCTTATTCCAATTACGGTCATCCATCGCTGGAAAAATAGCATCCCATATTAAACGAGAGAAACTGCAGCTTAGGAATAGATGATTAACTGATTCCAAACCAACATCGCATAGAGGGCATGAATCAGTAACTTGAATACCCCTTGAAAGCAAATTGTCTCTCGTTCCTAACTTGTTAAGAATCGTTTGCCAAAAAAGGAAGTTCACTTTTGTAGGGACTTGGTGTTTCCAAATGACTTTGAAGTTGCGCGATGACGGAATCTCAATGAGTGATCTTTCTTTAAGGAGCCAACAGTAACAATCTTTAACAGTAAAACCAACATTTGAGGGAGACCTCCATATCACAGTAGTAGGATCTGATGATAATTGAGGAGGGAAGTCACCCAGTAGCGAGAGAAGGACACAAAGATCATCAATTTCAGCATTTCTTAAGTCTCGAACGAAGTCCATCTTCCAGTTATGGGGGTTGTCTAAGCTAATGTGTTCACGCAAAGTGCCACATTTGAGGCTTGCAATATTGAAAAGACTAGGAAAGAGTGAAGCCAATGATTTACCATCTTTCCAAGCATCTAGCCAAAAAAAGAGATCTTCACCATTGCCCATAACAATCTCAAAATTCTTATACCCTTGAGATAGCAATCCAACAGCTGAAACCGTAAGAGGAGAGAATTTGAGGAGCCAACAGTTGGTTTTGTGGGATGTCGAATTTTGTTGCGATGACTTGAGCCCACAAAGAATTTCGTTCCTTCGAGAATCTCCATAACCACTTAGAGAGCAGAGCAAAATTCATAAGTTCAAGGTTCTTAATACCAAGACCCGCTGCTTCTAATGGTATTGTACACTGATCCCATCCTACCCAATATATACCACGAGTACCATCCGGCTTATTCCAGATACATGATCGAATTTTCCTCTCTAAATATTGTATTACACACTTTGGAGCTTGGAAAAGAGAAAAGAAGTAAACCAGTAACCCCGAGAAAACAAACTTGGCCAACATGAGCCTGAAACCCTTGGAAAGAGATTTTTTATTCCAAAAAGGGAGTCGTTTGTCAAACCTTTCAATAACTGGAGCCCATAATTGTTTTTATTTGAATTTATCTCCAAGTGGAAGACCAAGATAATAAATTGGTAAGGAATCAATAACACAATTAAGATTAGAAGCCCATACTTGTAAATCAGGGATCGAGCCAATACCGATGAGCCTTGTTTTATTGTTGTTAATCTTCATACCTGAGATAACTTCGAAGCATATAATGGAGCTGAAGAGGTTATAGCATTGAGTCCAATTCGCGTCCAGAAAAACAATAGTGTCGTCAGCATATTGAAGATTAGAAATTATGCATGAATAAGAATAATTGATACCTTTAATCAAACCTTTATCTTCAACATTCTTTAATAGAAGACTAAGACCCTCCATAGCTATGTTGAAGAGCAATGGTGAAAGGGGGTCACCTTGCCTAAGCCCCCTCCGGCTTTTAATGTTTCCAAAATCCGCGCCATTGATAAGAACAAAAAAACTTACTGATGATATGCAAAAAGATATCCAACTCCTCCATTTGATGCCGAAGCCCATAGCTTGAAGGATTGAATCAAGATACGACCAGTTTAGCCTATCAAAGACTTTTTCCATATCAAGTTTGACAATAATTCCTGGAATTTTCTCTCTAATCCTTTGATCAACAAGCTCATTGGAAATGAGAGCCCCATCGGCAATCTGTCCACCTTCGAGAAAAGCCACTTGATTTTGAGAGATTATTACTTACATAACTTTCTTCAGTCTATTTGCAAGGACTTTAGATAGAATCTTATAGACACTAGACAAAAGAGAAATCGGTCTATAATCCTTTACACTCTCTGATCGATCCAATTTTGGAAGTAGTCTTAAGAAGGTGATGTTTACCAACCTGGAAATGTGATTGTTTTTGAAAAATTCCTTTAGCACAGCACACACATCCGCCTTAAGGAAGAACAAACATCTTTTGAAAAAGATTAACGGGTATCCATCCGGACCAGGTGCCCTTTATTGACCCAAGCCTTTAACGGCTTCCCAAATTTCATCATCAAAGAATTCCTTTTCCAAATTAGAACTTTGTTCTGAAGAGATTTTCTCAAACCAATTGTCATTCAAATTAGGCCTGATATCAAAGTCTTCATTGTAGAGATTCTCGTAGAAATTGATAATATTACTTTTAATTTCTTCTCTTTCTGTAATCAAGTTGCCTCCATCATCCTTCAAGCAGGCGAATCTATTGGCCCTGTTCCTCGAGCTAGCAAATTGATGGAAATAATGAGTATTCTTTTCACTGAATTTAATTGCGGTTTTCCTAGCTTTCTGTCGGCTAGATATTTCTTTCATAAAACCCACCTTCTCCAGTTCAGCCAAAGCTTCGGATTTTTCGATAATTTATTCATTCGATAAAGCAGTAGTTTGTTCTAACAACTGAAGGCGGGAAAGAGCAGCAGTCAATTGAGCAATTTTTCTTCGACAGAACCAAAGTTCGCTTTAACCCAGGATTTGATGTGAACACTTAGCATCTGAAGTTTTTTCCATAAAACAAAACTGGGAGATCCATCAATGTGTAAAGACAGCCAAAAATCTTCAATCATTGGAACAAAACCATTGATTGCAAACCACATAGTCTCAAAGAGAAACGGGGGAGGTCCCCAATTACCATCAAAGGGGTCAAGTAAGAGTGGGACTTGATCAGAAGTAGGATTTAAGAGAGAAACTTGTGACACTTCAGGATATTTTTCTAACCATTCAGACGTGAAGAGAAATCTATCGATCCTTGACATCATAGGATTTGGAAGCTGGCCATTTGACCAAGTAAACAAAGCGCCTTGTAATGGTAGATCAACTAATTCGTGGCCCTCTATAAACTCTGAAAACTGTCGCATACCTCTAGTAATGGAAGACCAACCTTTCTTCTTATTTTGGTATCTAATAACGTTAAAATCCCCGGCAAGCAACCATGGGAGAGATGAAAAATTACCCATAAAGTTCAATTCTTCCTAGAGATCATCTCGATGAGTTGGATTATTGGGTCCGTAGACAATCGTATGGAACCAAGAAAATTGATCTTCCTTATTTAAAAAGGACATCGAATGTGTGTATATACCCTGTGGACATTCGATACTTCAAATTCTTCGGATTTCCATAAACAGAGAATACCCCCACTTGCACATATTGATGGGATAAAATTGAAATCAAAATGTGTTGATCCACAAATATTCAAAATATAGAATTGAGAGAAGCTCTCCATCTTAGTTTCCTGAAGACAAATAATGTTAGCCTTAGAAGAATTGATGACGATTTTGACTAACGCTTTCTTATCAGGATCATTAAGACCCTGGACATTCCAAGAAAGAATTCTAGGCTTCATTAAGAAACTTTCTTCACCCTACGACTTGAGCCTTCTCTAATTTCAGGAAGGATTATTGACTGGTCGTTATAGGAGCATTGCAATCTTCTCATTTCGTTAACGAATTTTAGTTTAGCAGGATGTTCGAATCCTGGCGGAACTAATGGATCATTGTTATCAGAATGTTCGAATCCCGGCGGAATTAATGGATCATTAGCATCAGGAACAAATACCTCACTTGATTAAAATCGATTGGGGTCATGAATAGGAGTTTTCTGACCTTCATTTGTTTCTTCACGATTAAACAACGCATTAAGATCATCACCCAAGTCTAAATCCTCTTCATTCTGCAATTCTTCAATGAACACATTATTGCTTGAAGACTTCGAACTAAAATGCTGGGAAGAGAGTCAGAAATTGAGTTTGGTGAATATCTTCCACAGGAAACTTGTGGAGATAGAACTTCTATTTATATTCAAAACAAATTACATTATTCGGAACATAGAAATAGGAGATATAGTTTTGATCCTAGTTTATAGTCGGATCAAATAGATGAAGACCAGACTTGGTACTTTGTTGTTTAAACAACTTCCGCAACTGATGGAGAGTCATTTTGAGACTGTTGAAGACTTGTGCTGACACCCTCCCTCAAGTTGAACCGGAGTTGACGAACGTTCAACTTGTCTCGTATAAGTTGAAATCGTATGGAAGACAAACCTTTGGTAAATATATCACCAAGCTGGTCTTTGGTGCATATGAACTTCACATGAAGTTGCTTACTTTCCACTCTTTCACGGACAAAATGGTAGTCAATCTCTATATGCTTTGTGCGCGCATGAAAGTTGGGATTGGCTGTGAAATAAGTTGCGCCTAAGTTATCACACCAAAGAGAAGGATCCGTAACATGTATGCCTAATTCTTTGAGTAGAGACTGTATCCTAATGATCTCTGAAGTCGTAATGGCAACTCCACGATATTCTACCTCCGTACTTGACTTCGAAACTGTTTTCTGCTTCTTGGCACTCCAAGAAATCAGATTTCCACCAAAGTATATACAATAGCCACTTGTAGACCGACGATCATCCAAATTTCCTGCCCAATCTTCATCAGAGTATGCATTGAGAGAGTAGTCCTTATGCGGCTTGATGAAAAGGCCAAAGTCAATGGTATGCTTTAGATATCGTAAAATGCGCTTTACTAGCTCCCAATGTTCCACATAAGGGTCGTGCATATACTGGCATGCTTTGTTAACTGCAACTGAGATATCCGGTCGAGTAATGTGTAAGTACTGCAGATCCCCCAAAACACTTCGGTAAAGAGTAAAATCAGCAAACTTCTCAGTGCCGAGTTTCTGCATCCTTGAGTTAGCAGCAAGAGGAGTGCAGACCGGTTTGACACCATCAAGTTTGGTTTTGCGCAGCAAGTCAGAGATGTATTTTCTCTGAGTAAGTACCAGATTATTACCTTGATGAAGCACTTCAATGCCAAGGAAGTAAGACAATTCACCCATGTCTTTAACTGCAAAAGAATCACCCAGGTCAGTAACTAACTTGTTAATCATTTTATTGTCAGACCCCGTCACTATTATGTCATCGACATAAACTAACACATAGAGGATGGAGTGGCTAGTTTTCTTCACAAAAAAAGAAGAATCAGCTATCGATGATGTGAATCCAAGCTGCATAAGATGATTACTGAGTCTCGAAAACCAGGCATGTGGCGCCTGTTTGATTCCATACAAGGACTTGTGCAATTTGCAAACATGGTTGGGATAATTCGGATCGACATAGCCTGCCGGTTGCTTCATGTAGACTTCTTCCTCTAGAACACCGTGTAAAAACGCATTCTCAACATCAAGTTTGTGTAGACGCCAGCCATTCATCACAGCTATTGAAAGCACTAGCCGTATGGTACAAGGTTTTATCGCCGGAGAGAACGTCTCATAATAGTCAATGCCCTCTTGTTGGTTGAAACCCTTCGCCACTAAACGAGCTTTGTATTTCTCAATGCTTCCATCTGGTTTCCTCTTGATCTTGTAGACCCATTTCGATCCAACCACATTCATTCCATTTTCATATTTCACCAAAGAGTAAGTACCATTACGTATCAAAGCATTTATTTGAACACCCATAGCTTCTCTCCATTCTGGAATTTTACTAGCCTCAGAATAGCAAGTAGGTTCCATAAAAGCAACATCTTGCAATGGATACTTAGTTGTTGTTAGACACAACTTCTGAACAGGTTTGGTAATGCCATATCTTGAACGAGTAACCATTGAATGCTGCGATCCAGTGTTGGTTGGCAGTGGATGAATTTGAGGCGCAATTGGCTGATGTACATCCATGACAGGAGATGGAGTGGTTCAACTAGCTGATGTATGCGTTGATTCAGAACTTTCTGAAGCTGGGGAGTTGTGTTGTGCAGTTGCAGTGGACGTACTAGCTGAATGTTGCAGTGACGGAGAATGTGCTAGAGCTGGTGAGTTCGTGAAATCAGTGGCAGTGAGTTGTGGTGCCCCTTAGACTGTTGCTGGTTGTATAAATATTGGAGATGCAATAATATCCGTACTTGTGTATGTAGTTTGCTGACAAGGCGCAGGAGCAGGTTGCTGATGAGGAGAGAATGGGAATGAAGATTCTTCAAACCTGACATGAAACGATATATATTGTCTGTTTGTTGGCTGATGAAGGCACACATAGCCTTTGTGGGCTGAGCTATACCCTATAAAGATACATGGTAGAGATCGAGGTTCTAGCTTATTGACATTATATGGACGCAGACAAGGATATGCTAGACAGCCAAACACACGCAAAAAATTGTAATCAGGTTTTTTATTGAATAGGAGTTCAAGAGGAGTTTTAGACTCTGTAGATGATTTTGGAATCCTGTTGATAAGATAAGCAGCAGTGGTAAAAGCTTCACACCAAAAAACCTTGGGCATATGTGCATGAAACAAAAGATCTAGACCACTTTCAGTTACATGACAAATTCTACGTTCTGCGAGACCATTTTGTGCTGACGTATGTGGACAGGAGAAGCGATGTTGAACACCATAGTTGTTTAAATGGGAAGTTATTTTTTTATACTCAAGAGTATTATCAGATTGAAAGACTTTGATTTTATGACCCGTTAAGTTCTCAATTTGTTTTTGAAACTGGAAAAAAGTTTTGAAATCATCAGAACGATTTACCAACGGAAATACCCATGTATAATGAGAAAAAGCATCCATTAATAGCATGTAATAACGAAAACCAGATCTAGAAAAATAAGGAGATACCCTAATATCACTAACAATTAAACTTAACGGTTGATCAAACACTATTTCACTAAGAGTGAATGGAAGTTTTTTGCTCTTGCTTATGTGACAAGAGTGATAGAAACTGAACTTCTTATTCATGACAGGAAGGGAAAAAATATTGATTATTTTAGAAACTGTGGAGAGCATTGGGTGCCCTAAACGCTGGTGCCACATAGGTAAACATGCAGATAAAAAAGACTGTGGTGATTCGGATCGATTAATACCACCAACCCCATCAAAGATGTAGAGCCCATTCTCATTCCTCCCCTTTAGCAGTATGGCCCCTGTGCACTTGTCCTTCACAACAAAGAAAATTTTGTGAAACTCAAAAAAAACATTGTTATCTTTGCAAAACTGATAAACCGATAGTAGATTGGTTTTTATTTTAGGAACATGATATATGTTATTCAATAGAAAGCATCTTGTATTATGAGTAAATGTAGTGTTACCAATATGAGAAATTTGCAAGCCATTACCATTACCAACTCTAACTTGTTCTGTTCCTTCATACTCATGTGGGATGCAAAGATTATTAACATCAGCCGTCAACTAGTGTGTTGCGCCAGTGTCCGTAACGCACTGATTTTCTCCAGAGCCACCAGGAAGAGAAATATAAGCCTCGGGTGTTTGTTGTTGATTTTTAGTGCCTCAATCATAGCTAAACCAACAACGATCAGCAGTGTGATTTCGCTTTTTGAAAATCTGGCATATGAGATCTCCTTGTGTAGCACCCCTTTGATGTGGCATTGGTCTACGATTGTTGTTATTGTTAGGCTGATTTGGACCTCGCTGGTGATTATTATAACCTCTAGATCCATTCCTGTTGGGCCCTTCTGAGTTGGAGGTAACATAGTTTGCAATGGGCTGTTTAATTTGAGCTAGATGTTGTTCAAGGCGCATCTCAAAAGACAACAGATGAGAAGTAAAGGTTTGGATATCCAAACCCTCGTAAGTACTTAAGGCGGTAACAATTGGATCATATGCTTGATTCAAGCCATTGCAAATACACTGTTTCTTTTCATATGCTGTGACAGTGTACCTAGTAGCTGCAAGCTGATCGAATAAACTTTTAGCATCATTTAAATAAGCTTTCAAGGACTTATTACCTTTTTTCATGCAGTGGAGTTGTTTCTTAAGACTGCTTTGGTGAGAAAATGTTTTTGGAGTATATTCAGCTTCCAATTTATCCCATATCTCTTTTGCAGTTGTAAGCTCAGAAACTGTGCTTAGTACTTCAGCTGTCAACGTCGAATTCAGCCATCCAACGATCAGTGAATCTTGAGCCTCATACGTAGTGAATTATGGATTTATGTTTTGACTATTGGGAAGTGTTCTCGGTGGTTTTTCTTTTGATCCATCTACAAACCCTGTGAGATCATATCCTTTAAGGATAGGTCGAAACTGTGCTCTCCAGAGTAGATGGTTTGTTTCAGTGTGCTTCAAAGTTACAAGATGATGGATTTGAATTTGTCGCAGAGTATTTGTAGTATCTGCCATTGTTCTTTTGTTTGATTTGTGGTTTTTTTTTGTTGATTGATCTTTGCAGAAACGAGCTTGGATCGAAGGCTGATACCAAGTCAGAAATTGAGTTTTGTGAATATCTTCCACAGGAAACTTGTGGAGATAGAACTTCTATTTATATTCAAAACAAATTACATTATTCGGAACATAGAAATAGGAGATATAGTTCTGATCCTAGTTTATAGTCGGATCAAACAGATGAAGACCAGACTTGGTACTTTGTCATTTAAACAACTTCCGCAACTGATGGAGAGTCATTTGGAGACTGTTGAATAATTGTGCTGACAAAGAGCCCATAACATCCGGAGACGATGTAGAAGAGATAGAGATACCAATGACACCATAATCCTGAACATATTTAATTAGAATTACTCGAGCTAGTTGTTCTTTGAGATTAGAAGCAAGACCTACGAATTGACCAAAATCAAAAAGCCTGTTCACCTCCTCTCTTGTAGATGAATTACAGAATTGATGCCAAACTTCTGATGGGGTAAAACTAGGATGGAGCTCATCCCTGAATGGTTGTGAAATCCAAGAGGTTGAAATAAGAGGGGGAGAAAATGGTTTAGAGAAGGTGGGGATCAGAAAGGGTGGAGGTTGGGAAAGAGAAGCGAGGGAAAAACAAGAAGGGTGAGGGCCAAGAATGGATGGAGCAATGAAGTCTGTTAAAGGGGGAGAAGAAGAAATTGGTGAAAGGATATGAGATAAAAACTGATTAGGAATGAACTGGGAGATCGGGGGAGAGGGAAAGCAAGAATCGATGCGGAATGAACGAGAAGAGAGAGCATCGGAGAGATAAAAATGAAAATCAGATTCAGAAATGGATATTTTAAAAGAGGGCTTAGGGGAAGGGCTCGAACGAGCACGAGGAGAAGAAAATGTGGGTGGGCTCGGTATATGATGGGTTTTATTATTCTTTTTTTTTTTCCAACTCTTTTTCAGAGTGTTCTGTAACGAAGGGGAAGACTTTGATTTGAAATTTAAATTGGGTTTTGACTTTGATTTGAAATTTGAATTGCATTTTGAGGAGCGGGAAGAGGTGTGAGATAAATATGGAGCGGAAAAAGAGACTCCTAGAAGTTAAAGATCTGGATTTTTCTTTTGACGCTTATTGATATTGCCGACAGAGGTTACTGAACCATATTTTTGGACTCTGCGCCTCTTTTGCAGAGTTCTTTTTGACGACTCGGTCTCCGAAGAGGGATTTTCTGATGATAATACCGTCAGATCTTTCTCCGGAGCAATCGAAATCCTCATCATTGGTGGTGACGAATATTCACTTAATTCCTTGATAAGAACTGAAACTCCAAAGTTCCCATATTGTGTTTGTAGTTCAATGAGCCTCGGAATTGAATTGATACCAAGGATGTTCCTGATCTTCATTCTGATGATCGACATATCACTAAGATCAAGTGTGTGGTTATCGATAACCAATAATTCACCACAGGCCTTAGCAAGAGCATGAAATATTTCTAGCGACCAATATTGATAAGGTACCCCGGAGAAACAAATGTTAAAATCTTTTGCCAAATATGGGCCTTCAAGTTTTAAGAAATCTTGATTCCACGCGAACACACTGATAATGCTATTGTTACATTTGAATCTGAAATTCCAATCGTCACTTTGAGTATCAATAGACGCAGGGAGATGGATAATGGCTTGTTTTGAGTTAATAGGAGTTAAGCCAAAATGATCTTCTGCTTTAAAGAGGTTTCTAATAGTATTACCGATCTCTTCCCAAGAAGTGACATGATCGGAAGATGAATCAACAATAGCAAACTCCCAAAATCCCAACTTATTACTAGGATTGACATGTTTGACTTCGACAATCGATCTGTGGTTTATTTTCTTAGTTTTAACAGTAACCATAGGAGCAAGGGAATCACATGGAAAGGGGTAGATAAAATCATAGGTGGAATTTTTCTTTTTGGAGAATGAAGGGGAAGATGATCTATGAAAATTCTGATTGTTATGGACTTGTTTCTGCTTTGCGCATCTAATTGGTATTTTTGATTGTGGTGTAGATTTTACAACCTCTGACCACTTTCTGGGTGTGTGAGAGAGAATTGGAGTTGAGGGGATGAAAAAATTGATTAGATTGGGGTTAAGATGAGGGTTACGAGAGACACGAATGTACTGAATGATGAGTGTAAGAGCAGATCCAAACTTAAACCAACCAATATTATTTTCTCCTGCCGGAACGAAAAATAAAACATGATCTATTTTCTGAATATGTTGATCCAAATTAATATGAAGATAGGAACCTTTGTCATTAACAATTCTTATAATAATCATCCACACACGATTATCATCATATTTCCATGTTTTTGCCTGTGGATCACCGTTTTTAGAAACAATCAGGATAAGATCCCTGAGATGAGATGCAAGAGAGACAGAGACTTCACCTTGCAAAGAAGAAGTTGGGAGAAACTCTTTGATTTGTACCACATCACAAAGACGAGATTTTTGGGCAGCTAAGCGAAAGTATCACAATTAGATATAATTTGGCCATCGCCTTTCCTAGCGCCTTGCCTGGCGCCCCAGGCAAGGGCCTTTTATTTAGAAAAAACCACAATTAGATATAATTTGGCGCCTGGGAGCCTTTTTTTGCCAGGCGTCAGCCTTGCGCCTAGTGAGCCTTTGGCACTAGCCTTTTACAACATAGGAATGGATTGAGAAGAGATTAGATAAGAGATCAGGAATAGAAAGCAGGTTTGAAAAGAAAGACTAAAAGAGATTTAGGTATTGAATTGAGAAGAGAAAAAAGAAGAAATCATAATACTTGCTATACTTCATATTTTTCCACCTTTTATCCTGATTTTACCATGCCTTGGAATCATACCATAACATGGAGAATTGTGTATTTCAATTTTCAAGACACACTCTTAAATATTTTTCTCTATATATTTCCTCTAATTTGAATTTTTCCAACTAAACAACAAAATCTAGACATCTAAAAACTAGGAATATTAAATACTAACTTAGGGTAATTGCGGAAAAAAAAACTATTCTCTTTGTGTATCTTAATCTTTGTGCAAAATCCTATTTTGGCATCTAAACTAGGACGAAGGGAGTATATCTTACGAAACTAGTAATTTCCCCTTTGATATATATCTTTTGTCTAGAGTTGTACTTGTATTACACTTCCTGTCTTTCTTCCACTTTCTGTTACTCGGTATCATAATAACCTTAGTGTAGCTCATTAGCTCTAATAACCAGTGAATCATCATTAGTAACTGAATTTGCCTAAGAAACAAACATAAGGAGTGCCCCTCATAATAATTGTTAGTGGTGAATTGGTATGTTTAATACTCTTCCAAACTCTCTCACATCTAGGGTGGGAACAGTTTCCTCCATCATCTCAATTAAAGACTATCCTATCTTCATTAGGTTTTTTAACATAAATGACCAGTTTTATCATTGAATACATAACTAATTAAACATGGAACTAGCTAGGTGTGTATATATAAGTTCTGTGGATCTATGGTGTAAAACTAACATTGTCGAACCTAAGTTTCATGATTCTACTCACCAAAATTAAATGTTAGTTAGAATAAGGTTTATGATCATACAATTTATTTCGGAAACTAAACTTTCTGCTATCTAGCAAATGAATTCATTGCATGAACAAAAATGATTTTTGAACCTGAATTAACTTAATGATACTACTCACCTTGTTTACATGCCAAATGAGGTATGTATATATTGGAGGTGCCTACCGAGAAAGAGGGAAAATTTACTAAGCCAGATACCACATGATTAATCTCCTCTTGACACAATACCTAATTAATACCTCTCATCACACGTGAATTAGCCGATCATGATCGATAAAAGAAGTAAAATTTGATGCACCCCAACAAGTGAGGATGAGAAAGTTGGTCAGGGAATAGTTTTATCCGTACGGAACCGTATAGTTCGCCATACAGCTACACGTTTTTTGAAAAAAAATACTAAGCCAATGCTGGGAACAAATCTTACTATCCCTGGTTCAAAACCCTTCAATATGTCCGAGTGGTTAAGGAGACAGACTCGAAATCTGTTGGGCTTTGCCTGCGCAGGTTCGAATCCTGCTGTTGACGTTTTCTTTCCTTCTTGAAGGTTAATATATAAAATTCATATCTCACCCAACAAACCTAATTTACTTCCACTTCTTCTTATATAATTCTGTTTTCTGAATCTTTGAATCTTGATTTGTATCTCACAAGGACTGAGAAGACAACATAGAAATCAAGCATGAGGGTACTTCAAGCATCAACTAAAGCCTACCTAGAATAATTAAAGAATTTCAACAATGAGAATCTTATTTTTACTCTGTTGTTAGGTTGTTGTTCTACTAACGTTCTTCTTCATTACTCTTTCAGTTTCATTTTTCTAGAAATTGAATCTTACTTTTCATCTTTCATAATTTCCGGTGTCAGTATCCTCCATCATCTCATCTTTCAACTGTTTCTTTTTATTTAAAAGATTTGGAAGAGTTTTTATCATTTTGTGTAGCATAAAGTGCTAGAATTCACGCAGATGTGCATTTATGTTCAAGTTTCAGATGTGTATTTATGTATAAGTCTCGATACATTTGGCAACAAACTAATGTCGGAGAACCAATTTCATGAAGCTACACTGCACCAACATTACATGTCAAAATAAGGTCTTTATGCTATGAAGCACGGACACCTCAAAACCGGTGAGGTATCCGTGTCAGACGCCTTATCAGTGTCGGACACTTGGGGATACGTATCGGACACCCCATTTAAAGTGTCCCTTTTTATTAATTACGAAAAGGGTACACTAGTGGAAAATGCAATAAAAAAGTCTGCCAAAAAAACACTTAATACCTCTAAAAATGACTGCTTTAGGGAGCCCTAACTTTGTAGTCTTATTTATCAAAACGACTGTGATTGGGATTCTTTAATTCGTTTCAGTTACGACTACCATTGGTAGTCAATATATAAAAACTGTTTGACACAGACGTTTAGCTGGATCAGATTATATAAAAAAAAAAATTGATTCAGCGGAATCCAAAACTGATTCACCTGAAGCTTAAACTATAAGTGGAAAGTAAACCAATAATAATGATTCTTAAAACCAAATAAATATTTATTGAAATTTGAATTGTAACAATTTGAACTGCCTAATAAAATACTGAAAACTTTATTGGCCAGTATGTGATAAATCTCTAATGAGGCAGTGTTACATCTCCAAGAAGACAAAAAAAAAAGGATCTTGATGGTTATTGCTCTTCAACCAAGATACTGCTGGGAAAAAATCGTCTACATCAATGAGACACAAAACCTTGTGGGCCAACTCCAGCTAAAACACCAACAGCTAGAACTCCATATATTGCACTTGAATCTTCTAAACTGATTGTCTTACAGGAAGCTACACCATGACCAGCATTCACAGTCTGCCAGTTCTGAAGCACATTGTTACTGGATACATAGAGCAGCTGCTTCACTAAAGACTTCGTTACTGAATACACAGAGCAACGACACCTGAAATATAAATATAATAGTTTAGCAGACTCTTAAAAAGTTGACAGTCACCAAAACACAAATTTACACATTTTTGTAGGATAATCACATAAATCTCAAAAGAATCTAATTAATGTGTGTACTCCTAAAAAAAGAAGCGGCACATTTTATACATTGGTATTAACCTAAGTAAAAACACAACTCGTCATATGTGATCCTTAAACAAACCCCTAGGCATGATTCAAGCAGCTAAGAGAAAAAAAGAAGAAGGCTACAACAGAGATATACTACAAGCATATTTATATGATGTTATGCATCTAATATAATGTTTATAGTCTAGAAACATCTCAATTGCACATCAACAACTAATAAAGAGGTCCAAAATCCAATAATGAGGAGACAAATGATACACCTTACAGATGATCTACCATGCATTAGGACACAGGTTATACACCATAAACCAGCTAGCACTTATCTCTTGGTGACTTAATTAAGTGCTTGATCAACTCAATATTTTCCAGCAGAAAACTAAGAAATGGCTTTAGTACATATATGTTTCTATAGGAAAATTTGTGTCTTGTAAAGTTCAAGAAATGAACAGAAAAATATGAATGGCCTGCCAGCAGGAAGCAAAATCGCTGAGAATATGAATATAGTTCAATATTTACCTCGTTTTGACTCCATCACCATTGCAGCGCCTACAATTAAAACATACGAGCAAAATTTAAATTGTGCACGACTTAAAATGGGTTACTATTGAATTTACAACAAACGAGAACCTAATTGTTCCCAATACTACAATCAATTATACAACACATGATAACCTAAAGGAAATAACATGTGCCCGAAGAATGATTAGAAAACCATACCAAGCTCTCTACTACAAGATAAGACGCAAATATCTTAGATGTGGCGGCAAACATGCATACTGTCAGACCCATTGGCTTGACCCAGGGATGATCAATTAAACCTAGACACTTTGGTGAACTTGGTTAAATTGTCAAACCAGAAACACAATACCTGACACGTCAAACTGAAATATCTAAAATCTCATTAAGAATTAATATAATACTTGCAAAAAGGTCAAAACCCAATCATCGCAACTCACCATTTGTTTCCAAGCATTTAAATAAACCAAAGTGATAGTTAAACTAACAAATTAAGAACTAAATGAATGCTTCTTCTTCCATTTATAAATCAAACAGATAAAAGGTGTTGCATGTACGCATAATGATCCAATACACACATTTGGTGTAGCCAAAATATTCTCGTTCATGTTGCTTGTACTAAATACTATTTAAAAGATTGAACAAGATTCACATCCATTTTTTCTGCAACAACATCAATGAATTATTCGGTATTCAAGTATAGGTATATTGGTACCCTGTTTTATACCACAAGCATACCATACAGTAATCAGAACTGAAGCAAAGTCGCACGTTTTACATGCTACTTAATTTGGAGAACAAACATAGATGCTAAAGGATGTAAAATAGGGTCCAAGGTTGGGTGATACTACTTGGGCCCATGAGACAGAAGGGAAATATCCTTCGGTATTTTACTTTTAAGAACTAATCTCCAAGATTTGATACAAGCAAACCGTAGATATTTAAACAAAATTCATTCTTAGTTAAAAGTTGATGAAAACAAATTGAACAGAAGTCAGAATATTTATCACCACTGGAGGATAACCATACATCCACAACAATAACAACAACATAAATTACAAATAAAATGGCAGGAAAACCTCATAAAAATACAACTTTCATCTATTCAAGAAAACCCATTACTACAAAGATGAGAAAAATTGAAAATTCATACCATAATTGAATGACTACTAACAACATAAACAATTAAAATAAATCAACCAGATCCACATGTTTTAACCATAAATAAGCAAAAACAGTGAAATAAACAAACCCAAATTTGAGAAATTAAAATTAGAGGAAGTAATAATGTTTGTATACCTTAGAATTTGATTCATGAAGTTGTTGAAGATGTTCATCCAAAATCCTTTCCACCACCAGCTAAAGTGAACCTTTAATGATAAAACATCAAACCATACTTCAGTTACAAACTTCAAGAATCTAAACTGAGAAAAATTAGGATTTGCATAACAAAATTAACTAGGAAAAATAACCCACTTCTTTGATTTTGATCTCTAAGACTACTAATTTCTCCTCCTTCAACATCTTGTTCAGTAGCTTAATCATTAGATTCAAAAGATGCACCAACTCATATTGAAAGCCTTCATTTAAATCCTCAAGGTCATAGAATATCTGATTCAAAATTGACTACCGATTATGGTAGGATATTTGCAAAGAGAGCCACTGTATAATCGGAAGTCATGATAACTCTTCCTTTCTTACCGATTATAGGCTCAACCAAAATTCAAAAAAAAAAAAAAAAAAGGATTTTTGCAAACTCTGATTTTGGGGCTACTCTATATTCGGTAGTTATACGAAGTATCTTGACTACCTATTATGGTAGGATATTTGCAAAGAGAGCCACTGTATAATAGGAAGTCATGATAACTCTTCCTTTCTTACCGATTATAGGCTCAACCAAAATTCAAAAAAAAAAGGATTTTTGCAAACTCTGATTTTGGGGTTACTCTATATTCGGAAGTTAAATAACCTAAATTCCCTACCGATTATGGTAGCATTTTTACCAAAGGTCTACTATATAATCGGGAGTCAAGATAACTTTATTTACTACCGATTATAGGATAATCAAAATTCAAAAGATATAGGACTTTATTTTGGGGATACTGTATAATCGGAAGTCATACAAACTAAATTTACTCCCGATTGTTGATTACCTACCGATTGTAAAGGGTAGTTTGGCCATTAAAAAAAATACCCCGGAAATAACCTAGTGATTATAACCTATTTTGTCGTTTTGTGTCGCCCCCAATTGCGTTGGGGTCGCCCCAAAATGTGCCAGGTTTTTTTGGGCACAACTTTTTTTTTTTTGGGTGTTCCTTTATATACCCCTAAAAACACTAACGGTACCCCTTTATCTGCCAACCGTTTAAAACAATCTTCTTACCACATCAAAAGCATTAGCCTTTTTGTAACCCGAATTTATATTACCGATACATTATACTTTCCATCCACCGATGTTCTTTCTGAGAAACGAAATTTCTTTTATCATCACCTTATGAGTTGGATTTTGTTGGACTTGCTTTGTTAAAGTTGGATTCTTGCTGTGTCAGTAAAGATATGCCATGAAGGTAAACTTGCTTCCCTGGTCGTGAATAAATGAGATTTTCTTTCAAAAGTTGAATTAGCGTTTAAATTGAATTAAGAACGTGGTTCTCGTTTGAATTCAAAATTGCAGGTGAACTTAGCTAAAAAGGAAGAATAACGACTTTGACAAACGAAAACCGTTAGCCTGCTCTTCACCTGTTTGGAAAATCTCCTAAGAGAGGAGCAATCCAAAATCAGAAATACGTTTAGCAAAATTAGTTGCTAAAGAAACTCCTAGCGCCTCCCACATCATCTTCCACATCTTCCATTAACCAACAACGCCACCGCATCATTGTCCAGTTCTCTCAATCTTACATCGACCAACAAGTACGTGATTTGCAAAATGAAAAATACTTTCAAGATTGTTCATAGATCACGCCTGTTTAAGAGTGGAGACGTATATTTTCAAGTTTCAAAGACATTTAGTTCTGAAATCATCAAATCAGAGAGAACACTATAAATTTTATATTGTAATTTCACTTAATAGTCTGTGTCTTGTTACCGTTTGCGCAAAGTATATAAGTGATACAGGATAATAAGTCTTGAATTTTGGTTAATTGAGAACTAGAAGCAAGTAGATGTTAGCTTTTCAAAAACAGAAGAGTTGAAAAATAATAACAGAATCAAGAATAATCCAAAAACAGAAGCAAGTAGATATTAGCTTTTCAAACTGATGTGTTTAACTTCTTTTAACACAAAACTAATAGTACACCATTAGTATAAAAAAAATAACGATTCCAAAGTTGAGATGGGGGTATGGATATAAAAATTCTCAAATAATTTTAAGAATTTCATATTAACTAATTTATAACTAACTTAACTACCGGTTAGGGGTACCGTTAGTGTTTTTAGGGGGTATATAAAGGAACACCCTCTCTTTTTCGACCATTGTTTTTTTTTTTTGGAAAGATATTTGAAGTAAAAATAGGTTATCCCTTATATAAATACCAAAACCACGTTTCTGATTAATTTTGTTTAATGATTAGTTAGTGTGATGATTATTTAAGTTAAGTTCATCAGTGAGATTAATAGATGATTTTTTTTTAAGAAGTAAAAAGAGGGTAAAGTAGCGGAAGAAGAACATGGAAAATAAACATTTTTTTTAGTTCACTCAACATGAATTGAGTGATTCTAGTGATGATAGTTCATCCGCTTCATCTCTTTCCTCTCTTAGAGTATTCGTTAATCTTCACAACGATCCGGATATAAGTTATTTGTTAGATGGTGAATGCATTCTTCCCCAAAATCAATCTCTAGATGAAAATGATAGATTTTATCAACCACAATCAGAGGAAGAATATTTGGGTATCCAGGTATGCTTCAAACTTAGTTAATGTATGTAGAATTGGTCATAACTTTCCTAAAAATGAAAAAAAAAATTAAGTAGATTTTGGCTAGGTCAAGCCAGTTCGGTTACCTTACATGAAGAACAGGTAGTCGAACACATATGGAAGTGTCCGCTACTTTTTCCAAAGACACAGGTAACCGAACTCACCTTGTAATTGAGGTTTTGTTGAGTTCGGTTGGAAGATTGAATATGACCTAAACAGACTTTTTTCCCATGTTTACAGTGTTAGTTTCGGTTTAGTCAAACCAGTAAGTTTATAACCGAACTTTATTATTAACAATTGTTAAAAACCCATGTAAAAGCTTCGGCCAACATGTCTACACCGAACCTTAAGTTCGGTAAGTTCGTAAAAGTTGTAATACCATGCTGAACTTTACATTAAAATTTGGTAAAATCCCAGGTGTGAACTTCGGTTATCAGTTTCTTACCGAACTTTAAACAAAACACTTTCAGTGGCTTCGCAAATTTGAATTCCTAATTGAACTGTGTGTTCGGTTATTTCCGTATATAAATTTTACAACCGAACTTATTATTGTAATTGATGTTGTTATATTTACCGTTGATTGAAAGTGGACCTATACCAATGGATGATAAACGTTTTCCCGTTGATATGTTGTATGAAGATATATCCCATCACTATGCCAATTTACGTGTAGTCCAATATTTTGGAGTATGTTTATTTTTTTGTTCCATTATATTTTCCTAAGCGTAGGTATTCGATCTTCCTTTCGAGGTGAAGAATTGGGCTAGAGAACATGCAAAGAAAGATATGTGCGTATTGGTTTTGAATGGAAAAGAAAGCAAAACACGCTTTGAAATGGTTTGTGACGGAAGTGGAGATCCCGACATTAGTCACAAGAAGAAGGCTCATGTATACAAAGGAAAGACTGGGAGGAAGAACACATTTTTCCCAAAACTAATTGCCCGTTCAAGATAGTATTCGAAAGGAGTAAATCTTTTAATTGATTTGTTATGTCTAAAGTCGTGCAAGGTCTTCACAACTACCCTCATCCGGAACATCTTGAAGGACATTACATGGATGCAAGACTCACTCCTCAAGAAATGGAGAAAGTAGATCAAATTAGGAAAATGGGTATTTCACCGGTTAATATACTTCGTATACTAAAGGCGGATAACAAGGATAACCTATCATCTTTTTCCGCTATTTACAATGCAATTGAGACAATTAAAAGGAATGAATGGAAGGATAGACAAGTGATGCAACAATTCTTTTTTTTTTTTTTTGGCTCAAGAGAATGGTTACGCCTTTCAAAAAAAGCAAGGTCCAGGAGAAGAAATAACGCATCTCTTTATTGCGCATTCAAAAAGTGTTCAATTGGCTCAATGCTTTCATGAAGTTCTTATAATGGATTGCACTTACAAGACTAACAAGTACAAGACGCCATTGTTGAACACTTTTGGGCGTACGTCAACGAAGTCACCGTTTACCGTTGCCTTTAGTTTTTTGAAGGACGAGCAAGAACCAAGTTACACTTGAGCCTTACAACAAATGAAGGCAATCTACCGAGGTGATGAAATCTCCGGAGTTATAGTGACCGACAATGAAGTTGCATTAATGAATGCAATATTGAAAGTGTTCCCTGTAGCACATAATATGCTTTGTACGTTCCATATATGGTGTAATGTGATGAATAGATGCAAGCCACAAATTTGTCCACCAAAGAGAAAAGCAATTGAAGAGATTAGTAAGCTACCGGAAGACTAACAAGCTGATGCAAAAGATGAATAAGCAATACATTCTAAATCACACTAAATGAGTTACATTCTCGTGTAAATGGGAGTCATTGACTTGGTCTCTCATCGAAGAAGAATATAATTTCAATCTCGGGGTGTTTATTTCTCATTGGTCAGCCCCTTTTACCCCAAAGATATTGTAACGTATGTGCATGAGCAATAGTTGGGGATAGTACTCCATTAAACTATACACTACCTTTTAGCATTAATCAGTAATTTGAATAACATTTTATCACTAAAGAAGAGTCTGAAATCAGAAAAATTTATTTCAATGTAGATCAGACGTCCTTTGTAAAGTAGATCACACGTCCTTTGTAAAAGTAGATCATATATATCCTTTCCGGGGGATGAATTACCACCGTTGAATCCTATGGAGACGGTCAGTGATGGATCTTACATGGGAAATTAGCTGGCTGGGGTTGGTAACTCATTCTGGCCTCAAGCTTGGTCTAGCTAGTTGAATTTGTCTAAAGATGACAAGTCTAATTGTGCATGTATTATAATATTATATACTTTTATCTTGGATAAAGAATTGTAGGGTTCTAATTTCTTCAACGTTGAAAGTCAAAAGCTACAGACCTTAATGCTCCACACAAGCTAGACTGATTTTCTACAAAATGAGCAATTAGTATTAGGCTTTCCCATACATAATTGGTGACCGTATCTAAATAATCAGTTTTGGTTATCTTTGAGCCCTTGATATTTATTGTTGATCTTGAATAGGTTCGACACTCGTGCACATCTCTAACATCCAAAAATTGTTAGAACAGTCTCCTCCATCATCTCAAATTTGTAACTATATAATATACTACCACTGGGTTCTTCTTTTTACGTAGTTGGGTACTTCTCTTCTATCATTCAAGATGTTAAACATCGAGTTAGGTAGGTGTGTATATATAAGTTTTGGGATCTATATTTGGTGTAAAAATAACTTTGTTGAAACTGAATCTCATGATACTAGTACTCACCAAAGTCAAATGTAAGATCGAGTGAGGTTAAATTTCATGAACCTAAAACTCATGATACTAAATCTCATACGAAGTATTTCTAATTAAGACTAAACTTTTGCTCTCCAACAAATGAATATGTAACATGAACAAAAAAGATGCTTGAGCGGTAGTTTAATGATAGGATACACCTAATTTACATGCCAATTGCCAAATGAGGTGTCTAGGGAGACGAGAGCCAAGCATCGAGAGCAAATTTTACTGGACCAAATACAACGCATCTCTTAAATTAATGGTTGAGATTTCTCACAGGGTTCACCTTGGCTTTTTTTTTTAACTGAAACAAAAATTGCACACACGGACTGTACAGCCTACCGGCTCTCGGGAGAAGCCAATAAGCCTATGTCACCGAGATGACTCGTCTACATCAGAGGGATTGTTCCACTTCCCAACTCCAATCGGACTTTTTGTTTGAACACTTGGGTCTGGTTTAAATTGTTAACTAAAGCCCAATATTACATACTCAGGCCCATCAGTTAGGCGGATGAACACTTGGGTCCTGTTTGAAATGTCAGCAAACGCCCAGGTTTACGTATGCACGCCCAGTTACCAAGAGACAGTATGTTTGTAGGGCTCGGGGAGGTCTGTCCTCTGAAAACAAATGTACTCCGAAGAAGAAGAGTATTATGTGGAATATTCATTTCAAGTTTTGATCATTTTGCATAAAGAAATGTGGTTGAACCAAATTACACGATGCTACACACCATAATTATATGTCAGAATAATAAGGTCTTTATACAGTTTGGTTACTTTGAAGTACGAAGGTTATGAGACGTTCCTACTACTTCGACCAGGGACGGAGGCATGTGAACGCAAATGGGTGCACTTGCACCCACTGAAATTTCAAATTTAGTAAGAATATGGTTGGTTTTTCTGTAATAATAGAGTCTTGTGGGTGCAAATACAAATGGCATAATTGAAGTTTTACGATTTCTATGGGTCAAAGTTAACCTGATAATTGATAAACATTATTTTTATTATATTAGGTTAGTTTTTTTCATTATCTTCACCGAGTCATTATCGCTTTGGACAACAAAAGTAAAAAGAGAAGTAGAGAACCTTCTATTCTCTGTAACTCTCTTCCGTAAGAGATTATTAGCCGAGCTGCTGAAGTGCCTAAAGTCCACGATCACAAATCTGGTAAAGGTGAAGCTTAACGTACACTCATCACCATGATTTCTTTTTTATTCTAATTTTAGTTCAGAAATTTCTACGAATACAATCGTTAAGTTCGATTTGGGTATTATCAAGTTAGGGTTCTAATTTTTTCTTAATCAAAAGCGTAATTCGTCTTCGTATAATCGATTCATATCATATGTTACATAACTAGAGTGAGATTCTCCATCTTTTGGGCAGACTTATGGTTATGGATCTTTTGATTTTTGCAGTAGATGTAATTGCAGATGTAATAGTCTATCAGACATGAATGGTTATCTATATAGACTATATTAGAAAAATTTCAATCCCTATTTTGATTCAGTTCGAATTTTTTTTTTTTTTGTGAATATTAGAAAAAAATTTCGCACCCACAACCTTTAAGTCCTGGCTCCGTCCCTGACTTCGACGGGGAGGAAAGACATTTATGTGCCGTTGGAAGTATTTCTCTAGAGCGATTTGGCTCATGAATCCGACCGAATAGCCTGTATCAATGCGAAATCACCCGATTTGAAAATTTTGTATCATTTTCAGAAACTTATCGGATTAATTGTAGATGCTACTCTTGGGGAATCAATATTTCGGATTGTTTTACCAGCACCACCACTTCAACCAATTTTCTCCATTCTCTTCGTAATCGGCCTTCTTTCTAACAAGAGTGGTCCTGGCACCTCTCTAGCGAAATTTCAATAAGAGAGTTAGACTGTGACTGGACTTTATGCAATGCATTGGAGATTTTAATGGAAAAACAAAAAGAAACCGAGAAAATATATATAATAATTTTAGATAATTATAAGCATATCTTAACAAAATAGTAGTAACATGTCACACTGTTTTTTAATACTATAAGCATACATTAATACAACTGACAACAGACGTGTTCTGACGGTTATCCTTAGCCGCGAAGTTTCGCCGCCGAAAGGTTTTCTATCCAAAATTGGTTAGAACAGTTTACTCCAGCATCTCGATTGGATACTACTCTATTAATTGTTCTTCTTGCATGCAAAGAAAAAACATAGAGCTAAACACCAAGATGGTTGTGGTATGTATAAGTTTTGAGTTTTAGGTGTAAACTAACGCAGTCGAAGACTCGAAGCTATATATTTCATGATATTTACTCACCAAAGTTACATGAACAAAAACGTACTACCTCTGTCCCACTATTAGTTGACCTAGTAGTACAATTTAAAAATGATTTATCTCTTAAACTATACCACGGATATTCACAAATTTTATATTATTGAAAAATATTTTAAAACATATACGGAACAAATATAAACATGAGTATCAAATGTTATAAAATGAACTATTAATGAAATAAAATCTAAAAATGACTAGGTCAATTAATAGTAGGACGGAAGGAGTATAACTTACAAGGTCCATATAATTGTTTCCCATGTAAAATGTAAAGTTTTGCAACTTAACAAATGAATTTGTTACATGAACAAAACCGAGGTTGCAACCTTCACTTTCACGATTGATATATACCAGATTCCATATAGGGTTACCAGATTGCCTGTGAAATATAGAACAATACTGACCACCAGATTTGGATTGGTAACCCCATGGAATTTGGCAATTTGGTATCCCCAGTATCCTGATTACAAAGTACTCGCTAGCTAGAATTCCAAATGAGTTTATGGCGGGACCTTTTAGAAAATCCAAAAAAAAAAAAAACTGACTTTAATAGGCCAAATACCAGCTCGATTAGTGTACCTGACACAGTAGGCACGCTCCCGGGAAGCCAGTAAGCCCAACCCCCAACCCCCAACCGGGGGTTTGTATTCTGCTACTAGCATTCTCTTCCGTCAAATTTGATGTAAATTTTTTATTTTTAGAAAAGTGAAGGTTGTAATATATTTACCCAGGGCCGTCTTAGGCACTAAGCGAGCTAGGCGGTCGCCTAGGGCCTCAATTTGACGGGGACCCAAAATCTAAATTTTTTATTACCTGTATTCAATTGTTTGTGTGAGAATACGAAAAGTCTTTATCTTTTTTCCTCTTTCCTTTTTTCGCAAAACATACAGAGACAAAGTCATTAGACTACGAAGGGATTAGGGAGATCTCAATCACAATCAATTAATCAACATCATCAATTGATATGATTTGCGACAAGGTATTTCGATTTCTTACTTTTTATTGCAAACTAATTTGTTGTTTATGATTTTTATCATTTGAGTAAACTTTGTTAGGGTTTTGAATCGTATGCCAAGTTTTGTGAATTGGAAATTTGGGATATTTATGAATTCTGATTAGAACTAACATAAATTGTAGCTTTTAGGTGCTAATTAGAATTACATTTTTGGGTGTTAACTAGAATTAGAATTGTGGTGTCCTGTGGATTGTTGGGGTTTAGTTATTTTTTATAATCCTTTTTTTTATAGTTTTGATCACAATTCACAAGATAATTCATTGTATGAGACTCATATATTTTGGTTTCCCCCCTTTTTTTGTTTATGTAAGGGAACACACAATTGACCGACAAGACGACAATCATGGTTAGAAAGCAGAAAAGTGTACACGCTAAAGAGGTAATACGACAAAGAAAGGATGACGTCCAAAGATCTCAAACTGGAGATATGTTTAAATATTTGGCACCAACAATCATACAGCACACAAGGGACAATGAAAGCGAATCAAGCGATGAAGACGGGGCAAATAATATTGATAGTGATGAGGAGTATGAAAATTTGGAGACTACTGAAGGTAAATCCTAGAGCTTTTCATATGCATGTGCTTGTCATAGTATAAACCTTGCACTTTGCGATATGGCTAGTTCATGTCCTAGAGCAGTCTCCTTTTTCCAAGTTGTGCAACATATATACAATTTCTTTTCGGCATCTACAAAACGTTGGACAGTGTTTAAGAAACATGTAAAAGGTCTTACGGTTAAACCATTATCTGATACTCGATGGGAAAGTCATATTGAAGCTACCAAAGCAATCCGATTAAAAACTCCAGAAATACAAGATGCCATATTAGTTGACCTAGTAGTATTGAAAAGCATTTTAAAACATTTACGGAACAAATATAAACCTGAGTATCAAATGATATATAAATGAACTATTAATGAGATAAAATCTAAAAATGACTAAGTCAACTAATAGTGGGATCAAACATATAGGGTTACCAGATTGCCTGTGAAATATAGAACAATACTGACCATCGGCTTTGGATTGTTAACCCAAGGGAATTTGCCAATTTGGTATCCCCAGTATCCTGATTACAAAGTACTCGCTAGCTAGAATTCCAAATGAGTTTATGGCGGGACCTTTTAGAAAATCCAAAAAAAATAACGGACTTTAATAGGCCAAATACCAGCTCGATTAGTGTACCTGACACAGTAGGCACGCTCCCGGGAAGCCAGTAAGCCCAACCCCCAACCGGGTGTTTGTATTCTGCTACTAGCATTCTCTTCGGTCAAATTTGATGTAAATTTTTTCTTTTTAGAAAAGTGAAGGTTGTAATATATTTACCAACAGGTTCATGACCTGTACCCTCGACCAGAGAAAGGAAAAACAAAAGCACACTAATCAACTGAAACAGTCATGTGTAGAAGTGACAAGAGCTAAATTGGTAGGCTCTCAAGAGAAGTTTTAATCAAAGTTCACCTTCAAGCTTTATTTAAGAATTTATTCTTCCGAACAACTATTTTCTTCTATCAATCACCACATCCCAAATTGCTGAGAAGCACCCACTGGCAATCCTGGGTAAGTAATTGGCAGAGTCGACGTCCTGCATCCAAGTTCTAAAACGAATTCCTTCACAAATTGTCAGAACCTATACTGGTAATGGAGCTTTTCTCCAAGTTCAACTTGAGACTAGTTAAAACCTCAAAAATAACCAGTATTACGTGCAATCACTTGGCTCCACCTATTTGCCACCCCCATTTATCCTGTTTGCCACTCTCATTAATTACCACCCCCACTTATCCTTTTTGCCACCTATGTGTCCTCAAATTTCCTAAATACTGCACTTTTGACTTTTTGTTTACACCCAATAATTATACCACCCCAATAACAAAACTTTTAAAAACCCTAAGTTGCCATGAATTTATTTTTACCGGCCACCTGCTTGTGCTCCATCTCTCCTGCCGATCACCCTCTTGTTTAAATTTTTTCTGCTAAATTTTGATTTCTTTTAAATTGCCTCAAAAGAAAGTAGGAATAATCAAGAAAAACAAAACGCTAGAAAAGGATAAAATTAAATCTCATCTTATCGGGCCTCTCTTCCAGGTAGTGTTGATTAAAGTCCAGTTTAGAATTGTTAATTAATATGTTTTAATCCAATCAATTTAGAGTGTTATGGCAGTGGTAATGTTATGGTGACATTATTCTTTATAGATAAGCTCTGTCTATTCGTTCATGCCTACATGGTCAGTACCGGAATGGTATTGAACTCCCTGAATTAATAATGGTTTTGAGATTTTAAGTGAATATCATCAATGTTCGTATAATAGCGTTACCTAGATGATGCGTCATTAATTTTATGGTTTCTTATTAAATCTAAATCAAATCATCAACATAGTGTTGTATGCACGTACTTAGGTTGTTTAATTATGATATTTTATTTATTTATCTTTTTTTTTTTTTTTTTTTTGAAGTGAAAGGGTTATATTAAAGAAAAAAGGCAAAGCCAGAACCATTACAAAGGTAGTCAACAGACTATTACATATGAATAACTAAATCCCAATTGTGAAGGACCTGTGTTGTATCTATAAAACGAAATGTATCCAAATCACAACTCCATAGAATTAGAGTTTGCTTAATGAACAGAAGCAACTCGTAAACTGCTTTACTTCTTCCTCCAAACACTCTTCTACATCTCTCCTTCCAAATGTTCCATATAATAGCATAGTGCATAATTTTCCAGATTTTTTTGCCCCTGCCAGATAGCACATTCCATCTCCACGCTTCAAAGACCTGAAGGACAGTAGCCGGAAGTGGCCAAGATATGTGAAATGCTTTTATAAAGTAATCCCAAATTTTGAAAGCAGTGTTGCAGTGTAAGAATAGATGGTCTGCTGTCTCATCCGCCTGATTACACATTACACAGGTCGTACTTTCAATGATCATGCCTCTATGATTAAGCACATCTCTAGTTGGTAAAGAGTTATTGAAAGTAGCCCAGAGCATGAAGCTCACTTTAGGGGGAATACCTTTATTCCACAAAAACTGACTGTAAACACAGTCCTCCTCGTTTCCTTCTAAAGCAACATAACAAGCTTTTGTAGAGAAGTTTTCAAGAATCCGCACCTCATCGTCTTCCTCTGAAAGAGCTGGCACATTCCCTAAGTCTCTTCTCAGCAAATCCCACTCCAGCTTCTCATTGGCATTGAGAGGATGTTTAAACTGACCAAACCATCTTCCGTTTTGTATCATGTCAGCCACAGAAGCATGTTTATTCTGACAAGCATTAAAAATAACAGGAAAAAGATATTTCAAACACCCATTAGTGAGCCATTTATCATACCAGAAACTGATCCCTTTTCCATTCCCCAACTTGAAAGTAGTAAAATCTTGTATCACATGCATCATTCTTGTAACGTTTTTCCAAAGGCTTCTACATTGAGCATCATCATTCTGACTTGGAAGGAGAGAAGCTTCTGCAGCCTTCATTTTCTGTTGAGCTATCCTCCTCCAAAGAGCATTCTTTTGCTTTGAGTACCTCCAAGCCCATTTGATCAGCAGTGCTTTATTTGTCAGCCTCAAGTTCTTCACACCTAAACCACCACAATGCTTTGCTTTACAGATTTTAGGCCATCCAACCCACACCATCTTTCTTTTTTCTTGAGTAGAGCCCCATAGGAAATTCCTCATCAGAGCCACCATCTTCTTCTCAACACACACTGGCAAGTTAAAAAGAGAGAGGTAATATATAGGTAAGCAAGAGAGACAATGTTTTATAAGAACTAATCTTCCTGCTTTGTTTAAGTATTTTCTCTTCCAAGTGGCCAATTTAAGCTCCATCTTCTCCAGAACTGAATCCCAAATGGATATACACCTAGAACTAGCACCAATAGGCATTCCAAGATATTTAAAAGGCAGTTTTTCAGTTTTGCACCCCAATTCTTTGGCTAGAATTTCAATAACTTCATCTGCACCCACACTTATCATTGTGCTCTTTTCAAGGTTGAGTTTCATACCTGTTAGAGCTTCAAAGATGGAAAGAATGACAAACAACCTAGTAACTTCCTCAGATGTAGCATTAATGAAAATTAGAGTGTCGTCAGCAAATTGAAGATGAGAGATCATAGTTCCAGTGTCAGCAACAGTGAAACCAGTTAGTTGGCCTCTTTGCACAGCATCATTCATTAATTTTGATAAGATCTCCACCACCAAGAGAAACAAATATGGTGATAATGAATCACCTTGTCTCAAACCTTTTGCAGGCTTGAATTTCTCTGTTGATGCACCATTAATAAGAACAGAAAGATGAGAAGAAGCAACACACCATTGGATCCATTTTATCCATTTTTCCCCAAAACCATGTTTTTGAAGGATGCAAAAAAGAGCTTGCCAATTGATATTGTCAAAGGCTTTCTCCATATCAATTTTGCATAAAATTCCTGGTCTTTTTGCCTTCAAACTGCTATCCACACACTCATTTGCAATGAGAACTCCATCAAGAATCTGCCTATCATTAATGAAAGCACCTTGGTGCTCAGAGATTAGATAAGGCATTACAGTTTTCAGTCTCTCTGCAAGAAGCTTAGAAATTATTTTATAAGCACTACCAATAAGACTTAGTGGCCTGAAATCTTTAGGAGTGCAAGAGTCCTCTTTTTTGGGAATAAGAGTGATAAAAGAGCAGTTAAGGCGCCAATCTAGAGAGCCATACCTGAAAAAGTCATCAAGCATTCTCATAAAATCAGCTTTGATTGTGTTCAGAGCTTTTATAAAATTCTGTTGAGAAACCATCTGGTCCCGGTGATTTATTTGTTCCCATATGTTTAATAACATTCCAAACTTCCTCCTCAGTAAAGTTCCTCTCTAACCAGATTTTTTTCTCCTCTCCAACGTTAGGGAAGTGTAAAGAATCCAAAGTAGAATACACACCGTTATGATCAGAAAAAAGATGAATATAGTAGTTCCTAATCTCCTCTTTAATAACATTCTGCTCAAAACAGTCTCGACCATCAATTTGCAACTTAACAATAGAATTTCTTTTCTTTCTTGAGTTAGCAATTCTGTGAAAATACCCAGTATTAGCATCCCCCCATTTAATCCATTTTGTTTAGCTCTAAGGTGCCACTTCTTTGCTTCAGCATTTTCAATACTTTTGAGCTTAATTTTTAATTCAAGCCTCTCTCCAAACTGAGTAATCTGCAAAGCACCACTTTCTTCTATCAAATTTAACTCACCAATCTTCTCAGTAAGAATCTTTTTCTCATTACTACAGGCTCCAAATTCTAGCAAACCCCAAGGTTTAATAAAGTACTTGATGTTCTGAAGTTTGAGAAAAAAAATTGTACTAGCGCTGCCCCCATAATCCATTGAGTTCCACCAAATATCAACATTCTTCACAAAATCTTTGTGATCAATCCAGCTCCTCTCCATCTTAAAATAAGGCTTGCTTCTGATTAAGTTACTAGTGGTGATCATAATTGGATTGTGATCAGAAATGGTTCTAGTTAGTGCAATTTGTAAAGCATTAGGGAATGCTTCATCAAAATCAACACTAAATAAAAATCTGTCTAACCTGCAAAGAAGAGGATCAGCATGGTTATTAGACCAAGTAAAGGCACCACCAATTAAAGGCTGATCTACCAACTCTTGTTGAAGAATAAAATTGTTGAGAAAACCAGAATTTCTGCTGTCTGCTTCACCCTTATTTCTCTCTTCGTCAGATCTCACTGCATTGAAATCTCCTGCAAAACAAATTGGCCCCGCCCACCACTGTCTAACTTCCTCCATGTCTTCCCAAAAAGTAGCTCTCAGGTTATAGTCACATGGACTATAGACGTTTGAACATGCCCATTTGAAACCATTAGCTTTAATTTTCAAAAGAATGGAGATATTGTTATAACCCAGTCTTTCGTCCTCCTTATCAAAGATATTAGAATCCCAAATTGTAAGTAATCCACCACTGGCACCCACAGAAGGAATATAAGCCCAATCAAAATATTCATTATACCAAAGCTGTCTGATAAACCAACTAGAGAATCTCATAATTTTTGTCTCTTGAATAAGACAGACAGTACACCTTTGATTGTTGATGAGATTTTTAAGAGAGGTAATCTTATCAAAGTCATTCAAGCCTTTGATATTATAGCTAGTGATTTTAAAATCCATCCCCCAGATTTCTCCCTTGTAACTCAGGACATCAAATTATTTCCTCTTCATGTGGCAGGCTTAACTGCACCGAATTCTCCTTTTCCGTTTCTTTTTCCAAACCAGTATTCATACCTTCCTCCTCTTGACTCTGAAACCTATATTTATAATTGAGAACAAGTTTAGTCATGTTCTTTCTCAGAGTCAAAATATTTTCATCACTAATATGGCCATAACTGCATGCCAAGTTAACAAAAGAAGTAACAGCTTTGTCTATGGCTTCATCTTCACCTTCTTCAATATTCATGGTCACGTGAAGTTGCTGAACTACTTCATCCTCCATTTCCTTCCTAGTACAACCTTCCGCTGCAGACTCTTCTAAGTTGCCTTCCATACTTCCATTCACCGAATCTTCTTCGTCAGGCAAATGTTTAAATCTGGAACCTGAAGCATTAATGCAGTTATTACTTGTTGGTTTTGATACACTTGTTTTATGCCTCGAAACAAAAATCCAGCTGCCATCTTGGTTTTCGCTAATGATATGCCCTACGCCATCATTAATATATCCTTGGATATCACTTGAGCTAACCACGTTTGGATTGGAATTATCATGCCCGTCCATCTTGCTGCGAGAATTACATTCTGAAGAATGAATGTTTAAATTCTCCAGATTTGCTGCCCTAAATGTCTCATCAAAATTTTGAACTTGCCTTGAATAGTCCGTGTCCGTTAGGTGATCCTTTGGCCTGTAGATCGGATCCCAGATAATCTGCAGTACCACCTTCTCTCCTTCGATATCAGCCAGAAGCACCGCCGGAGCTCCATCACAGCCACCCTTAACAGAAATTCTGAAAAAGTGACATTTTCTTTTATCTTTCACCCGTAGAGTTTCCATTGAAATTCTATGCATCTCACCCAGTTTCCTACCAATCATCATCATTACTTTCGAATTCCATAGTTTTGATGGCAATCCCTTGATTTTAAACCAGTGGACTTCTTTATAGTAATCATCAGCTTTAAAATACTGTTTACCTTGAGACTTGCCCTCGTTGCCATTTAGTTTGTCTTGGCCTGCATCTTGATTGTTGTTGTAGATGATTCCCGTGTCCTTGTCTTCACTGCCGAACCATTTGCAGACTTTAATTATAATGTTATTTTGAGTCCAGATTAATGGTTTCCATAGTCTCTTCCAATCTTCTTCCTCCATGACAAAAACAGCAGAGAGCATATTGATCTCTTCTAACTCAATAAGTCTGAAAGATTTAATCTTCTTTTTTATAAGCCCAGCTATTTTTCTCCATGGTGTTTTATGTGAAATCTTCACCAATCCCCATCTTTGGTCTGTCTTGTTATTGGATTGAAGCTGTGGAAAACTTGATATTTTTAAGGATTCCACATAGTTTTGAGTTTTTTATGAATGAAAGTCTCCATTACCTCAGCTAGCAAGGACCAACATTCTCGATTATCACCGCCAGGAAAACATATATTATATTTCTTACTTTCCCCATCCTTTCTAAATCTTGACAATCTTAGATATTCTCCCGCTTCATTATTTTGAAGTTGCATCAATTACACATCTTCACCCGACCTTTAGGACCATTTCCGCTTCTCAGATTCACCCTTTGATATTGACATTAGAATATGGATTAGCCATGAGATCATCTTGTTGTCCACTGCCAACCAAGATCTAAAACCTCCACTACCTCTTTCCGTAAACTTGATGATCTTAACAGAACCAATATTGTCTTCCTCAATTGTGAAGGATTTTCTATCCAACTGAATAAATCTTCGCGAAGGTTTGCCAATATTTTTTCCATCTTCACCTCCACTGTTAGATTCTTTTCCCGTCTTCCAAGAACTCTGTGAAGTCTGAGATTTTTCTAAACCTCTCCTCATCCGCTCTCGTCTTTGCTTAGACCTTTCTGTAAACATCAGTTTAAATCACGCAGAACCGATTTGAAAGCATTCCCAATGTTCTGGCCTTTGACCTTCCAGTAACCACGGAGAGACCAGATTAATAGAATCGGAAGCTCAATTTTGCATGGGTGAAGTCATTAAAGCATTTCATCGAACAGGTTGTTAGCTAAATCTCCCATTAAAATTACAGCATCCAAAATAAGTAAAATGGGAACACATCTTCAATCCACCATCATCAATTGAATCATTCAAATTTAAATAAACAGATTAAATTTCTGGAAGAGTATCTGAGACGAAAAGATAACCAACCTTACTTTATGAACCTTGCAGCTCTAATTCCAGGATTACCTTCAACCCCGACAGAATTAAACAGAGTTAAATCCCAGAGCAAACCCCATCAATAATAATGTAAACACCAATCGATTCCTGGTTGATGTTCTTCAAACCCGATCAATTATGGTTTGAATCTCGTTGATGAACAGTGAACAAATCGCTCATAAGAAAGGTACAGGCCCAATTACTAGATCTATCCGTATCCCTAACCCCTGAATTTCCTAGTTAATTGTAGATCGATTACATTTCTATCATTTATTTATCTTCAATCCTTCTTCGATAAATGTCTTTTCAGTTAAATAAATATAATCTTGTTGGATGTTTGATTCTTCTAACTATTTGATATCTTACCTTAGATTTTCAATCCTGGAATCTTCCATGATAATGGTTTACATATTATTTGTCGATTAAATCGTTCATTTCTCTAGAATTTAAATGATAAGAGATAAGAAATAATAATAAACATAATAGTGTCCTAATCCAACAAAATTCGAATCTAGGGTTAATATTTTTAATGAAAACAAATATTAATGGAGAAGAAGACAAATTAGTGGTGATAGTTACAATCAATTTAATTTGACTTTGTAGGTGGTAAATAGGAAAAGCTAAAATTAAAAACTAGAATTACTTTAGAAATTCTGATAATGTTGGCAAATAGAAAAAGTGGGGGTGGTAAATAGGTAGAACCATATAAAAATTAGGAATCATTCAATTTATAATTTCACATAGGGGGAACTTGATAGGGGACACTCTAATACCTTTTAGGGAGTAAATAACTGATGAACTAAGCGATGCTAAATCCTCTGAATGCATTGTCCTCTTCATGGACCATTAATGTATGCTTAGTTGATTTCACGATGTAACGACACCATCTTACGTCTTATGTTTATCGTTTTAATTGTTTTTAGTTGATCTCTAGTCAATTTGATATGCCAATACGGGTTAGTTCATCTGGAGCAGAAGGTTATGAGTGAGGCCCACTAGTCATAAAATGATGTCCTCTGGTCGAACTCATGTCACTGGTGTCATCACCCATAAATAGTTGCTAAAAGTCTATTTTCGAGGACCAAATATATATAAAATGGTTGCTAAAAGTATAAAATGTTACTTTTGGAATTTCCGATCAGGACCAGTCAGTGCGAGGATTTCATCATTGTTTAAGTCATATTCCGACAAACATCTCTTTTTGGATTAGGGATCTTAGCAGATCTACTTAATAAAACTAAATAAATAGTTAAGTATTTTATCATTTTGAGTTCTTGTACATGGTTTTCTGCTAATCTTTAATTCTTGTTTATACTTTTCCTTAATGTTTTCTTATTCTTCGGGTATTATAGTATTTAATTTACGCATTGGAAATTCTTCCTTTCAATAAAATATGACTTCTCCTGTGAAACATCATGATGTTGAAATTAATGTTGCTTATGTCTTGGTCCGGTCTTATAAACCGTGATTCTTTTACTTGTATTTATTCGGAGATACATTTCTAATTTGATAAGTTCTTTATTGCTGAGAAGCATAAAATGACGTATTCAATCGCCAAGAGGACGAATTATTTATCATGTACAAGTCATCGTGACACTTCTATTAGTTTTATTGTTAATATAAGGGCTTAGGATCATATATTGATAGTTTTATCACGAGTGAAGATGGTCATCTTACACAACTTTCTTGTGGGTACGCACATATGAACAACATTAGAAGACATCTCATTGCGTATTAATGGTGAACAAAGATTTTCAATAAATTTGAGGTATTATACTATAATTTTATCTTTTTAGGTATTCTTTTTATAGTTTTATGGACTTGCAGCGTTGCACTCTTTTCCTTAGCCAAGGGTTTACCACGATGTGTTTTCTTGCAAGGTTTTTAATGAGGCAATAAATGCGACTCCTACTTTTTTCCAAGTTTTCATATTTTTTTCCTATGTATTTATTAATATGTTGGTGATTTAGGATGACATTGGAGGCATATCGCTGCCTAGGGAAACGTTTAATGATCATGCCCAAGAATGCACATCGCTGCCTAGGGAAACGTTTAATGGTTTAGGCTGACATTAATATGCTGGTGATTTAGGCTGACATTGGTGATATATGGTCTCACTTGACCCTTCCAAAAAAAAAAATCTCTCACGCTACATGCTTGCTTATTGGGTGTGACCTTGAATTTTACAAATCTAATTAGTATAGTTGTTGCAATCTGATTTTGGGGTGAATGATCCAGAGCAGCGAGAGTCAAAAATTAAACAAGATCTAAGATCTTCAACTTTGAACCATCAAGCATGCTTCATGATTGAACAGCAATAAAACTCACCGTTATCAGTTTACTCCAACATCATACTTATCCTAATTCTCTGTACCGACTTCTACTCTCATTTCAACTCCCGTAAATCTTTTTTGTGCAACTTACTTCACCACTTCAAATATTCAATAATAACTAATTTTTAAAGATTAATTTTCAAAGTGGTTGATGGTGTTATATGTTTCAGATTACGCTCATCTTTTGTAAGAATATAGAGTTTATAAATCGAATGTATCATCAAAATATTAATTTTAAATTCATTGTCATTTGAGCTTTATACAAAAATGAGCTCAAATTTTGTCAGCCAGTGCATGAATAAGATTGTTCATATATCCTCCCTCATGTATATATATATAACATATACGAACTGTTGATCTTTGAATTTCGTGATTTTATTCATCAAAGTTGCACTAATTAAATCAGTTAAGAAGATCTTTACGATTTTTTTGTCACACAAATTTAGTCAGTGAAACCAAAATTTTGGTATATGCCTGTGAGGATATATAAGTGAACATAGGTTGACACTGAGTTTACACCATTTGCAAGTCATATAAGTAATATCTCTTGACGTAATTATTTTAGGGTATCCATAATAGCATACAATTAGTGTAAGGAATTCCATCTATACCAATTGAATTGTTTACATGAACAAATGTTGTATGAGCCTTAATTTCATTATTTGACGATATTGTTTGCCTAGTTTTAAAAATTGCCAAATAAAGTTGTGCAATCAATGCCTTCATGATTTTTGCTCTTTGTTATGGTGTACTACTAATTATTAAGTACAGAGCAGTGTTGTCCCACGCAGCTACGCGGGACGCAAAGATAAGCAACAAGGTTGTCCGCCGTTGGATTTTGTCATATACGGCCGGATAAAATTCAGTTTATCTTTCATTGAATTGAACAGCTGGAAAACTCTTAAGATTAGAGATAAATCCCTAGAGTTTATTTTCACTTATTTTATGCCCTTTTTTCTCTAAACTTTCTTTTCTGTTTATTAATCTTTTGTGGGAAGAAGATATCCAAAGAATCTGAACAAATGATGGGATCTTCTTCTACTAACATACCTTAGATATAGACCTTTCAGAAAAGAAAAAACATTTCTTTCTTCTCCTTCTTTTCTTAAGCGATTGTCCATCATTCTTTAATACGTGAAACTATTTTTTGTTTTATTTAATTTTCTTTGATTTGGTGATGTTGAATATATATTTTGTCTCTTAAAAATATGATTAACTTAGAGAAGCAGTGATAGTTTTTTTGATAATCCAATGGATTCAATGATTATCATCTCATTGACTGATCAAAAATACAGCGACTTTTTGATTATCATATCATTGAACATACATTATGCCATGGACATGACAGTATGTGATTATAGGAAGCAAACAGTAACAGTAAGTGCATATTTCTATTCTTGCGTACAAATTAAAAGATTGATACCGATTGAAGTTGAACATTAACATGATTTTGGACAAAAAAAATAGTTAATTGAATTATCCAGTAACATGATCAGGTCTGGCCATTTTTTCCCTAATTTATCTTCTTCCCAATTTTTTTTTTTTTTTTTTTGCACAATTAAAAAATTAATGTATCCCTACATCCCCAAGATTAGATTACTATCTAAAGTTTTCCCTAGTCACAACCAATAAGCCTAGATAATTGAAATAACATAAGCACATAACTAATCAAAGAGGCAGAAAATTTGATAATCATCTTATGCACACAAAAAAAAAAAAAAAAAAAAAATCTCCATTGTCATGTTTAATTCAATCATAATTAAATGTATGTGTGATTGATGAGATTCAATCATCATTAGCTTCAATCGTATAATATCTATCCCACATTTTTGATGTTTGGTCTTTCTTAAAAATATCGTGAACAGAGGAAGGGTTTATCTTTCGAGAATAGTTCTTAAAACCATATATGGATGAAGATTAGTTTTAATTATCGAATAATTTAAGGACCTATTTATAAAATCAAGAGTTTGCCGGCTGTTAAAATTTAAGGAAAGATTAAAAAAATTACAGCCGTATATAACCAAAGTTGATGACGAATAACGTTGTTGCTTATCTTTGCGTCCTGCGCAGTTGCGTGGGATAGCACTGCTCTTAAGTACAACCCAGAATAATGTTTTCCCCTATACATATTTGACTCAGAAATCAAATTGAACCGCTTGTTTCAAAGTGGAATCACTGTATTATTTGGATTGTTATTCAAGAAACTTAATCGAATCGAGAGTTTTAGTATGTTTCTCTTCGAGATAAAGGTCGTGGCCTTCGACCAATTTCCTCCATTCTCTCCATAATACGCCTTTGGTCTAAAAAGGGTGGTATTGGTAACCTTTAGAAAAATTTCACCAAGAGAGTTGGTCAGCTACTGCTATTGTTAACAGGTAATGGAGGTCGATTTGCATATCGACTTATTCAGTGTACTTGTCAATAGGTTAGGAGATATCTATATTTGGTGCAAAAATAATATTGTTGAACCTAAATTTCATGATACTAGTACATGATAAGCACGTAAGTGCACCATTTTATACTCATATTTATATTAGCTAAGTCTCAATTTTATCACTAATAATCTTGTTTGTAGGTGTTTTTGTCAAATAAGCTCTTATGGAGAAAGTTGCTAGAAAAAGTGGTTTTTGTACCCTGGAGGACACGTGTTATTCGGACACTCAATATCTGTTAAGGGGCACCTCAATTAATAAGGGGCGTCTAGTTGCTAAGGGGCACCTTCTTTGTTATTTGGAACCTATGGTTATTCGCACCCAATAAATTATGATTTACACCCAAATTGCTAAAAGGACACCCGTACAGGATTAAGGGGACTTCATCTTCTTCGTTTGAATTTAGAATAATGGCGGGAAAATTGATTTTCAAGGAACAAAATTAGGGTTCGATATTTGAAGGTGTTATAACGAGATTAAAAGGCTGAAATTAAATGGGTTTGTTCCTAGGACCAAAACAGAGCTGGTATGGGTCTTCGTTTCAATAAAAAGTGGCTTGAATTCGAATGGGAGTAAAACAGAAATGCACAAAACTAGGGTTGGAAATTTAGACGTGTTCGACAGAGATTCAATCGCTATATTTGGTTGTGTTGGACTTGTTTGAGATAAACAAAGCTGGTAATGGCCTCGGATCTGTTCAGAAATGGTTGGATAATCGGGTTTAAAGAAATCAGGGTTCACGGGTTTTTGGCTATTTTTCTGCGTACTTTTGTGAAGTGATTTGGCTGAGATTTAATCGGACACCTTGTTGGAATTAGTTGGAAAATGACCTGTTTCATCAAAACAGCCAATGTATGTGCCCTGGAATCGATTCAAGAGGTAGTTACGTGGATATACCATGAACCAGAGGTTAGACAATACCCGAAATTCTGTTGGTTTGGTTTTGGAAAATTTTCGTGTGTTTTTAGAGAGTTTGGCGTGACCAAGAGACGTGTAGCTTTGAAGCTTGGAGTGTGTGGGATTCTGCAGTAACAAGAAGAAGATAAACAAGGAAATAAAACCCATGTAACGGAAGTAGAGAATAATGAATTGAATAAAGAATATTTTGCATTAAAACGAGAAGATTTGGATGCTATCAAGTATAAAAGGAAGTTAAGGAAGCATACAAGGGATATCGAGAGTAGGGGGTAGAGCAGAGACAAAAATATTGAAGTTGCAGAGTTTCTCTGCACCTGCAGAGAAGAATATGAAGAACGTGAAGAACTGACGGTTCAAGACTGTCGTTTTCTAACCGTCGCCATTTATGTGTTTTAAGACTGTTGTTTCAGCGACATCCAAACAGTGCTAGTGACGAGTTCTTTTTATCGTTTTGTAACAGCGTTTTCTGCAACGCTTGTAAGCGTAGAAGTCTCTCTATTTTCATTATTTTTCTCTCGTTTCTTCTTTGTAAACACCATTTTGAGCTATAAAAAATATTTTGCGAGTGTCTACAACATGAGGAGCTAAACCCCTACACTTGGTCGATGGAGGAATCCGAACTTTATACATGGGTGATTTTATCTTATTTTCTATATGACTTTTGCACTTAATTTAAATTGATTTATGATTCGATAAACTTAGTTGTGATTCAATTAGATAGGTTATGCTTTGTTTAGATAATCTATGCTTAGGGGATACAATTGATGTTTTGAGGATATACTTTGGAAAAAAAGAAGACTCGGTGTTGTTTTGTTTAATGAGCTTTAATTGTTGAGAATAAGTAAATTGAACCCTATGTTATGAATGCGGTAAAATCCTAGGCCCAGTGAATCTCTTCTATTTATTATTTTATTTAAACCTTTTAATTTAATCTTCGCAAATCTAAGAGAATGAATCTTAATTACTACTACGAAAACTAAGAAAAATCTTAAATCATTTTGGCGCCGTTGCGACGCGGATTTGTTTTTAGATTAATTTTTAGGTTTATTTTGTACAGTATTTTCTTTTCATTTTATTTATTTTTCCTTTTTATGCGTTTCTTTTTGTATTTCTTTTCAAGGAATTTTTGAGGATGATGACTTCTTCTGAGGAGACATCACCTACGATGACGCTGGCGTAATATATGCGTAGAAAGTCAAATTATCAGGAAACCTCATCCGAGATGACGCTTGCTGAACATAGGCGTAGGCAATGGTATGGAGTTTTTCTCCACATGAGGTAAGTGAAGAATAACATCAAACTATATATGAGAAGTATTACAATCACACACCACCTAGTTTGGAACAAAGATTGAGAATTTTAGAATTCCAAAGATCATTTAATGATGATGATGATGATCAGTCATGTAGTGACTCTCAGTTCCAAACAGAACCTATAGATGACCCTGTGGATGATTCGCCTAATTCCATAGATGAATCTACCTCACAAGATCATTCACCCGACTTAGAGGTTGTTTCTAGACCCCTAGACTTCCAAATGTTACCAAATTTAGGGTTAGAATTGTGTGCTTCTAAAGTGTTGTTGGATTACTTTGCATCTAAGTTCCCAGAGGACTTGCCTATTCCTGATAACGTGCATGACCCAGTTGAAAATTTCCCGGTCTCAATAGAATCCCCATACTTTGTTCTTTACGCACTTCCATGTGCAGTAAAAACTTGGTTTAGGGGTAAATTTTGTTTTTTGATAGTTTCAGCATCTCCGCATTTTCATGACATAATTGTGAAACTGTCATTTGTAAATATTGTATTTTGGGTCGATCCTCAAGTTTTCAGGTTATTAGTTTATGGGGATCCGTTTTTGAACATTCCAGTAGGTGTAAGTATTTATTTTTATTTTGAATTTCCCATCTTAAGTTTTGCATTGGATGACTCAATTACATTGAGGACAATGTAATGTTTAAGTGTGGGGGAGTGGTTATTAACTTTTTTTTTTCAGGAATTTCGTTGCAAATCATGACCAGCTGTGTAGTGGGTCTACAAAAAAAAATTTTTTTTTTGATTGTCCGGGTTATGACCAGCTGTATAGCGGGTCTATTTTTATGCATTTCTTTATTATGACCAGATGTGTAGCGGGTCTACAAAAAAAAAATGTTCGGGTTATGACCAGCTGTGTAGTGGGTCTTTTCTTTTCTTGCATTTTATGACCAGCTGTGTAGCGGGTCTCTAAAAAAAATTGTGTCTTGTGTCTCTGGAAATTGTCATGACCAGCTGTGTAACGGGTCTAAGTCTCTTAATTTAAGACCAGCTGTGTAGCGGGTCAATTTTCTTGTTTTTCTCGGGATTAGAAAAATATAAGTGTGGGGGTGTTCAAAGTGATTTAAGATTTTTCTTAGTTTTCGTAGTAGTAATTAAGATTCGTTCTCTCAGATTTGCGAAGATTAAATTAAAAGATTTAAACAAAATAATAAATAGAAGAGAGATTCACTGGGCCTAGGATTTCACCTCATTCATAACATAGGGTTCAATTTACTTTTTCTCAACAATTAAAGCTCATTAAACAAAACAACACCGACTCTTCTTTTTTTCTAGAGTAGATCCTCAAAACATTAATTGTATCCCCTAAGCATAGATTATCTAAACAAAGCATAACCTATCTAATTGAATCACAACTAATTTTATCGAATCATAAATCATTATAAATTAAGTGAAAAAGTCATATAGAAAATAAGATAAAATCACCCATGTATAAAGTTCGGATTCCTCCATCGACCCAATGTAGGGGTTTAGCTCCTCATGTTGTAGACACTTGCAAAATATTTTTTATAGCTCAAAATGGTGTTTACAAAGAAGAAACGAGAGAAAAATAATGAAAATAGAGAGACTGCTACGCTTACAAGCGTTGCAGAAAACGCTGTTAAAAACGAATAAAACAACTCGTCACTAGCACTGTTTGGATGTCGCTGAAACAACAGTCTTAAAACACAGAAATGGCGACGGTTAGAAAATGACAGTCTTGAACTGTCTGTTCTTCACGTTCTTCATCTTCTTCTCTGCAGGTGCATAGAAACTCTGCAACTTCAATATTTTTGTCTCTGCTCTACCCCCTACTCTTGATATCCCTTGTATGCTTCATCAACTGCCTTTTATACTTGATAGCATCCAAATCTTCTCGGTTTAATGCAAAATATTCTTTCTTCAATTCATTATTCTCTACTGCCGTTACATGGGTTTTATTTCCTTGTTTATCTTATTCTTGTTAATGCAGAATCCCACACACTCCAAGCTTCAAAGATACACATCTCTTGGTCACGCCAAACTCTCTAAAAACACACGAAAACTTTCCAAAACCAAACCAACAGAATTTCGGGTATTGTCTAACCTCTGGTTCATGGTATGTCCACGTAACTACCTCTTCAATCGATTATAGGGCACATACATTGCTTGTTTTGATGAAACAGGTCATTTGCCAACTAATTCCAACAAGGTGTCCGATTAAATCTCAGACAAATCACTTCACAAAAGTACGCAGAAAAATATCCAAAAACCCGTGAACCCTGATTTCTTTAAACCCCATTATCCAACCATTTCTGAACAAATCCAAGGCCATTACCAGCTCTGTTTATCTCAAACAAGTCCAACACAACCAAATATAGCGATTGAATCTCTGTCGAACACGTCTAAAATTCCAACCCTAGTTTTGTGCATTTCTGTTTTACTCCCATTCGAATTCTAGGCACTTTTTATTGAAACGAAGACCCATACCAGCTCTGTTTTGGTCATAGGAACAAACCCATTTAATTTCAGCCTTTTAATCTCGTTATAACACCTTCAAATATCGAACCCTAATTCTGTTCCTTGAAAACCAATTTTCCCGCCATTATTCTAAATTCAAACAAAAAAGATGAAGTCCCCTTAATCCTGTACGGGTGTCCCTTTAGCAATTTGGGTGTAAATCATAATTTCTTGGGTGCGAATAACCATAGGTTCCAAATAACAAAGAAGGTGCCCCTTAGCAACTGGACGCCCCTTATTAATTGAGGTGCCCCTTAACCGATATTGAGTGTCCGAATAACACGTGTCCTCCAGGGTACAAAAAACACTTTTTCGAGCAACTTTCTCCATAAGAGTTTATTTGACAAAAACACCTACAAACAAGATTATTAGTGATAAAATTGAGACTTAGATAATATAAATATGGGTATAAAATGGTGCACTTACGTGCTTATCAGTACACAAAAGTCAAATGTAAGATCGAATGCGGCTAAATTTCATGATGCTAAATCACATACAAATTATTTACAACACTAAACCTTTGCAATCTGACAACTGAATATGTAACATGACCAAAATTATGCCTGAGAGGTAACTTAATGATACGACTCTCCTAATTTACCTCCTAATTGCCAAATGAGGTGTATAGGGAGACGAGAACCAAGCATAAAGACAAAAATTTACGAGTGCGAATTTGTGCACACTCCTTAACGAGCGTGCACGTAACATTTTAATCTCAACCATTAATTCTATTTTGGGAGTTATGTAACGAGGGTTGTGATTCTAAACATCAAGGGTAATGAGGTCATCAGTTAAATAATTAACCAATCAGAAGACTATGTGAAATATACACTCGTTAGAGGAGTGTGCACAAATTTGGACTCAAAATTTACTAGGCCAAATACAACGTGGTTAAGCCTCTTAATACAATAATACCTAATTGATGCATATCTTCACACCTGAAATTAGCAGCGTTATAAAAATGTTCAAAGAAAAAAGAGCCGTTTGTTCGGCCCGCAAACTAGCCACGCTATTAAAGTAAAAGGTGATCATACTTCGCGCAAAAACTTTCCACTTAACTGAATTTTCTCCCAACTCGTATGGTGATCCAAGATTCGAGCAGAATATCCTGGCGTTTTTAGAGGCCACTCAAAAGGATTTAGGGGCCAACAATAAAACAAAAAAGGTCACCCAACATAATTGTAGCCATCCCTTATCTAGTGTAATTTGTACTAGCCAAATTGCCCTTACATAATCGGGAGATAATGTACTATTTCTATCCTCAGAATGCATTCGGTAGAAAAACAAAACAAAACAAAACAAAACATGTGTCTGAATGTATGGGGTGCAATATTTACTTTGAATAAGGATAGTCTGGTCATTTTCATAGTCTCCAGAATATTTTATTGCACTTATTTCCGGTAAGGGTAATATGGTCATGTTCATAGTCTGTAATATTTTACTATACCTATTTCCGATAAGGGTAGTCCGGTCATTTTCACAGTCTCCATAATATTTATTCCACTTATTTACAACAAGGGTAATATGGAAATTTTCACAATCGGAAGTATTTACTTTACTTATTTCCGATAAGGGTAGTCTGGTCATTTTCACAGTCTCCATAATAGTTATGGTACTTATTTCCAATAAGGGTAATATGGTCATTTTCATAGTATGTAATATTTACTTTATTTATTTTCAATAAGGGTAGTTTGGACATTTTCACAATCTCAATAATATTTATTGAACTTATTTCCAACAAGGGTAATATAGTCATTTTCACAATCAGAAATATTTACTTTATTTATTTTTAATAAGGGTAGTTTGGTCATTTTCACAGTCTCCATAATATTTATTGAACTTATTTCCAACAAGGGTAATATAGTCATTTTCACAGTATGAAATATTTACTTTATTTATTTTCGATAAGGGTAGTCTGTTTATTTTCACAGTCTCCATAATATTTATTGCACTTATTTCCAACAAGGGTAATATGGTCATTTTAACAATCTGTAATATTTACTTTACTTATTTTCGATAAGGGTAGTCTGGTCATTTTCACAGTCTCCATAATATTTATTGCACTTATTTCCAACAAGGGTAATATTGTCATTTTCACAATATGTAATATTTACTTTATTTATTTTCGATAAGGGTAGTCTGGTCATTTTCACAGTCTCCATAATATTTATTGCACTTATTTCCAACAAGGGTAATATTGTCATTTTCATAATATGTAATATTTACTTTATTTATTTTCAATAGGAGTAGTTTGGTCATTTTCACAGTCTCCATAATATTTATTGCACTTATTTCCAATAAGGGTTATATGGTCATTTTCCCAGTCTGTAATATTTACTTTACTTATAATTGGGTAGGCTGGTCATTTTCACAGTCTCCATAATATATATATATATATTTTTAATTATTATGAGTACCTCGATGGGCATTTTATTAGAAAACGTAAATATGTTCAAATTACAACTTCAATGCAATAAGGGTAATATGGGCATTTTATTGTACTTATTTTCAGTAAGGGTAATATGGTCATTTTTAAAGTGTGTAATATTTACTTTACTTATTTTCGATAAGGGTAGTCTAGTCATTTTCATAGTCTCCATAATATTTATTGCACTTATTTCCAATAAGGGTAATATGGTCATTTTCACCGTCCGTAATATTTACTTTATTTTTTTTTCAATAAGTGTATTCTTGTCATTTTCACAGTCTCCATAATATTTATTGCACTTATTTCCAATCAGGGTAATATGGTCATTTTCACAGTCTTCGAAATTTTTAGTGCACTTATTCCGAAATTTTTAGTGCACTTAGTCTGGTCATTTTCACAGTCTTCGGAAGAAGCAGATATTTTTTTTGTGGTTTTGTCGACAAAATCGAGAGAAAATGTTGGTATTTGTCCAAGTTAAATTTCCTACAAAGTCATGACTTGTTGACTTGGTCTTGATCGTGTTTTCTAATATTAAGAAAATAAAAAAGTCAATATTGATTCTTAGAAATTAAATAAAATTGTCCTTTTGTATAAATGTTGCGAAATTAGTGACAACCAAAATCCTTAGTATTATTAATTTGTGATTGTTTAAGATGTGGTGAAATTTTTGAGTGGAAACGTCATTTTAGATTATAATTGTGATTGTCTGGATAATTGTTAACAAATATTATTGTTACTAATAAAAATGTTTAATATTCCTAATCATTATCACGAATATAAAATTTAACAACAGTTATAATTGTTGCAGGACTTATCACAGGTGTATCAGTGATTGAAAAATAAACTGTGACAGGTTACACTATGAGAAAATCCTGATTTTGGTGTAGTGCATCTTTCAGATATCCAAGTTACAAATCAATTCAATTTAATTGTTACAATGTTTTGGTATGCAACTTGGGGACCGGAATCAACAAAATGATATTCCCAATGGCACTCAATTGTTTTGGTTTTCCAAAATTAATTTACGTTGTTAGGAGCTTTCAACTATGGGTTAGCTACTAAAAACCAAGTGATCAATTATGTGTAGACAAAAAGAATATGGTGCCTCAAAACCAAATAATCCACTTTCTTGCTTTGCCAATGATATTCTGCGGTTGGACTGCCAATAATCATACTAAAGGATTCTTCAATTCAACATAATAGACTCAATATCACTTATAAAACAAAAAGGCTCTGCTACGATTTATAATTTAAATCAACTGGTTCCTGAAAACCAAATTATTTAAAGGATTAATGAAGAGTCGACGGTAGAAGCGTCCGTAAATGATAACCACTGAATCATTAAGTCGTCTCAACCTTTATAATCTATGGTAACAGTATCTTCCATCATCTCAGCTTTCATCTTCTCTTTTTAGATTTCTAAGAGGTTTTACAATTGCTAGCATTCAGGGAAGATGTATATATATATATATATATATATATATATATATATATATATATATAAATCTCGAGATATTTGGCATAACAAAACTCAGGCATATATATAAGTCTCGAGATCTTTGGTATAACTAAACTAATATGGTTGAACCAATTCCATGATGCAGCTACACAACCAAAATTACATTTCAGGATCAGGTCTTTATTAAGATTGTTTTTCAGGTTTCCTTCTAAGTGTGAACTTTATGTTTTAGTCATACAAAATTAATCGATCTCCACCGGCTCCAATCAAACTATTTGACTAGTTAAAATAGTATGTTTTTCGTGGGTGTTAAACTTCACAAAGTCCTTGCGTGGCAGTGGCACCCCTCGTATTATGGATGGTCAGACCGCCAGAATGGGTCTAAATGGTAAAATATTTAGTTGGGTTTGGCGAATTGGGCTTGTTGTGAGGATGCCTGGATGGCTAGGTTATTCTAAAGAAAACAAATCAACAAAAATTTGAAAGGTTTTACCTATTCACCACCCACACTTTCCCTATTTACCACACACCTTAATTACTACCCACACTTTCACTATTTACCACCCATACAATGTTTCATTTTCCCTAATTACAACTCATTGACTTTTTATTTACATCCGCCTCTAAAACCACCCAACAACTAACACCTAAATAATTTCAGTTCCAAAATCTAATTCGTCTTGTTCATCATCTTCACCCGAAATGCAGCACCTCCTCTACTCATCTCCACCAATCCGCCACCACCTTTAATCGTTCTTTATTTATTTTATTTTTCTTTGCTATTTGTAGATCTTGTTCAATATGGCACCAAAGAAACAACGTATTTTTCAAGAAAAATCAAAGCCAAAAAAGAGGTAATAGCTAAACCTTGAATTTCTGAATTTCTGCATGTGTGGTTGTAGTGTTTAAATTCGGTTTGGCAGTTTTTATTGTGATAAAGAACTAGTAATCAACATTGGGTGGACTTATTTTGCATTTATTGTAGTGAATCAAGTCGTCACATATTGGTATTGGATGTTAATTAAGCTACAGATTGTAGTTAGGCATATTGCAGTAGTATGAAATTGGGCATGTACTATTTCCATTTTTATTATCTTCGTGATGTTAAGAGTAAGTAAAAGGAACAAATCAAAGAAATTAAGTGTTCATGAATTCACAAAATTTAGTACTACTACAGTACTACTGTTGGTATGTCAATTTGTCCAAAATAGTAGACATGGTGTTTGACATAAGTCATTGCCAAAATAGTACTACTTGGTGATGCTAGAGTTTCTGAATTATGTTGTTATTCTTATGCCTTCTTATTTTAGGAGAAAACGAAACAATGCTGACTCCAATACTCGGTCTAGCTTATCTACACCAATAGCTGATGTGATTTTAAATGAAATATATGGAGCTCCCCAAGATACATCTTTATTAATCACTTATAAAGATCATATTGTAGCTCGTATATGGAGTGGAGAGGTAACACTTTTGTAAATAATTATGTTTAAAATAACAAGATTTTTGTTGAATTTATTTAATTGTGAAACGTAATATGATCAATATGCAAAAACCAATGAGAGTTTTATCTGTACCCAATCATGCTAGAACGCACTATGAGTGGAAACTTGAATCGTCCGAATTCATTAAGAATTTATTGGAAAGGATTGGTTTACTCCACATTGTTGAAAATGCCCATATGAAAAATGACGATGTGTTGTGTAATGGATTTATAGAGAGATTTTATCCTGAGATTTCTCCTATTGCATGTTACATAATGGGCGTCATCGAGATATTTATGAAGTAGTTGCATTCTCGTCATCCCAGCACCCTCGCTTTGATGATGCAATTGTCAATGGTATTCACAATTGAATAATTTTCTTTAAATTTTCTCTTTAAAGCAAAAAGAATCTGTCTAGGTGGCATACCGTGTTCGTGAAAAGAAATAACAAATTTATCTTCATCTTCTGTTAATCTACCGACAAATGAATGTCCCTCAAGAGTAACTGGATGAGGATGGTTATGGTGTCCAACTTTAAAAACCAAATTCCATTTTGAAGCTGCTACACAAGTTGAACGCAATTTAAAGGGACATCCATCTTTTTTTTGAGGAAGTTCCTTTTCTACACTTCGAAGGACTCACTGTGTGTTTTCCTTTCCTATGTTTTCCACCTTTCTCACATCCAAATACAATGAATGAACCTTTTCCACCTTGATTCTCATTCTTATTTAACGACCTTGCAATCACAACAACCATATTAGTTTCTATATCTATGTCGCGACACCATTCTATTACTGTTTCTCTTGAGTCAAATGTCTACACACAACAAGTAAAATATATATCAATGCTAATATTACAAAGAGACAGAAAAGATTGCTGGTATAATATAACTTACACTACCTTATCGATATTAAAGTATGCAGTAGAATCGAATCCAATAACAGTAATAGGTTCATGTTCCTCCACATTATGTTGGTCGAGGACACCTAAAGCTACCTCTTTCGTTTGTCCTTCATCATTAATAATTTCTTCAACAGACTCAGGTTGGGAAGGACCTGTAAATTGGTTATGAAATACCTATCACAAAAAAAAAAAAGAATAAAGCGCCCTGGGTGGCTATTTACATAATAATAATAAGAATAAGAACGGGCCCTAGCTCAGCTGGTCATCCCCGTTCCCCGAAGTTTCATGCGTTCCAGGAGGTCCCAGGTTCAAGTCCCCAATGGCGTAATATTGCAAGAATTAACATGGAAGGTAGTGTTAGTTTTCCCCCCTTGTGACACAATCTCGCCCCCCCTCTCGCTTCGGATCCCCTTGGCAAGGTTACCCATGAGGCTCGCTGGTAGGTTAGCACAGCAACCTGTTCAATTAATGTAGTAGTATGTCGTTGGAGCCTAGCTTGTTAGGCTTCCAACTAGTTTCATGTAATAATATTAAATAATTTAAAATAATAATAATAATAATAATAATATTTATACAACCACAGTCGTTGGCTTTAGAGGAATCACAAAGTATTGTAGCCATCCAACAACTATAGTTAATAAAAGCACACAGTCGTTCGGATATAGCATACTATTCTTTTATGTAGTCGTCAGAGCCTGGACTACTATGACTCTTTCAAGTCGTCCAGAAATATGGGACTAGGTCAATGAATTCACATGGAAACAAAAAACGAAAAAACAAAGACCTAATGTATCGCTAATTTACCTCCAAATATTGTCCACTCAATGTGTTTTCAGAAGAATTGATATACTCTTGTTGGATGCTGGACTCATCTAAAGTTTGGATATTTTTCCCTAGATTTTCATTAATGGAATCCTCCATAATAATAGCTTTACTGATTAATTCTTCTAATTATCGATGAATTAAATGAACCAATTATTAAACATAAAGAAGTAAAGAGTTTGGTGTATCATAATTAGAATCCTTCATTAGGGTTTGTAGTTTAATGGTTTAATGGTTTTTTAATATAAAGAGAGATTAATGAACAAGACGACAAAATATAATAGTTATGGTAGTTATAGTTAAATTTAATTTGACTTTTGTAGGTGGTAATTAGGAAAAAGAAGAATCAAAAACTACTTTTACTTTATAAATTGTGAGATGGGTGGTAAATAGGAAAAGCGTGGGTGGTGAATAGGTAAACCATTTGAAATGCAATGTTGAATTGGTTGATTGTTAAAGTAACTTGTGATCAACTATATAGTTTATGATAGATCATGGTTGTTTTTTTATGGGTATAGCAATTATGACCTTCATGTTTTTATTTCACTAGTACGAATAAGTTTTTCGTCCGAAAAACTAAATACACAACTATTTGTCTCTCTTTCTTAAAGTTATACCGTATTTATCTACACCTCTTTGGTTTTTGTTGCGATTATTCCATTCTTGGTTTCATCTATCACAAAATGAGAGATGCATTATTAGTAAATAATATTTTCTTGTCATAGCCCCATCAGTGTCCTTAACTCCTTGGTGATCATAAAAAAGCTTTAAACTTCAAATATGGTTGTACCAGTTTCCCCCATCATCTCAGTTATCGACCATTTTACCTTCATTTAGTTGTATGAGACATCGAGCTATGTATATATAACATGTAAAACTGATATTATTGAACTTAAGTTCCATGTAACTGTACTACTACTCCAAAAATTTACATAATACATGTTACATTGAATAAGGTGTTTAGGATTTTTTGTCACATAAATCCAATCATTGCTACCAATTGAATTGGTTACATGATGAACCAACGTTGTATGAGCCTTAATTACATTATTCCATGATACTATTTGTAAATGACAAAAGAGGTCCATATGAAACCACCATTCTTCAAAAAAGTTTCCCCTATGCGATGTAAATGATAAACGAGGTCCATAACTTAAAAAAAAAAAGTAATTCTCTAGAATGATCTGACTCATGAATCATATGTATCGTTTTCGGGAAGACCGAACCGAACCGAATCGTTAATGTCAATGTTATTCTTGGGGAATCTAAGTTGGTGGATTATTTGACCACCGCCAATTGGACCGATTTTCTCCATTCCTTTCATAGTCTTCATGTGTTCTAACAAGAGGGGTACTCGTAATTGGTATCACGCTAACGGAATTTCAATCGGTTAATTCACTCCCCCATTCTTTGAAGTGAGGTTGTGTTATTCTTTGAAGCAGGTAGACTTGTTCTTATCAAGAGTTGTCTGGCAAGTCTTCCAATTTATTATTTGTCCTTATTTCATTTGACGGTCAGTGTGGAAAAACGAATGGTCAAAATCATGCGTAACTTTTTATGGGGAGCGGTAGAAGGACGAAGGAAGTTAGTATGGGTTGTTTGGACAAATATTTGTTTGCCTAAAGATAATGGTGGTTTAGGAGTGAGGAATCTGAGGAGAATTAATCAGGCGTTGTTGGTTAAATGGATTTGGAGGTATTCTAAAAACAAGAATGGTCTATGGAAGAAGATTGTGCAAGAGAAGTTTAAGAGGAACAATGATTTGTTAATGCCAGATGTAGACTCTAAACCTCAATGTAGAAGTCTGTGGAAGAATGTGGTTAACATGGTTCCTACAGTTCAGAATATGGTTCATTTTACAGTTAATGATGGTAAAGGAATCATATTTTGGAAGGATAGATGGCTTGATGGAGGTTGTTTGCAAGACTTATTTCTAGAGGTTTTTAAAGTTATGAAGGATAAGGATATTTCGATAGCAAAGATGATTGATAATAATGGATGGAAGAATGATTTTAAGAGATTGTTGAATGCTAATGAGAATCTTGAATGGGACCTGCTTAGACGTGATGTTCGTATTCACGTTTCATGGGAAAACGAAGATATTATGTCTATTTTTGATAGATTTACCACTAGTAAGTGCTATGAGGCTCTTGTTGGACATCTTGATTCGTGTAACTTTGCGAAGCACCTATGGAGGGCTTCTTTTCACAATTTCCTTCCAACTAGAGACATGTTGAGGCATAGAGGAGTAGAGATAGACATTGATCTGTGTGTCTTCTGCAATAATGTTAGAGAATCAACGGATCACATGTTCTTGCACTGTCCTTACTCTTTTGAGGTATGGAACTATTTCATTAAAGCCTTGAAAATTTCGTGGACAATGCTGAAGACCTTATTTGATGTGTTTGAAGCTTGGTCAACAAACGTCTTACAAGGAAGAGGTAAATTAGTGTGGAGGATTATCCATTATGCTATTTGTTGGAGATTATGGAAAGAACGGAATTGAAGAGTTTTTGGGGCTAGGAAGAAGGAGGCGACGGAGATTATTGATCTTCTCAAACAACTTGTAGTTATTTAGTCTTGTGATTCGGATACCTTTAAGTTTGTTAGGCCTAGCTTGATTTGGAGCAATTGAGAGACTCTCATGAATGTGTAACTCCCTTTGTTTTGTGTAAGGATTTTTTTCTCTTTAATATAACCGTCTCTTCGGAAAAAAAAAGTATGGAATTGGAAGACCGTCAGTTAAGTTAATATAAACAGAAAACTAGAAAAGAAACACATATATAGAAATAAAGAAATGATAGATAATTTGGTTATTAATATAACATAATAGAGGATCCATGGACACTCTTAGATGGACATGGACACTCTTAGATGGACACTATCATACATGATATGCGCCATTTTCACTGCAAAATCCAAACGACAATGAATTTTAATCTAATACTTGGAGGACACGTTCCTCTTATAGGACTATACATTCCTACCAAAAATGAGCGGAATTTGAAATACCAAGCCTCATCATCTACCGATCTTAATTTCAACTGTCAAATTTTAATGGCTGATATTCAAAGGGGTAGATGGTGGAGTTATACGTCTCTAAATGTGCTCATTTTTAGTAGGAATGTAGAGTTTTATAAGAAGAATATATCATCTAAATATTATATTCAAATTCATTGTTGTTTAGGTTTTGCGGAAAAAATGGCACAAATCATGTATGATAGTGTCCATCTAAGAGTGTCCACGGATCCTCCCTCAACATAATAGAGGATCCATGGACACTCTTAGATGGACACTATCATACATAATTTTATATCTACCTAATCACCCATTATAATCTTTGAAATTTCAACTAAAATCCGATAAAAAAATAAACAAAAATCAACTAAAATCCATCTTTAATTTGTTCGGAAGTATATATAAATCTCATGGATAGTAAGTAACTATATGCCCTGACAATTGTTAGTCCTGCGTTTTTATCTTATTTTTATTTTCGTTGGGAGTGTTGCCATCCAAAATTAGTTAATATAATTTCCTCCATCATCTCAATAAGAAATTGTGTTGTTGTCATTTGGTTTTATTGATTGAGTGCTTATATAAATCAAGATAAAACTGAACTTCGAACTAGGTGTGTATAATAAGTTTTGGGATCTACGCTACGGTGTGACTGTAAAACTAACACTTGGTGAACCTAAATTGCATGATGGGACTCACCGAATTCACACGTTAAATCGAGCAAGATCTCTATGCTTGTTTAAATTATTGGGAAATCAAAACTTTTGCTGTCTAGCAAATGAATTTGTGACATGAACAAAAATGATATTTGGGCGTAACTTGATGATACCATTCACCTAGTTTACATGCCAAGTGAGGTGTACAGGGGAATAGAGAACCAAGTATAGAGGGCAAATTTTACTAGGCCGAATACAACATAATAAAGTAATGTCCTCTTGATCAGCCCAACCTTTTATTCCCATTCTCACATTATCTCATATTTTGGATGTTATATTGGTTGGTTCACATTATCTCATACTTTGGATGTTATATTGGTTGGTTCAATGGACTCGTGTCAGCCTTGTTATTTTTTAAGCTAAATTTTTGATGTCTAACAAAGTAAACTTTTACTATCAAGAACAAAAATCATGTTTGAACCTCAATTTGCATGCCAAGTGAGGTCTATATAGAGGGGCCTTTTAGAAAAAGAGATCAAATTCACTAGGTGGAATTAGTGTAGTCAATATCCGTCGAGATGGTCGATATCTCGTCGAAATTTTCGGTTTCAGTCCACAGTTGAGACGAGTTTCTTAATCTCGGCGAGACAAGATTAGACCCGGAAACTCGTTGAGACGGCCAAGATCGCACCGAGCCATTCTGACATACGTAAATTTTGAAAGTATGCCCAGAAAAATGGAGTTATAACAAATTTTTTTTTTTTTTGAAGCATTTTTGATTGGAATGCAACTATCAATTTTCAAGAAAAACACTTTCAAAAAAAATACGGGGCGCAATTATGCCCTGTGTAGCACAGACATCTGGTCTTGATTTGCACTTTTGGTAACATGTAAACAACTACTATTGAACTCGTATTTCAACTAACTAACTTCTTTGTTACTATTATTGTTTCTATTTTATTTTATTTTTTACAAGAAAGGAAACTTATTAATGACATTCCAGCTTGAACACCGTCTTTCTCAAGATATTTTCAGATGAATCGAGAGCTGCGGCGGAGCCAGGTTTGGAGGAAAGAGGGCGAAAAATTTCTGCCTAACCATGCCACAAGCTAAATTGGGGGTGCAAAGTAGGCTTGATGTTAACCAAAAAGATCAAAATAGGTACAATTGGGTTTGGGAGGTAGCTGTGCAGTTGCACACCCATGCTCTAAGCTAGCTCCGACCCTGTTACTGGAGGTGTAGTATACAGCTCTTGACACCCGACTTGTAAATTTTGTATCTTTTTTCAGAAAACCTATCGAATTGTAGATGCCACTCTTGGGTTTGGATTGTTTTACCAGCACCACCACTTCGGTCAAATATCTCCATTCTCTTCGAAATCTTCCTTCTTTGAAACAAGAGCGGTACTGGCCCCTTTCTAGGGAAATTTCAATCGGAGAGTTAGACTGTCACTATTCTTTATGCAAACTGACCAATTCATTGGGGTCCTAATAAAATTGAAAGCCCAATAAAATAAGTAATAAAGAAAACAAAGCATAATAAAATACTACTCAAATATATACACAAATATATCTATTATTTTGAAACGGAAGTAATAAGTAATTATATATTTATATGTCTTAGGAAACTAGTAACTCACTAACTCCAAATTATTTGAGTTACGTTCACAAATGTCATTAGATAGTTTAGTTTTAAGCATATATTTTTCTTTATAATAAGAGACCCAAAAAACGCCACATGGCGCAGCCACAATCAATCTGCTATGTGGTGAAGCCAAGTCAGCATTATTATACATGTCATTGCCACATCATTACACACATTTTCACACAAAAAAGTAATACCATGAACATGGACAGTGGGGTAATCTTGATAAACTAGATATCATACTGTTTACATTTTTAGTGGAACGACATGACATTTCGTTCCCAAGTCGACGTAAGTTTCAACTTTCCCACCTCTCCACAAACGCATATGTTCACTATTACCGTTTCATCATCCACGTCAATTGCACATGTGATAGAACATCAACAGTCACGTTTGCTGAATTTTTTTCCAATATGTGCCTTTCCCACCACATATATAACCAATAAGTTGTGATAACTGTATCAATTTTGTTTCCTCCAAGAAAAGCAGCAACCAACACGGTCCAACACCATAACATTAAGAAAGAAAGAATGCCATCATTCAATGACGTTATTGTTTGAACTTTGAAAGTTCTCAATTACACCATGCCTAGGGTTATTTTTGAAAACTCCACATCAGATACACCCTTTTGTTCAACCAAAAATTAATCTAAAGGAAGGTCCTCTTCCTTCTAACATATATATATCATGCTAAAGTTCGGTGGCAATTTGTGGAAAAAGATTAAAATAGAGGAAGAAATGAACTTACATGAAATATATGGATCAAATGAGTGGTGTGCAAGCTTATCATGGGCACAGAAGAACAGAAACCCATAAGTTGACAAAGAAAGAGTCAGTGGTGCGAATAATACATTTGATCTGTTTAATATTCGTGGAAAGTCGAACTGAGCAAATTTTGGCATTTATGGATAAGCAATTGAGGTTTCTATGTTTGTTGAAGAAATTAACAACTAATTCACGTTGTTGTACAGACTCCAGCTGCCAGGTACGTGCTCCAGATGATATTTCTGTTATTTTATCGCCTTCCAAATGACATTGTATGCTTCGAGTGGGAACTTATAGCTTTGTTGTTTACCAAATATTTTAACATAAACATGTTAATGCCATAAATTTAACAACCATACAGAGATCAGACACACATTTTTGCTCATTTCCGGTTACCTACAACATATATGTAGAAGGAACATCGCTTCCTTAACTTCTTCTTCCTTGGAGTGTATATAGCATGCTAAACTTTGGTAGTAGCCTTCTGAATATATACCTTTAGTCTATGTTCCAAATTACCGTGTTGATGATACCCAGGGTTTAGAAAAACAAAAATAAGAAAAGAAATTAGGCCTTACAAAATGTGATCATTCCGGTGCATACGGTTTTGAAAAAAAAAAAAAAAAAAAAGAGATTACGCCTTATAAAATATGATTATTCCGGTGCGTATGCACCGGATTAGGGGCTTGTATTAATACAAATTCACGACAGATGTATCCTTGATGGTTATATCAGCCGTCAATTTTCATGCTGAGGAAAACACATATCAAAAATTGGTTAACACAGTTTGCTCCATCATCTTAATTGGGCATTGTTCTATCGCTAATTCTTCTTCTTGCGTACACAGAAAATGATAAAATTAAACATCGAGCTAGTGGTGTATGTATAAAATCTTGGATTTATGGTGCAAATCTAACGTTGTTGAACCAATATTTCATGATTTTACTCACCAAAGTTACATGTTAGGTCGGATAAGTTCCATATGATTGTTTCTCAAACAAAATCTAAACTTTTGCAACCTAACAAATGAATTTGTTACTTCAACAAAAACGATGTTTGCACCTTAATTTTCACGATTGGTATATAGGATACCAAATTCTATAAGGGGTTATCAAATTCATGCAAAACAAAACAATGGTAATCCCTACATTATTTGGTATTCCTGGTATCATGTTGACCTTTAGAAAACAGAGTGAACTGTAGTAGGCCAAATATCATCTCCATTAGTGTCCACTTGACACGGTAGGCAGGCTCCCAGGAAGCCAGTAAGCCTAATAGAGTGTCTGTATTCTGCTTCTGTCCTTCTCTTTCGTCAAAATAGTTTGTTTTCAGTGAATGTAAAAATATTAAAGTTACAAATCATTCAACTTATAATTTTAAATATGGAGGAACTCGATATGCGACACACTTAACACCTTATAGAGAGTAAATAGATTTTTGTTAAAGGGAGAACAAAAAGTGATCCGAGGAGAGCGAAAATCGTAATCGACTCGCTAACTAGTCCGATTCGGATACTGAGTCAATACTGGGACAAAAATACCCTTCACATAGTTAATCCCCGCATGCTCATAACCCAACCCAGTTTAACTCACAAATTTAGCAGTAGTATTCACGAAGAACAAACCTGGTCGAACTGCTTCTTCATTATTACGCAAATCCATAGGAGTGACTAATAACTTAATTTGATCCAAGCTTTTGATCACGTTGGTTTTATATAATATTTTCATAAAAGATCCAATTATATCTTCAAAACTATATTAGTAATTCCTAATTAAATTTCTGCCGGTAACCAAACATCAACAGACGAAATGAAGTTTCTACCTAGCATAAGTTTCAATTTGCGCCTTACATTATAAATGGTGCTCATGGTGATCGCGTGAGTCGTCAAGCATTCACTTATACTAGGTACTAGATAAAAATATCTGCAAGATCAATGCATGAGCGAACCAATCTTGTTCTTCTTCTTTTTTTCCAGAAAGACGTATAGAGTTAAAATGTTCTATGTACCTAGAATTCTTGGTTTCCTGTAATGTCAAGTATATTTGAAGCACTTGATTCCAGGTTTCCAATCAAATAACCCAAATAAGTCAGGATTTGAGGTTAGGGTTCATGGTGTTTTGGTAGTCAGGATTTGAGGTTAGGGTATCACGGTGTTTTGGTAGTCAGGATTTGAGGTTAGGGTTTCACGGTGTTTTGGTTGTTGGTGATAATAACGATACATTTCCGAGTTTTATTCACTTAAATTTCTGATTCAATAATTATACGGTTTGGAGAAGGGCATTATGGGTAAAAAAGAAATAAAAATAGACTCAGTGTTCGAATGGACCTAGTTAACGAGTCGATTACGATTTTCGCTCTCCTTGTATCACTTTTTACTCTCCCTTTAATAAAAATCAAGTAAATAACTCAACTAAACGGGGCTAAATCTTTCGAATGCATTGTCCTCTCCGCTGACTATTGACGTATTCGATTTTGACGATTTTGAATCATGCTGTACATAGTAAAATGCTAAAATTCGCGCAAATGCATATATAAGCATTCAGATAGAGGGCGTGAAACTTATACTAATGTCATTTAACCAATTACATGATGCTACAAACCAAAATTACGTGTCAATATATGATTGTTTTCCAATGTTAAAATATGCTAATACGGGTAGGATCTTCTGGAGCAAGAAGGTTATGCGTGAGGCCCGGTTTGATAGGAAACAAGCCCAGAGATCGATTCAAGACATGTGACATGCCCGAAAATGGAACAATTAGTGAACAAGGTTGCGTAGAATTTTAGATCAGCATTCCCAAAACATCATTGTACATTGATATCTAGCTAAAGCATACAGAATCGGAGGAGATCAAGACACAAGCGAACCATAGACGTTTGTCGCCATGAGGGATGTCATTGTGACATTTAAACATAGAGGCAGTCGATCACGCTCATTCTAATTTGTAACCGGAGCATTTTGTTTCTCCAACATTTTTTATTGAAAGAGGTCTTGTCTGACCCTTGAAACAAAAGAAAAATATCTTATCCTACATGATTTTTGGTTGTGACCTTGAGTTTTACAATTCTCATTAGTACTATGGCTGATATCTAATTTTGGGTTGGATGACTCGGAGCGGTGAGAAAGAAAAATTAATGACGATCAAAGGTATGCAACTTAGAACCATCAACCAATAATTGTTCATCATTGAATATAGACGGTAACTTGAGCAGTAAAAGCATGTTGATACACTCCACAATTCCTTTTCACCATATACCTCACGCAGGGGTCATGAAACTCAATGTTATCAATTTACTCCAACATCACTTCAATAAATCAATAACAAATAATTTTCACCGGATGATTTTTATAGTGGTAGATAGTATTGTATTATAGATCTCGGATCATGCTCAATTATGCTAAAAATATAGATTTTTATAAGAAGACTATATCATAAAAATATCAGTTTCTAATTTATTGTTGTTTAAGTTTTATAGTATAATTTGCACAAATATTGTGAGGTAGTGCGTGAATAAGATTGTGCACGGATCCTTCCTCATATATGCATAACACGTAAAACTGATAGTAATTGTTGATCTTTGAATTTCATGGCTTTACTCACCAAAAAGTTATGTAACATGTATCATCTTACATCGATTAATAAGATCTTTTGTGTCACTCAAATTCAGCCATAAAACTAGATTTGTGCTACCAATTAATTGAATTACATTTTTTTTTATAGAAAAACTTAGGCAGAAAGCCTAAAAGTTCCACCACTCCTAAATATTGAGTTCTTACAATGCATAGCTAAATGAAAGGAACTTTAGTTATGAAGTCTGTGGATAGAAGTAAGACCAACTAAAACAAAAGAAATAAGCTGCTTTTTAATATCTATTTCAGCATTCATTTGTCTTCTAAGATTTCCATGGTAATTTAGATGATACCTACCTTCAACAGAATTATGGTAGAGCATCTTGAAAAGATCTAGAATTTTCATGGATTCAGCTTGGATTTCCACAATGATATGTTGTATTCCTTTGACCCAATCAAAATCTAGATCAGCTCATCCTGTTGCTCCCCATTCTCCATTGTATCATGGATATCCTCTAGTCCCAATAATGTTTCTTGCAAAATCCATAGCAGTAAGAGCAGTGAAGTAAAAACGAATTTCAGGTTCTTGTAGAGTACAAATTTTTATTTGGATTCTGTAATCTCTTCTTTGAGCATAATCAAAGGAGTAGTTGGCATCTTCAAATATATTAGTACTATTGTTGTCAGAGTGATAGTTCTAACTGAGAATATGATTTTTTAGGTTGTGCACTCTATCATAATTATACAAGTGTTGTTGGATGCTGATAGTAGTATTTCTGGCATTAGGTTGGATATGCCTGAATATGAAGTCACATCTAGCCTTCCAAATGAACCCGCAAGACATAACATAGATTATGCTTCTCTTACTAGTTGTGTCAGTATTAAACCAAGTGTTTAACCAATCCATGAAGTTTGTGTAGAAAATGGACATTGCTCCAGTTATCCAAATTTTTCTTTGGAAATGTACTCATGGAATTCTTCCTACTAATGCTAAAACTACAAGCATTCCGTACTATATTGACTTCATATATTAGTTGTTCAATAGTGGGGAGGAAACTATGACACATATGTTTCTAAATTGTCATGATGCTACTTCTGTGCGGCAATTACTCCTTGGATCTTTTAAAATTGCCACATTGTTGTATAAGCCTTAATTACATAATTTCACAGTACTATTCACCTAATTTTATATTTTAAAATTGCCAAATGAAGTTGTACAACAATATGATGTACTACTACTAAATACTAAGCAAGTACACGTTAAAAAACAAAAAATCTTGGTGTACAAACTCTCCTGTGAAGGCCCCACAAAACCGATCCCTGCAAATTCCCAGGGAATGTTGGGCCCACTCGTTTGTGTCTCGATCGTTTTAAAGTAGTTTAACCACTAGTTAAAAAATGTATTTGTCTAGATCGATTGACTCAAGAATCATACTGAACCAATTATTTCAAAGTGGAATCCCGTGACGATTTGTATTGTCTTTAAAGAAAACTGAATCGAATAGGGAATTTTACTCTTTTGTAATCAAGGTCGTGGCATCTCTTCATAATATGCCTTTGTTCTAAAAAAGTGTAGTATTCGTACCTTTTAGCAAAATTCAAATTAGAAAGTTGGTAAGGTTTTGCTATTATTTACTGGTGTTTGATGCGTATTAGTGATCGAAATTCTTATGAAAACCGACCAATCCAGTGGAATTGCTCAATAGGCTAGGAGATTGTTACAATCAATTAAGTTAATAAACAACAAACTGGAAAAACAAAAGGAAACAAAGATTAAACTAATAGCTACCTGATACTAATAATCTTTGGAGATTCTGTTCTGTTTAAAAAATTAAAAACTTTTTTGTATACTTAGTTACTTACAACCGTCAGCTACTTTTCCAATTATAAAATGTTAGTCCATAATTTTTATGCTCGTCCATATGTCTTGACGTCCAAAATTGGTTAAGACAGTTTCCTCCATCATCTGAATTGGACTATTCTCTTTTACTTTCATCGGTTTTGCTTACATAAATGAGTACTTATATTATTCAATATGGCTAAAGATCGAGCTAGGTGTGTATATATAAGTTTCGGGATCCATGATATAAAGCTAACAATTGTAGAACCTAAATTTCATGACACTACTCACCAAAGTTGGATGTAAGATCGAATATGCTTGTGTCTTATACAAATTATTTCTAAAACTAAACTATTGCCATCTAACAAATGAATTTCTAACATGAACTAAAATGATTTTTGAGCCTTAACGATACTACGTGCTCACCTAATTTACATGCCAAACCAAGTGAGGTCAATATGGAGGGGAATTCCTGAAAAGAGAGCAAACTTTCTTAGGCCAAATACAACACGATTAATATCCTCTTGACACAATAGCCAAGCTCCGGGAAAGCTAGAAATACATAAAGTCTGCCCAACACATCCAAAAAGAAGATTATGGAAACTATCTCTGAACAGGAGTGACCTATACCGGATAATCAATCACTGCATGAAACTTAACCTATTGTAGTTGCCAATGGTTACGGCATAAACTACTAGTAGTTCCGCGATAGCCTATGTAGTAATTGTTGCACCCACTATCTATTACTGCAGCACCTAAGATTATATGGGGAAACTTTCATTTTGCGACACTCTTTTCATATTGTTGCTACAGTTGTATGGGAAAACTTTCGTTTTGCAGCAGTAAATTATAGCTTTTAGCTACACTTGAGAACTATTGCGACTAATTTTTTTATTTTTTTTTGTTTTGCAACATATATATTCAAGGTGTGACAATATATAGCGTAGCAATAGGTAGATTTTCTTGTAGTGGATATATATATTAAAGAAACATAGTCATGGAGCATTCGAACTTCAAGTTATGCACTATAATTCAGTAGCACTAATAACCAATCAAATGAAATTTAAGGCTCGGGATGGAAATTTCAGAGGTCCTTCAGAAGATGGGAACTAATATTGAAGAGACTTGCTGACACATGTACAAAGGACATGAAAAAGAAAGTATTAGTTCGAGGGCCGTCGTGCGCTGCCTAAGTCAAAGGCGATTTTGGGTTAGGGTTTTTTGTCTTTGGCATCTTCTCTGGCGAGATGCGATCATCTTCTCTGGTGTTTAATTAATCCTCCTCTGGTGGTCTCCTCCATGCCTTTAGAGAATTCAATTATGGGGGGTGTTTATGATTCAATTCTTTCTGGTTAAAAATTGGTTTATGATCCAATTTTTCCTCCAAGTTTTGAAAACTTCCCCCTCCTGGATATACTGTTTCTCCGGATGCTTGGTCGTCGTTGTTTGATCATGAGAAGTAATTGATTCTTAAATCTGAAATGGAGTTCTATTCATATCCATTAATTGATGAGAAGAAATTGATGGATATTCCTTATGCTGTGTTGTACGAGGATATTCGTCGTTGTGAAGATAAGCTCACTGGATTTTACGTAGGAAGGGGACTGCCTTTTAACATGGTTCACAATATAGTGAATCGTGCTTGGAAACCAAAAGGTAATTTACAAATGACAATCCATGGGGATAGTATGTTTATTTTTGATTTTCATTTTTCCGAAGATGATATTAGGGCACTTGAAGTTGGATATATGTCTATTTCAAATTATTGTTTATTGTTAAATCTTGGTCTAGAAAGGTTGAGCAGTAGATTTCCGAATTGAAACCGTTTCCAGTATGGATGAATTTTAGAAGTGTTCTTTTATTCATGTAAAATAATAAGGGGTTGAGTATGATTACTAGTTACTTGGGAAAACCTCTAATGATGGATACTACTCAAAATTTAAATAAAACCAGAATGGGTTACGTTAGGCTTTCTGTAAAAGTGGGTGGTTTGACTATGACTTTTGTGAATCCTTTAATTTCACCTTGGATCATAAGGATAAAGTTGAGGTTAAGATGGGATATTCTTGGAGATCAGTTAAGTGCAAGGAATGTGTTCATTTTGGTCGTGTCCACTCTCGCTGCCCAAAACAAGTTAAGACACCTCAAAGGTTGGTTCAGATATGGGTTTAAAATAAAGTTTCAGATTCTCCAGATGAGGAGGGATAGATTCCAAAGTCAAGAAATAATGAAAAGGATATTACACTGGAAGTTGGAATTCAGAATAGTTAGGTTAATCCTACCATGATATAAAAGGAGAAGATGGATTCTGAACAGGGGGAAACTACGATTATACAAGAGGTTCATCAATAAAAGGCTTGTAAAAGTGAATGAGTTGGTTATGTCCAACCCTTTTTTTCATCTTAGATAAAATATGGAAAATTCTACAGAGTTAATTCTTGAACATAATAAATAGAATTTTCATGCTCTCTTATAAGAAGCCCGTAAGAATTCATTTGAACATGCTTCTTCAAATTCTGGTTCCAATGCTTATTTTCGAAAGAAGAGAACTATTTCACAGACAACAAATATTCTCCTTCCAAAGATTTGAATACTCGAAGAAGTTTGCTAGAGGTACTACTTCCATCTCAACAAAGTATAAATGATGTTCAACATTGGATGATAGGAAATTAGAGGGCTTAATTACCCTCTGAAGCAGTTAGAAATTAAAATTTAATTAGGAATAATAAAAAAAGAATAACAAGAAATGGAATAAGAAACTCATTTTCACGAGTCTAATAAAAATAAAATAAGAATTTTTTTGAATCCTTCTTGGAGATATCTTGATAACGATAGTAGTAATAGTTGTGGCAGAATTTGGGTAAACTTAATCAATGTTCTTAGATGTTTCTATTACCTCCATGTTGAAATTTTTGTGACCTTTGTTTATGGAGACAATTATTATATTACTATAAAGGTTATGTGGGAAGTTATTCTTGATTTTGCTCCTATTGTTAATAGATCATGGATTTTGCTTAGAGATTTTAATTCAATTTTGTATCCATATAATAAAGTGGGTGGAGGCCCTGTTTTACTGCACCACTTTCAAGATTTCCTAAATTGTATCCAAACTGCGCAAGTTATGGATCTTTCTTTCATTGGACTAACTATCAACAAGATGGTGTTATTATCAAATCTAAATTAGACATATTTATGGTTAACATGCAGTGGGTTTGTCAATTTCAACTGTCTAAAGCTGAATATATTATCCTAGGTATTTCAGACTATTCTCCTAGTATTTTTTCAATTTTTGAAAATAGAAAGCACGGTCCTTCACCATTTAGGTTCTATAATTTCTTATCTAGATGAACCTGTTGACTTTTTGGATGTGGTGTAGAATGCTTGGTGTATCCTTGTTAGAGGTAACCCAATGATCAATCTTGTTACTAGGGTTAAAAATGTTAAAACTTTTCTTATCAATTGGAAAAGACTTAAGTTTAGAAATATTTCAGAACAAGTTCTTCAAGATAAGACATAATGGATACAACTCAATTTCAGTTGCAATTTCATCCCCTTGACCATGATTTAGATAAAAGATAAAGGGAATATGTGGCCAAGTATGTAAAACTTTCTAAGTATAAAGAATCGGCCACAAGGCAACAAGCTAGAGTTAAGTGGTTAAACTTAGTGGATTCAAATGCTTTTTTTTTTTTCATAATTCTCTTAAATAAAGAAGATCTAGGTATAATATTTTGGCTCTCTACAATACTAAAAATGTTGAGCTAATTAGTTAAAGATAGGGATATTTCTCTTGAGTGCATTGCTTATTATAAGACTCTTTTTGATAGTGAGGTTACTCCTGATAGAAGCTATATCCAACTCTTCTCTAAATTTGTTTTTTGATTGCATTCAAAAAGATGATATTGTTGATCTCATAAAGCTTGTTTCTAGACAGGAGGTTGTTGCTGCTCTTATTTCAATTGGTTCAAGCAAAGCTCTTGGCCCAGACGGGGTTTCAAGTAACTTTTTCAAATCAAGATGGGTTGTTGTGGGTGATGATTTTGTTGACAGTGTTAAATTCTTTCTTTTCCAAGACCAAACTAATAAAAGAAGTTAATAATACTTTTATCACTTTGGTAGCTAAGAAGAAAAATCCCACTGTTGTATATGATTTCAGGCCTATCTCATGTTGTAATTGAAAAAGCGGGGGTCTAACAACCTCAACCAATATTTCGATTATCAATCTGTATGGACTAACTCTAATATACTTCTAAGAGAATCAACTAGACAGTCAGACTCAATCTTAGTAAAAAGTATATCAAGGAGTTAATATCTCTATCTCTCGATTTGATCTATACTCAATAAAATAGAAATCTGCGAGTCTTTATCAAATACAAGAGATATAAACTTTGATGGTACCAAAGACCAATATCCAAGGATCAATCAATTTCCAATCAACAACCAAAGGTTGGATTTCATAATTGATCGATACAACGCACAACCTGTGATATTTCAATTATATAACAAAATATAATGCATAATAGAAATAACAAAGACACCGGAAATTTTGTTAACGAGGAAATCGCAAATGCGGTAAAACCTCAGGACCTAGTCTAGATTGAACACCACACTATATTAAGCCACTACAAACACTAGCCTACTAAAAACTAACTTCGGTCTAGAATGTAGTTGAACCCTAATCAATATCACACTGATTCAAGGTACAGTTGCGCTCCTTACATCTCTGATCCCAGCAGGATACTATGCACCTGATTCCCTTAGATGATCTCACCCACAACCAAGAGTTGCTATGACCCAAAGTCGAAGGCTTTAATAAAAAAATTTGTATCACACAGAAAAGTCTACGATAATAGATAAATCTACCTCCAAGGATAAACCTACGAGTTTTGTTACGTCTTTTGATAAAATCAAGGTGAACAAGAACCAATCAATAACCCGGACTTATATTCCAGAAAAACATCCTAGAATTATTGATCACCTCAGAATAATCTAAATTGTATGGTAGCGAAACTAGATATTGCGGAATTACAAATGATGAGACGAAGATGTTTGTGATTTTTTTTTATCTTGCCGTATCGGAGATATAATCTCAAGCCAATTATTCAATTGAACTCGTACTATAGAAAATGGAAAGATCAGATCACTCAACTACAAGAGAAGTAGTTTAGTCTGGCTTCACAATTCCAATGAAGTTTTGAAGTCATTAACCGACAGGGTCTCGAGAAGAAACCTACAGTTAAAGGAGAATCGACTCTTGGAAAACCAACTAATATCACAAAGGAGGTGTGGGGATTAGTTTTTCCAGTTGCTAGACGTCTCCTTTATATAGTTTTCAAATCAGGGTTTGAAATCTAAGTTACCTTGGTAAGAAAGCATTCAATATTCACCGTTAGATGAAAAACCTGATTTATCCAAGATAATATCTTTCAACCGTTAGATCGAAACTTATTTTGTCACGCACAAATGAAATGTATTTCATTTAGGTTGAAGTGACGTGTACATTTGGTTGGTTCACAAATAGTCAATACATATAGTTTTGATAATTAATAGAAATCAAGACGTATAGTTTTGATAATTAATATTGACAAAGTATCCTAGACCGAGACTTAGTCATAAGTAAACTAGAAATCAAGACGTATAGTTTTGATAATTAATATTGACAAACATGCTTGAGATATAGCAACTCAACTATACTTAACATGCGTCATAAGTTCGTATAGTTTTGATAATTAATATTGACAAACATGCTTGAGATAGCAACGCATGCGAGTTCGACCGAGCAATGCTCTAACAATCTTCCCCTTTGTCAATTTTAGTGACAAAACTATCAATACATATGGATTGCAAAATAGATAAAACTTTATAGCTTCTCGTCCACGTGCTTGATCTCTATGGTGCTTCAACATAACTCGAAAACTTCGTCTTTTCCAAGTACTCCCATGATTCCATAGATGTTCAGTTCAACATCATAGTTGTTGAAGTTCCATAGCCATAATAATGAGAAAACGAAAGCTCTCGATCATTGTCATACATTGTCATAGTATTATTACACAACATCAAAGTTCTTATATCACAACCTTGACAATGATACTATGGTGATATGTATCACTCATCCTTCGTCAATACTTTCGTCTCAACACGAAAACCACTCCCCCTTACATAATGATCCGAAAACCATATTTATTTGTAGTGTGAACTACATATTAATTCTCCCCCTTTTTGTCAATAAAATTGGCAAAGGTACGAAAATGGGATCCTAATGAAATTTTCACGGAGACGCTTCAAAACGAAAGAAAAGGACATATCAACTTTGTTTAGGTGCAATCATAAAGCCGAAGCTAAATGCATTTATCAAGGAGTTTATAAAGATACAAGATAACCCTTAAAAATTCCATAGCCGCACTCCCCACAAATATAGGAAAATTAAGCGCAAGTTCAAAAGAACTCTCCCCCATTTGATTTCATTCCCGAGAGAACAACAAGAGTGACCTTACTTTTACAAGAAAAGAAGGATTTCTTTGGACATCAAAAACCACAAAAATGATTTTGTATCCAAAATTCTCAATTAAACTAACCACAAGAAACCCATGATTAATTTAATCGGAATACACAACCAAAATAACCACAAACGAATCTATGATTACTCTAGTTGGGAATGCTCACACAAGAAAACTTATGGAGCTACACAGTATATACATAAAATATGGATCAGGGAAGATCAATACTGCGGCATAGACAAGGATTCATCATATTTTCCATCACTATTTGCACAATGACATACAATAGACATAATCCTTGTAAACAAAAACTTATCCTATCTTCCATCAGTTATTTGCATAATGACATAATAGGTTCAATTTTTGTTTGTCAAAAGTTCATCGATCTTGTATCAATACTTGCATATCGACATATATAAGAGATAACTTTTGACATCTTATGGGACCACAATAGTTCACGGACGCAAACACACATATCCCATAACATATTGCAATATATAAAACCATAAACATTAATACTGCAAAAATCATCTTTCGAATAATTTTAGAGTTTAAATAAATAAATCTAAAAAAAAAAGATGAAAATAAATGGGCATAGCTATGTGTAATCACAATAATGGCTATTCCAAACTCTAGTTATTCTTCCTAAAACACAAGAATAAAATTCTCATAAGAAGACTTCCTAGACAAAATCAAAAGTAATTTTAACACCAATATATAAAGAAGCAGGAGGAACTACTCATCATCTTCATATTCGGAGGTCATGAAGGTGGAATGAACCTTGTCCACGTCTTCTTTAATATCGGGATACTTGGTAGAAATCACAAGTAATTGTTCTTGAACACAATTTACTTGGGTATTTAACTTACAAACACCTTTGTAAATTTGGAGAAGAAGCTTCATAGAAGAATCACTCGAGCCATCAATTGTGTCACAACTTTGCCTCTTGCATTCATATTCCCTCATTCGATGGAAGGTACACGGTCGAACAAGCTTGGGGGTTCCAATGGAGTTCCCAATCGGCTCAATGGAGAGGTTGCGACAAATGCTCTCAATTAAGCATGAGAAGCCTAACTTCTTGTTAACGGACGTCATGTCTAATATTTGCAAAATAATGAATCCACAAATGTCAAGACCTTTGGTTTCCATCACAAGGTAATATACTAATTCCGCAAACTCACGACTCCAAAGAGAATTCTCAACACGTGGAAGGACAAAGGTTAGAAATTTCCAATTTTCCAAAAGACTTTAGAGGAAAATCTTGTTGATTTGTAGGAAATTTTCCTCCATTCCACACAACATGTTTACCACAAAGACCTTTTGAAATAGTTTCATGTGAAGGTCTTTCATCGCTTGGTCTAGGAAGGCAAAAATTACCCAAAGGGATTTTAGTAATCTTCGAAATCAATTCTCTATTGACCATGGTCTTAAATTCCTTTCTCTATTGACCATGGTCTTAAATTCCATGTCTTCAAGAACAATATCATGAATGTTGGCATAGAAAATTCTAGTAAGAGTATCAAAACCTTCACCAAGACCATCAAAGATGTTCCCAAGGTTCAATTTTTCAAAGCAAGATAAATCCTCCTTATACCCATTAATATCATCCAATTTCTTTTCAAGAATAAACCCAGTAGTAGAAATATTTTCAAAAACCTTTCCACAGGATTCATTCAAAAATCTAATCCTAATAGAATTTTTTTCAATAGGAGAAGACCCATAGAAGAGGATGAAGAACCTAGGTTATTTGAAAAACCTTTTGAACCCTTAACATTCTTCATGATTCTAGAAGAAAATAAGGGAGAGGGCAAGAGGTTACTTACTTGAATTTTATCTTGAGAAAGCGCTTCACAAATTGTTCCCCAACAATCTTTAATGGAGAAAAAAATTGAACCCTAAAAGTTCATGTACGTAGACGATGAGGAAGGAAGAATGGTATGCGTATATGTACTTCTTTTATACCCACAGATAGGTTTGGACCCGTGCACGAACCACGATCCACAAAAGGAAGTAGGATTTTTAAGGTACATATACATGGAGTAAATACCCGTAAAAAAAGTACCTACACCATCTTTTGAAAAGATTTTGTCAGAAAACTTAAAGAAAATTTTACATAAACAAAGTCAAACCGTTACTTGCCCCATTTCAAGTTATATACAAATGGGGTGAAGCCAATCCTGGTTGACATTTGTAATCAGAATCAGTAGCATAATCATAGTGATAACACTCAGAGTTCTTTAAGATCTTTTTCTTTTGACACGGAAATGACTTTTTCTGATAGATGGTTCCTTTACCATTCTCATGAGAAATCTTTTTATCAACTTCACATGAGTAAGTAGTTGGAATAGTTTGTACATCATGAGACCATGATTTGACATATACTCCCTCCGTCCAATTTTACTTGCCAAAATTGGATTTTGCAAAAACTTGAAAGAAATTCAAATTACTTCCACATACACCATTGATCTTCCAAATTGTTTGTTTAATATACAAATTTTGATATCCTAGTTTTTGTTTATGTCTTGATAATTAGAAAATTTTAGTGGAAAATATTTCAATTTTTTGGTACAAATTTGCTAAGAAAAACACAATTTTGGCAAGTAAAGTTGGATGGAGGGTGTACAATATTTTTATCAGAACCACTCAATTTCTCTATAGAATTAAGCTTTTCTAAGAACTTAAAAACATTTTCAAATGGTCTAAACAGAACCCTGTCAATTGATCCTTTATGATAGTATTCCTCAAAGAGATTAAGAGTAGTTCTTGTGAGAGTCCATACCTTTGAGCGTTGATCATTTTCTTTGACAATTCTCTTCATAGAACTTTTTACTTTTTACTTTTTTTCTTTAGACTATTTCTTCACATTTATATTTTCCGATAATCTAGAAGGCATAAGATTATATCATGTGAGACCTTAGGTCTAAAGAATAATAATCTCTAAACAGTATTTAAGGCACTCTGGTGTGCGTTACAAATGCCATGATCAACCCTCCCAACAAAGTTTCCCATAAGGATATACTTTTGAGGATCGGACAAACACAAACTTCTAAGGTTTAGAGTGTTTGCCTGCTCTGATACCAATTGTAAAAGCGGGGGTCTAACAACCTCACCCAATATTTCGATTAACAATTTGTATGGACTAACTCTAATATACTTTTAAAAGAACCAACTAGACAGTCAGACTCAATCTTAATAAAAAGTATATCAAGGAGTTAATATCTCTATCTCTCGATTTGATCTATACTCAGGAAAATAGAAATCTGCGAGTCTTTATCAAATACAAGAGATATAAACTTAGATGGTACTAAAAACCAATATCCAAGGATCAATCAATTTCCAATCAACAACCAAAGGTTGGATTTCACAATTGATCGATACAACACACATCCTGTGATATTTTAATTATATAACAAAATATAATGTGGAATAGGAATAATACAGACACCAGAAATTTTGTTAACGAGGAAACCGCCAATGCAGAAAAACTTCGGGACCTAGTCCAGATTGAACACCACATTGTATTAAGCCGCTACATACACTAGCCTACTTCAAAATAACTTCAGTCTGGATTGTAGTTGAACCCTAATCAATATCACACTGATTCAAGGTACAATTGCGCTCCTTACATCTCTGATTCTAGCAGGATACTATGCACTTGATTCCCTTAGCTGATCTCACCCACAACCAAGAGTTTCTATGACCCAAAGTCGAAGACTTTAATAAACAAATCTGTATCACGCATAAAAGTATACGATAATAGATAAATTTGTATCCAACAGATAAACCTACGAGTTTTGTTTTGTCTTTTGATAAAATCAAGGTGAACAAGAACCAATCAATAACCCGGACTTATATTCCCTAAGAACATCCTATAATTATTGATCACCTCATAATAATCTAAATCGTATGGTAGCGAAACTAGATATTGCGAAATCACAAACGATGAGACAAAGATGTTTGTGATTTTTTTTTATATTGCCGTATCAGAGATATAATCTCAAGGAAATTATTCAATTTAACTCGTACGATAGAAAATGGTAGGATCAGATCACTCAACTACAAGAGAAGTAGTTTCGTTTGGCTTCACAATCCCAATAAAGTCTTTATGTCGTTAACCAACAGGGTCTCGAGAATAAACCTACGGTTAAAGGAGAATCGACTCTAGCAAAACCAACTAATATCACACAGGAGGTGTGGGGATTAGTTTTTCCAGTTGCTAGACATCTTCTTTATATAGTTTTCAAATCAGGGTTTGAAATTTAAGTTACCTTGGTAACAAAGCATTCAATATTCACCGTTAGATGAAAAACCTGATTTATCCAAGATAATATCTTTCAACCGTTAGATCGAAACTTAGCTTGTCACACACAAATGAAATGTATTTCATTTAGGTTTAAGTAACTGTACCTAAACATGTACATTTGGTTGGTTCACCTTATAGGTTTTTTGGTGCTTCTAGGGGTTTAAGACAGGGTTCCCATTTATCTCCTTATAGATAGAGAATACTTGCGATCGAAGAAAAATCAGTCACTACAAAAATTGTTGTTGCACGTAAATAGGTTCCAAGGTGTTTATGTAGTTGCTCCAAATAAGTTGTAAGATAGCTCCAGCGATTAGTAGATATTTTCAGTCACAAGGAATTTGTAAATAGATAACACTATCGACTAAAAGAAAATTTGTCGCTACATTCATTATGGCTGAATATAAATAGCTTCAAGCTTATCCAAGTAGTCGCTCAAAATAAGTTGTAAGACATGTCCAACGGCTAACATAGATTTTTTGTTGCAAGAAAATAGTGCATAGTATTTTGTAGTGACTACTATTTTTTCAGACACAAACATAAGTAGCTATAGGAAACCAACGACTAATTCTTTAGACAGTCGATAAAATTTAGTCGCAAGAGACATATTTTCTTGTAGTGTTACCTATTTGTCCTTGAAATGGAGACTCTTAGTTCTCTTTTTTTTAAGATAAGTGAAGATTCAGAAGTTTGAGTTTCATTTTAGGTGGAAGCTCACATACCTCACCCACATATGCTTTGCTGATGACTCCACTCTTTCTCCTGAGGTGCTAACTGAAGTCAGTGGACTGGATACGGCAAAGCAAGTATGGCATAAGCTAGAAAGCCATTTTACACCAAAAACTCTTGCACATCAGGTGAATCTAAAAAGGAAACTCCATTCCCTGCAAAAAGGTAATAAATCTCTTAAATAATTTTTGAAAGAAGCTAAAGGTTTATTTGAGCAGATCTCTGCATATGGATACACGGTGTCAGATGATGAGAAGAAACATGCCATTAGTAATGGTCTAAACCAAGCTTATGACTCCATTGTCACAGCATTAACCACAGTCGAGAATCTGACTATAGATACTTTCTACAGTTATTTACTAACCTTTGATATGCGGTTAAAACAACAGTTGGCTTTGTTGCATCAACCATTAGCTAATGTAGCCGTGACAAGTAACACTACAGCTTCAAGTAACACGGCTGATCAGAGGAGGTCCAACAATCAAGGGAATCAATATCCGAACACCAATAATCAGAACAACAGGAGGACCAACAACTTCAATCCGAGAAACAACAAAAATCATCAGCAACAAAACAGAGGCATCCAGGGAGATCAGATATGTCAGATTTGCAAGAAAAGGAATCACATGGCTGACACGTGCTGGTTTCGATATGAGAATACCAATCAACGCCAGCCAGCATCTTACATAGCATTACCAGGTGGACATACTGATAATAATTGGGTGACAGACACCAGAGCTACACATCACCTCACTGCGGATATTAGAAATCTCACCATTCCTCATGAATATGATGGTACTGAACAAGAACATGTTGGTAATGGTAATGCTCTCACCAATGCCAATGTTGGTAACGCATCATTCACTTATAAATCAAGATATTTTCTATTGAACAATATTTATCATGTTTCTCAAATAAAAACCAACTTGCTGTCAGTCTCTCAATTTTGTAAAGACAATAATGTATATTTTGAATTTCACACAACTTTCTTTATTGTAAAGGACAAGCAATCGGGGGCACCGCTGCTGTGAGGGGTGAATAGGAATGGTATATACATTTTTTTTGGGATAGACATGATAGCTCCATCAATAAATCCGCAAGAACAAGTCTCCTCTACACTCCCATTGTGGCACCAACGTTTGGGTCATCCAATGTTGCGTACGGTTTCCAAAATTTGTCATCAAAATTCAATTTCTGTTTAGAATAATAGCTATGAGTTTTGTCATTCTTGTCATGTCAGTAAAAGCAAAAAAAACTCCCTTTCACTCTTAGCAAAATTGTTTATGACAAGCCATTAAGCTTGATTGTTTCCGATATTTTGGTTTCACCTCAATTATCTAGAATTGGTTTTCGTTACTATTTACTCTTAATGGATGTTTATTCTCATTTTACATGGATTTTTCCACTTGTCCAACGATCTGATGCTTTGAATATATTCATTCTTTTCCATAAACAAGTAGAAAACCTCACTTATCATAAAACTAAGGTGTTCCAAACAGATAATGCTCTTGAATACAAAAAATTCACGGCTTACCTTAATAACTCTGGCATACAACATAGGTTTTCTTGCCCATATACTTCTCCCCAAAACGGCATTGCTGAACGCCGTATTCGCCATGTGACTGAATCAGGTTTAGCTCTTTTATTTCATGTGCATATGCCTCAATCTTTTTGGGATGATACATTCAAACACTGCCTGCTACCTCATCAACAGGCTTCCGAAAAGTAAGTCAGAAAACAAAACACCACTAGAAATATTGTTTAACAAACAACCAGACAACTCTTTTCTGAAGGTTTTTGGATGCTTAGCCTATCCTTGCCTTAGGCAATACAATAAAAATAAACTAGAGCCATGGTCTCTTCCATGTGTTTTTATATGGTATAACAGTGCACACAAGGGGCATATGTATCTTCACAGAGAAATGAATAGGGTTTATATCACTCGTCATGTCCGTATTAAAGAAGCAACATTCCCATTCATGCCTCTCGATCAACAAAAACAGCCTCCATCTTGCCCAGGTATTATACCCTCTTGTACTAGTGTGTTGTTTTCCCATCCGTTTAGACACATTAACTTGTAAGTTAGACAGGAAGCTGGTAATATGCAGTCACCTCTTCGAAGCGACTATGTAACTATGTCATCACCAGCTTTTTCAACAGTTCTGCAACACCAACAACATATTCCAATCAACTTTCAGCTCAAAATACAGCTGTTTATGGGTAAAAATCGTTTCTGCCGATTTTGGTAAATTCGGTAGGTGAATGAAAAACTAGTTTAAACCCTAAACAAATGTGTTGCACGTGAACACTTTCTATATTCGAGAGATAAATCTGTACAAGTCCGGCCTAAACCAAGAAATGGCCGTCCCAGACTTGCTTCGGTCACAAAGTGGAGGAGAAGGGTTGATTAGGGGAGGATAGAGAAGAAAGGTGATGAGACCAGAGAGTTCTGGTTGGGTAGTGTCTCGACTTGTATCACAAAAAGTAGAAGGTTAGGAATCTTGCAAGAGATGGAAGACTTTTGGGTGAGCTTGTAAAAGTTGCTTTCTAATAGTGTTGTCTTTTTATCCTGACCAAGACTTGTTGTCTGGTAGAAAATAGGTGAGACCTATTTATACAAGTTGAGATTGAAACGTACCCTGGCCTCATTATAGAAGGAAATAAAAGGAAGTTAAATGGGAGGAGGTGGTAACCGGCGTGTTTAAGAGTGAAAACTTTTTTCACTTTAATTTCCCCATTTAATTGACCGCTTTTATTCCTTTTAACGCTTTCTTAAAACGAGCATAGTGTACGCTGCATGCTGTGACCGCCAAATCAAAACCCTGAGAAAGCATCCCCTAGTTTTGTGTTGATGTCTTGAGAGTTGGTTGCGCTTTGGGTTCAAGTGGCAATGCCAAGATGCTAGGGGAGCGTGTGGCATGTGCCAATGGCATGTGTGGAATGCCTTGACCGCAAGTTACATCTTGAATGTAAGTGGCAATGCCAAAGATGCTAGGGGAGCGTGTGGCATGTGCCAATGGCATGTGTGGAATGCCTTGGTGGTAGGTTGCACGTTGATTGCAAGTGGCCATGCCAAAGATGCTAGTGGAGCGTGTGGCATGTGTCAATGGCATGTGCGGAATGCCTTGGTGGTAGGTTTCACGTTGAGCGCAAGTGACCATGCCAAAGCTGCTAATAGCGCGTGTGGCATGTGCCAATGGCATGTGTGGAATGCCTTGGTGGTAGGTTGCACGTTGGGTGCAAGTGGCCATGCCAAAGCTGAAAGTGGCGCGTGTGGCATGTGCGGAATGCCTTGATGGAAGGTTTCACATTGAGTGCAAGTGGCCATGCCAAAGCTGCTAGTGGCGCGTGTGGCATGTGCCAATGGCATGTACGGAATGCCTTTGTGGTAGGTTGCACGTTGAGTGAAAGTGGCTATGCCAAAGATGCTAGTGGCGCGTGTGGCATGTGCGGAATGCCTTGGGGGTCAGTTTCAAGTTGAGTGCAAGTGGCCATGCCAAAGTTGCTAGTGGAGCTTGTGGCATGTTCCAATGGCATGTACGAAATGCCTTGGTGGTAGGTTGCACGTTGAGTGCAAGTGGCCATGCCAAAGCTGCTAGTGGCGCGTGTGGCATGTGCGGAATGCCTTGACCGCAAGTTACACTTTGAGTGTAAGTGGAAATTCCAAAGCTACTAGGTGAGCGTGTGGCATGTTCCAATGGCATGTGTGGAATTCCTTGGTCGCGGGTTGCACTTTGAGTGCAAGTGGAAAAACCAAAGCTTCTAGGGGAGCGTGTGGCATGTGCGACTTCGTAAGGAAAGCTGCTAGTGGTGCATGTTGGCATGTGCCAATGGCACGCACGGCCACTTGGGCCTAGGTTGCATGGTTTGCAAGCCTAGGGCATGGGCGCAACTTTCGCATGTACTAAATGGCATAACGGCTTGGAAAGTGTCTAGCGGTGCGTGTTGGCATGTGCCAATGGCACGCACGGCCATATTGGCCTAGGTTGCACGGTTTTAAAGCCTAGGGTGCGGGAGCTACTTTGGCATGTGCAAATGGCATAGCGTCTTGGAAAGTGGATAGCGGTGCATGTTGGCATGTGCCAATGGCACGCATGGCCATATTATCATAGGTTGCACGGTTTGCAAGCCTAGGGCGCGGGCGCTACTTTGGCATGTGCCAATGGCATAGCGGCTTGGTAAGGAAAGTGGCTAGCATAGCTAGGGACAAGGCAGAGTGCGTTAGGCATGGCGCGGCTAGCTTGGGTTAAGTGTGGCTGGCATGATTTGTCATTGGCACGGATGTGCGGCTAGCATGGTTGGAATGCTTTGGCGCGTTTGGTGTGACTAGCATAACTAGGGCCAGTCAGACTACGTTTGGCATGGCGCGGCTAGCTTGGGCCAGGTGTTGCTGGCATGATTGGCCATTGGCACGGAGGTGTGGCTAGCATGGTTGGCATGCTTTGGCGCGTTTGGTGTGGCTGGCATGATTTTCCGTTGGCACAGGGGTGCGGCTAGCATGGTTGGCATGCTTTGGCGCGATTGGTGTGACTAGCATAGCTAGGGCCAAGGAAGGGTGCGTTTGGCATGGCGCGACTAACTTGGGCTAGGTGTGGCTGGCATGATTTGCCATTGGCACGGAGGTGCGTCTAGCATGGTTGGCATGCTTTAGCGCGTTTGGTGTAACTAGCATAGCTAGGGCCATGGCAGAGTGCGTTTGGCATGGATCAGCTGGCTCGGGCTAGGTGTGGCTGGCATGATTTGCCATTGGCACAGAGGGGAATTAAGGTTTTGCTCGTTGTAACCCTAATTTGAAAAAATACCCCCCATTAATTGCTGACTATATGCATTAAGTGTTTTAATAAATGTGTCACCGGTGACATGAGGTTATTCGAGGTTTTACGATTTTACCCTTTGTCTAAAAACCACCATCAATATTAAGTCCTATGCTTAGCTCGGAACAGGAGCTTTGTTGCGAGGTAAGCATAAGATGGTGACAAACTAGCAAATCGTAAAGAGAATTAAGGAGGCTTGTCTGACCTTTTTATAGATTGGATTTGGAACACTTGCCTCTAGCAGTTTTGCACAAATCGGGGGGCTGGCACGATTGGGAAGTCAGCATCATTGAGAGACAGGAAGCTGAGCGGCATTGAGAAGTTGATATGAGTTGTGAAACTGAGCGTGCTAGATGGTGAGACCGGCGTAAGGTGGGGAAGCTGAGCGTGCTAGATGGCGCGACTTGGGCGGTCATTGGTAAGTTGGCGCAATTGGTGGGACCGGTGCAATTGGGAGACTTGGAAGTTGGGCGCGAGCTTGGTGGGACCGGTGCAAACAAGGGGGAGTAGGTGTTTCGACAGATAGCAACGTTTCCTTATTTTGCCTTTATTCACACGCGGCTTCAATCAGGGCATCATCCATGCTAAAAATCTGGATGCGTTATGTCTCTCATTGTTTCCTTTCCTTTTTTAAGGCTCCGTATTCATACCCAGCGCAATTGTACCGTCTCCCTTGTTTGAAGAAAGGTTCTTCTTGTTGAGTTTCTTTCTTTGTCATGCCGCACAGAGACGGATCATCCTTTAACCAGCCAGATTCCCCAGGTGAAGGCGCGAGGTCTGACTCTTGCAAAAGCATCCCGACTAAGGTTGTTTGGGCTAAAAATATCATACCAGTGTGTTTTCTTCTTCTTCTCTTCTCATTTTATCCTCTGTTATATTTGTATAGATAGGATGGAACTTGATCATTTTCCCTATTTTTTCCAGTGTATGATGGGATCCTCCAGGGATGATCACGCCCTTAACTGTTCGGAGAGGGACTTCAGAATTGGCGGAGATCGATCTTCTTCTCTTGAGGAGGCATTGGCTGGGATTGGATCTCTTGGCATATTGAGAAGTTCCAGTGCGGTAAAGCATTTCCTCGGCCCAGGTATGGGGCGGATCTAACTGTTTCTAGGTTGAAGCGAAGAAAAAATGAACGTGTTAAGCTCTTGGAGGAGGGATCCATGGTTCTTGATTTTGATGTGGATGAATCAAAAGATTTTCTCTGAAGTGTCAACGAGAAAACCTTCAAAGGAGCATCTGACAGAAACGAAGTAGCCTTCGAAGTTGACACTAGAGGTTTTGTTGGCGATACCGGAGGGGTCATGGTGGCGGATGCTGGACCGGTCGTCGGGGTGGACACTGCTGCTGTTGTGGTTGCTTCGGGATGGGATGTCGAGGTTGCTACTTCTAACACCGTTGAATGGAACCTTTGTTGTCCGAGGGATTTCTGAGGGAAGTGCTTGAAGATATCCTTGACTGATGGGACTTATGCTCCATCCTTTGAGGGTTAGTTCCTCATTTTTTTTGTTTCTGTTAGCTGCTTAGTTCCCCTGATGTCTCCATTTTTTTTCGTAAACCCATCTTTACCTTCTTCTTCATCAGTCAACATTTTGATTTGTATATATATATATTATTTTTTTTGAAAGAGGTTGTGGTATGATGGCTTTGTAATGGTTTTTATGGGTTAATCTGATGCATTTCTCTGATATCTGGAGAACTTATTTGGAAAGAGATGTATTTATGCTCTTCTTTTTTTTGACGTGAAAAGGAATCCACGAGGAAACATACAAACGGTGTATTCATCTTGGGGGGAATACAACTACTAAGAGAAATTGTAAAAGGAAATACTAAAAGGGTGAGTGACTGGGAAGTACATCATTTTAGGGATTGGAGGCCTTGAGCCATCGCGAGTGAATTATCACTCCTTCAGGTGTGTCTGCATTTATGAGCTTGCAATATCCTCCCAAAATGGTAGTCCCCACCAGATATAGCTCGTCGTCTCTTCCATTGGGCGAATCCGTCTGAATATCCATTTTTACTGTCATCCTCCCAACTTGAAACGAGCTTTCCTTAACCACTACATCTCCGATTAAAAATGGGTTCAGACATCGTTCCAACATTTGAGTCTTGGCTTTGTTGGCTTCAATTGAGGTTTCCAAGCTTTTTGCAAAGTGCTCAAATGGTCTGGCGCCCCATTCACATTTCTTGACAGCGTCCGTGCCAATAATTGCGCCGAGTCCCCATGACGGAATTGGGGGAGGAATGACTGGTTGCAGAAAATGTTTCTCGGTCAGACCTACTTGCATTTGAAAACCATGAGCTAGTGCCAGAGGGTCCTCTCCGGATGTCTGGGTTCCTTTGATAGTTTATCGATGCGATAACCAGTGGGATGATTTGTTGGAAGTTCCTTCGGGTGTGGGCATCGGAAGAGGGTTCACATCTAATTTCTCTTTGTTGTCGAGCACCCATAAGTGTCCCAATATCATGTCATGACCCAGTTCTTTGACAATGTAGAATTTGTTATACTTTATAGCATCCCCCACCCTGACCTCTAGGTTGATGTAGCCATGCGCGTTCAGAGAATCTCCTCTCGAGTTCTTAATAACGGACGGGGAATAGGTAGTGTCTTTCTTTGTAAATCCTTCTGCCTTTAGTGTCTTGAAAGTAATGATGTTGAGGTCAGAGGCCGAGTCGATGAGTGTGTTTTCAAATTCGTTACCTCTTAAATGGGACGTGGTCAGCAGTCCCCATTTCTCCCTTTTGGTTCCGCCTGTTTGGAAAGATTGGGCCCTTGGTGTGGTTTCCGAGGAGAGAAAAATTCGTTTGCCGGATACAACGCGATTGAGAGCTGCGAAAATATCTTGGTGCTGCACCTTGGAAAGATAGAGAATTTTGCATATATGCTGCATCATGGATTGTACAGTCTCGTGCACGGAGTCCCCATAGGACCCGTAATTTCTTATTGGGAGTGGGTCTCTATGCACTATCTCGTCTCCTAGTTGGAGTTCTTCCGCTTCTATCCTTTCTCTGAAAATATGCTTTAGTCTGTTGCAATCGCTGGTTGGGTGGTGAACGAACCTGTAGTAATGGCAGTACTTGGGGTTCGCCATTTCATCCTCGGTTGGTGGACGTCTGGGAGGTGGAAATCTAATAACATCATCTTGAACCTAGGCTTCTAGGAGGTCAATCACCTCCTCGATGGGAAATGGGAAATCAAGGGTATTTCCTCCGGTCTCATGATGTTGCATGGGAGTTTTAATAAAGGTTTTCCGTGGCGGGGGTTCCCGTTGCGCTGGCACTTCACTTTTTGGATGGTGGCCCATAGTTGGGATCTTTATTTTTCCCCTTTCGTTTATTATGTTCATGGAGGATGAGACTGCATTAAATTGCTTGCTTATGAGGCGTCTATTCCCGCGAGTTTCACGCGTGTCTTCTATTCGAGTTGGCCTAGTTTTTACCAGTAATGCCGGTGCTGTCGTTGCGGATCGTCTGGCGGCTTCATGAAGTTCGGAGAAAGTTTGGAAGCGTAAGTTATCTAGCAAGGCGCGATAAATAGGAACCATACCATTGATTCACGCGTTTACCAGCTGTTTCTCGTTCACGTTTGTGTCGTGACAGTCGAGTGCTTGAACCCTGAACCTTTTTACGAAATCATTCGGATGTTCGTTATCCCACTGGTACATTCTTTCGAGGTCCGAGAAGTATTTCTTATAAAATGCAGTGACCATGCTACTCCAGTTGGGAATTCTATTTGGCGGGATGTTGTTGTACCATGTATACGCCCTTCCGGTAAGTGATTTTTAGAATTCCCTTAAACGAAGAATATGATTATATTCATGTTCACCTAGGGATTCCAGGAAACGAAAGGCATGCTCATGTGCATTCCCAGTACCATCGTACAAGGTAAATTGAGGAGAGGAGTACCCCCTTGGAAGATGGATTCTCTGCATTTCAGATGGGTAAGGAGGTTGGTGATGATGTATGTCCAATTCATCATTCTTGATTCGGTTGCGGAGAAGTTGTTCCAGATATTCTCGTGTGACGAAATTAGACGGCTTATTTCTTTCCAACAAGATTCTAGCGCGAGTTTCGTCGTCCGCGGAGGCGTTCTCCGCCGAGGTGCTGGTGTCGGGGTTGTTGGAGACGTTCCTAAGCGTCTCTGTAGGACGCGACTCATGTGGTAGTCTTTCTTTGTTTAAACTATATCCGTCTGGGCTCTGGAGAGAAACTCTTGTCGTTCCATCAAATCAGCGATGGTGACATAAGGACGGTTTCCTATGGTCCCTCCGGTCTCTCGTCCCGTCGGTGGGGTAGTTGGAACGTTAGTTGTGGTCGGAGGTGCCATGCTAGATGAAGCATTAGGGGCCACAGCTGTGGCTCTGGCCCTGGTGACCGGTGGCGTGACACCCGAAGAGGTATTTACGTTGCCGTGATTAGAGAGTTGTGCAAAGACACTAGAGGAGGTAGCGGTGTTGCGCTCGAGGGAGTGCATTCGGAGTTACTGTAGTCAGCAGGTGATGCTACAACGTCATTGGGAGAGACGTTAACATTAGGGACATGCACTGTGCTGTTATTCTCGGCAACCGCTCCAGACCTGAGTTCCACCATGTTGGGATTGGCGTTCGGTAAATGAGATCAGGAGTCGGAGTTGGTATTATAACTGATATATCAATCCTCCCGCTGTGGTCGCCAATTGTTTATGGGTAAAAATCATTTCTGCCAATTTTGGTAAATTCGGTAGGTGAATGAGAAACTGGTTTAAACCCTAAACAAATGTGTTGCACGTGAGAACTTTCTAGATTCGAGAGATCAATTTGTACAAGTCCGGCCTAAACCCATAAATGGACGTTCCAGACTTAATTCGGTCACAAAGTGGTGGAGAAGGGTTGATTTTCGGAGGATAGCGAAGAAAGGTGATGAGAACATAGAGTTCTGGTTGGGTAGTGTCTCGACTTGTATCAGAAAAAGTAGAAGCTTAGGAAGCTTTCAAGAGATGGAAGCCTTTTGGGTGAGCTTGCAAAAGTTGCTTTCTGATAGTGTTGTCTTTTTCTCCTGACCAAGACTTGTTTTCTGGTAGAGAATAGGTGAGACCTATTTATACAAGTTGAGATTGAAACGTACCCTGGCCTCATTACGGAAGGAAATAAAAGGTAGTTAAATGGGAGGAGGTGGTAACCAGCGTGTTTAAGAGTGAAAACGTTTTTTACTTTTATTTCCCCATTTAATTGACCGCTTTTATTCTTTTTCACGCTTTCTTAAACCGAGCGTAGTGTACGCTGCATGCTATTACCGCCAAACCAAAACCCTGAGAAAGCATCCCCCAGTTTTGTGTTGATGTCTTGACCGCGAGTTGGTTGCACTTTGGGTTCAAGTGGAAATGCCAAACTGCTAGGGGAGCATGTGGCATGTGCCAATGGCATGTGTGGAATGCCTTGACCGCAAGTTACACCTTGAATGTAAGTGGAAATGCCAAAGATGCTAGGGGAGCGTGTCGAATGTGCCAATGGAATGTGTGGAATGCCTTGGTGGTAGGTTGCACGTTGAGTGCAAGTGGCCATGCCAAAGCTGCTGGTGGCGCGTGTGGCATATGCCAATGGCATGTGCGGAATTCCTTGGTGGTAGGTTGCACGTTGAGTGCAAGTGGCCTTGCCAAAGGTGCTAGTGGCGCGTGTGGCATGTGCTGAATTCCTTGATTGTAAGTTGCACGTTGAGTGCAAGTGGCCATGCCAAAGCTGCTAGTGGTGCGTGTGGCATGTGCGGAATGCCTTGATGGTAGGTTGCACGTTGAGTACAAGTGGCCATGCCAAAGCTGCTAGTGGCGGGTGTGGCATATGCCAATGGCATGTGCGGAACGCCTTGGTGGTAGTTTGCACGTTGAGTGCAAGTGGCCATGCCAAAGCTGCTAGTGGCGCGTGTGGCATGTGCGTATTTCCTTGGTGGTAGGTTGCACGTTGAGTGCAAGTGACCATGCCAAAGCTGCTAGTGGCGCATGTGGCATGTACCAATGGCATGTGCGGAATGCCTTGACCGTAAATTATACTTTAAGTGTAAGTGGAAATGCCAAATCATCTAGGGGAGCGTGTGGCATATGCCAATGGCATGTGCGGAATGCCTTGGTCGCGGGTTGCACTTTTAGTGCAAGTAGCAAAGCCAAATCTTCTAGGGGAGCGTGTGGCATGTGAAACTTGGTAAGGAAAGATGCTAGTGGTGCGTGTTGGCATCTACTAATGGCACGCACGGCCACTTGGGCCTAGGTTGCACGGTTTGCAAGCCTAGGGCGCGGTCACAACTTTGGCATGTACTAAATGGCATAGCAGCTTGGAAAGTGGCTAGCGGTGCGTGTTGGATTGTGCTAATGGCACGCACGGCCATATTGGCCTAGGTTGCACGTTTTTCAAGCCTAGGGCGCGGGAGTTACTTTGGCGTGTTTCAATGGCATAGCGGCTTGGAAAGTGGCTAGTGGTGCGTGTTGGCATGTGCCAATGGCACACACGGCCATATTAGCCTATGTTGCACGATTTGCAAGCCTAGGGCGCGGGCGCTACTTTGGCATGTGCCAATGGCATAGCGGCTTGGTAAGGAAAGTGGCTAGCAAAGCTAGGGCCAAGGAAGAGTGCATTCGGCATGGCGTGGCTAGCTTGGGCTAGGTGTGGATGGAATGATTTGTCATTGGCACGGAGGTGCGGATAGCATGGTTGGCATGCTTTGGCGTATTTGGTGTGACTAGCATAACTAGGTCCATGCAGAGTGTGTTTGGCATGGCGCGGAGAGCTTTGGCTAGGTGTGGCTGGAATGATTTTCCATTGGCACGGAGGTGCAACTAGCATGGTTGGCATGCTTTGGCGCGTTTGGTGTGGCTTGCATGATTTGCCGTTAGCACTGGGGTGCGGCTAGCATGGTTGGTATGCTTTTACGCGTTTGTGTGGCTGGCATGATTTGTCGTTGGCACAGGGGTGCGGCTAGCATGGTTGGTATGCTTTGGCGCGGTTGGTGTGACTAGCATAGCTAGGGCCAAGGCAGAGTGTGTTTGGCATGGCACGGCTAACTTGGGCTAGGTATGGATGACATGATTTTCCATTGGCACGGAGGTGCGGCTAGCATGGTTGGCATGCATTGGCGCGTTTGGTGTAACTAGCATAGCTAGGGACAAGGCAAAATGCGTTTGGCATGGCGCGGATAGCTCGGGCTAGGTGTGGCTGGGATGATTTGCCATTAGCACGGAGGGGAATTAGGGTTTTGCTCGTTGTAACCCTAATTTGAAAAAATACCCCCCATTAATTACTGACTATATGCATTAAGTGTTTTAATAAATGTGTCACTGGTGACATTAGGTTATTTGGGATTTTACGATTTTACCCTTTGTCTAAAAACCACCATCAACAACAGCGACACCTGATATCACTCCAACATTGTCAAATAGCTCTTCTATAGCAAGTGTTTCGCAGTCACATCAGGAAGTTGAACAACCAACACAGCATGATGTTGTCAGTCACCCCATGGTTACAAGAGGAAAAGCAGGAATCTCAAATCCTATTCAGAAGTTGTGTTTGACAGCTACAAAACATCCACTCCCATAGTCTGACTTCATGGAGCCGACTTGTTTTTCAGCAGCGAACAAGAACCCAAAATGGAAGGGTGCAATGGATGTACAGATTAATGCCCTACTTTAAAATGGTACATACTCTCTAGTAAAATACGAGCCAAGTATGAATATTGTTGGATCGAAGTGGGTTTTTCGATTAAAACAAAACCCAGATGTAAGTATTGCTCGTTACAATGCGCGATTGGTGGCAAATGGTTTCACTCAGCAAGAGGGGATTGATTACGGTGAAACATTCAGTCCAGTCATTAAACCATGTACCATTCGACTCGTGTTATCTCTTGTAGTAATGAATGGGTGGCAGCTAAAGCAACTAGACGTATAAAATGCTTTTCTACATGGTCAGTTAGAGGAAAAAATGTACATGCAGCAGCCGCCTGGATATGTCAACCCTGATTATCCCAATCACGTTTGCAAGATTCACAATCGTTGTATGGGCTAAAACAATCTCCTCGGGCGTGGTTTTCTAAGCTTAGTGGTTAATTAATACATCTTGGTTTTAAGGCTTCAGTTGCTGACAGCTCTCTATTTGTTTTTTTATCTGCATCTTACACCATTTATGTCCTAATGTATGTAGACGACATTATTGTGACAGGATCTGACCCAGCTATGATTTCGAAGCTTGTTACTGATCTTGGTAAAGCCTTTGCAGTAAAGGACATGGGTGATATGTCCTTCTTTTTGAGTGTAGAGGTTCTCAGGCAAGGTTCAGAAGTTGTTTTAACACAACGAAAATATGTAGCTGACCTATTAAGACGCACCAAGCTGGATGGAGTAAAACCAGTGCATACACCGTTAGCAGCAAATGTCAAGATTCAGAAGATAGGTTTAGAAAAGTTTGCAGACACAACTTTATATCGTAGTGTTGTTGGTGCACTACAATACTTGCATCTGTCGCGGCCGGACATTTCTGTTGCAGTAAACAAAGTTTGTCAATACATGCATGAACCGTATGTAGAGCATTGGGAGCTGGTGAAGAGGATAATTCGATATCTAAAGCATATAGTGGACTATGGTTTACATCTCAAATTGTCAAAGGACTTTTCTTTACATGCGTATTCTGATACGGACTGGGCTGGCAGCCTAGATGATTGCAGGTCTACAAGTGGGTATTGTATATACTTTGGTCCAATTTAATCTCGTGGAGTGCAAGAAAACATAAGATTGTTTCTAAGTCATCTACTGAAGATGAATATAGAGGGGTTGCCATTGCTACTTCAAAAGTAATATGGATTCAGTCGTTGTTAAAGGAACTTGGGATTTCTATTTCAACTCCAATTTTGTGATGTGATAACCTAGGTGCAACATATCTTACTGCAAATCCTGTATTCCATGCCCGAACAAAACACATCGAGATTGATTACCATTTTGTTCGTGAAAGAGTTTCTGATAAGCGGATACAGGTGCGGTTCATAAGCTCTAAAGATCAGCTCGCGGATATTTTCACAAAGGGGTTGTCTTCTCCAAGGTTTCAATACATTCGAAACAAGTTGCACATTCGTCAACTCCGGTACAACTTGAGGGGAGGTGTTAGTCATACTGTTGAGAGTCTTCCTCAAGACTCTCAACTAAGTCAGTCTGCAACAACAATTAGTCCATATGCTATTCTGTTAGTCTTATTGTTAGATGTAGATCAGGGAAGAAAGGGTTTTACTTTAAAAGACTTTTGAATAATTCTGTAACCTTATTTACCACACTTCTTAATATAAATAGCTCATCTATCTCCACAAGTTAATTGTGGAAGATATTCACCAAATATCCCGTGTTCTAAGTAATACTACCAGCACCAACTACAGTCTACATAGCAAAAAGAAGATGGCAAGAGAATCAAAATGTAGAATTTCAGTGTTGATTTTTCTTAACATGGGCAAAAGACTTGATAAATCAAAAAAGCAAACTGAAGACCATATATATAACTTCACACGCACAAACCCCACTTGTCACAATGCCAAATCCCATCCTCCACGCAAAGAGAGTATGTACTTTCATTTTAAAATTTCTATCTGAATAATAAATAAAATAAATGGACAAAGATATAGAAGTTTTCTAGAAGCTTTCATTCGTCACAACTCACAAGAAATAATGAAGAAGAGTAAAAATTGAATGAATAATAATAATTATTATTTTTTAAAAAGAAAATCCAAATTTATTAATTAAACCATAACTTTTCTTGGGTAGAGAGTCCTTATAGAGTCATTCATCACAATTACATTAAGAAACTCCGAGGGACCATGGATAATTCAGAATATGCTATAAGAAATACGACGACACATATCGCAACTATAACCCTATATAATAACACATACTTATAGGGAAGCAAACTAGGCGGCGGATGGACTTAGCGGCAAACTTTCATTGTACGTGTGTTTCCCATCCAAACAAAACTTCAACACTGTTAAGTAATTCCTCTTCCTCCTGTCTTCATCCCTCAGAAACAAGCATCCAACAGACAACAACAGCAGAGGGCAGCCAAACTGTGAAAATTACAACAGACATAAACGATTGTTAGCAATATAAAAGAGTTTTCACAGTTCTCAAAACGAGGGTTAATACAAAAAATAGCCTCAGGCTTTACTCGCCGGCAGATTCCTGGGGAAATCCATTGAAAATTAACAAACATAAAATAAATAGAAATAATAATCTCAAAACAGTGGAAAAAAACTCAAATTGTGGAAAAAATAAAAAAATTAAAAAAATAATAATAATCTCGAAACAGTTTGACCTTTCGATAACCGCGTTTCTCGACAAGAATTTTCTAACGGATAAAAATACCACTGCGCACGTTAGCTACCGGTACGCTTTTATCACAGTCGGAGACTGAACCAGAGTTCTTATCTCAGAAGTCAGAACACCTTTCACATTTATGGATCTCATCTTACCGAAAAAGTAAAAACAAGTTCGGCAACCAGATCCAAGACACAGGTGCTTTTGAAAATTTTGTATGTAGTAAAGTTTTTTAAATTATCTACATAACAATAAGTAATAATCTGTTTTGAAAGAGTGACACTTTCATTTTTTATCTATTTTTAGGAATTAGTAATAAGTTATCAAGCAATTATCTATATAACACAGTACGTATATGTTCTTGCCAGTAATAATAATAGAAACTTACCAGCCTTCCATTAAACCAGGAGATGATTGTTTTTGAGGTTGCTGAGGAGGATAACCCTGTTGTGGAGGATAACTTTGTGGTGGATAACCTTGTTGAGGGTAATAAGCACCTTGACCTGGTGGTGGGTATCCCTGAGGAGGATAACCTTGTTGAGGGTAACCACCTTGACCTGGTGGTGGGTATCCCTGAGGAGGATAACCTTGTTGAGGGTAAGCACCTTGACCTGGTGGTGGGTATCCTTGAGGAGGATAACCACCGTCTTTAGAACCTCTACCTGGTGAACCACCGTCCTTTGCAGCTTTACCTGGAGGATAATCACCACCTTGACCTGCAGGAGGTGGGTATCCTTGAGGAGGATAGCCTAAAACAATTCGACCGTAATGATCAGATCAGATCAATGTAATAAAAACCAGAAAGATATATAGATAATTATATTATATATAATTTATACCTTGAGGAGGAGGAACACCGACGGGGTGGTTTTGTTTATCGTAATAACTCATGTTTGTTTTGCAGTTGAGAGGAGAAAATGATAGAGAAAGAGATTGATCAGAGCGATTGAGCGAGCTGAACAAGGGGTGACTTTTAAAGAGAATGAAGTTTGAAGAGACCGTGAGAGTGAGTGGACAAAGGATGAATTCAGAAAATTGATATTCTACTCCGCCAAGTTGGTTGTTTCTTAATAATAATTCCTTAATTTCATCAAAGGACAGTGTTTCTTAATTCCTTGACCGCGTCATATACGCGTATGTCATGTGTACATATACTAAATTTTACCAGAAAGGTTTAGAGTTTGAGAAGAAATTGAAATGTAAGTTGCTTTCATTGAAAACTTACCTAAAGAGCTATCTTGCCAAATCAATTGATTACTTTCTTGAACATTAAACCAGAAGTACATGTATTGCACCTCATCTTCCATAAAAGAATGAAAAGTTCATTCACCATTAAAGATAAAGTCAGCAACAACATTAGTGTGAGAAACTCCTATTGTTTCAAGAGTACTTGGCTCAATCCAGTCAATCGGTTTGCCTTTATAGTGTCAGCAATCATTTAAAAAGTTAGTATTATCACCATCTCCCAAAATAACTACAATATGCTTCTTATCCAAACTTATGTGTTCCAAAATTCTCACCTAACCAGAACTTGAGTCTTTTTGAATGTTGATTGTCCATAAATCTTTATCCTTTCTGAAATTTTTTCACCCAAGTAGTCCAGGTAGTGACACTGGATTCCAAATGTGTCTAAGATTAGCATCCACATTTGTGAATTCCATATCGTTTACCCTCAAGCCACCTTCCTCATAAGCATGACACACATTAGTCCAACTAATATGGTTATAACTTTTCTTCTAATTAGTTCCAACCCAGTATTTAGATCTTTGATAACTCTCTTGGGAAGATCAAAACAAGAAAATCAGAAGTAAATCATACCACATAACACTTCTCTGATAAGTAACTCTTATAGGATGAGCTAAATAGGCTGACTTCCAAGATTTAATTCTAACATCAACTTTTTCAATTACTGGTAAACATTCTTTATAAGATAGTCTTGTGGACAAAAGTGGGAATCCAAGATATCTTATTGGGATCTCTCCAAAAAAATAATGTAGAATCAAAATAATGTGCTCTAAGGTACTAGCATCCACAGTAGCACTAAAGAGAGAAGTTTTATGTTTGTTCATTTCCATACCAGAGCAAGAAGTAAACTTATCCAAAGCATATTTTAAACTATAATTAGTACCTTTAATCAAAATTTGAACATCCAACCAACAGTGAATCACAAGCTTCATATTCTGTAAAATCAGGGTTTATATCCTCACTATCAGGTAGGGTTCTAGCAGGTTTTACCTTGGTTCCATCGATGAAACCAGTGAGACCATATCCCTTTAGGATAGGTTTAAACTCGATCTTCCAGAGAAGATGGTTTATTTCAGTGTGTTTTAGAGTGACCAGGTGATGGATCTGGATTTGTCGAAGGCTAGTTGTTGTAGCCATTAATGGTGTTTTGGGTTTCTGGGTTTTTGTTTGTAGGTTTTTTTTTGTGTTGTTGTTTGGATTTGTGCGGAAGCGTTGGATCGACAAGCTGATACCAACTTAGAACACAAGATATTTGGTGAATATCTTCCACACTTATCTTGTGGAGATAGATGAGCTATTTATATTAAGAAGTGCGCTAAATAAGGTTACAGGATTATTCAAAAGTCTGTTAAAGTAAAACCCATTCTTCCATGATCTACAGCTAACAATAAGACCAACAGAATAGCCTATGGGCTAGTTGCTGTTGCAGACTGACTCAGTTGAGAGTCTTGAGGAAGACTCTCAACAGTATGACTAACAGTATTACTTTTGATCTCAATAGTATAATTAGAATACACTTGGATACCAGTTAGTGGTCGACTTACAAGATAAAATGCATCAGAAAGAACAAAAAAGAATAAAAGAAAGGTGAAAAACTCATTTGCGAACCCTTAACACCTGCACCAGTTTCAGACGAAGGGGAATGCCGTGGAATCCGATAACCTTTGAATTTTTCTTTTGAGCACTTGTAGTTACAACGACTAGGACGAGCAATTCTGAGCACACCTTTATTTGTTAACAGAAAAATATCTTTCTTGTTATCTCTTCCCATTGAGAAAACATAATTCAAGTTAAGGTGAGGATGTGTTTTCTCGAACTTACACTGCAATGGAGAGTTATGCGCGCAACTAAACGGAACCTTAGCACTTGTAAAGTTCCCACTATTTTCTGGATTTTCAGTTCCTGCCCATATAGCAAACCCGTACAAATCTGTAAACACGTACCTGAAATTCATTCATAAGAAGAAAAACAATGCAAACAAGCAGTTAAGTTTGTGGTAAATATGTTATCTTGCATTTATTTTATATCTTCGAAAAATGAAACTTACTTTCCATATAAGCATGGATCAGTTTTGGACCTATAAATAAAACCACCTACGATTGAGGAAGATCCTTCTTTTGTATTAGCGTCGGAGTGATCATATCCCATGACATAAGAGATGAAGTTCGTGGAGTTAATATTGTTGTTTCCTCTTGAAGAATTTAGAGAATGAAAAGGAAAATCTCCTTCAAAATATGGCCATCCATAGTTCCCACCCTTCGTGACTATATCCACTTCTTCATATTGATCCTACAAATTCTACTTCATATAAGAAAGGTACATATTCGACAACTAAGAAAGATATAACAAACACTATCAATGAAAAACTATAATGAACAAGAAATAATAACTTCTAATTAACCTTTCCAGAGTCTCCACAAAGAAAGTGGGACGGCCTCTCTGAATCAAAACTACAACGCCAAGGGTGTCGAAATCCCAAGGCCCAAATTTCAGGAAGTGATTCGTTGTCATAAATATACGGATTATCTCTTGGGATAGAATAGTTTCCCCATGCACTGCGTTTGCTTAATTCTGCTGCACCTGACAATGCACTAAACTATTACCAAATACATTATCAAAGCATGTTCATAGAAAACTAAATAATAAGTTGTTATTTTAGGAAATTTGAATAAGAAGTTATAATTGTAAACTCGGGTAAAGCTCTAATTATGATACTCACTTGGAAATTTGTCGACATCAAACCTCAAAACTTTACCGAGCACCGATTTCTTGTTTTGGGCAAGATTGTAAGGATTGAGTTCAGTTTCGCTATCTCCTGTCAGCAAGTATAGATGCCCGTCCGGACCAATGAGAATTTGGCTTGCTATAGCATTCTTGAATGCAATGCCCATCGTGAATATCCTTCTCACTTCAGATATATTGCCTCTTGTTGCCTGAAAAATATTGATACAAGCTAAATATTAATGAGTATCATTCTTACTTCAGTCAGAAGTCGCACAGATATGAGTGGGGATCACTCAAAATATTACCAAGGGTGGATCAGATGCACTACAGTTAACTGTAAACTCTGATACAGCAACATGAAACCGGCATGCCCGCGATCCGTAAACAGGAGGAAGCTTCGAAGGATCACAGTTAACATCTGTATTACATGCACACCTTCCGGTGCATCCAGACCATTTTTCCCCGTCACAAATATAAGAAGCAAAGAAGCGACCATTGTTTACAAATCTTGGATGGAATGCCATACTCATCAATCCAAGATCAATACTTGAATGTATGGCATCAGTTAAGTCCACAAATAGATTTGATTCATCTATCACCATCTCTTCTCCATTTCCTTCTTCAGGAACAGTTGCCAACCATATCTTACCATGTTCGCTCGCCAAAAATACACGGTTGGATCCATCAGGATGAGCATCCATATAAAGGTAAGGTCCATTAGTAACTTGCTCAAGGCAAATGCAGTTTGGTGGTTGGGGATTTGTAGTATTATGTAGCAAAGTGGATGACCCATTGAAACATACTAATTTATCTTCCGAGGTTCCACCAAATAATCCACAGAAATCACTCTTTGACTGCCATATATCAGTTAATTTGGAACTTGTAGAACTCACTGGAAGTTTAGTTCCACCTTGTTGTGAAGGTACAAATGGGGAGTTTACAATAGGTTCAGTTTTGCATGCATCCCAGACCCTTGAACAAAAGTCATGTGAAGAAGTCTCGGACAAAGTTGATATTTCCGAAAGTGTACAGAGGACTGGAACTGTTCGAGCCCCAAAATCAATTCCAAATAAATCCGCAGAGAACCGATTGCATTTCTGCAAGCCATCACATTTTGAGATTTAAAACTTTCTGTAACGTTAACTTATTATCAATGATAATGCATCTAGCCATGAACTTTAGGGGTAACCTATCTAGTATTGGATCACAAACCCTTCTTTTGAACATACTAATTTAGTAACACCTTTGAACGTTGTGGCTCGCTGGCATGTTAGTACAATGCGGCAATGCCCATCCATGATTCATAAAAACGAGAACTGACAAATGTGCGAAGCTACAACAGTATTCTATATTATCAAACAGTAAAAACTTCATAAGCAGATTGAAATTCATGCTTAACAGTTAAGATTTTCACTACAGATCCATCCAACCAGTACATCTACATTGCGGAGAGCTAATTAATTTAACAACACATGATGTTGAGTATGCATTCCAACAGATAAAATAGCTAATATAATCATGTCGTACCGTGCAAAGTATTGACTTCACAAGAGAGGCGCAAGCAGGGTCAGAAATGTTCATAGATTGAAATGCTTTCTTCAATTCCAAGTCCTGGTTGGAGTCGCAGCAAACACTCTCATCGTTAGGACAAAATTCCAAAGGGATCTTTGGAGTAAAGGGTGCCTCTGTAGCATTGAAAAAAAAAAAAAAAACAAAAAAACTAACAATCTATTCATCAGAAGAATTTCAATATAGAGAGACATGGAAACAGAGAGACCTACTTAAATCAAGGCACAAGGGATGAGAAGCAGAAGGGAATAAAAGTAGAAGCAAGTAAGAACAAATGTGAAATATATTAACGACCCAACTCATTTCTTCAATCTCCTTTCGCTGTCTCTGTAATCAGGATGATTCACAAGAAGGCTGACCGAAGGTAGCCCTTTCTCTTATGGCGGCTTCACTCCCCTATCGGTATGAGTATAACTCAACTAGGTAGCCCTTTCTCTAGATGGGAGCTTGACTAAACCCTATTAAGCCTCATTCAATGCGGGTGACAACTACGCCCATACATAGGTGTCCCAACACTTTAATCTAGCCTATAGGTCAGTATACACTGACCCGAAGGTAGCCCTTTCTCTTATGGGAGCTTCACTCCCCTATCAGTATTCAATGCGGGTGACAACTACGCCCATACATAGGTGTCCCAACACTTTAATCTAGCCTATAGGTCACCCCTTCCGTAGAGCGGGCATGGGTCGTGGTGGTTGGCTCTGATACCAAATGTTAGGGTACCGACCCTAAACTCGTCACAAGCCCATGAGTAGAACTCAACTAGAAAACTAGTTGACTAGATGAGGGAACCCATTGACTTATAAACTACCAATTAAGCCTCATCTAACCAATGTGGGACTAGGATCCCAACACTCTCTACTCTCTTGAATCTCGAACTCAGTATGTCTCTTATGCGCATTCCCTGCTAGACACTCCTTCACGCATAACCTTAATTTAGAAGTGTATCTCACTCACTTTCCAATGTTTTAGAAGTCGCAAGGACAGAAATTAATCATCAACATCAACCAATGTCATGGTTTTCCCAACTTTGAACTTCAAATATAAACGAAACACGCCGCACGCACATTCCCATATTTATAAATATAGGTTTAAATTACATATTTACGTACTATTCATCAGCTTACACATTTATATTAACAGAGAGCGATTATAGATAGCATGTGCGTTGCATGATTTACCACACATTAGTAATGTTTACTATTATTTATTTTTGAAGGATTTATAACTCTCGTTAGAATGGAGGAAAGAGGAATGCTGCTTCAGAGGACTTAAACCTCATCCAAATGTTTCTTTATATATTCATTTCGATGATTTTCTATCATTTTTTGCAGGGGAAATGCTAGAATTCATGCAAATTTATATTGAAGTTGGCGGTGCTAGAATTCGTGCAAATTTATCGCAGTTGAATCCATCCACACCGCCAACTTCTAGATAGTAGTTCCCAAAGCCATCAATCATATTTGGCGAGGAAGGATTCAACTGCGATAAAGTGTGCTGCATTGTCACAATATGTTGCATCACCCCTTCTGTTGACATAGTTGATTCTTGGACATGGTTGCCTAAAACAGCAGCCCATTGTATCCCAAATGCAATTGCAGGAGCGAATGCAGCATCCAATGATTTGGCTCCATCCGCTGCATCAAAGCCATATATGTTATCTCCTGGACAGGCCAAGAAAAATGCTAAAGTCTCAAAAAATAACTATCAGTTTACCCAGTGAAATGGATTCTCCACCTTAATAATTCCATTCAAGAAATGATTAGTGTTTAGATCAGAACAACCCTTAAATTTATTAGATAGAAAATCCTCACATGCTGCTGATGTTCCACCACCATAATGCATATCAGCTACTTGCAAAAACTTAAAATTTCCGTTTTTTTCAACTCTAAGTGATGGCGGTGGGAAAATCGATTTTGAGCTTGCTCTCAAGTTGAATCAAACATAAACACAAACCGAATAGCAGTGAAGAGAATGTAAGTAAAGGTTCCATATTTTTGCTGCTACAAAAGTATGGGATTTTACCTAGAAGTGTGACTGAAAAGTGAAAAAATTCCAAAAGTGTGACCAAATTTGAAATCCTTCCAAAAGTGTGACCATGACCGGTCAACGGACACATATGCCCCGATCTTTTACGGAAATACCGGATTTTGTCCTCAGATGTCCACATATCAGGTAAGGATGTCCACATATCGGGGTAAGGATGTGTACACATCGGGCACTGATACCCCACCATGAATAGTGTCCGATGTCTACATATTGTATGTAGACATCCAGAATCTAGGCATAATCATTATATGTAAACATCCAGAATAGTGTCCGATGTGTACGTAAGGATGTGTACACATCGGACACTATTCATAAATATGTGGACATCAGCTAAAATGTGTAGACATCGACTATAAATATGTGGACATCCTTACCCGATGTGTACACATTGGGCTATAAAACGGTACGTTGGGTATTTGTGAAAATCAGTCACACTTTTGGAAAATATTCGTTTTCAGTCACACTTTTGGAATTTTTTCACTTTTCAGTCATATTTTTAGGCATTTCCTCCAAAAGTATTTGGGAAATTGGATTTTCTTTCAACCAAGATTAATTTGAAACTATGGGATCATCTTTCTGAGGAACAAATTTTGGATAAACTCGGATACAACAATTAATGGAGATTCCTAACAGCGTTTTAACCCAAAGAATCATTATATGGAGATTCCCAACAGCGTTTTAACCCAATTAATGGAGATTCCCAACGATAGCTAACTAACGGACAAATTAGCTAATATATGTCTTAGCTCGATAACCGACTAACAGACTGAACAATGAAAAAGTAGACTGCCTTAACACCCACTATTACATTTCATCTGCACACAAAAAATCATAATTATTTTTAAATGATAGGTAGGGAATCCAATTATCCACTCCCTGGTTTATAATTTACGGTAACAGTATCCTCCACCATCTCAACTGTCAACTGTCTATTTTTATTTAGATTTTGATGGTTTTCTATATCATTTTGGACTGACTAAAAAAATTAGAATTCCGCAAATGTATATATAAGCTTCTCGATCTTTGGCATGAAACTAATGTCCTTTAACCAATTTGATGATGATACCTGCACCAAAGTTACATGTCAAAATAAATAAGGTCTTAATTTATGATCGTATTTATTCCCTAGTAAGTAGTAAAACTAAGCTTTTTTCTATGGGATGTAGGAAACTAATGCGCTAGAGGAACCTTAGCTGATACTACTCACAACAATTCACATGTTAAGTTATCCGTATATTAATTATGACGACTTTTTGTTTTAGTCATACAAACCAGTCGATTTGCGGCTTGTTTCATGTATGTCATTAAATTTGGGTTGATTTCTTTAATGCAAGAAGGTTACGAGAATTTGAGCCAATTTCATGATGCTACACACCAAAACTACATGTCCAAATATAGTACGTATCTACGATTATTTTTATTTTGAAGCAAGAAAGTTATGAATGAGCGAGGCCCACTTTGACAAGAAGCAAGCCCAGGACTAGTGATGTGCGTGTTCCCGAAAGTGAAACAATCAAACAATTACTTGTTTTAGGTAGTGAAATTGCATAGAAATTTAGATCAGGATTCACAAAAGTTCTTCAATTACTTATTTAGGAACAAAACAGCATTGTGCACTTATATCAAGCGGAGGAGAACAAGAAACAAGCAAAGCAGAGATTGTCATCCGCCATGAGGGATGTCAATGGGACTCCAAACAGGTTTCCGTATCCCACTGCTTTGGTTCTTCCTGTGAATAATACATAGCTTTGTAGATTTTGTCATACTTTTTGGTTGTAGGTTTTGATCTATCTGCAAATTTGTAATGTACAGCTTAACAAGCCTCTCCATTCTCTTGCATTCCTAGAAACAGGCAGCGGAACGGACTCTGCTGCTTCATGTTCCAGTGAGCTGAGAGAAGATGCAGTATTTCAGGCACTTCTTGTACCAGCTTCACCAACTGCATATATAATGCAGAAGTTAATGCCTACATATGGACGGGTAATTGTTGATAGTGGTGCAGCGTACACGCAGCTTATTTCAGTAGCACATGATTTAAAGTTGCAGAAATGGAGACATGGATAAATCAGTGGATTTTTTTCCTTGTGTTACAAAGCAAAAAGTCAGATATAATAAATCGTGGTCTTTTGGATAAACTTCAAGTTGCACACTACGATTTAGTAACAAACATGCTAAGACCACTTAAATAAAATTTAAGACTCCGAAAGTAAATTTCGAAAATTCAACTAAGACACTCTGACAGAGCTCTTGGTCCATAAAACTTGAGCATCAATGGAAGTAAGGTGCTCATCATCTAGACGCTTCCAAGTTCTGATGGACTTAACATCACCCCAACCTCCCTTTGTTGTTTTCTCTAACGTCGCTAATACTACTCTTGCCCTCCTGTCCCACCCAGCTTTCCCATAAGCATGATAACCAAAGCCTCCAGCATAACAAAGGTGAATACCGGTTAATTCACCGCAGAAATCATTAACGTGATCATGTCCTACGAAGACCGCTTTAACATCCCCAGACTCAACCATGGTCGTGAAGAAGCCTGAGTTTACAGATGCTGAACTAATCCCCTCTTGTTTCACGCCAGTGAAGTTCGATGAGTCAAAGCTAGCATATTCAGGTAATGGTATGTGGAAGTAAGCTAACCCTGGTGCAGGCGCCTTTTGAGCCCCCTGTTTGTTCGTGTAGGCTTTCTGCATTAGAAATGAAACGAAGCTAAGATAATAGGAATAAGCAGTAACTCTTCTTAGTTGTTTTAACATAACAGAACAAGTACCTGAAGTTTAAGAGATGTCTGTTGGAACCAAATTTGTTGGGAGGTTTTGATCCAGCCGTATCCTTGGATGGAACGAACCGTGGAGTAATCTCCACTGTCTAGAAAGTAAAGATTAAGAATAGACTTATTCTGCAGAATGGAACCATCGACTCCACCAACTTCCAGATTGTAATTTCCGAAACCATCAATTGCATCCGGGGAGGAAGGATTCAACTGCGATAACGTGTGCTGCATTGTCACAATATGTTTCATCACCCCTCCTCTTGACAAAGTTGATTCTTGATCATGGTTGCCTAAAACAGCAGCCCAAGGTATCCCAGATTCAATTGCAGGAGCAAATGCAGCATTTAGTGATTTCACTGCATCTGTTGCATCGAATCCAAATATGTTATCTCCTGCACATACCAACCAAATTGCTGAAATTTCCATACATAAAATTCGTTTCGTTTCGGAAGCTTTATGAATTTTTACAAACACCATGGGTTCATCAAAATTAAAGCACTAGAAACAACGAATTCTACACCTAATTGATGAATCAAAAGAAATAACTTACCAGTGAAAACGATGAAATCAGGATTCTCCGCCTTGATCATTCGATTCAAGAACTGAGTAGTATTAAGATCAGAACAACCCTTAAACTGATCAGGTAGAACATCCTCACATGGTGTTGACATTCCATCAGCATAATGCATATCAGCTACCTGCAAAATCTTAAATTTCCCATTTTTATCAAATCTAAGTGGTGGTGGTGGTGGAATGATCGATTTTGAGCTTATACTCTGAAGTTGAATCAAACATAAACACAAACTGAATAGCAAATGGTGTGTAAGTAAAGGCACCACCATTTTTTTGCTGCCACAATTGGAAACTTGGGTTTTCTCTCAAACAAGATTTTCAAGGTTTAATTTTATTTTTTTAAAGGTTTAATTTCTGACTTAAGTTCGGATAAAGCAATGGATATTCCCAACAGGATTCAACCCAAAACATCATTATATGTCACCTACCAATAACAGTGCAGTTAAGGACAACACACGTAGCGACAAATGAAATGTTGCACTGTGTTTACACCTTTAATTTTCACTTTTCATTTACACCTCTAATAAGCTAGGTTTAACCTCTTCCGGTCATCACTTTTCCTAAATCCCATCCAACTATCACGATTATAAAAGGTTTTCCTAAATTTCATCAATCACGCAAAGTAAATTTTGATTAACTCTTTTTAGGTGGGGAAATAAAACACACCATATCCATATCATACTCTTCATCGACCATCTTCTTCTTCATCTCTCTCCAATCTCAACATAATTTTAATTACTGCAACCTTGTAACTCAGTGCTTTGTATTGATATGATTAAAACTAGGTGTAAAAGAAATATAATTGATTATCTTTGAATGTTTAATAAAACATTAATTAGGTTCCCAAAATTCAACTAATTTATATTAATGAATTCCTTTTACCTGTTGTGCACACTATTATAATATATAGTGAAATATAAGTGACTTTTGTGATTCGACCCCCAAACCTGATTAAGATGGTGATTTGTGTATTAATTTCCAAACCTAGTTAATTAGGAGATCGTGGTAATGATAGTGTAGGCTAAGTATGGAAATTAGGAAATATACGAGTGAGAATTGTTTACCCAATTTTAAAAAAAAAAAATTACACAAAATTTAATTTCAACTAGTGCAACAAAACCAACAAAGATAACCCATAAGACGGACGTAGAATCCATTATAAAAGCATTCCTGTAAACACCATCTACATGATAGGTATAACAGTATTCTCCATCATCTCAAGTTCTCAACTTTCAACCGTCTTATTCTATTTAGATTTCGATAATTTTGTATCATTTTGCACAAAATAAAATGCCAAAATTCGTGCAAATGTATATATATGCTTCTGGTTTTTTCTATTTCTTTTTTTGACACGAAATAGACAAGTATAGAAATAAAAAATTAAAAAAATGAAAATTAATAATCATTATGCTACACACCAAAATTACATGTCAAGATGAATAAGGACTTTATGATTGTGTTTCATGTAAGTTTCCTTCTAAAACTAAACTTCTTTGCTTCCAGATAAATTTTTTAATACAAAAATGATGCTCTAGAGTGAGCCTTAGCTGATACTACTCACCACAATTCACATGTTAAATAAGGACTTTAGGATTATGATGACTTTCTGTTTAGTCATACAAACTATAGAGGATTTTTATATTAGGATTTGGGTCGTATATTTTTGGTCATTAGAATTTGGATCGTAGAACATGTTGTCGAAGCATTTTAGTCATAGACTTTTTTTTGACAGCGTGATATCTTACTAAAATACTGTAATTTTCTATATCATCCTTTAACTATTTTCTAAGGGTATTTCAGTAAAAAATCATATGGTCAAACTGAGTCTACATCCCAATTTCATCAACCGCATGCTCTACGACCCACATCCTAATATGACCAAAAACATACGACAATTTTAGAAAAGTTCTCTACAAATTAGTTGATTTCCAAATACATGCAACTTGTTTCATGTATCTCTTGTTAAATATTGATTTCTTCAAAGCAAGAAGGTTATGATACTTTAAAGCCAGAGATCAATGTTGTTGTGTGACCTGAAGTTAGAGGTGTAAATTTGTTTGTGCTAGCACAATCTCAGCCCAACACATCTTGATAAATTTTGAGTGCGGCCCATCCCAACACAACACTTGGACCAGCATGGCACAACACGTTAGCTTCATGTGATTGTGATGGGATAAACTCATCAGCGAAGTGGCACATCAAATCACGCGGCACAAGCAGATGGCATAGCAAAACACCAGATGCTAACAAACTATGCCATGACATGCATAAAACATTACATAATATGGTACAATACATCACATTTCACGTATATTTCACAAAATAATCTTTGTTTGACGCGATTTTTGAAAAATTTTAATTGTTATATATGTTGACTTATTTCTTTAATAATACACATAATATCTAGATATATGGAAAATATTTTCTTTGAAAAAATAATATAAATGAGCCCGACAAATCACGGTACAACACGTTTATTTTTCTGGCACAGCACAACACGTATTTTAGCACGGTACAACATGACATGTCTTAAGTTTGAGCTAACAATGATGTAACTTCATTAACCAGAAGTGAGAAAAAAGTCAAGGGTTAGTGTGGCGATTTTCTCGCAACGTTGAGTCGAGTCAAGTTTTTTTTTCTCAATTAGATTTGGGGATTTTCTTCTCAATTTTTCATCTGTATGCTTGGATCGAGCTTAATGATTGGTGTTAGTTAGTATGTGGTTTGGTTTTCTAACTAATGGAAGGATTTGGGAAAGAATGATTTGGGAAAGAATGATTTGGGAAAGAATGATTTAGGAAAGAATCTTAAGTGGTCTGCTTTGTTATCAGTTGAGAAGGTTGTGAATATTTAAGATCCACTGGTGTATCAATAACCATCTATGGTAGAGGGTGTGAAGTTGATGGTGTTTTCTGAAGAGGAAATTAAAATGAATGAGCATTAATGTGGAGATCTAGTTATTTGTTATTATTTTGGTAAATGCCTATCCTTTCAACTGGCGCGGAATACAATTAAGAGGGTTTGGAAAGTGAATAATGATTTCAAGATGATGAGTCTTCACGATGATTTCATCTTTGTATTTGAGTTTGATTCTAATGCGGATAGGATTATACTTCCCTAGAACATGGGCGTTTTTTCATTGCAGGTCAGTTGTTTTTTGTTCGACCATGGACATTGTTGATTGAGCAAGAGTTGTCTGAACTTAAAATAATTCCTATTTGGGTGAACTTAAGGAAACTTGTAAATTTCATTGGAGTACCTTTGATGTTGGATTAACAAACAACATCAAGGTCCAGGATGGCTTATGCATGAGTTTGTATGGAGGATGTTGTAGACTCTGATTTTCCATCTCACATATATGTTCTAACAGGAAAGGTGAAAATTCAAGTGTTTGTGGAGTATAGGTGAAAACTGCAATATTTTTGGACATGCCTAAGGTAAGTGTCCTATAGCAGCAGCTGCTTTTGCATCTAAATTGGCGTTGGAGGCTACTTCTCAGAAAGATAAATCTACTATTGAGTCAAGTGGTGGGAAAGTGAAGACTCTTAAAATAAATAGAGGTATGAATGGTGGCAAGACTAATAAGGCTAGTAGAGTTGGAATAAATGGTGCTTCTAGTAGTAATCTAACCATTGGTTTGGATGCTTCAGTTCCTATGCATAATAAGTTGCATCATCAGGGAGAGGATACTGAAATGAACATGGGAATCCAAATGATATCTGCTTCAAATGAGAATAATTTTCTTCCAGAAATTGGAGGGAATAAGGAGAATGAGATGATTATGGATGTGGTTATGTCACCTGGTGAAAAGCACTGGGAAAAGGATATCCCTGAAAGGGATGGAAATGAGGGTGTTGGTTTTGTTTTAACTCAAGTGGAAAAGCTTGATGATGGGAAGAAAGGAGATAAGGTGGAGGGTTCAAGAGATCACTTTCTCTCTAAAACTATATGAGTTTGCAAGGTAAATTTGAGTGTGAATGGAGTAAGTAGACCTGTTTAAGGGAGGAAACCGAACCCCCAAAATATTTAATATGATTAAAATGGGATGACACATGGGGTCTCAATGATCCTTTGAAACAGTTGGAGGTTAGGAATTTATTAGACATAGTAATTTGAGTTTACTAGGCATAGTGGAGACTCATGTCCAAGAATCAAATAAGGACAGAATTAAGAAGACTATTCATTCTTCTTGGAAGTTTATTGATAACTATTCTATGGATGGTACTGGTAGGATATGGGTAGGTTGGAATCCTACTGTCTTAAAGGTTCAGGAGACACATTGTTTTTACTTCCAGGAATTTCTGATCATAGTCCAGGAGTGGTGAGTATTTTTGAAGGTAGGTTTCATGGTCCACCTCATTACAGATTTTGTAGTTTTGGGGTGAATAAACCTGACTTTATGAGTATTGTGAGACAATCTTGGATGGAACCAATGAAAGGTAACCCTATACTGGTGTTAGTGAATTAACTTAAGAGGCTGAAGAAGGTGTTAATTAAGTGGAAATTAAATGAAAGATTTAAGAGGTTTTCAGTGCAAGTGTTAACTACAAAGTAATCCATGGATGGTGCAAAGATAATTGCAAGCTCAGCCTTTGAGAAATGATTTAGCAGTCAAGGAAAATGATGATGTCAAAACTTATGCTAGATTAACTAAGTATGAAGAGTCTATTAATAAGGAGAGGTTTATGGTTAAGCCGATGGAGGCTGGTGATTTAGACACCAGATTCTTTTATAATTTTTTGAAGGTGAATTCATTAAGAAATAATATAATTCTTTTATTATTCTTTGAAGGAGAGGATAATGTGAAGTTGGAGGAGGATAAAGAGATTAAGGAAAAATGTGTGGATTATTTAGTAGTCTGTTTGGTGTTGGTTCTGATCATGAGGATATGTAAGAGGTTATTAATAAGTTTCATTTTGATAGAATGATTACCCCTTCTGATGCTGAAAAGCTGGTGCTACCAAATTTGGATTTCCATGAGTTGTTGGTGGTGGACAATACATGAGGAACCCGTGTGGAAAAAAAAGGATACACATGGGACTGTCTTCTGTATAGAAAAAGGTAATTGTCCTACACAAGGACTATCTCCTGTGTAGCAAAGAAATTTTCCTTAGACGGGAAACAATCCCAAGTGTAGGGAATTTTGGGTTACCTTATTTGAAACTACCCGTAGCCTTTGCTCTAAGAGACATCTGATTGGGTTCTCATTGTATTCAATTATATTTTCACCGTAATCAATTATATCCAATTTTAATAAGTTTTGTTAATAGATTATTTTTCAATCCACATACGGTCATATTATTTTGTGAAATAAAAGTTGTTTTGCAATTTGATCTTTAAACTTGAAGGAAATGGTGACTTGATAATTATTTTCCATTCTAATCTCTGATAATAGAAATAACAAAGTGAGTTTGGTTTATCCAGCTGTTGATGGTGGTTTTTAGCTTAGGGGTAAAATCGTAAAACCCTAATCAGACAGTAACGTCACAGAACTTGAGTAATAATGTCCAAACCAAACACATTTATTGAACCATTTAATTTGTCTGCGAGAAAATTACCAGGGTACCTTTTTTTTAAATTAATTACTAATTAGGGTTTCGATAGGCCAAAACCCTAATTCCCACGCTACATGTGCCAATTGAAAACCATGCCATCCACACCTACCGCGCCAAGGCATGCCAACCATGCTAGCCGCAACCCTGTGTCAATGGAAGACCTTCCCAGCCACACCTACCGCGCCAAGGCATGCCAACCATGCTAGCCGCACCACTGTGCCAGTGGCAAACCATGCCAGCCACATCTACAAGGTAAAGCATGCCAACCATGCTTGCCGTCCCAACACGCCATGCACAATGCTAGATGCTAAAACAAAGGCCTGCAATAATCAACGGCCACCTTTCCATCTAAGACACAAATCTTAGCCGTCCAAGGTTACCAGATAACATATGGTAACATTTGACCCAAAAACCTAGCTTGGCCACGATCCTAGCTTGGTCGGGATCCTAGCCAACGGCATGCCAAACCCTTGGCCCCCACCATGCCAAGCCAAACCGCACCTTGCATTATCCCTAGCCATGCTAGCCGCACCATATGCCAATGGCTTGCCAAACCCTTGGCCCCACCATGCCAAGCCAAACCGCACCTTGCCTTGGCCCCACCATGCCAAACGAAACCGCACCTTACCTTGACCTTATCCATGCTAGCCATACCATATGCCAACGGCTTGCCAAACCCTTGGCCCCACCATACCAAGCCAAACCACACCTTTCCTTGGCCATAGACATGTTAGCCGCACCATGTGCCAACGTCATGCCAAACCCTTGGCCCCACCATGCCAAGCCAAACTGCACCTTTCCTTGTCCCTATTCACTACACCATATTTAGCGATTAGTAACTAAAATTCGTAACTAACATGTATCCGTCACGAATTTGTGACCAAAAATTTCAGTTACAAAAATTTAGTGACACAACGTGTTCGGTTACGAATTTTTACTAGTTTAGTGACGGCCACTCCCGTGTCACGATTAGTGACTGCTGGAAAAAAAAACGTGTGAAAGAACCGTATGCGGAGTAACACTCGGTAACACCCTCCTGAGTAGCGTGTGAATGAACCGTGTACATTCTATCAACTTTACCCTATTGTGTGAATGAACCGCGGAAATCTTATCACCTTCTTCTCTCTTCGGTCGTCTTCTGCTCTGGGTATGTTCAGGCGATAAAACTAGGGTTTAGAGAACTTTCAATCATCGATCGATTTAGCCGAGAAACATCACAGAAATCTCTTTAATCTTCTCCATACCTTTCAATCATCGATCTGTGTAAGTGTTAATCCATGAATCTAACACGATCTATTTCATTTTATTTTCAATCGATCTGTTTTATTTCATTTTTATTTTTTCCATTCTTTAATTTGTGAATCTAAAACGATTTGTTTGACATGAGTTATGTTTTGTTAATCTTCTTCATATAAATCTAATTGAATTTTTCTTCTTCTAATTTCTTGTTAGGGTTTGAAGAATTTTGAAGACTTGAAGATTGAAGAATTTTGAAGTATAAATCTTCTTCATATGAACTGATTTTAGGGTTTTATGTTAATTTCGAAAATTTCTATTTTTTTAGGTGATTTTAAGGTTTTATGTTTCAGTTCTGTATCTTTTTGATGATTGAAGTGTGTTTATAATAGCAACACCATGTTTGTAAATATCATACTTTCTTATAATGTCTTATAGTGAATATCATGACAGAATTGTATTTGTTGTGGGATACCATGTTTGTAAATATCATACTTGTATGTTCAAGTTTTTGATCCACTAGTCCTCCTGTGTAAAGATGCATACTGTTGTTAGACATGGTGTAGCATTTTAGGCCTTAGAATCATAGTAAGTTGACTAGGCATAGTGCTACCTGATAAAGGTATACTGATGAATGTTCCCATTGAATTGTAATATTCCTTTCTAAAGTCTTATATATTCTTGGAATGTTTGATGAGATCTAGAGCACTCTCTTTCCTATGAGTAAATAAATTTCTTAAGAAAAGCAATTGATTCTCTCATAGGATAGCGAGTGTACCAGCACTCTCTAGATTCCAGATTGTATGGTCTTATGCTTTGGGTTTATAATTGCAGAATAAATAGATGATTATAACTTCACAATGTTGAATGATTAGTATTGAATTCAGTCATTTGGATATCGTTAGTCTTTTCCTCTCGAGCGCATGAAATGTTTTAGCTACTCTTGAATTTTCTGGTTGCATGCTGATCTTGGTATCCCAGTTACTGTAATACGAATGAAGTACCATCCCCTTTGGAATGATATTTTTATTACACCAAGTCGTGTGGTTCCTATCGGAATGTTTGATGAGATCTAGAGCACTCTCTTTCTTTCGAGTAAGTCAATTGCTTAATAAGAAAGGAATTGATTCTCTCGTAAGAAAGTAAGTGCACCAACACTCTCTAGATTTCTGTTTGTATGGGCTTAGATGACTTATTCTAGTTTTGGTTGAGTTGTCACATCTAGGAAACATGTTGGCTATATTCGTTAAGTTGTTATGTTTTACTATTATCTGAAGATTTTTTCATTAAGTGTCATAATGAACTTCAATTGGTTGGCTAATGTTGTTCTGTATCTTTGGTATTTGCAGAGCCGGGAGAGGATCCTTTTGGAAAGAGCCAAACAGAAAAGAAATAGCGGTTACGGAATCTGTTAAGGTAGTTCCTAAATTCCAGTTTGTATGTTCCATAAATATGCTCATCATGATTTGAACTATTACTTCATGTTAAGGTAGTTTTTAAAGTTTAAATGAACTAAAGTTAGGAAGTTTTGTTTTGATATTGACTGATTTTTGTTGAATCATATGCTAAGGGAAACTTGCAAATACATATGTGCAAGTCCCCTGTGTAACCACGTCTTGATCATGGGAGCATTTATATCATTTAGTTATTACAGTTGTAGTTATTACTTTGCCTGAATGTTAACATAGATATGATTTAGGTATCAATGGTTGATAAAGGCTGGATGAAATGTGCGCGTACTTCTGTTCAATACTTAGAAGGTGTAAGATCATTTATAGAGTTTGTGCGTGAAAATGCTGGTGGCAGAACGAAGTTCTCCTGTCCCTGTCACAGTTGTAAGAATGGTAAAGTACCTCTGTCTCTAGGTGAAATTGATTATCATTTGGCCAAGAATGGTATTCAGTTCACCTATACATTGTGGCGTTTCCATGGGGAGAATTTGCATGAAGGTAAACCCAGAAGTGATAATGTAGGAGTTGCAGTTGACAACGCAGGAATTGAAGAAAATCTAGGAAATTTAGCTGGCAATGTAGAAGTATTTGCTGAGAACAATATAGAAGATTTTGCTGAGAATATTAATCCCGCTTATAGTGTAGATGAAAATGTTGGCGTACACAGTAGGGTTCACGAGGAGACTAGATATCATAAAAACCCAATATGGGTTTTCTGACAATGGTGTCACTGCACTCTTAGAATTGTTTAAGGAGTTGCTTCCTGATGGAAATACACTGCCGTGTAAGTTCCATAATATAAAAAAGTTGATACAAGAAATGGGGATGGACTACATAACCTATGATGAATGCATCAACGATTGTATTTTATACCGGAAGGATCATGCATCATTGGTTAAGTGTCATGTGTGTCAAGAACCTAGGTATGAGAAGGTATTTAATGACGACAGGAAGCTTACGAAAGTTGCTCGCAAGACATTAAGATATTTTCCATTGATAAAAAGGATGCAAAGGTTATATAGTGTACCATGGATAGCAGAGGCAATGTATTAGCATTTCAGAGCACAGTCAGATGGAAACCTTATGCGTCATCTATTCGATTCTTCAGCCGGGCGATCTGCGGATAATTTTACACCGGAGTTCTACAAGGAACCAAGGAATGTAACATTAGGTATATCAACTGATGGTTTCAACCCGAATGGGTGTTTCGGTCCTAGTCACAGCTGTTGTCCTGTAATTATTTGTCCGTACAACCTTCCACCTTCGTTGTGCATGAAACGATAGTTTGCAATGTTATGTTTGCTCATATCAGGCCCAAGAGCACCAGGGTAAGATATAGATGTATACTTGTAACCACTAATAGAGGAATTGATAGAGTTATGGAATGAAGGTGTAATCACGTTCGACTCTTTCACTAAAACTGAGTTTTTGATGAGAGCAAGATTATTGTGGGCTATTCATGATTTTCCTGCACTAGGGACTTTAGATGGATGTGTCACTCATGGTTACTATGCTTGCCTAACTTGTGGAGAAGGAATAGTTCTTGAACATCTTCCGTTCACTAAGAAAATTTGTTATATGGGACACCGAATATGGCTTCCAGCCAAGCATAAGTATCGAGATGATAAAACCAATTTCCCGGGATGGGTAGAGCACGGTTCAACACCATGGCCACTGAAAGGATTTCAGGTTCAAGAGATTGTATCTAATATTAGAACCAAGGTTGGTAAGGGAAAACAACCATCAGTAGCAAGTCGACAGAAACGTAAAAGAATACCTGAAGGCGAAACTGATGCTGATGTAGAAGCTGAGGTTCATGACCACTACTTATTTACTTGAAGATCTATCCTCTATGATCTGCCTAATTGGAGTTCAAATCTGGTGCGACATAATACAGATGTTATGCATACATAGAAAAACATATCTGAGCATCTTGTTAACACGATCATGGGTGGAAACAAGTCTAAGGATGGTCCTAATGCGCGCAGAGATATGGAAGCAATGGGGTATAAAAATAAGAAATGGGGTATAAAAAGAAGCAATGGTTGAAAGTGGATGATAAGTCTGTAAAACAACAATGGAAGATGCTCCTTTTGCAATGAAGAAAAAAGAGAAACTTTCATTTTGTACTACATTGAAGAACTTAAAGGTTCCATCTGGTTTTTGTTCCAATCTTCGCACTTGCGTCAGTGTTGATCCACCTGAGTTGAAGAACTTAAAGTCTCATGATTATCATGTCCTTATGCAACATTTGTTTACGTTACTGGTTCATGCATCGCCTTCGCTACCTAAAGATCTGCGGCTTTCTCTTCTTCGGATAAATTTATTTTTCAAAATTTTGTGCGCGAAGGTAATCAACAGAGAACAACTCTTAAAAGCAAAAGCTACTCTAGTGGAAGCAATCTGTGTATTGGAAAAATACTTTCCTCCTTCCTTATTTTTTATAAGCATCCACTTGATGGTGCATTTAGCTGACGAAGCTTTGATATGCGGTCCTGTCAGATTTAGATGGATGTATCCCTTCGAGAGTTATTTATCGAACTTACCTTGTTAGTTAATATGTAATGTGAGTGTTTTATTATCATTACTGAATTGTTAACTTTTATGATCGATACTTGTAGGTTGATGAAAGGTTACAAAGCTTTGGTGCGCAATAAAAGGTACATCAATGGCTGCATTGCAATAGGATACGTGCTTCGAGAAGCCAGCTTGTACAGTATGGAGGACATATCAAATGATGGTGGTGGGACTCATAAACATACTCGACAGGCCTTTCTAGATGATGATGATGAGTTTGCCGATGATATGCCTTTGAGTTCTGCCAAAAGTGCTAACCAGTTTGTGAATACCTTTCAAGAAGTTGGAGTTGGAGGCTATGTGGTTCATCCAAAAGTATGTGTCCGATATGATTAGAAGGGTCTATCTGTCTTTTTGGAAATGATGTGGATAACTCATCCAGCATCCTATGCTTTTTTGCTATTTTGTCTGCCATCTTTTTTGTTATTATTCGCACTTTTATATGTAAGCTGAACAACCTGATATATTCTCATAGGGAAACTCAGAGTAAACTCTGATGCAGTTGTGCTTAAGGGAGATTCTTATGCAAATGTGCATAAGAAAGTACTAATTTTAACTGACTTTGAATGTTAATATATCTTTTTTTGTGAATTTTACTTTGTGTATGAGTGTAGTTTTTGTTTATATATGTGTTTTTGGTTGTGCAGATGACTACAGTTAAGGTTTGCTGAAGCAATAGGAGCCAGCTAGGGAATATCAATCCCTGGTAATTACTTGACATGTTTCTGCTTGCACATTGAATTTGCAATTTATGGATATAGTTTTAACCTTCAGTTTTACACTTTCTTGCGAGGTATAATGTTTAATGATCAAGCTGCTGTTGGATTATGTTGTTGGTGACCTTTATCTCTGGTAATTTTATTTTATGATCTTCTTGACATGATGCACAACCATTCCTTTCTTATTTTATGTTATCTACGCTTCTGAAATCTAAGAAATTCTTGTATTTACTTTTCGGCGGTAGCAATGGCGAAAGGAGACAATGCAGTTCGTAAGAAGAAGAACAAAGTCTTAAGAAAACAACTTAATGTTGACCCTTCTACTCTGTATATACATATTTCTAGTATTACTGCTTCTAAACAGAGACGAAAACAAGGAAATTAGTTGTTCATCTTTTGTTGTGTGGTATAGATATTTTCTGATTGTTGTGCTGCTAGTATTTTTTTAGAAAACATTTGTAATGTGTGATTGCTCAAAAGTCCGAGAGCTTTATTTCTTAGTAGTATTCTTTGTATGTTTTATCTTGCGTCGATATGGTATGCGAGAGTTTGTGTAACTATATTTCTAAAAGCATTGTTTTCTTGTTTGCAGGTGAAGCAGTTATAAAGAATGTCGAGGAAAAGCAGATATTGAATAAAGAAAGAAGTGGATCCAGGTAAACTTATTGGTATGCTGGAACTCTTATATTTTTGAAGTGATAAAAGAGTTATCTGCCTATACTTAGCATTTATGGATCATCTGACAGTTGAACTCAACATAAACGCAAGTATCATATAGCGGTTATTTTTGCTTCTTATATTTTTGGATGATAAGTAATCTGCCTCATGAATACAATAGAAATTGGATTGAATGACTTCTTTTGAATGTTGGAATGTTAAATTGGATTGATGACTTCTTTTGAATGTTGGAATGTTAAATTGGATTGAATGCCTTCTTTCGAATGTTGAAATGTTTGAATTGGATTGTATTGTAACAATTCCGGGGGATAGGGTACTTGCAGGGTAAAATGAAAGGGAGGGAACATTAATATTGACCAGGTCAATAAAGACTGATTTTTTTTTTAACAAAAGGATTCATAACGGCAAAGAAGTGTCACTAATTTTTACTAGGATAGTAGGAATCAGTCAACGTTGACCTGGTCAAACAATTAGTAACCCTGGTAAAAAATTAATAACGAAAAATTCTTAGTTACTTCATTTTTACCAGAATACTGAAGTCAGTCAACATAGACTTAGACAATGTATTTGTAACCAAGAAAAAAAAAATTAGAGACGGACGTACGATGGTTACGAATTTTCATTTCGTGACGGTGGAGTGTAAGTTACGAAGTACGTCACAACCCCAAATTCATAACGGAGACATGTTGGTTACAAATATTTGTTACACACCTCGTTGTGACGGTCTTTGTGCGTCACAACTCCATTTCGTGACTGAAATTGTGTGTTACAAAACGCAAAATATGGTGTAGTGATCCATGCTAGCCACACCATGTGCCAACGGCATGCCAAACCCTTGGCCCCGCCATGCCAAACCCTTGGCCCCGCCATGCCAAGCCAAACCGCACCTTTCCTTGTCCCTAGCCATGCTAGACGCACCGTATGCCAACGACGTGCCAAACCCTTGGCCCCACCAAACCGCGCCAACGGCATGCCAACCTATCTGCGCCATCATGCTGGCCTTCCCTACGCGGCTACCCAAACGAAGGCATGTGACAATCGACTGTCGCCCTTCAATACCAAGAGTAAATCCTAGCCGTCCAAGGTTACCAGACAGCACATGGTAACCTTTGGCCCGAAACCCTAAGTTTGGCCACGCCAAACCGCGCCAAGGCATGTCAACCTAGTCGCACCACCGTACTAGCCTTCCCTAGGCGGCTACCCAAACGAAGGCGTGTGACAATCAACTATCGCCATTCAATCCTAGAAGAAAATCCTAGCCATTCAAGGTTACCAGACAACACATGATAACCTTTGGCCCGAAACTCCAAGTTTGGCCACGCCAAACCGCGCCAAGGCATGCCATGCCAACATCATGCCAACCTAGCCATGCCACCATGCTGGCCTTCCCTACGCGACTACCCAAATGAAGGCGCGCGAAAATCAACGATCGCCCTTCAATCCCAGGAGAAAATCCTAGCTTTCCAAGGTTACCAGACAACACATGGTAACCTTTGACCCAAAACCCTAGTTTGGTCACGCCAAACTGCGCCAAGGCATGCCATGCCAATGGGATGCCAACCTAGTCGCGCCACCATGCCACGCCAATGGCATGCCAACCTATCCGCGCCACCATGCTGGCCTTCCCTATGCGACCACCAACAAAAGAAATCGTGCGACGATCAGCGGATACCTTTCCTCTTAAGATGCAAAATCTCGACCGTCGAAGGTCACCAATCTAGCAAGCCTCCCAAGCTCGACTTGCCAGGCAACAAAAATATGCTACATGTTTTCCACAAAAACATTCGAGATATCAACACATATCACAAATTGGGGAATCCTCTTTGGTATTGGTTTGGCGATTTACAACGTGCGGCGTACACTATGCCCGTCATAAGGAAGTGTCATAAAGATGAGGTGGTTAGTAAATACAGGGAGTTAATGGTGAAACGTTCTTTTTATGGAACATCAATTCCAAACGGTTAGTAAATACAGGGAGTTAATGGTGAAACGTTCTTTTTATGGAACATCAATTCCATGCGTTAACGGTTTTATGGAACATCAATTCCATGCGTTAACGTTACCACCTCCTCCCATTTACTCACCCATTTTTCCATCCCTTAATGAGACTAGAGTACGTTTCACTTCGACTTGTATAAATAGGTCTTACCTATTTCCACTGAACAATAAGTTCAGTCAGGAGCATACAACACTCAGAAAATACTTGATAGCTTACCGTTTGTTAGCTTTCCCATTTTTCTGATACAAGTCGTAGTAACACAACTACTCTTCCAGAATAAACTATTTTGGTCTCATCACTTTCCTTGCTTCCCTTCCCAAAACCAACCAATTCTACTTCACTTTGTGACCGAAGCAAGTCCGGAACGGCCATTTCTTGGTTTAAGCTAGATTTGTACAGATTGATCTCTCGAATCTAAAGTACTCCCTTGCAGTACATTGTTTAGGGTTTAAATTCGTTTTTCACCCACACACCTGAAATTACCAAAATCAGCAGAAATCATTTTCACCCACAAACAATTAGCGACCAAAGTGGGAGATCAATCTCTCGGTTACAATATCGATTTCCAAATTTTCGATATCATTCTCCACTTACAACTCCACCATGGTAGAACTCAGATTCGGATCAGCTGCCGAGAACACCAGCACAAAACCTATCCTTGGTGTTAACAATACTTCCAATAACGTCACTGTGTCACCTACTAACCATAGTAACACCGAAAGCACTCCTTCAGGTGTAACACTGCCAATCACCAGGGCCAGAGTTTCTGCTGCCTATAATGTCCCTGCATAACCTGCTAGTCACGGCAGTGCTGAAAATACTCCTTCGGGCGTCACGCCACCAGTCACTAGAACCAGAGCCGCTGCTACCGCTCCTAACACTTCGTCAAGCTTGGCGCCTCCAACCGCCACTAAGACTCCAACTACCCCCACCAACGGGACGAGAAACCGGAGGAACCAGAGGAAGCCGACCCTATATCACCATCTCTGATTTGATTGAACGACAGGAGGTTGTCGCTAGAGCCCAGAAGGATATGGTTTCGACACAAAAATAAGTACTCGTCTTTCTCAAAGCCCTAACAGAGCGGCTGCCGCGTGAGTCATATCCTCCAGAGGCATTTAGAAACACCTCCAACACTCCCGACGCTGGCACCTCGGCAGTACGCGTCTCCACGGATGAGGAGATTCTTGCCAGCCCCTCGTTGGAAAGAAGTCAGCCATCCAATTTTTTCATACGAGAGGATCTGGAGCAACTTCTCCGGAATCGAGTCAAGAACGATGAAATAGATGTGCATCATCATCAACCTCCTTACCTATCCGAAATACAAATAATTCCTCTCCAAAGAGGATACTCCTCTCCCCAATTCACCCTGTATGATGGAACCAGAAATGCATGTGAACACGTTTCTCGCTTCCTCGAATCCCTAGGAAAACATGAATACAATCACGTCCTCCGTCTGAGGGAGTTTTCGAAAATATCTTACCGGAAGAGCATACATGTGGTACAACAGCATCACGCCAAAAAGAATCCCCAACTGGGGTAGCATGGTTACCGCATTTTACAAGAAGTACTTCTTTGTGTCTGGACAAGTTACCTTCTCGGACCTAGGAATAATGTACCAGAAGGACAACAAACATCCAAATGATTTCGTTAAGAGATTCAAGGTTCAAGCACTAGACTTTCACGACCCAAACGTGACCGAACAACAGTTGGTGAACACGTGCATCAATGGTATAGCTCCCATTTACCGTGCCTTGCTAGAGAACCTGCGTTTCCAGAAAAGGGGTGACCAAATATTACTTCCAATATCCACCCCTAAAACTTAAGAGTAGTCCCCCCATTTTTTGGGTAGTCCCCAAAAAATGATTCATTTGATATGCCAATACGGGTTGGTTCCATTGGAGCTTAAGGTTATGAGTGAGGCCCACTAGTCATAAAATGATGTCCTCTGGTGATTGATAATAAATTCATCCCTTCTGTTTATGGTTTCAATTATTTTTCAAAAAAAAAAATCATGATTAGCAAAATCAACTTTACCATATTCTCCTATCCTCAAATTTCTTATTTCTGGGAATTTGTTAACACCTTGTCAAATTCTCAACCTAAGGATAGTAGTCTCAGTTCTATTCAAAGTGGCTCTTATAGTAACGTAAGCAATCACATTGCTGCGGGAAACCTCAAAATGATAAGTTGGAATTGCATAGGGCTGGTTAAAAAGGAAGCCATTCATGAATTAGAACAAATTTGTCGAGCTTTGAACCCTGATATTCATTTTTTTTGTGAGACAAGATGTTCTGATGTTATTATGAGACAGAAAATGCCAATTCTAGGGTATATGAAGATGCAAGTAGTCAGCTCCGTAGAACTTAGTGGAGGTCTTTGTGTTGCCTGGAAAGAGAATTTGAATCTTACCATGATCAGTATGAATGATAGAGGTGCTTACTGTACTACCACAGATGCTCATCCCCATCTCCTTTTCCATCTAACTTTCATTTACGGTGAACCAAAAAAAACTTTGAGAAACTTGTTTTTGGCTAAAAACATGGAATTTATACCTCCACCCACTAATGAAATTTGGATAATCTTAGGTGATTTCAATAGCCTTCTGAGTAGTGAGGACAAACAAGGTGGTCTACCTTTTGAACCAACTGATTTACAAATCCTAATTGATTACTCTACTAAGTTTGCTCTCATTGATCCTGGTTTTTCTGGTCCTGATCACACTTGGTCTAATATGCAGGAAAATAATCTTATTTTAGAAAGACTTGATAGATTGTTCTTTACCACTATTGCTGAAATTGTATTTCCTTGCATTGCTGTAACTCATTTTCCTAGTATTAACTCTGATCATTGTCCTATTTATGTTAATTTGAATCATTCAAAAGAGCATGTTGGGAAGCCATATATGTTTCAAGCCATGTGGATTGCTGATCCTTCTTGCAAGGATGTCATAGAATATTCTTGGAAAGTGGACCATGTAGGTTCTGAAGCCTATAATCTCAAAATGAAAATGAATAATACTAAAGTTAATTTAAATAAGTGGAATTTGGAATCTTTTGGTAAAATTGTTCAAAATGTAAACAAAGCTCAAGTAGATATTTTATATACCCAAATTCACCATCCTGAGGTTCTAGTTTCAGTTCAAGTCCTAAAAGACAAACTCTCTCATCTGAGTGGCCTAAAATAAATTTAATGGAAAGATAAGTCTAGGGAAGAAAGGTTGCATAATGGGGATAGGAATAATACTTACTTTCATAGAATTACTTTGTTTAAAAGAACAATCTATCAAGTCTTTGTTCCCGAAAGTGAAACAATCAAACAATTACTTGTTTTAGGTAGTGAAATTGCATAGAACTTTAGATCAGGATTCACAAAAGTTCTTCAATTACTTATTTAGGAACAAAATAGCATTGTGCACTTATATCAAGCGGAGGAGAACAAGAAACAAGAAAAGTAGAGATTGCCATCGGCCATGGGGGATGTCAATGACTCAATAGGACTCCAAACACTGCTTTTGTTATTCCTGTGAATAATACATAGCTTCCTTTGTACATTTTGTCATACTTTTTGGTTATGGGTTTTAATCTATCTGCAAATTTGTAATGTACATATTAACAATCCCCTCCATTCTCTTGCAATCCTAGAAACAGGCTAAAATAGTGGAACGGACTCTGTTGCAGTGTTGCTTCATGTTACAGTGAGCAGACAGAAAATGCATTATTTCAGGCACTTCTTGTACCATATTCCCCAACTGCATATATAATGCAGAAGTTAATGCCTACATATGGAGGGGTGATTGTGGTGCAGCAGCTTATTTCAGTGGCACATGATTTAAAATTGCAGAAATGGAGACATGGATAAATCAGTGGATTTTTTGCCTTGTGTTCCAAAACAAAAATGTCAGATATAATAGGTGCACCAACCCATCTGATAAATCGTGGTCTTTTGGGTAAACTACAAGTTGTTCGCTAGGATTTAGTAGAAAACATGTGATGGCTAATGACCACTGGAATAAAATTCAAGACTCCGAAAGCAAATTTCAAAAATTCAACTAAGATTGAAGAGACTTTAATCATACAAAATTCAACCATCTGAACGATTTTAATCTTTTTCCCATTTGATCGCCTGTTGTTTGAAACAAAAAAATTATACAAAATTTAATTTCAACTAGTGCAACAAAACCAACAAATATAACCCATAAGACGGACGTAGAATCCATTATAAAATCATTCCTATGAACACCATCTACATGATAGGTATAACAGTATCCTCCATCATCTCAATTTTCAACCCTCTTATTCTATTTAGATTCCGATGATTTTGAATCATTTTGCATAATGTAAAATCCCAAAATTCGTGTAAATGTATATATATATTCTTCTGGTTTTTTCTTTTTCTTTTTTTTTTTGACACGAAATAGACAAGTAAAGAAAAAAATTAAAAAAAAATGAAAATTAATAATCATTATGCTACACACCAAAATTACATGTCAAGATAAATAAGGACTTTATTATTGTGTTTCATGTAAGTTTCCTTCTAAAACTAAAATTCTTTGCTTCCGGATAAATTTTTTAATACAAAAATAATGCTCTAGAGTGAGCCTTAGCTGATACTACTCACCACAATTCACATGTTAAATGGATTATGGTGAATTTCTGTTTAGTCATACAAACTAGAGAATTTTTATATTAGGATTTGGGTGGTATATTTTTGGTCATATTAGAATTTGGGTCGTAGAACATGTTGTCGAAGAATTTTAGTCGTAGACTTTTTTTGACAGCGTGATATCTTACTAAAATACTGTAATTTTCTATATCATCCTTTAACTATTTTCTAAGGGTATTTCAGTAAAAAATCACATGGTCAAACTGAGTCTACGTCCCAATTTCATCAACCTCATATCCTAATATGACCAAAAACATATGACCATTTTATAAAAGTTCTCTACAAATTAGTCGATTTCCAAATACATGCAACTTGTTTCATGTATCTCTTGTTAAGTATTGATTTCTTCAAAGCAAGAAGGTTATGATACTTTGAAGCCAGAGATCAAGGTTGTTGTGTGACCTGAAGTTAGAGGTGTAAATTGGTTTCTGCTAGCACAATCTCATCTCAACACATCTTGATAAATTTTGAGTGCGTCCCATCCCAACACATGACTTGGACCATCATGCCACAACACGTTAGCTTCATGTGATGTGCTGGGATAAACTCATCAGCGAAGTGACACATCATATCATGTGGCACAAACAGATGGCATAGCACAACACCGGATGCTAAAAAACTATTCCATAACATGCATAAAACACTACAAAGTATGGTACAATACATCACATTTCACGTATATTTCACAAAAGAGTCTTTGTTTGAGGCGATTTTGAATTTCTTTAATTGTTATATATGTTGACTCATTTCTTTAATAATACACATAATATCTAGATATATGGAAAATATTTTATTTGAAAAACATAATATAAATGGGCCCAACAAATCACGGTACAACACGTTTATTTTTCTTGCACATCACAACACGTATTTTAGCACGGTACAACATGACATACCTTAAGTTTAAACTAACAATGATGTAACTTCATCAATCGAAGTAAGGTGTTCATCATATAGACGCTTCCAAGTTCTGATGGACTTAACATCACCCCAACCTCCCTTTTCTGTTTTCTCCAACTTTGCAAATACTACTCTTGCCCTCCTATCCCACCCATCTTTTCCATAAGCATGATAACCAAAGCCTCCACCATAACAAAGGTGAATACCAGTTAATTCACCACAGAAATCATTAACGTGGTCGTGTCCAACGAAGACTGCTTTAATATCCCCTGACTCAACCATGGTCGTGAAGAAGCCTGAGTTTACAGATGTTGAACTAATCCCCTCTTGTTTCACGCCTGTAAAATTCGATGAGTCAAAGCTAGCATATTCAGGCAATGGTATGTGGAAGTAAGCTAACCCTGGTGCAGGCGCCTTTTGAGACCCCAGTTTGTTCGTTTAGGTTTTCTGCATTAGAAATGAAAAGAATCTAAGATAATAGGAATAAGCAGTAACTCTTCTTAGATGTTTTAACATAATAGAACAAGTACCTGAAGTTTAAGAGATGTCTGTTGGAACCAAATTTGTTGGGAGGTTTTGATCCAGCCGTATCCTTGGATGGAACGAACAGTGTAGTAATCTCCACTGTCTAGAAAGTAAATATTAAGAATAGACTTATTCTGCAGATTGGAACCATCGACTCTACCAACTTCTAGATTGTAATTTCCGAAACCATCAACTGTATCCGGGGAGGATGGATTCAACTGCGATAACATGTGATGCATTGTGACAATATGTTTCATCACCCCTTCTCTTGACAAAGTTGATTCTTGATCATGGTTGCCTAAAATAGCATCCCAAGGTATCCCAGATGCAATTGCAGGAGCAAATGCAGCATTTAGTGATTTCACTGCACCTGTTGCATCGAATCCAAATATGTTATCTCCTGCACATACCAACCAAATTGTTGAAATCTCCATACATAAAATTCATTTCATTTCGGAAGCTTTATAAATTTTTACAAACACCATGGGTTCATCAAATTTTCCAGAGTTCTCTAGTGAAAATTTTATAGTTAGACAGATATACTCAGAAATTAAAGCACTAGAAACAACGAATTCTACACCTAATTGATGAATCAAAAGAAATAACTTACCAGTGAAAACAATGAAATCAGGATTCTCCGCCTTGATCATTCGATTCAAGAAATGAGTACTATTAAGATCAGAACAACCCTTAAACTGATCAGGTAGAACATCCTCACATGGTGTTGATATTACATCAGCATAATGCATATCAGCTACCTGAAAAATCTTGAACTTCCCATTTTTATCAAATCTAAGTGATGGTGGTGGTGGAATAATCGATTTTGAGCTGATACACTGAAGTTGAATCAAACATAAACACAAACTGAATAGCAAATGGTGTGTAAGTAAAGGCACCACCATTTTTATTTTTATGCTGCCACAACTGGGAACTTTGGTTTCTCTCAAACAAGATTTTCAAGGTTTAAATTTCTAACTTAGGTTGGGATAAAACAATGGATGAAAGAACAAGCAAAACATCATTATATGTCACCTATCAACAATAATGCAATTAAGGACAAATTAAATGACACCTGCCTTTCCATAGTGTACTCTGACCAATTCTTTACCCTAACATAACAGTTTATAATATTTGGTCACATGAATTCTTATAATTCTGGATTTTGCCACTTCATTTTGATCAACCAAAAAATAACATTTCTCAAACTTCCTAAAATGTATAACCGTTGTTGATAGTTTGGAAATTTAAAATTGGTTAGAACAGTTTCCTCCATCTTTCAACCATAAACTATTTTATTCCTTGTGGTTCTTCTTTTTGTATATTTAAGGTTCTTTTATCTTTTAAGATAGAACTGAACATCGAGACACTTGTGTATGTATAATTTCTGGGATTTATATGGTGGAAATTGTAAATCTAACATTGTTGCACTTACATTTCATGATGCCACTCAACAAACTTACATGTAAGATCCAATAAGGTTTCTATGCTTGTTTCTATCACAAATTCTTTCTAAAACTGGACCAATTCCATCTAAAAAACGATTTTGTTACATAAAAAAAATGATGCTTGCATCTGACTTAATGACACATCTAAAGAGCACAAGTTTTCCAGAGTTCTCCAAAAAGGTGTAAACTTTTCAGTCATGCGAAATACTCAGAAGTGAAAGCATTACAAACTAGTTGCACCAAATTGATTAATTTACCATTGGAAACAATGGAATTAGGGTAATCTCGGCCTTGATACTTGAATTCAAGAAATCAGTCGATTTTGCAAGTTACAGGTATATCAAGTTTTCTCTTCATATATTAGAGGAAAGACTAGAAACAAACGTTTCACTCATTTATATAGTTCTTTTCCTTCCTGGACTACAAGTTAAGCTCTTAGATGCCTAGACCAGGAAATAAAAACATACACACACCAAACCTACTTGATTATCTAGGTAATGCATATGACATTGGAGGAGACTAAGAAACGAAATAATCTAGGTATACCCCGATTAATCTAGGTATACCCCAATTAATCTAGCTATACCCCAATTAAGCTCGTTAGTTCACTATTATGGTTGGGAACAAAATTAGTATACCCCGATTAATCTATGTATACCCCAATTTCGCGTCCATATGTTTTTTGTTTTCATAAGAAAACAGGGAATCCCTGAAGTTAGATGATTCTGGTGTTCATGCCCTTTCTACGAGTAATTCAGAGAGTTCAAAAAGGAATTATCAGACAAACACTTAGATAAACCACTTGCCATACATAGTGCCGCTAAACTACTAAGTAACACTATTTTCAAGAGCTGGAATTATAGTTATGTTTTAATTCTTCTTACACATAAAATGAAATTGGATGTGTTGCCTTCGTGCAACCTAGTTGAGTAGTTTTTCCGTAACTTTCTTTTTTCATTCCTAGTAGCTTCAAGCACTTTCAAGTTCTCGCCCTCAGTTTGAACCATCTGAACGATTTTAATCTTTTGCCCACTTGATCGCCTGTTGTTTGAAACATAAAAATTATACAAAATTTAATTTCAACTAGTGCAACAAAACCAAGAAATATAACCCAGAAGACGGACGTGGAATCCATTATAAAAGCATTCCTGTGAACACCATCTACATGATAGGTATAACAATATCCCTCATCATCTCAACTTTCAAACATCTTATTCTATTAAGATTTCGATGATTTTGAATCATTTTGCACAATGTAAAATGCCAAAATTCGTGCAAATGTATATATATATATTCTTCTGGTTTTTTCTTTTTCTTTTTTTTTTGACACGAAATAGACAAGTATAGAAAAAAATAAAAAAATTAATAATCATTATGCTACACACCAAAATTACATGTCAAGATAAATAAGGACTTAATGATTGTGTTTCATGTAAGGTTCCTTCTAAAACTAAACTTCTTTGCTTCCGGATAAATTTTTTAATAAAAAAATAATGCTCTAGAGTGAGCCTTAGCTGATACTACTCACCACAATTCACATGTTAAATGGATTGTGGTGAATTTCTATTTAGTCATACAAACTAGAGAATTTTTATATTAGGATTTGGGTGGTATATTTTTGGTCATATTAGAATTTGGGTCGTAGAACATGTTGTCGAAGCATTTTAGTCGTAATTTTTTTTTGACAGCGTGATATCTTACTAAAATACTGTAATTTTCTATATCATCCTTTAACTATTTTCTAAGGGTATTTCTGTAAAAAATCACATGGTCAAACTGAGTCTACGTCCCAATTTCATCAACCGCATATCCTAATATGACCAAAAACATATGACCATTTTAGAAAAGTTCTCTACAAATTAGTCGATTTCCAAATACATGCAACTTGTTTCATGTATCTCTTGTTAAGTATTGATTTCTTCAAAGCAAGAAGGTTATGATACTTTGAAACCAGATATCAAGGTTGTTGTGTGACCTGAAGTTAGAGGTGTAAATTGGTTTCTGCTAGCACAATCTCAGCTCAACACATCTTGATAAATTTTGAGTGCGTCCCATCCCAACACATGACTTGGACCAACATGCCACAACACGTTAGCTTCATGTGATGTGCTGGGATAAACTCATCGGAGAAGTGACACATCATATCATGTGGCACAAACATATGGCATAGCACAACACCGGATGCTAAAAAACTATTCCATAACATGAATAAAACACTACATAGTATGGTACAATACATCACATTTCACGTATATTTCACAAAGGAGTCTTTGTTTGAGGCGATTTTGAAAAAATTTAATTGTTATATATGTTGACTCATTTCTTTAATAATACACATAATAACTAGATATATGGAAAATATTTTTTTTGAAAAACATAAAATAAATGGGCCCAACAAATCATGGTACAACACGTTTATTTTTATGGTACAACACAACACGTCTTTTATCATGGTACAACATGACATACCTTAAGTTTAAACTAACAATGATGTAACTTCATCAATAGAAGTAAGGTTTTCATCATCTAGACGCTTCCAAGTTCTGATGGACTTAACATCACCCCAACCCTCCTATTCTGTTTTCTCCAACTTTGCAAATACTACTCCTGCCATCCTATCCCACCCAACTTTTCCATAAGCTTGATAACCAAAGCCTCCACCATAACAAAGGTGAATACCAGTTAATTCACCATAGAAATCATTAACGTGGTTGTGTCCAACGAAGACTTCTTTAATATCCCTGACTAAACCATGGTCGTGAAGAAGCCTGAGTTTACAGATGCTGAACTAATCCCCTCTTGTTTCACGCCTGTAAAATTCGAGAAGTCAAAGCTAGCATATTTAGGCAATGGTATGTGGAAGTAAGCTAACCCTGGTGCAGGAGCCTTTTGAGCCCCCGGTTTGTTCGTGTAGGCTTTCTGCATTAGAAATGAAACAAAGCTAAGATAATAAGAATAAGCAGTAACTCTTCTTAGTTGTTTTAACATAACAGAACAGGTACCTGAAGTGTAAGAGATGTCTGTTGGAACAAATTTGTTGGGAGGGTTTGATCCTGGCGTATCCTTGGATGGAACGAACCGTGGAGTAATCTCCACTGTCTAGAAAGTACAGATTAAGAATAGATTTATTCTGCAGAATGGATCCATCGACTCCACCAACTTCCAGATTGTAATTTATGAAACCATCAACTGTATCCGGGGAGGATGCATTCAACTGCGATAACGTGTGCTGCATTGTGACAATATGTTTCATCACCCCTTGTCTTGACAAAGTTGATTTTTGATCATGGTTGCCTAAAACAGTAGCCCAAGGTATCCCAGGTTCAATTGCAGGAGCAAATGCAGCATTTAGTGATTTCACTGCATCTGTTGCATCGAATCCAAATATGTTATATCCTACACATACCAACCAAATTGTTGAAATCTCCATGCATGAATTTTTACAAACACCATGGGTTCATTAAATTTTCCTGAGTTCTCCGGTGAAAATCTTATAGTTAGACAGAAACTTAGTAGCCAGGAACGTGAAAAGTGATCACGAATTTCAGTCAGAACCGCGAATTTGCGTTCCTCAGTGAAAATCGTGATGGAAACGCGCTCCTGACAAGAAGGAAACGCGCTCCAAACATGGATGAGCGTTAAGAATATATATGGATAATATATCTGGCTAAATATCATATTGAATATTCTTATATCTTCACATTTTTATCTACTATATCATATATTTGGCTATATCTGGTCCTATAAATTCTAGGTTAGCCTAAATTTAAGCATGGAACGTTTGTATTACTACTTATCTACCTAGTTTTAGTTTTTATCCTATCAAGAAATTAGTTTTAGTCTTTAACGTTTGTATGGTAAGAGATATTCTTGGCTAATGAGTATTTCATCTTCCCCTGCACGTCTACTCTTGGATAGACAAGTTCTAAATGTGAGATATATTGTAGGAAACTAGAAGAAAGTAGTTCGTAGAGATTTTCTACTAAATGTTATATGTTGTTGTCTTACTTCTTGCTTATAAATTTGGAAAAACTAGTAATAACTAAACCTTATTTACGCTCACGTTCCTCAAATTTCATTTTTTTAAAATTTTACGATTTACGTTTCCGACCCCGTTCCCGCTCCTGGCTACTAAGGACAGAAATACTCAGAAATTAAAGCACTAGAAACAACGAATTCTACACCTAATTGATGAATCAAAAGAAATAACTTACCGGTGAAAACGATGAAATCAGGATTCTCCGCCTTGATCATTCGATTCAAGAACTGAGTAGTATTAAGATCAGAACAACCCTTAAATTGATCAGGTAGAACATCCTCACATGGTGTTGATATTCCATCAGCATAATGCATATCAGCTACCTGCAAAATCTTGAACTTCCCATTTTTATCAAATCTAAGTGATTGTAGTGGTGGAATAATCGATTTTGAGCTGATACACTGAAGTTGAATCAAACATAAACACAAACTAAATAGCAAATGGTGTGTAAGTAAAGGCACCACCATTTTTATTTTTATGCTGCCACAACTGGGAACTTTAATTGGTTTCTCTCAAACAAGATTTTCAAGGTTTAAATTTCTAACTTAGGTTGGGATAAAACAATGGATGAAAGAACAAGAAAAACATCATTATATATCACCTATCAACAACAATGCAATTAAGGACAAATTAAATGACACCTGCCTTTCCATAGTGTACTCTGACCAATTCATTACCCTAACATAACAGTTTATAATATTTGGTCACATGAATTCTTATAAATCTGGATTTTGCCACTGCATTTTGATCAACCAAAAAATAACATTTCTCAAACTTCCTAAAATGTTTAACCGTTGTTGAGAGCTTGGAAATTTAAAATTGGTTAGAACAATTTCCTCTATCATTTCAACCATAAACTATTTTATTCCTTGTGGTTCTTCTTTTTGTATATTTAAGGTTATTTTATCTTTTAAGATATAACTGAACATCGAGACACTTGTGTATGTATAAGTTCTGGTATTTATATGGTGGAAAATTGTAAAGCTAACATTGTTGCACTTACATTTCATGATGCCACTCACCAAACTTACATGTAAGATCCAATAAGGTTTCTATGCTTGTTTCTATCACAAATTCTTTCTAAAACTGTACCAATTCCATCTAAAAAACGATTTTGTTACATAAAAAAAAAATGATGCTTGCATCTGACTTAATGACACATCTAAAGAGCACAAGTTTTCCAGAGTTCCCCAAAAAGGTGTAAACTTTTCAGTCAGGCGAAATACTCAGAAGTGAAAGCATTACAAACTAGTTGCACCAAATTGATTAATTTACCAGTGGAAACAATGGAATTAGGATAATCCCTGCCTTGATACTTGAATTCAAGAAATCAGTCGATTTTCAAGTTACATGTATATCAAGTTTTCTCTTCATATATTAGAGGAAAGACTAGAAACAAACATTTCACTCATTTTTATAGTTCTTTTCCTTCACGGACTACAAGTTAAGCTCTTAGATGCCTAGACCAGGAAAGAAAAACATACACACATCGAATCTACTTGATTATCTAGGTAATGCATACGACATTGGAGGAGACTGAGAAACGAAATAATCTAGGTATACCCCGATTAATCTAGGTATACCCCAATTAAGCTCGTTAGTTCACTATTATGGTTGGGAACAAAATTAGTATACCCCGATTAATCTAGGTATACCCCAATTTCGCGTCCATATGTTTTTTGTTTTCATAAGAAAACAGGGAATCCCTGAAGTTAGATGATTCTGGTGTTCATGCCCTTTCTACGAGTAATTCAGAGAGTTCAAAAAGGAATTATAGAACAAACACTTAGATAAACCAATTGCCATACATAGTGCCGCTAAACTACTAAGTAACACTATTTTCAAGAGCTGGAATTATAGTTACGTTCTAATTCTTCTTACACATAATATGAAATTGGATGTCTTGCCTTCGTGCAGCCTAGTTGAGTAGTTTTTCCGTAACTTTCTTTTTTCATTCCTGGTAGCTTCAAGAACTTTCAAGTTCTCGCCCTCATTTTGAACCATCTGAACGATTTCAATCTTTTGCCCACTTGATCCCCTGTTGTTTGAAACATAAAAAATTATACAAAATTTAATTTCAACAAGTGCAACAAAACCAACAAATATAACCCATAAGACCGACATAGAATCCATTATAAAAGCATTCCTGTGAACATCATCTACATGATAGGTATAACAGTATCCTCCATCATCTCAACTTTCAACCGTCTTATTCTATTTAGATTCCGATGATTTTGAATCATTTTGCACAATGTAAAATTCCAAAATTCGTGCAAATGTATATATATATGCTTCTGGTTTTTTTTTTTTTTTTTTTTTGACACGAAATAGACAAGTATAGAAAAAAGAAAAATTAATAATCATTATGCTACACGCCAAAATTACATGTCAAGATAAATAAGGACTTTATGATTATGTTTCATGTAAGTTTCCTTCTAAAACTAAACTTCTTTGCTTCCGGATAAATTTTTTAATAAAAAAATAATGCTCTAGAGTGAGCCTTATCTGATACTACTCACCACAATTCACATGTTAAATGGATTATGGTGAATTTCTGTTTAGTCATACAAACTAGAGAATTTTTATATTAGGATTTGGGTGGTATATTTTTGGTCATATTAGAATTTGGGTCGTAGAACATGTTGTCGAAGAATTTTAGTCGTAGACTTTTTTTGATAGCGTGATATCTTACTAAAATACTGTAATTTTATATATCATCCTTTAACTATTTTCTAAGGGTATTTCAGTAAAAAATCACATGGTCAAATTGAGTCTACGTCCCAATTTCATCAACCGCATATCCTAATATGACCAAAAATATATGACCATTTTAGAAAAGTTCTCTACAAATTAGCCGATTTCCAAATACATGCAACTTGTTTCATGTATCTCTTGTTAAGTATTGATTTCTTCAAAGCATGAAGGTTGTGGCACTTTGAAGCCAGAGATCACGGTTGTTGTGTGACCTGTAGTTAGAGGTGTAAATTGGTTTCTGCTAGCACAATCTCAGCTCAACACATCTTGATAAATTTTGAGTACGTCCCATCCCAACACATGACTTGGACCAGCATGCCATAACACGTTAGCTTCATGTGATGTTCTGGGATAAACTCATCAGCGAAGTGACATGTCATATCATGTGGCACAAAAAGATGGCATAGCAAAACACCGGATGCTAACAAAATATTCCATAACATGCATAAAACACTACACAATATTGTACAATACATCACATTTCACGTATATTTCACAAAAGAGTCTTTGTTTGAGGCGATTTTGAATTTTTTTAATTGTTATATATGTTGAATCATTTCTTTAATAATACACATAATATCTAGATATATGGAAAATATTTTCTTTGAAAAACATAATATAAATGGGCCCAACAAGTCACGGTACAACACGTTTATTTTTCTGGCACAGCACAACATGTCTTTTAGCACGATACAACATCACATACCTTAAGTTTGAACTAAAACTGATGTAACTTCATTAACCGGAAGAGAGAAAAAATTCAAGGGTTAGTCTGGCGATTTTCTGGCTATATTGAGTAGAGTCGAGTTTTTTTTTCTCAATTAGATTTGGGGATTTTCTTCTCAAATTTTCATTTGTATGCTTGGATAGAGCTTAATGATTGGTGTTGGTAAATATGTGGTTTGGATTTCTAACTAATGGAGGATTTGGGAAAGAATCTTAAGTGGTCTGCTTTGTTATCAGTTTATAAGGTTGTAAATATTTAAGATCCACTGGTGTATCAATATCCATCTATGGTAGAGGGTGCGAATATGATGGTGTTTTCTGAAGAGGAAATTGAAACAAATGAGCGTTAGTGTGGAGAACTAGTTATTGGTTATTCTTTTGGTAAACGTATATCCTTTCAACTAGCGCGGAATACAATTATGAGGGTTTGGAAAGTGAAGAATGATTTGAAGATGATGAGTCTTCATGATGATTTCATCTTTGTATTTGAGTTTGATTCTGATGAGAATAGGATTATACGTCCCTAGATCATGGGAGTTTTTTCATTGCAGGTCAGTTGTTTTTTGTTCGACCATGGACATTGTTGATTGAGCAAGAGTTGTTGAACTTAAAATAATTCTTATTTAGGCGAACTTAAGGAAACTTGCAAATTTCATTGGAGTACCTTTGATGTTGGATTAAAAACACCATCAAGGTCCAGGATGGCTTATGCAAGAGTTTGTGTAGAGGATGTTGTAAACTCTGATTTTCCATCTCACATAGATGTTCTAATAGGGAAGATTTGAATTCAAGTGTTTTTGGAGTATAGGTGAAAACTGAAATATTTTTGGACACACCTTAGGTAAGTGTCCTGCAGCAGCAGCTGCTTCGGCAAATAAATTGGTGTTGGAGGATACTTCTCAGAAGGATAAATCTACTATTGAGTCAAGTGGTGGGAAATCGTGAAGACTCTTAAAATAAGTAGAGGTATGAATGGTGTCAAGACTAATGAGGCTAGTAGAGTTGGAATAAATGGTGCTTCTAGTAGTAATCCAGGCATTGGTTTGGATGCTTCAGTTCCTATGCAGAATAAGTTTCATCATCGGGGAGAGGATACTGAAATGAACATGGGTATCCCAGTGATATCTGCTTCAATGGAGAATAATTTCCTTCAAGAAATTGGAGGGAATAAGGAGAATGAGATGATTATGGAGGTGGTTATGTCACCAGGTGAAAAGCAATGGGAAAGAATATCCCTGCAACGGATGGCAATGAGGGTGTTGGTTTTGTTTTGACTCAAGTGGAAAAACTTGATGATGGGAAGAAAGGAGATAAGGTGGAGGGTTCAAGAGCTCACTTTCTCTCTAAAACAACGGGAGTTTCCAAGGTAAATTTGAGTGTGAATGGAGCATGTAGGCCTGTTAAAGGGAGGAAACCAAACCCCCACAATATTTAATATGATTAAAATGGGATGTTGGAACACAGGGGGTCTTAATGATCCTTTGAAACAGTTGGAGGTTAGGAATTTATTAGACATAGTAATTTGAGTTTACTATGTATAGTGGAGACTCATGTCCAAAAATCAAATAAGGACAGAATTATGAAGAGTATTCATTCTTCTTGGAAGTTTATTGATAATTATTCTATGGATGGTACTGGTAGGATATGGGTAGGTTGGGATCCTACTGTCTTAAAGGTTCAGGAGACACATTATTTTTACTTCCAGGAATTTGTGATCATAGTCCAGGAGTGGTGAGTATTTGTGAAGGTAGGTTTCATGGTCCACCTCATTACATATTTTATAGTTTTGGGGTGAATAAACCTGACTTTAAGAGTATTGTGAGACAATATTGGATGGAACCAATGAAAGGTAACCCTATAATGGTGTTAGTGAATTAACTTAAGAGGATGAAGAAAGTGCTAATTAAGTGGGAAAATAAAAGATTAAAGAGGTTTTCAGTGCAAGTGTCAACTACAAAGTAATCCATGGATAAGGTGCAAAGATAATTGCAAGCTCATCCTCTGAGAAATGATTTAGCAGTCAATGAAAATGATGTTGTCAATACCTATGCTAGATTAACTAAGTATGAAGAGGATATTAATAAGGAGAAGTCTATGGTTAATCCGATGGAGGCTGGTGATTTAAACATCAGATTCTTATATAATTCTTTGAAGGAGAGTTGATCAAGAAATAATATTTTTCTTTTGACTTCAAGGATAATGTGAAGTTGGAAGAGGATAAAAAGATTAAGGAAGAATGTGTGGATTATTTAGTAGTCTGTTTGGTGTTGGTTCTGATCATGAGGATATGCAAGAGGTTATTAATAAGTTGCATTTTGATAAAATGATTACCCCTTCTGATGCTGAAAAGCTGGTGCTACCAAATTTGGATTTCCATGAGTTGTTGGTGGTGGAAAATACATGAGGAACCCGTGTGGAAAAAAAGGCTACACATGGGACTGTCTTCCGTATAGCAAAAGGTAATTGTCCTACACAAGGACTATCTCCTGTGTAGCAAAGAAATTTTCCTTAGACGGGAAACAATCCCAAGTGTAGGGAATTTTGGGTTACCTTATTTGAAACTACCCGTAGCCTTTGCTCTAAGGGACATATGATTGGGTTCTCATTGTATTCAATTAGATTTTCACCGTAATCAATTATATCCAATTTTAATAAGTTTTGTTAATAGATTATTTTTCAATCCACATAGTGTCATATTATTTTGGGAAATAAAAGTTGTTTTGCAATTCGATCTTTAAACTTGAAGGAAATGGTGACTTGATAATTATTTTCCAGTCTAATCTCCGATAATAGAAATAAGAAAGTGAGTTTGGTTTATCCAACTTACTAAGAGTCATAAAAATTTATTTGGTTTGTCTGGTTGGTATTGGAATTAGGGGGGATCCGTTGACAATCTCATACGTACACTATCTATAAAAAATTGAACCAATTGTTTTATAGAGTCCAAATGAAAATTAATTTGGACCTAGTATTTTGATGATATGTTCCCTCTTAAAAGGGCATAATAAGACTAGGTTTTTGTTTATAATTTATTGTTTGATAATTGAAGTTATTGTCATTGATCTACTAAGGACGTGAGTAAAATTAATTATTACTCTTAGAAGTCAAAACTGTCTTGATGATTTCTTTATCGTAACTATTTTTACTATTCGACGTTTATTTTATTATGGCTACTGGTGATGAATCTGGAGTTGTTATTACTTCTGTGATGAATTTGGTATCTTCTCAGGATCCGACTTCGATTCCTTATGGTGTAAAATTGAATGACAAAAATTTAACTCTTTGGTCTCAAATTTTATCTATGTTTGTCTCAAGTAGAGGCAAAATGGATATTTAACTGTAACTACCGAAAAACCCACTGAAGGTGATCCAACATATGATGAATGGTATATGAAATATTATCTTGTAAAATCTTGGCTTGTTGGTGCTATGGAGCCAGAATTAATGAATGTATATTCATTTTTTTACCTATTGCGAATGATGTTTGGGACGCATTGAAGCATCGATATTATGAAGGGGATGATAAATCAATTCTTTACGATTTATCTCGAAAGGCTATGGCAACAAAGCAAGTAGGTCAACCCGTGGCTACTTTTTATTCTAATCTTGCGATTTTTTGGCAAGAACTTGATTATTGTAAACCAATTACTTTTACCCAAGTAGATGTTAATAAAATTCGCAAAGCAGAGATTGATGAAGAGAGAGTTTATTTATTTCTCGCTGGTCTTGATGATTCTGTCAGAGGAGAAATACTTCGAAGTACTCCACTACCTGAACTCGAAATGGTTTTTTCTATTGTGAGGCGTGAAGAACAACGTCGTAGTACCATGATGAATCAAATTGTTTCCCATCAAATAACAATGACGATAAAAAAATTTGGAAATTTTTCGCAACAACCTTCATCACAAAATACTGATGGAAAATGTATTTATTGTGGAAATGGTAAGCACACTGTCGAACATTGCTTTAAGAATAATGGTTATCCTGAGTGGTGGAATACTCGATCAAAAACCGAAAAATGAAAAGGCAAAGCACATATTTGTTCTACTGAGATGACAACGACAAAAACAACTACTCTAGTAGTTGATGAACTTCCTTCCGTTATAGATCATATTTTTACCAAAGAATCAGGTAATATTGGCTAGCTGTAATAGCTGCTAACTTAAACAAGGATCATGGTTGGATTCTTGATTCTGGTGCCACTAATCATATGACATTTGAAGCATCTATTTTGAAAGATGTCTTCCCACCTGATTGTTCAACGGTCTATAATGCCAATGGAGTTCCATATCCGGTTACTGGAGCTGGGATAGTTGATTTGAATTCTTCCTTAACTTTAGAACATACGTTGTTGATTCCTTCTCTTTCTAACAATCTTTTATCCGTATCACAAGTGACTACACAATTAAATTGCATAGTATTAATCTATTCGAATTTATGTATTCTTCAGGATCTCAGCAACGAGAAGATAATTGGGTGTGGTACTAAGAAAGGGGGGTTGTATTATGTAGAAGATGTGTGTGAAGGGATGTTTTTATCAGCTAAGGGATCCTCCCATGCAAATAAAGATCAAATAAAATTATGGCATCACCGCTTAGGTCAAGTTTCTTTTGGATATTTGCAGGATTTATTTCCAACTATATTTCCTGTCTACAAACCTTCTTATTTTAATTGTGAAACATGCATCTTAGCAAAAAGTCATCGTACTACTTATCCTGATAGTTTTAACAGAAGATTCTTTCCATTTTCTTCAGTTCATTCTGATGTTTGGGGTCGTTGTCGAAGTACTAGTAATTCAGGTTTTCGTTGGTTTGTTCTTTTTGTTGATGATTGCACTCGTATGACCTGGATTTATTTGATGAGAAATAAAAGTGATGTTGCTGATATTTTCAAATATTTTCATATTATGATTCAAACACAGTTTTCTATCACTCTAAAGGTCCTTCGTTCTGATAATGGAGGAGAATATATCAATGAAACTTTACAGGGTTATTTCCAGGATCATGGTTTAATTCATGAGACTACTTGTCTTTCTACGCCACAATAAAATGATGTTGTTGAAAGGAAGAACAGGCAATTACTTGAGATTTCTAGAGCTTGTTTAATTAGAGCAAACATGAGGCCACATTTCTGGGAAGAAGCTATCACTAATGCGGTGTATCTTCTTAATCGTGTACGCACTAGTGTTTTGAAATTTCAAACGCCTTTGGATAATTTGGCTTCGTTTGTGGAAATTCCTTCTCAACTTAAGCTTCCTCCACGAGTGTTCGGATATGTTATTTATGTCCACATACAAAAATATTTATGCATCAAGCTTGACCCATATGCTCAAAAGTGTGTATTCGTTGGTTATCATCCTTTTCAAAAGGTTTACAAAGTGATATCATCCTCTTTCTCACAAATTTTATGTTAGCATGGACGTTACCTTCTCTGAGAAGTTCTACTCAACATATGGTCCTAGATCTCCTCTTTAAGGAGAGAACAGCATTGAAGAGTCGAATTGGATAGATTTGTTTCCAGTTAATAATGAGATACACCATTCCATCATTAACGATGGTTCAAGTAATTCCACTGCTCCTACTAATTTCGGTCCAACTACTTTGCAACCCTAGTAAACAATTCAAGAGGAAGAAACGCTTGTTATAGAAGACCCCCCTCTTTCTGCAACAACAGTACCTACAACAAGTTATCCTCCTGATGATGTTCCTGAGATAAACATAGATTTTGTGATTAATATTGACAATTTTTGCGAATTAACTGAGACAAATAGGTTTCAGTTCCTACAATGGAATAATCGTGGAGTGCCACCATATCGTTTTTCACCCGAACCAATAAAGAGGTGAAATACCCCATTGAGAACTACATGTCTGCTCATACATTGTCAGAATATGGCAAAGCATTTTTCAACCAGATGGAAGATGTTACCATTCCCAGAAATGTATAATAAGAATTTCGTGATCCAAAGTGGGCTAATCCGACAACAAAAGAGATGGACGCACTAGAGGAAAATGATACATGGGAAATAGTATCATTACCAGAAGGGAAGAAACCAGTTTGCTGCAGGTGGGTATATACTATCAAGCATAATCCATATGGCTCTATTGATAGGTTCAAAGCAAGACTCGTGGCTAAAGGGTTTACCCAGAATTATGGTATTGATTATCAAGAGACATTTGCTCCTGTCGTGAAAATCAATACTATTCGAGTATTGTTGTCTTTAGCAGCAAATTTAGGATGGATAGTATTTATTTTCTGGATGAAATCTAAAAAATGTTTTTTTACATGGTGATTTGCAAGAAGAAGTCTAAATAACACTACTTCCAGGTTATAATGCACCGAACATTGCAAACGCGGTTTGTAAGATAAAAAAGGGCCTTATATGGATTGAAGCAGTCTCCTAGAGCTTAGTTTAGTAGATTTCATCCAGAAATAATGGAATTTGGGTACATAAAGAGTAACGATGATCATACATTATTTCTGAAGAAAGTAGGGGACAAGTTAACTGCGCTTATTATCTACGTAGATGATATGGTGGTAACATGAAATGATCATGGAGAGATGGATAAACTGAAGAGTTGTTTGTATTCTGAGTTTGATATGAAGGATATGGGTGGACTTAAAAATACTTATTGGGTAATGAATTTAGTCGATCTAAAAAGGGAATTTTATTGTCTCAGCGAAAATATGTGATAGATTTGTTAAAGGAAACCGGTATGCTTGGTTGCGAGCCAATTGTTTTTCTTATTGAACAAAATTATGATCTTGAAGAGTGTTATGATCAAGTACCAGCTGACAAAGGGCCATACCAGAGGTTAGTTGGGCGTTTGATTTATCTTTCCCATATAAGACCTGATATTGCTTACAATGTAAGTGTTGTAAGAATATTTATGCATAATAATCTGGGTCAACAACACATGAATGCAGTCAAAAGGATGCTAAAATATTTGAAATGTGCACTGGGAAGAGGGTTGTTGTTTTCAAATCATGGACATCTCGATGTATTGGGTTATACTGACTCGGATTGGGGAGGCAAAGGTGATAAGAGAAGATCGACATCTAGGTATGTTACCTTCGTCGGGGGTAACTTAGTAACTTGGAAATCTAAGAAACAACATGTTGTTTCCTTGTCCAATGCTGTAGCAGAATACATGGAAATTGTAAAAGGCATTTGTGAATTGTTATGGTTGAAAAGGCTTATGGGGGATCTCGGTTTCCCTATCGAAGGAAAGACTATGAAGATATTTTGTGATAACCAGTCAGCAATCAAAATTGCAGAAAATCCGGTACAACATGACCGAACGAAGCACGTGGAAATTGATAGGAAATTCATATATGAGAAACTCGAAAAAAATAATATTAAAGTACTATATGTTCGTACGACACAACAACTGGCGGACATTCTAACCAAGGCCGTATCAAATAATATATTTAAATGATTCACTAATCAAGTTGGCATATGTGATATATACACACCAACTTGAGAGAGAGTGTTAAATAATTAGTAAATAAGGTGGTAATGTGAACACATTAATGAATTGTCAGGTTTCCTTTCTTTTCTTCTTTCTTCTATTTGGTTTTCCCGAAGCTGCTACACTTCCCGGTTCCCAATTATCTGGTTGTAGAGAGACTTGGTAGTGAAACTTCCCACTCTTTTCAAGTTCCCACCCCAAAACAAATCTTTGTATATCCTATTCATTCTATCAGATATTACTGTTGGGATTTTCACCACAACACTTTGATCTTTGGGATTAAACGAAGAAGAAAACAAACTACCAAGAGAACAACGATAAACGATAAACAATCACACAAGACAAGGATTTACGTGGAAAACCCCACACTGGGTAAAAACCATGGACAAGAACACGATTTATTCAATTAACCGTAAAAGGTGATTACAAAGAGAACTCTTGCCTTCTCAAATAGCTCTCACCCTTTCCTGAAAACAAGAAGCTCACAAAGAGACCGAAAAACCCTAGCTTTCACCCTTTAGAAGAACTCTATGATATTGATTACCAAAGACTACCAAGGACCCCTATTTATAGTAGTTATCTAGCTAGGTCTTCTATACACGGTTTGCTTGGCCGACTCCAAATTTATTCCTACAAGTTAGGAATTAATCATCGACTGCTTTTGGGATAAACACCAAAGCCACTAACCAAGATTTCTCACACGGTTTTGGAGTTCCATAATATTTGGACTCTCCACAAAACCGTGTCCTAGAATCCCGCCAACATCCAACAATTCTCCACCTCGGATCATGCATTCATGCATGAGATGATTAATACAAGAAATCTCCTTCGTCTTCCAACGTCGATTGCGCCATAGGCTGCCTACGTATCCTCTGCAAGGAATCAAACTGACCGTAGTTCACTCAAATTCTTCTTTCTTCTTTAAACAACTGACCTCCACCGTGTTCTTGTCTACCTGCCCTTACGTGCCGTTAATCATCAATGTTGATGACCAACAAAGTCCAAGTTATCCTTGGACTTTCCAATATTTGGAACCCACTTATTGACCATACGAGCCTTTGGAACTCCACATAATACCAAATTTCCATGAGATTTAATATTCCCAAAAGTTGAATCAGGTACATCCTTAGCTCCACCTACCCCTGACTGCTTCAGAGTATACAAGCCGCTGCTACGACTTCCTTTCATGATCATAGTAGACCCTTGATAAATCTGTATTACTCCACCATAACAGGAATAACCAAAACCCGCAGAATCTAATTGGGAAAGACTTATTAGATTCCACCTTAACTCCAGCACGTGTTTTACTCCACGGATTGTTCGAAATTTACCATCAAACATCCTAATGCGAATATCTCCGACTCCCTTAACCGATAGTTCCGAGCCATCGCCAGTAAACACTTTTCCACTACACCCCACATACCTATATAAATATGACCAGTGTGCACACATATGTGTCGTGGTACCTCTATCCAAAATCCAACCCTTCTCTTGATTAAAATCAGTAGCAACCAAAAGAGAGAAATCGCTTTCATAACTAGCATCGTCGACATGGTTAGCTTGACCTTCGGGACCTTTTTCCGGACCAGTCCCATTACCTTTCCACTTGCAAGCATGCCTAATATGGCCTGGTTTGCGAAACTTTCAACAAACACTCTTACCGTGTTTCTTCTTCTCTCTAGCATATAAAACATCATCTTCGAACGAATTACTCTTAGACTAAGTCTTATGGGCTAGATTGGAGGTGATAGATTAGCACATAAGTGTTGCAATTCCAAAAAAAAGTGTAGCAAAAAATTTAACACTAGTTCTCTTTCCTAGCAGTTTCTAGCATGTGAACTAGCATGCTAGATTGGTACGCAGAATGATTCAGCGCTAGGAAAAGTAACTTTCGCGGAACGAAACAGCGCTCGGAAGAATATTCCAAGCATCTACGCGGGATAGTCCAGCGCAAACAACCAGCGCGGAATGGAAACGCGCCACAAAATATCCATGTATTCGTACCTTTCTAAAGACATTAATCATAATTGACCTTTCTATAGGCATTTCTTTCTTGTCGCATATAGACATTTAGTAAGTCTTTCTTGTCATATATAGACTTAGTTACTATTTTGCTTGTTTTTAAACAAACAGTCAATATGGTGAGTTCCATGTTGATGTGACAAAAAGATGAAATTAATTATTCAACATAGAGTCGTCCATGAAATTATACAAGTTGCTGTCTCAACTAATAAAATTAACTTCAAGCGCGGAATGATTCTGCGCATTGACTCTGTTGACTGGTCAAGCGCGGGATTGTTCCGCGAAAGGTAGTTGCGCGGGACGGTTCAGCTCAAGGCGCTGTTTTGTTTCAGCGACTAGCATGCTAGACTAGCACCCCCATAAGACTTAGGTGATTTTGCTGGCTGACGTGGATTGCTAATCTAGGTGCTAGACTAGCACCCCATAAGACTTAGTCTTACTACTCTTCATATCCCTTTCTTCAGACTAGAGAGCACTAGTAACTTCAGCAAGACTCAAAGCATCTTTTCCATGCTTTAAGTATGTTACCATGTGTTTATAAGATGGTGGAAGTGACAATATGAGACGAAGTGCCTTATCCTCATCATTAACAGTTACTTCTAACGCTTCCAGTTCAGAAACAATTGAATTCAAAACACTGAGATGATTAGCAATAGACGTACCTTCATCCATCTTCAACGTATGACATTTCTATTTCAATTACAATCTATTCAAACGAGTGTTTGTCATATACAACTATTCAAGTTTACTCCACAAATCCTTTGCTGTAGTAATCTTTGATACATTAGCCAAAACATTCTTTGCTAATAATAGTCGTATTTGACTTGCAGCTCTTAAATCAACATCTTCCCAGTCTTCAGGCTTGACACCGCTTTCAACTTGTCCTTTCAGCGCCTTGACTAATCCCGATTGTATCAAAACATCTTTAACTTGAATTTGCCACAAACCGAAGTTAATAGAACCATCGAACTTCTCTACCTCGAACCGCGTAGAACCCGCAGAAACCTTTGTCGTCATCTTGTTTTTCCCCTAAAACCTAGCTCTTGATGCCAATTGTTGGGATTTTCACCACAACACTTTGATCTTTGGGATTAAACGAAGAAGAAAACAAACTACCAAGAGAACAACTATAAACGATAAACAATCACACAAGACAAGGATTTACGTGGAAAACCCCACACTGGGTAAAAACCACGGACAAGAACACGATTTATTCAATTAACCGTAAAAGGTGATTACAAAGAGAACTCTTACCTTCTCAAACAGCTCTCACCCTTTCCCGAAAACAAAAAGCTCACAAAGAGACCGAAAAACCCTATCTTTCACCATTTAGAAGAACTCTATGATATTGATTACCAAAATCTACCAAGGACCCCTATTTATAGTAGTTAGCTAGCTAGGTCTTCTATTCACGGTTTGCTTAGCCGACTCCAAATTTATTCCTACAAGTTAGGAATTAATCATCGACTACTTTTGGGATAAACAACAAAGCCACCAACCAAGCTTTCTCACACGGTTTTGGAGTTCCATAGTATTTGGACTCTCCACAAAACCGTGTCCTAGAATCCCGCCAACATCCAACAATTACAACCGGAACTTTAAAGCAGTTCATTCAGTACAAATGAGGTTTATATGAAATTACTATCTTTCTTTTCAAAGTAAACTCGTAATAAACTAGTCGTGTGACTCGTGTGGACGCGCTCGGTTAATAACCAATTTACATGGGGATAGCAAGGATTAATGTGAGCTTCCATATGATATGAGAATACTCACCCAAGTGATTTTTGCTCAATGACCAATTTTCTCCGTTCTCTTCTTCATAATATGCCTCAGTAGACTAACAAAATTTTCAATTGGAAAGCTAGATTTATACCGTTCTTTATGCAAGATGGCCAAATATGTGTAAAAATCAGTAGGCTAGAAGATCGGACCGGAAAGAAAACAAAAAGAATAAAAGAGATGAAGAGTTATGGGAGTGCTGCGATTATAGTGGTGAGGATGATCAAATCTTACATGTCTCTGATGTTGGAAAAACTGGGTTGCAATAGAAGATGAAATAACACAGGAAGAGATTGTTGTACTCCAAACTTTCAAGGCTCATAAGATTTCTTTTAGACAATTATTTCTACCCTCCCAATAAATTAGCGATTAAAACAGGTATGTGAAATAATGCCTTCAGGATACAATGAAATCCCTACAAAAGAAATTGTATTCAAGGTTAGTACCCCTTGATCCAATCAAGAACACATGTAAACAAAATTTCTGATGATACTTTAGAAAGAGAGAGAACAGAAAATGTTTTTTCGATATATTTGAAATGAGTTTTGGGAGATGCTATTTATAGAGGTTTTTGCATTTGTTGGGAATAGACATCTTTTCACCAATAGGTTTCTCTTCACGAAATGATGAGTCTCTTTATTATCAGGACCTCCCTTGGATAGCGCAGTTGAAAATATTCCAACATCTGACTCGCTAGACAAAGGTATTTCTTCTAATCATCCATCTTCTCCTTTTCTGAGACGTAGAAGGCTATATAGAGGTCCTCTAACTGAGGATGAAGCTCTTCATAGATTGCAATTGGTAATTGACGATTTTAAAAGTGTTGTTCCTGAGTTAGGTGTGGTTTTTAGGCAAACTCAATTGGAATTACAAAAATTAATGAAAAATGAAACTAAGGATAAAGATTTTTCCTCATCTGATATGGAGGGATGCAAGGGTCTGGATAACCTTTAGGTGTTTGTTGGTTGTTCTGCGTGGGGTTTATTTTCAGTTTTTAATGCCGATTAAAATTATCTCATGGAATATCTGTGGTCTTTGTAACCCGGATAGACGATCGAAACTAAAGACACTTATACGTTTTTGAAAGCCTGATGTTGCTTGTTTTCAAGAGACAAAGGTGGAGAAATGGGATGGGAATATTGGTAATATGCCCCAAAATCCACTGTAATCTTGGGGATATGCCCCAAGATAACGGTTTCTGTCACAGCTGATTAAGTAGTCAATTTATCGTACCTTGACCGGTCAAAATCTCATAATATGAGATCTCTTGAGATGATGAAAATGACACTTTTAGCCTTTGAAAATCCCACGAGCTTATTACCTTCTTCTTTAACACACGTATTACCTCCTCAGTGATATTCCATTTGTTTCTTAAGGTGGAACAGCAAAGCAAGGGAGATTAAAGTAGAAAACCATGAAAGAAGAAATTTGTTTCTTGAGGTGGAACAGCAAAGCAAGGGAGATTTGGGAGAAGGAAAATCATTAGGGTGGCTCGAAATTAAACCCATGAGAAAAGAAACAGAGAAGGTTAAAGCAAATTGTTGCATTGGGAAGAAATATATGCAAACGTATGTGGTCATTACCATTACGATTGAACGTGTTTTTCTTGCAATTGATGATGAATAGTACTTATTGATCACGTCGAATTGTGGTTGGATGCGTTTGATTTCATCAATTCCCACCTTTAGGGATTTTAGATAAAATTAGGGTTCATATATGCAATTGGGGATTTTCCATAATCGTTTTTTCATTATCAAATTCATGGAAATAGATGATGTTTTTATATCATAAACGGTATATTTGTAGTGATTTTTGGGGAGTGAGATGCATATTCGTCTAGTGTTGATGTTAAAGGAGAAAGAAGAGGATGATAACCTTGTTCATATTTGTTGCGGGCAGAAATTGGTTTGATTTTATTGCGAGCGGAAATTGATCACTACCATTGACATCGGCATCAACATCGCCGTCTAAATCTCCACGCCCATCTGTGAATCTCCACCACCATCTGTGATGATTTTTGATTTGGGTTTTAACAGGGGATTTCGATCAAAAGAGATAACGGGTGATGTTCATTTTTGGCCCTTGGATTATAGAAGGGTGAGTCTGTCTTTCTGTCGCATGCGTCAACTCACACGTGTGCACATATTGACCATTTAACATTTTTGGACGGGAAAATAGAAGGCCGGGGCATATTCCCGAGGATTTGAATCTTGGGGCATATCCCCAAGATTGCAGTGGATTTTGGGGCATATTACCTATATTCCCAAATGGGATAGAAGAAAAGTTCAAGAACTGTGGGGTAACAAAAGTTTTGATTGGGTTGATCTAAGTTCTCAAGACAGGTCAAGAGGTATATTATTAGTTTGGAATTATCGCTCTATAGAGGTTGATAATTCCTTGGTACGTGCTTTCTCTGTGTCATTTCGTTGTAAACTTCGCGGGGAAGATTTCTGGTGGGTGCTAACTACGGTGTATGGTCCTTGTTTGGAGTTGTTTCAGCAATAGTTCTGGATAGAAATTAATGATGTGGGTATTATTTGGGCGAGCCTTGGTGCCTTTATGGTGATTGGAATGTTATTCATTTTATCCATGAGAGGACTGATGAGCAGATAGTTACCTCTGTAATGCGAGATTTTAATAATTTAATTAGTAGCTTTGGGCTAATTGACTTACCTCTTATTGGGTCTGTATACACCTGGAGTAGGAATGATAGCGGTAGTAGAATAGATCGTTTCCTGGTGTGTAATGGTTGGGAAGGTCATTCTATAACAGCAAGCTTTGGTTAGACCCTTCTCTGACCATTGGCCTTTGTCTCTATCTTCAGAAGGTGAAGGGTGGGGCACAACTCCGTTTCGTTTTCAGGAGATTTGGTTTGAAGATCCTAATATAATGAACCTTATGAAGACTTGGTGGGAGTCGACTAGGTTCCAAGGTAATCCTGGTTTTGTTATGGCAAAGAAGTTACACCTGCTAAAAGCAAAGTTGAAAGAGTGGAACATATTTGTGTTCAGTAATTTCCAAAGGAAGATTGAAGCGAATTTGGTTGAAATTCAGAGACTTGAAAAAGGTGTGCAGTCCCATGGTCTTTCTGACATTCTTAACTCTTCAATTCTAAAGGCTAAAGGAGAGTTTCATAAGTTTCAAAAATGAAGAAAATTTATTGGAGACAACAGTCAAGAATTGAATAGTTTATTCAAAATGAGAGAAATACAAAATTCTTCCACAAGCGTGCGTCCTCTCGGCAGAGAAGTAACTCTTTTTCACAACTTAATGTCAATGGTTCTCTCATCTCGGATAAATCTATTATTAAAAATGCAATTGTTGAGTTCTACTCTGAATTATATAGGGAGGATGCAACTTCTAGACCACAACTAGATGGCCTTGAATTTCCATCCATCGATAACACTCAGGCTGCAGCTTTAGAAGGACCTTGTGATGAGGATGAGTTTAGGAAGGCTATTCATGATTTGGGTGGTGACAGAGCACCCAGTCCCGATGGTTTCCCAATCATGGTTTTTAGTAGATGTTGGGAGTTCATGAAGGATGACATAATGAGGGTGGTAAATGATTTATTCGTGAATGCCCACATTGATTGGCGCCTCAAATCGACATTCATTTTTCTGTTACCAAAGAATGAGGTTGTTGTAGACGTAAATGATTTTAGACCGATTAGTTTGATGGGAAGTGTAAACAAAATTTTGTCTAAAATCTTGGCAACTAGGTTTAAAGATGTGATGAGTTTCCTGGTGAGTGGTCATCAAAGTGATTTTATTAGTGGGAGACAAATCTTGGATAGCTCTTTAATAGCTAATGAGCTGATCGACTCCTATCAAAAGAGGAAGAAGAGTGGAATTTTGTGCAAAATAAACTTCCAAAAGGTGTACGATAATGTTTCGAGGGATTTCCTTGATTACACTTTAATGAGGATGGGTTTTGGAGTGATTTGGCGAAAGTGGATAGCAGCGTGCACAAAACATTTTTACTTCTCCGTGTTAATCAATGGTTCCTCAAATGGTGGATTTGAAAGCACAAAAGGTTTGAGACAAGGGGATCCCTCGTCTCCTTTCCTTTTCATCCTAGTGGCGGAAGCTCTAAATATTATGCTTACAAAAGCTTGTAACATTGGGTGGTTACAGGGATTTGAAGATGTGCAAGGAGGAACGGTGGTGAGCCATTTACAATTTGCAGACGACACGATCATGTTCTTGCAAACCCATGCTTCTCAAATATCCCATCTAAGAAATGTGTTGTTGTGGTTTGAGATTATTTCTGGTCTGAAGGTTAATTTTAAGAAGACTTCCATTATTCCAGTTGGAAATGTTCCCCAGGTTAATTCCCTTGCTCGTTCTTTTGGCTGCAGAATTGATAATTTCCCCCTTCCTTATTTAGGTTTGCCTTTGGGTGACTCTTATATGTCTAAAGCTAAATGGGATATTGTTATTGAGAGGGTTGAAGAGAGACTTAATCCGTGGTCAGCAATATTTCTTTCAAGGGGCGGAAAGTTGGTTCTTATACATGTTGTTCTTCAATCTTTACCGGTGTATCTCATGTCCCTCTTTGTGGCCCCGGTCTCTGTGATTGAGAAATTAGAGCAGTTGTTCAGGAATTTCTTATGGAATGACAGGGAGGGAAACCATAAATCTCATCTTGTTAATTGGGAAGTGGTTACATGTGATAAAGATAATGGAGGTTTGGGGGTGAAGAATCTGAAAATGATGAATGCTGCTCTTATCATAAAGTGGTTATGGCGCTTTGGATGTGAAAAATTGGCTCTTTGGAGGACTATTGTGGCAGAGAAGTATGGTGAAGATTTTCTTGGCTGGTCTACAAAGATGCCAAAATCAACTTATGGTTGTAGTATTTGGAAAGGAATATGCAAGTTCGATGAGGATTTTAAGTCCATTTGCAAGATGCAGGTAGGTGATGGAAATCATACTAACTTCTGGGGAGATACTTGGATCTCGAACATCCCTTTGAGAGATCAATTTCCAGCTGCGCATGCCATCTCAGGCTCCAAAAATGCTGCGGTTGCGGAGGTTAGAGTATTTGAAGGTGACAGGGTTAGTTGGAACTTGAATATTTCACGAAGAGTTTATGACAACGTCATTACAGAATTATCTTCCTTGCTTCTTTTACTCGATAATTTTCAATCTAGCAACACCATGGATCTGGATAAGAGAATTTGGTTGGGTGAAAAAGCCAATGGAATTTTTTCAGTCAAGTCCTGCTACCAGTGGCTTCATAAGACAACTCCCCATCCTTCAATTTTTATTCCTAAAAAGAGGATTTGGTCGAGTAAGTGGCCGACAATAGTAAGTTTTTTTATGTGGGCTGTTGGTTACGCAAAAAATTCTACTCAAGAGCAAATGTGTAAACGAGGATGGCCTTTTGAATGCGTAAATCATTGTTATCTCTGTGTAAAAGATGATGAGTCGGCTCATCATCTCCTTATTCATTGCAAGGTAGCATGGACTATTTGGTGTTATTTTCTCAAGGAATGGTCTCTAATTTGGGTCACCCCACCGGATTTGTTAACTCTTACTCCCTCTGTCCTAGTTTACTTGCCAAAATTGGTTTTTGCACACAGATTAAGAAATATAGAGAGAGTATATTTTTTTCCAAAATTACCCCAAGATAGTATTTATGATACATAATTTTTACATATCTAGTTTTCTGGTCTTTACTGGAAGAGTTCAAAAATAAATAAAAATAAAAGATATATAGAGAGAGGAGAATTTAAAATTGTGTATAGGAAATGGAGTTACACAATTATCAATAATATGACTTGATTCCAACAGAGGGGTAAATTAGGATAAAAAGTGGAAAAATATGAAATTTGGCAAGTAATTTAGGACAAAAAAAATCATCAATTTTGGCAAGTAAACTAGGATGGAGGGAGTATTAGTTCTTGGCCTCTTGGTGCTAATTCTGCAAGGAAATCAATGGTTTTAAAAGTTCTCCCTGCTGCGATTTCTTGGTGTCTTTGGGATGAGAGAAACATGAGAGCTTTTCAGAATACTAGGAAGAATGAAGGCGGTATCATCGATTCTGTTAAGATCACTGTGGCTTACTGGTTACATAATAGGGGTGTGTTTCAAGGCATTTCTCTGGAACAATTTGCTATTAGTTGGAAGGAAGTTTTGTTCGAACCACCTTGAGATTGTTGATTGAGGTATGTAGGAGTCTTGCTTTTAGGAAGGAGGTTTGTGTTTGTTTGGGGATGTTCTTAAGTTTAACGTTGTATCTTTTGGGGTTGCTTCTTTGTGTCTTCTCCCTTTCTTCTTTTTTTCAGTCGGTTCTTGGTTAGTCCATATATCATGTACTCAATCTTTTCATCTGTAAAACATTTAATTTACCGACAAAAAACAAAACAAAACAAAAAGAATAAAAATAAATAAATATTGAGCAACAAAATTATCGGATTTCCTAACGAGTAGTAGGCTTTAATCTTAAAGTTACAATCACAAATTTTGTGTCACTGGATAACTCTTTGACCACATAGTAGAACAATTGACTATAGGTTTGCCCCCTTGATAGTAATTGCCGGTCTTAAATTTCAATGTTTAACCAATTTCTATGTGTAACTGCAGTAGGGAGCTTGGATATCTCCATCATTTCAACCAAAAACTATGTTATTCTCTTTTTGTATACTTGAAGTTCTTTTATCTTTTAAGATTGAATTGAACATCGAGACACTTGTGTATGTATATGTTCTGGGATTTATATGGTGGTGAACCGTAAAGCTAACATTGTTGCACCTTCATTTCATGATGCCTTCCACTCACCAAAGTTACATGTAGGATCCAATAATGTTTATATGCTTGTTTCATACAAATTCTTTCTAAAACTGGACTTTTTCAATCTAAAAATGATTTTATTACATGAAGAAAGATGATGATTGAATATGAACTTAATAGTACACCCTAAAGAACACAAGTTTCCAGAGTCCCCAGAAAGGTGTAAATCTGAGCTATTTCACCTGGGTCAAAAACATCTAACCCATCACCATCTTCTCTTAGGGGGAATTTCCATATCATTCACCAGCGTTGAATCTCTAAAAATTAACTCCTTGAAGATTACTTTTGAATTAGGATGATTGGTGGAAATACCCAATCTCTCATTGAAGTTCAATTGAGGATCAATTCTTTCATTCAACTCTCTGTTAACAAGAAGAGTTGAGTTATTCCGCACCTTTGAATTATCGAATGTTTTTGAGGAAATAAAATTTTAATTCTCATCCAACGGTTCAACATAATTTTGATCATGAGAAGATGTAGGGTTATCGGCTAGTTGCATCAAAATAGGAGAGCCTCCTTCCAAACACTCTACATCTTGATCTAATGGGCATTGTGGAACTGAATCATGGACAGGAGTTCCCATCAAAATGGTAGGACCGAATTCTAAATTATTAGAAGATACCCCCCACCACATTTGGCCCATATCTTGATTCATGGGTAGGAGTTCCCATCAAAATAGTAAAGCCGAAAACCGAAGGTAACAATCTCCCCATCTAGCCCATATAACGACCCGAAACCATACCTGATTTCTACTTACGCACCGTGACCCATGGGATACAAATATTTTCACTAGTTTCTGCATCCATTGTATTAGCCTTGGTTAGGTTACCCCTTAGATGCTTAGGATATACTTCTTTCCAAACCTTATTCAATTTCTTTACCGCCGAATTTGACGCAGACGATTTTGAATTTGAAAAATCCATATTCTCTGGCGAGAAATTAGCCTTGGAAGATGATGTTGACGAATTTTTTAAGGTTTCTGAGGTCCTAATACGGGAAGAATATCTTGACTGGGAGGATATTTTGGATTGATTCTCCTCCACCCTGACCACCACCGATTTGATCTCCTGAAGATCATACTTAACATGTATATCTTCATCCGGACAATCTTGAAGCCACACGATACTCAACCAATGGCCTTTAAAGTTCACAGCCACTGGGATTTTACTGAGATCAGTAGCGACTTTGATTTTGCAGCAATTTAACTTGTCCAAATTAATCCTAGTAGATTTGTGGATATCTACCATTTTCCCCCACGTAGAGACAATCTCGTGAAAAGATTTAGAATTCCAAATATGCATTGGCAAACCGCAAATCTCTAACCAGTGATCTTTATCAAAACATTTTGACTTGTTAATAAGAGCGTCTTCAGTTCTCCATTGTCTCAAAGAAAGTTTTGATTTACCAATATTGATGAACTTCTCTTCACTAAAGAAATCGAATAAATCCTTTGATCTTACATCAAAGAAAGCTAACTTACCATTAATGCAGCGGAGATTTAACTTTCCAGACCACTTGAATTTTTTCATCAAACCCGTTGAGATTCTATCCCAACCAGAATGAAAGTTAAGAACTTGTACCGCAATACCAAAATCACAATCACCTATGCTTTTCATATGCCAGTGATGCAAATTTTCCTCAAGTTCTGGAAAATCATTAATCCCCTTTTGAAAAGAAATCTCATGAGTTTTTGAAGGCAATACTGAAGCCCAGAAAGACTTCCATACCGCACCTCCATCTCCTGACGGAATACAAATAAATCTTTGTCTATGGTCAGTTGCAGGATCAAATCTTGAAACTTTAAGGAATGTTCCAAAAGAATTTGAATGTTGTTATAACCAATGGCTCTTCTTAGCATAATCAATTAAGAATTGAAATAGAAATGAAATCAAAAGTAAAACAAGCACACACAATACAAGAATTGATGTTGACTCTGTATTTAATGACGTTGGATGGCAATGGAAGAGAACTGAGTTCGAGAGCTGCTGTTGGCTGACGATGGTATGTGATTGAGCTTGGTGCTGGGAGATGCTTTTGCAGTGGCAGTAAATAAACAGATCAGGATAATGGTCGAGAGCTTGAGTCATGGGAGTTCACCGAGGAAATTAAAATTCTGTAAGTTTATTTTTTCACGGTGACATGTATGACCGTGAGTTACTGACCGGACGAAAATTCCAGCAGAAATTATCGGTCACGGAGGGATGTTGGTCCGCGGAAGAAAGAAAAGAAGAATACACTGTCAATTATAGATAACTGACAGTTTAGGGAAACGAAATGGGCTGGACTACATCCATCTATCTAGCCCATTACCAATTTAGTTGGACTTCTGCCAGTTATGAGTGTGGCGCATTAGCTGTTTCAGCCACTCTTTGCACGGCCAGACTTGGACGTGAGCTGTTTTTGGGATTCTAGCTAGTTTTTGGCAACCATTCGACCAGGATTTGATGAACGTGCACAACTACAATTGGGACACCTATAAAAGATATGTTTCTATAACTTCTGAAGATATCTTAGAATTTTTAATCAAGTTTTGGAGAGAAGAATACAAGGGAGAAAAGCTAGGGTTTTGGAGCACTCTTCATCACCGTAACTATTTCTTTACTATTTTCTTATATGAAACTCTTGGGTTTTGTTAGTACCATGAGTAGGTAAACTTCTTAGTGATTGGGGATGAATTCTAAGTTCTAGACATGATTTGAGTTATTGTATAAATCTATTTTGAAGTTTTTCACATAATTATTGATTGTTTTTACTAATTGGATATTTATGATTAATTGATAGATTGTTTAGGTGGCCAACTGAACTAATTTGTTGATTCAATCAAATGCTAGTATTGAGTTAGGAGATAAGTAATAGTCGAATAATTCATACAAAAGTAGAGAACATAAGACCTTGCAGAGGGATTCTGTGTAGCGATTGTGTGTATAAACAACACTAGAAAGTGAACCTTGAGCTAAGAGTCTAACTACTAGGATCAATCTATAATTCACAAAAGATAAAGCATTCGGAGAAATTACACCTTGAGTGAGCTACTACTAGGTGGTTTAGACGAATAGAATCTGGTATTGGAGAGCTTCCGTACTCAGTGATATAAGGAATTTAGGGGATAGCACTGAGCTAGATGTTATTCCACGGTTGGTAATAATTTGTGATTAATAGTATTAATGGATGAATATAATAACTTGATGACGGTTTAGTAACGAAGAAGGATTCCCTGATCATATTTCTCTCCATTGCTTGCAACTTTATTAGTTTCAATTGCTTTATTATTTACTTTGTTCTAAAATCAAAAACAAAACCCCCCATTGTGACATTTTTTGACAACTAAATCTCCCTGCTCTTCGTGGGAACGATCCTTACTTCCATTATATTACCAGTTAATTGTGTGGAAATAAGTAATTTAATTTGCGCATCTACGAAACGCATCACCACCTTGTCACCAAGCTCCACCTTATCACTCACACCCTCTTCATCTCTTCCATCTAGTTCTTCATTCTTTGGCTTCAACATCGATTGCTCATCAAATTTCACATCTCTGCTGATAAGAAACTTGTTTGATCTTTCTTCAGGACACCATAACCTGTAGCCTTTCACTCCCTTTGCATACCAAGAAATATACACTTCTTTGCTCTAGGCTCTAGCTTCCCCTCATTCACATGAGCATAGGCTAGACATCCGAATATCTTCAAGTCTTCATAGTTAGCATGTGAACCTGTCAAAACTTCATTTGGAGTCTTACACTTAATAGCAGTCGATGGAGATCTGTTCACTAAATAAGATGATGTGTTTGATGCTTCTGCCCAAACTGCTTTGGTAACCCGGTATTGGAGAGCATGCACCGTGCCTTCTCCATTATGGTTCTATTCATCATTTCTGCAACACCATTTTGCTGTGGTGTTTTTCTGACTGTGCGGTGTCTCACAATCCCTTGCTCCTTGCAGAACTTATTGAACTCACCCCAATAAAATTCCAAACCATTGTATGTCCTCAAGCACTTGATTTGTCTTCCGGTTTGCTTCTCAACCATAGTCTTCCATTGCTTGAACTTGACAAAAGATTCATCTTTGTGTTTAAGTATGAATACGCATACTTTCCTTGATAAATCATCAATGAATGTCAGCATATATCTACCACCACAATGTGAATCAACCCGAGAAGGACCCCAAATATCAGAATGAATATAATCCAGAATACCCTTGGTGTTATGAATAGTTGTACTAAACTTGACTCTACACTGCTTTCCAAAGACACAATGTTCACAGAAATCAAGCTTGCCTGTTTTATGACCACAAAGCAATCCCTGCTAACTCAAAACAGCCAAACCCCTCTCGCTCATATGCCCTAGCTGCATATGCCACAACTTGGTAGTATCATCATCAGAACATGAAGAACATACAGCTGCATCACCCGTCACAGTTGTACCTTGCAGCGTATAAAGACCATTAATTCTCCCGCCCTTCATAATTGTAAGACTTCCTCTTGAGACACGAATAACTCCACCTTCGCCTTGATACTTGAAGCCATTTAAATCAAGCGTACCCAAAGAAATCATATTTCTTCTCAGGTCCGGAACATGCCTAACCTTAGTTAAAGTCCTCACCATACCGTCATACATCTTAATTTGAATTGTACCTACACCCGTCACTTTACAAGTGACATTGTTTACCATAATAACGTTACCACCTTCTGTAGCTTGATAAGTAGTAAACCACTCTCTATGAGGACACATGTGAAAAGTACACCCCGAATCAAGAATCCACCCATTCTCCGAGATTTCGGTATGAACCGTGAGAACCGTTCCATCATCACTTTCTACTTCAACATTTGCTGCGGTGCCTTGGTTAGTATTCTTCTCAACATTCTTCAATTTTGGACAATCCTTCTTGAAATGCCCATTTTCCTTACAATGAAAGCAATAGAATTTACCGAATTTTTATTTAAACCTTGATTTTGATCTACTCCTATCAAATCCTCCCCTTTGGTTTCCTCTTCCTCTAACAAACAACCCATATCCCGAATTATCTTTACCATCAATACCCATCTTCTTTAAATCCATAGAGTTCAAAGCCTCTTTAACGTCTTCCATGGAAATTGTGGTTTTTCCATACATTACGGTATCAACAAAATTATCATAAGATGGTGGTAAGGAACAAATCAAACCCAGAGCTTGGTCTTCGTCTTTAATTTTGACATCAATATTTGCCAAATCCAAGAGAATTTTATTATAATCATCAATATGATCTATAATAGACATTCCTTTATGCATTCTAAGAGTATGTAATTTCTTCTTAAGATATAAACGATTAGTTACGGATTTAGTCATATACCTCTTCTCCAACTTGTTCCATAGCCCATCTGGTGTCGTTTCCGTCGCAACTTCTCTCAAGACCTCATTGCTCAAACACAATAAAATTATTCCATGTGCTTTCTCTAAGAGCTCATCCTTTTCCTCATCCTTCAATGTTGTTCCAAGAGCCGTTTTCCCCTTCAAAGTTTTCACCAAACCTTGTTGCACCAAAACAGACCTCATCTTTAGCCTCCATAAATTGAAATCATTCCTTCCATCAAATTTCTCAATCTCATACTTTGCCGCCATTGTAGATCGCTTCTACCCGGATCTCTGATACCAATTTGTTATAACCAATGGCTCTTCTTAGCACAATCAATTAAGAATTGAAATAGAAATGAAATCAAAAGTAAAACAAGCACACACAACACAAGGATTTATAGTGGTTCGATCAAGATGATCTACATCCACTTTGGAAGACGACGATAACAATTTCACTATGATTCAGATAGCTAGTACTTCTGTTAGAGTAGGGAATAATCAATAAAATAGTACTTTCAATCTTGTTTCTAACCAATCTCTTCCAAGTAACTATACTGATATTTATTGTGATGCCTCCTTTGACAAAAATACTAATAACACTGGTATTGGTATCTATATGACAACAGGTTCTGGGAAATACAAGGGATGCAAATCAGTCAGAGGCATAGCAAGAAATGCTGAAGAGGCAAAAAATTATAACAGTTTTTGAAGCTATTAAATGGGCCACTAGCAAGAATTTGGACTCAATTGATAAGTGCATATTTCACATATATTTGGTGTTAATTCCATGCTAGTATTTGATGGTTTTCTTGCAGATTATTGTGTGTTACGCGTGTTTTCTCTTATTTGTGTGTTAGAAGGTGAATAATCCAAAAAGAAGTGAATTCGAGCTTAGTTGTGCAGTGAAAGAAGCTAGCTAGGAGTGAGGAAGAGCCAAAGACCAATTGTAACTCGTTAAAATACAATATTTCTACTTTTCATGGGGTAGAGGACGACAAGTCAAAGGCAACGGCGAAAGAACGGAGTCAATCGGAGTTCGTATGAAGAAGTTATGGGAAAAATAAGAATGAACTTGGAATTAAACTGTCAGTCTTCCAGGACTGACAGTTGAATGGGCATCTCTTGTTAAAGGGCACCCTCACTGTACGTTAAGGGACACCTTCATGTTAAGGGGTAGTCAGTTCAAAGGGAACTGCTAAAGTCAGTCCAGTATTCTATTAGGGGGAAGCTGAAATTCAAAATGATGAAAACTCCCGCGTACATTCAGTCTCTTTTGCATGGAACATTTGTTGTTGATGCTCGGTGTTGGAGGAGCTCAGTTTGGCCGAGCTAGGTGATGACTGCAACGGATTCTCTCTGGAAGAACAATGATGGTTCGTGAGCTGTTTGTGGAGATGGTGACGAAGTCTCGATGCTGTTGATCATCAAATGGCAGTAACAATCACGAGCAGGGAAGCTATGGTGGTTGTTCTGATCAGGGAATCTATCGTGGTTGGCCGTGAGCGATGGAGTTGTGAAGAGTTGGAGCTTAACAGTCTGTTGGTTAAGGAAGTTGAGCAGTTGAGAGAGTCTTCACGGAGACTCGAGTTCGGGATTTGTTGTGACGGATGGAACTGTTGGATACCGGTGACGGTGCTGCATGCATGACCGGAATTGGTAATCAATGGGGGGTACTCGAGTTTGGCAGTAGAAGTTGGCAGTGAGAGCGATTTACGGACGTTGATAAGTAATGATGATGCTCGGTCTTGGAGTGTTGCTGTTCGAGTTTTGCTGCATGCATGCCATTATTACTGAATCTGTTGGTGCTCGAAGAACATGGACAGCGTGGAGAACATATGATGAAGTGAGCTGCCATGATTGAGAGAAGTTCGAGCTGGAAAGAAAGAAAACAGGAGAACGTGAAGAACAAGCAGGTGAAGTTTCTGCTGGCATGCACGTGCTAAAGCTGAGCTCGACAGAGAATGAAGATGGTCATGAAAGGCTGTTGCGGCCAAGAACTGTCAGTGGACGGTGGTAATGATAAAGATCGAAGTAGAGAACGTGATGGCAGTAAGATGATGGTCGTTGTTAACCTTTGGTAGTGACGTTACAATGAGATGGAAGGTGTTGTTGCTCGGCTGGTGCGATGGAACTCGAGGTGGCTATGATGATTGCTAGTGAAGACAGCGAGGAGTTTTTGACAATGATGGCAGTGCACATGAAGAAGAGCAATGGTTGTTTGCTGCCATGGGATTCGAATGATGCAGCCTACATGGCCATGCACGTGAGTGCCGGGAAGAGAGGCATGGGTGAGATGGCCGTTCACGTGAAGAAACAAGAGGAAGCAAAGATTGTCTAACCACTCTACCTATAAATAGGGCTATGGTGTTTTGTTGAAGGGGAATCCGATATCCCACACCTCTCCATCCCACACACCTCTTCTATTCTTCTTTCATTTCTAGTTTTAGTTTTATTTCTTCTTCTTTATTTTTGGTTAGTACTCTAATTATGAGTAGCTAAATTTCTATCTAGGATTAGGGAGGAAATCCTACTATGTGTGCTATAATGTTTTGATTATTTTTTATAATAATTCTCTTGGTCCTTATTCTTGATTCGTAACGATAATGATTTTCTTCATGTGTCCTATAATGCTCGATAATTGATTTATATATTCTATGTTAGAGACTAGCATTTTATTGTGAAGAAGATTGTTAATTATTTGAGAAAAATAATTGTTTGAAAAGATTTATTTTCCGAGACGTATTATTTGTCCTAAATCGTCTTGAGTAATTTTGGGAGAATGTTTTAGGGAATAGTTATAATCATTTAGTATGTGTAGTAGTGATGGAATCTTGACATCCTAGACTCTTTTAATTGAACACAGGAATCATTTTTAGCATTTCCATTATTTTATAAGTTTTATAAAAATCACCATCTTTTTGTCTAAAATCGAATCTTTTAAAAAGTCCGAGAATCAAACCCTATACTTACCACTTGTAAAACTGCATCATTAATCAGTCTCCATAGTGATGCAAAGAAGATTATGGATTACTTAGAAAATAAAAATAACAGTCTAGATTGGTTCAATAGCACAATTTTAGATGACTGTTATATGCTTTTAAAGTCTTTTTCCTTTTCAAAAACTAGTCATCTCAGTAGAGATTTAAATTCTGTTGCTGACAAATTAGCAAAACATTGTAGAAGAACAAACTCTTATAATGAGTGGTGGGGAATTGTTCCTGATTTCCTATCACAATATTTATAAGTTTATCTCTTAATATAATTTCTTTTCTTAGCAAAAAAAAAATATTTATACAATTCTGAACTATAGCTCTTACCCTCATTATGAGGTAAACATAAATTTGTATTTATTTCCTTATGGAATTAATGTTGCATGAAACCTCCTGGATTTAATTGTGCATGAAACCTCCTGGATTTAATTCTGCATGAAACCTCCCAGAATTAATACTGCATGCATTAATTCTGCATATAACTCCCTGGATTCCTATTGATTTTCCTTGCATGCCTCCTGGCATTAATCTACCCTGTATGGGGATTCGAGTGAAAGAATCGTGTTTTATCATTGAGAAAGGTGTGAAAGAAATTTGCATGAAATTCCATGCAAAAATCAGCGAAGAACATGAAAGCAAAAATTTATGTGTTCGAGAAACTTTTATGTGCACTTGGAGTAGCAACATGATCGTGTTCGAGGTCCGTGGATAACAACGTGATCGAGTTCGAGGTTCGTGGAGATGAAGATTTCTTAGACCCTTCAATATTTAGCCTTGCATCACTTCGAAAGCACCTAAAGCCTCACCTTGCACGTGAGCACATAAGTCTTGCTTTTATCGCAAGCATAAAATCTCGTCTTGCACGCGAGTATGAAAGACTTGCACCTTGGCAAGCATAAAGTCTCGTCTCAACCACGAGCCCAATGCCCGATATTGGTCCAAAGACTCGTACTCAACACAAGCAACAGCCAGCATGCCCGAGAATCAAGCGCTAGACTTGTTACGTTGCGAGCAAAAAGCCTTGCCCCAGCCGCAAGCACACACTACATTCTACTCAAGTCTCGACTAGCTATCGAGCATCACAAGTCCACCACGTGGCAAAAAAGTCTCGCCTAGCACGTGAGCAAATTTTATTGCAGGTTATCACAATTGGGGGTGTCTTTGTAATGTCTCTACTCACGCTTGGGGGCGACTGGCGAGTTACGTCATCGACGATCGACGCGAAGGAAAAACAAAATTTTTAACCCCTAACAAGTTGGAGGTTAAGAGGGGGCGATATTTTTACCGTGTATAAAATACACGGGAGGTCCGCAAATCAATACAGGGCGGCATGCATGGTAGATTAATGCCAGGAGGCATGCAAGGCAAATCAATAGGCATGCAGGGAGTTATACGCAGAATTAATGCATGCAGTATTAATTCTGGGAGGTTTCGTGCAGAATTAATTTCGGGAGGTTTCATGCACAATTAAATCTAGGAGGTTTCATGCAACATTAATTCCATGAGGAAATAAATACAAATTTATATTTACCTCATAATGAGGGTAAGAGTTATAGTTCAGAATTGTATAAATATAGAGAAATGTAATTCTGATAGGGAGAGGAAAAAATGGAGAGGCTAGCTAACACATAAAAAATTGATTGTGATTCTACATATCAATCAAAACATCACTCCCCAAGGGGATTCATCCGTGGACGTAGGCACATCTTGCCGAACCACGTAAAAACCTGCGTCTCTTTATTTGCTCTTCAATTCATCTCCTAACCCTAAAAACACACCAAATCATCAATTACATCGTGTTTCGTGCCCAAAAGTAATTTTGGGTACAAACATTCATCACAGAGAATCGCCATTTTTTGGTTGCTCCCGAAAATTCGGAGAAGAGAGAGACGTGGAAGTTAAATATTCACAAGGATTAATATGAGCTGCCATATGATATGAGAATACTCGCTTAACGCACGTTACTCACCCAAGTGAGTTTTGCTAAATAACCAATTTTCTCTTCTTCATAATTGCCTTAGACTCTAATGAAATTTTCAATTAGAGCTACATTTTCACTGTTCTTTATGCAAGCTTGCCAATTTTGTAAATTTGTCAATAGGCTGGAAGACCGGCAGGAAAGAAAAGAAACAGAAAAAAAGGAGTAACAAAGCTACTGGATTTCGTTATATCTCTTGGCTATAATCCTAAAATTACAGTGAATTTTCTCTTTGACCAATAAAAAAAAATCCTAAAATTACGTTCACTTTAATTCCAAAGTAAAATTCATATATGTCGTGTCATTGGATAACTCTTTGACCACATAGTAGCACTATTGACTATAGGTGTGCCCCATTGAGAGCAATTGTCAGGTTTTAATTTCTATGTTCAAGCCCTGTAGAGAGCCTGGATATTTAAAATTGGTTACAACAGTTTCCTCCATTTCAACCGGAAACTATTTTGTTCTCAGTGGTTCTTCTTTTTGTATACTTGAGGTTCTTTCATCTTTTTAGATCAGAAATGATACATGCACCGTGGGTATGCACCGCCGTGTGCACCGTGACGAAATTGAACGGCTGTTAGGGAAAGTTGCGGTGATTAGCGGGGGTGGGGGCCATTGGTGGGGTTTTTTTTTTTCTTTGTCTCATACTCTCTCCGCGGTACAGTTAACGGTTCACCTTTTCGGTGCATTAAACATTTTTGTTTTTAGATAGAATTGAACATCCAGACACTATGTATAGGTTTTGGGATTTATATGGTGGTAAACCGTAAAGCTAACATTGTTGCACCTACTTTTCATGATGCCACTCACCAAACTTGCATGTAGGATCCAACAAGGTTTCTATGCTTGTTTCTCATACAATTTTTTTCTAAAACTGCACTTTTCCATCTAAAAAATGATGTTTAAATCTGAACTTAAGAAGTTATGATACACCTAAAGAGCACAAGTTTTCCAGAGTTCTCCAAAAAGGTGTAAACTTTTCAGTCAGGCAAAATACTCAGAAGTGAAAGCATTACAAACTAGTTGCACCAAATTGATTAATTTACCATTGAAAACAATGAAATCAGGATTCTCTCCGCCTTAATCCTGTAAGTCAAGAAATCAGTCGGTTTTGATTAGGCCCGATATCAAATTATGCAAGTTATAGTTATATCAGAGAAACATGAGACAAGGTAACATCAGTCGCAAGTTTTCTCTTCATATATCAGAGAAAAAACTAGAAACAATCGTTCCACTCATTTTTAAAGTTCTTTTCCTTCCTGGAAGGTACCAAAAATAGTACAAGTTCAGCCCTTAATTAAATGCCCGGACCAGGAAAAAAAAACATACACAATACCAAATCTAGTAAATTATCTAGCTAATGCTTCCGACATTGGAGGAGACCGATAAACGAAATAAAAATCGGAGAAGAGGGAGCGGTCCATAGATTTCAGTGTTTTATTGTCAGTTCAGCTCGTAAATGCAGGATTCCGTTGATGAAGTAAAGACTGTCGTCAGCCATGAAGTACGTCCATGGGATTGCAAACAGGTTTCTATATCCAACTGCTTTTCCACCTGTGAATGTATAATTTCCTTTGTACTTGCTGACGTACTCTTCTGATGGTTTTGATCTAGCTGCAAATTCATAGTCCACGGCGAAACTGACTGATCCTTTCTCTTGCATTCCTAGAAAGAGGCCGAAACAGTGGAACGAGCTCTGTTGGTCCATGTTGCAGTGAGCTGAGAGAAAGAAACCTTGTCCACCGAGATGGAATGCTTGTGAGTAGACTCGGCCAGATGGGAACAGGTTTACACACTCTTCAAGCTTAAGATCCAAATAAACCACACACTGCTGACGTGGAAGCTAGAATTCCACCACTTTCACAGGCCTGTATTTGTATGCTCGTTCAACAAAACGACGATTTGTGACTGCAGATTCCTCAGCGGCTAGGGTTCGTTGTCTATGTGGAGCTTCTGCCTTGAAAAAGAGAGCCTCAAGGACAACCTTGGATGTGAGATCATGATCAAAGTCATTGCAAGTAAGAACCTTCTTGAGCTTGCGACAGGTCATGTAAGGGAAACGAATCAGGCGACCAAGACGCGAACCAAGAACCTCACGCCTATCCTCTATCTTTGGGTAATGCATTTTTGCCCACTTGAGCACAAAATCATAAACAGCATCTTCGGATGCAACCTGGAGATCATCACTGGACAACACTGCCTCAAGCCCAGCCAAGGGTAAGTTCAGCACCTCCTCCGAGAACCTACTTAGATTTGAAAGAAAAGAGAAGCGCATCAAATTATGTGTTTGTTGTTTGAGACCATAATGTACCCAAATCCCAATATAAAGGATGGTACTAGAAAACAGATAATGTAATCAATACATTTTAACTGAAGAAGAAAAGACAAATCTCATAAGCTCTTTGCTAGGACTGAACAGTTGATCCAGTTAAGGTGTGGCATGCAGGTAAGGAAAAAACTCACTTGGTAACATCTTTGTATCGTGCAGCAAGGTATTGCTTAGCTGCATCCGTCAATGGCTGGACTTCCTCAGCCATTAAAACACTGGAAGGAAGCTCTAGATAAAGCAATGCAGAATCTGGTGTCATGGGCGTGTTAAGCAAAAGCCGGCTGCAATACCTCATGCACGAGGCAACCTCAAACTTTCAGCAGCCATGAGCACATCCAATAAACCCGTATCTGTGGTAACTGATAACGTGTTGCTGTACATAAAATTTAGGAGGGCCATGAGAGCAGCTTCCTCTGTCCAAAAGGAAACAAAAGAAGGGGATCATGAGATTCATAATCTGTGCAAAATATCATATTATCATGGACGTAAATAATCTGTGAAAAATGTTATATCTAATTTCTAAAAGAATAAAATACATAGCAAAGCTTTAGTGTCATTGGAACCTGCAAGTGCTTCACCGTCCGTTCGAACTCAAATTGTACACAAACCATACAACTACAAAAATGTTAAAGATACAGCGTCTACAGCTAGTTATCTTACAAGTTTACAAGAGCGGCAATCTTGTGTATAAACTGCAATAAAACAAACAGAGAAGAATAGAAACACAAACCCAATTAAAAGAAATCAAAGTTATATCTATTTTCTGCTTCCTCTCTTTTAACACAAAAACTTGAAAGATGATTTCACAATGCAGTAGAATGATAATTAGGTTTCTCCCTTATTTCTAATCTTATAGATGTTAGATGCCTCTTCATTGAAACTATGTGATGTTTCATAGATATTCTTCAAGGGATGCTAAACAGGAATCCTAGCTTATTTGGTTGCATGGATATTCCCTGTGAAAGGTTCTCATGCCTGTTAGTTTGGAAGTGAAACTTCCGTGAAACTAACTTTAATACCTGGACCAAAATCATATAAGGCCCAAATAATAACCCACCTCCCAAATCCATTAGGCACTTAACGTAGTATTTTTTCATTCATATTTACATATATATAAAAAGCCTTAGAAGGTCATATTACATTATGTTGGTGGGTAGCCTGGCAACAAGCTGGGCACCAACACCCTTTTGGATTGCTAACCCTATTCTGTAAAAAAGAGTTCCTCCTATCTTATAATTTGCATCATTGTTGGTGATGCAATTCTTCAACCTCTTCAACAAAATTATGGTTTCCTCGCCCAACTCCCCTAAAGTTGTAAAGGCTAAAACAGCAAATCCATACCCGTGAGTTGCGCACTTATCTAGGTATTTAATACTTTTACGCGTTGAGGCCCTCGATATGGCCTGACCGGGTATAAATGTACGAACTCCCCCACCAGTGAGCGGTGAAACAACGGTAACATCAAAACAAACATCCTGACCATTTTCCCAACCATGAACAAGTATATCCGCCGGTCTCAAGGGAGTATCGTTGTCTGATAATAAACCAAGCTCTACCTCCTTCCTGACATGTACACTTGCCTTGTAACAAATGTCAGCGAATACATCCCTTGCAAGGTCATGGCGGAATTTGTTGCCCACATCATTAGCGCATTGCAGGGCATGGTCTCCGAAAATATCCATCTTTTTGTTGCAACTTGAGCATGTACTATCTTCCCCGAAAAGAGGTATTCCCAATCTATAACTTAACACCGACCTAAATTGCCTCGGTCCTATACTTTGATTTAAACCGCCAATGGGAATCGCCTTAAGAAAATCCAAAGCATGTGGCACCCTGTTGCTTTGCCATAAAACTGAATCTCGACCGGACATAGAGAAGTGTGACGGAATCTGCTTCTTCACAACATCAAAATATAACACTGCCAACGAACGCATTGGATGTGGGGAAATATTATTTATGTTAAGGTAGAAGTATTCAATCCACATACCTCTAGGAAATTATTCAAAGCTCGCTTGAATCATGCGCTTGGCACATCATCAGAGGAAACCTTTAGCATTTTCTCTTGTAAGCCCCTAGCCTGAAAACATGATGCGATATAACAAAAATGGCTAGTATCCTCCATTGTGTAGACACCGAGACCCCCATCTTTCATTGGCAAGGTGGAGAGACGTTGTTGAAGTGGTCCAAAGCCAGCGCCATCTCCTGTGACAATGTGTCTCAAAAAGAGCATCAAACGTTGATCAAACAAGGATTTAGCTTGAAGCAGTGCCAAGGGGCTGGCAGTCCTCATAGAAAAATATAATATTGACACCCCAGCGCAGCTGCGTAACAGAAGAAGCTCGCATTGAGGATCTTGTAGTTTCTTCACAATGTCCATTAGATGAATTGTTTTGTCTTCTCTAGCTTGTATTAAATCGCTGCTGAACTTAAGATCTAGGCTAACCGGGCCGCCCAGCAATTTCACCCCTCTAGAGGGCCTACCGATGTCCGATGGAAACACGTTATCTGCTAAACTCCTTTGGTCAACAATAGGCCAAAAAATCTCCGTCTTCTTGATGTTAAGATGAAGCCCTCTACTGCCGCCTTCCGACTGAATAATGCTTAAAGCCTTCGACACCTCCAGCGTATCTCCTACCAAAGTTCCATCATCTAAGTACCATGCTTGCAGGTCAAGCTTGCATTGCGAAGCAATCATACAAACCATCGGATGTAACGCTAGAGCAAATAATAACGGTCCCAAAGGATCCCCTTGTTGAACCCCCAATGCCGAAGATAAATTGAATTCATTATAATAAAGCCTTGCTGGCTTAGCATAACAAAACTCAACCCACCTCGCGATACCTGGGCATTTGCTCCGCACCTCCCTGATCATTGTGCTCCTGTCAACTAAATTAAATGCGTTGGTGAAATCAACCAACAACATGGTCATATTCCCCTGTCTCTCTTTCAACTCGAGTAACCTATTGGCCGAGTGCAGAATTGCTTCTCCTCCGCCGGGGATACCCACTCAGAATTGATGATTACCCAAGTAGACAGCCATTTCCTTACTCACCGCAGACATCGCCAACAATATTTGAAGACATAAGAGAATAGAAGGCTGGAAGACAAGGAAAATAACATGCCAAACAATAACCAGATCCTCCTAATCAACACAGCAAAACCAAATCAACAAAAAGAAAATCCATTTCTAATCAGCCGATTAAAAAACCCTTTCAATTCAACTTGTTTTCAAAAAATCATTGTTATCAAAATCAAAACCCTTTGCTGCAACATCAATTGAAATCTTCTTGTTCTTCTCTATCTTCATACATGAACTCCAATACAACAATGAATGGAGCAGAAAATGAATAATTGAGATGTTTTTGTTTGTTTGTTACTTTTTTTTTAACTTAATAAGTGTGTTAATAATCCATGTAAATGTTCTATGATCTATACTTTACAAGAGCACAATTCAATATAGGAAGACATAAGAGAACAGAAGGCAGGAAGACAAGGAAAAGAACATGACAAACAATAACCAGATCATGAAAATCCTAATCAACACACCAAAACCAAATCAACATAAAGAAAACCCGTTTCTGCAACATCAATTACATACCCCTATATTCTTCTTCGTCTTTATCTTCATACATAAACTCTAATACAACCATGATTGAAGCAGAAAATGAAAAGTGAGACGAGAATCACGAGATTAGGAAAGAGGTGTTTCTTTTTCTTTTTTTTCCGGGAAACTTGATAAGTCTTAGTAGAACAATTTGACAAGTCTTAGTAGAACAATTGATGTTGAATTGTGCTCTCTTTGACCACATAGTAGAAAAATTGACTATAGGTGTGCCCCCTTAATGAGTCCAAATTTGTGCACCCTCCAAAACCGGGGTGCACATTCCGGCTCCTCCTATTAGTGATATTTTCGGTTACAAAACCAGTTGATTTAGGATTTAATTTCGAATAAATATATTTTCACTAAATAATACATTCTCTTTCTGCCATATTATTCTCTCTCACAGTAAAATTCATGTTGAGGTCTTCTTCATCGAGTTCTTGAAAGACTAATCTAAGATTCGTAAAAGAAATCTTTTGATCATCTTTACACTCTAAAACCTCAAATACATAGCTTAATTAATTATTGATTTTCCTAACTTATTTATTTAAAATACAGATTGACAAGACCTAGGTTGTTTTTGGTTTTCCTTATTTTTAGAACATTGATTTACAGAGACAATAAATCAAACAAAGGATAAAACTTGATTTACAACTCCTCCATTAACACATTTTCCTTCTTCTCTCTCCCATCTCTTCTTAACAACATTTTTTTTTCTGGAATATGGATTTTGTTCCCGTGAATTAAACAAGAATCAAAATTGATTTTTATTTAATCTCACAAAATCATCTTGTCAGCAAAGCTAATCAGTTACTCACAGAAGATTCTAAGAAGTCTCCACAAATACAGGAAGTTGTTTGATGAACCAAGACTGAGTTCAGTCTTCAACAGATGTTTCCGAGTATAACTAGGATCTACCGTGTATTTCTCTTTACAGTTTTGACCATTGTATCTATCCTTTGATATAAATAAGAGAACTAAATCTCCACGTCTCTTGTGGAATATATTCACCTAAAATACCTTTTCTCTTGGTATCAGCCATTAATCCAAGCTTCCGCAATCAAAACCCAGCAACCAAAAAAAAAACCTGCAAAAAAAAAACCTAATCAAAAATGGCAGACAACACCAACACTCTTCCTTAGGTTCAAATTCATCACCTGGTGACTCTTAAACACACTAAAACTAATCACTTGCTTTGGAAGGCTCAGCTTCGACCTATTCTAAAGGGGTATGATCTCACAGGCTTTGTTGATGGATCAAAAGTCAAGCCTGCTAGAACACTTCCTAACAGTGAAGCCGTTAATCCTATTTTCACTACATTTGAATCCCAAGATTCATTAATCGTTGGATGGCTCAACTCCACACTCACACCTGAAGTACTAAGCACCGTGTCAGAGCTCACTACAGCTAAAGAAGTTTGGGACAAATTGGAGGCTGAATATGCTTCAAAGACTTTCGCTCACTATAGTTGCCTTAAGAAACAACTCCACTGCATGAACAAAGGTAACAAGTCATTGAAAGCTTATCTCAATGATGCTAAGAAATTATTCGACCAGCTTGCAGAATCTGGGTACACTGTCACTTCTGAAGAAAAGAAGCAGTGTATTAGCAATGGCCTAAATCAAATGTATGACCCCATTGTCACTGCTCTTAGCACTTTCGAAGGGATGGATATCCAAATCTTTACTTCTCATCTTATTTCTTTTGAGATGCGTGTTGAACAGCAGCTTTCCCAAATACAAGAACCTGTTGCAAACTATGTTACCTCCAGCTCGGGTGGATCTGGCAGGAATGATCAACGAAGGTTTAACAATCAACACAGAGGACCAAACCCTCCAAACAACAACAACAACCGTCGCCCAAACCAACAACAAAGAGGTCCATCAAATGGAGATATCTTTTGTCAGATATGCAAAAAGAGAAACCACACTGCAGATCGTTGTTGGTTTCTCTATGAGAAAGTCAGTGCCAATCAGCAAAAAACACCAGCATCTTATATTGCGCTGCCAAGAGGGCCAGCTGAACAGCAGTGGGTGACTGACTCTGGTGCTACTCACCATTTGACTGCTGATGTTAGGAACTTGTGCATCCTTCATGAGTATGAAGGAACAAATCAAGTTCGTGTTGGTAATGGTAATTCTTTACATATTGCGCATATTGGTAACACTACATTTACTTATAATGCGCGATGTTTTCATTTGAATAATGTATACCATGTACCCAAAATAAAAACAAATATGCTCTCAGTTTATCAATTATGTAAGGATAACAATGTATATTTTGAGTTTCACACCAAGTTTTTTGTTGTGAAGGACAAGTGCACGGGAGCAACACTGCTAAAGGGGAGGAATGAGAATGGGCTTTACATTTTCGATGGTGTAGGAGACATAACGCATTCGGTATCTCCAACATCTTTTCTTTCTGCCAGTTTACTTGTGTGGCACCAGAGGCTTGGCCATCTTATGCTAAGCACGGTTTCGAAAGTTATCAATAATTTTTCCCTTCCTGTTATGAATAAGAAGTTTGAATTCTGTCACTCTTGTCATCTTAGAAAGAGCAAGAAACTTCCTTTTTCTCGTAGTACAACAGTTTTTGATACACCTTTAAGTTTAGTTGTTTCTGATATTTGGGTCTCTCCACAACTTTCACGAAATGGTTTTCGTTATTACATGTTGTTAATGGATGTTTATTCTCATTATACGTGGGTTTTTCCGTTGGTCAAAAGATCTGATGCATTAAATGTTTTCATTCTGTTTCACAAACAAGTTGAAAACTTGACCAATCATAAAATAAAGGTGTTCCAATCTGACAATGCTCTAGAGTATAAGAAATTCACTTCATATCTCAACAATTCAGGTATCCAGCATAGATTTTCATGCCCACACACCTCACCTCAAAATGGTCTAGCAGAACGGCGCATTAGGCACGTAACTGAAAGTTGTGTATCTCTTCTGTTTCATGCTCATCTTCCAAAAGAGTTTTGGTCTGAAGCATTTGCTACTGCCTGTTATCTTATTAATAGGGTTCCAAAATATTCCACTGAAACAAAAACTCCTTTAGAGTTACTATATAATAAGCATCCAGATTACAATTTCTTGCGTGTATTTGGGTGTCTGGCTTATCCATGTCTTCGTCCATACAATGCGAATAAGCTGGAACCAAGGTCTTTGCCGTGTATGTTTCTAGGGTATAGTCATGCTCATAAAGGATATGTTTGTCTCCATCAACCAACAAACCGTTATTATATCTCACTTCATGTAAGATTCGAAGAAAGAACATTCTCATTCTCTCCTCCTCAATAGAAGCCTCCTGAGCTTTGTCACGCCACTAATTATATAAGCATGGATATTATTGGTTCGTCAGTTTTCCGCTCAGATCAACCGGCACCTATCCTACATCATCAAGTTGCTGAACCAGTTCTAAAGCTTCCCAACTCGCCTGTGCAAACTCCACTGCAGTATTCCAATGCAGCAACAGAAGTCTCTTCACCTGCGCAAACTCCAATTGTGTCTCCAGTGCAGTCTTCCAATGGAGCAACAGATGACTCTTCACCTGCACTCTCGTCTGCATCAGCACCTGCTGAGGTTCAAAAGCATTATCAGACCCCAATGCCAGGTCACTCAATGATAACACGAGGAAAAGCTGGCATCACAAAGCCTGTCCAAAAGCTAACGCTCACAGCAACAAAGCACCCATTGGTAGATGATGACTTTATGGAACCGACACGTTATTCTCAGGCTTGTAAACTTCCATGGTGGAGAGATGCTATGGATGTTCAAATCAACGCATTAATACGTAATAGTACATACTCGCTGGTTAAGTATGAAAATGGGATGAATGTTGTTGGCTCCAAATGGGTTTTTCGTGTTAAGCACAAGCCTGATGGCACTATTGATCGTTGTAAAGCTCGACTGGTCGCGAAGGGGTTTAACCAACAACATGGCATTGACTATGAGGAGACCTTTTCTCCGGTTATCAAACCTTGCACAATCCGGTTGGTTCTTTCGATTGCAGTCATGAACCAATGGACGTTGCGTCAATTGGATGTCGAAAATTCTTTTCTCCATGGAGTTTTAGAAGAAGATGTGTACATGAAGCAACCTCCGGGCTATGTTGATCCAAATTACCCAAATCATGTATGCAAGCTACATAAGTCTCTATATGGACTTAAACAAGCTCCGAGAGCTTGGTTTTATAAGCTCAGTAGCCATCTAGTTCAACTTGGATTCACTGCCTCCGTTGCTGATTCTTCTCTGTTCGTGAAGAAAAATGACATCTCCACCACTTACGTATTAATTTATGTTGATGACATAATAGTCACAGGTTCGGACTCTAAACTCATTGATCAACTTGTTTCTGATTTGGGTGTTGCTTTTGCATTCAAAGACATGGGTGCATTTTCTTATTTTTTGGGAGTAGAAGTTTTAAAACAAGGCTCCAATCTAGAGCTATTTCAACGGAAATACATTGCTGATTTGCTGCTTAAGAGTAACCTTGATGGCATCAAACCAGTTTCAACACCTTTGGGATTGAACGTTAAGGTATGTAAGCAGGGAAGTGAAAGGTTTATGGACGAGAATCTATATAGAAGTGTGGTGGGAGCGATGCAGTATTTGCATATTACACGTCCTGATATATATGTAGTTGTCAATAAGGCATGTCACTATATGCACGAGCCCTATGTTGAGCACTGGGAGTTAGTGAAGCGTATCTTGAGATATCTAAAACACACAATTGATTATGGGTTGTTCTTTAAACCTCATAAAGATTACTCTCTTCATGCTTACTCAGACGCTGATTGGGCTGGCAGTTTGGATGACCGTCGATGTAAAAGTGGCTATTGCATATATTTTGGAGGCAATCTAATTTCTTGGAGTGCCAAGAAGCAGAAAACTGTGTCAAAATTGAGTACAGAGGCAGAATACCGTGGTGTTGCTATAGATACTTCAGAGCTGATTTGGATACAATCATTAATCGATGAATTAGGTGTTGAACTTTCCTCGTCTCCCTCCTTATGGTGTGACAACCTAGGTGCAACATATTTAATAGCTAATCCTGTCTTTCATGCACGCACGAATCACATCGAAATAGATTATCACTTTGTTCGTGAAAGGGTGGCGCGTCGACAACTAAATGTGAAGTTCATTAGTTCCAAAGATCAGTTAGCTGATGTATTCACTAAAGGTTTATCATCACTCCGATTCCAGAATATTAGAGACAAGTTGAACATCCGTCAACTCCGGTTCAACTTGAGGGAAGGTGTCAGCAAATCTAATCAGTTACTCACAGAAGATTCTAAGAAGTCTCCACAAATACAGGAAGTTGTTTAATGAACCAAAACTGACTCCAGTCTTCAACAGATGTTTCCGAGTATAACTAGGATCTACCGTGTATTTCTCTTTACAGTTTTGACCATTGTAGCTATCCTTTGATATAAATAAGAGAACTAAATCTCCACGTCACTTGTGGAAGATATTCACCAAAAATACCTTTTCTCTCATCTAATTTTAATAGATATGTACAAATTAGATTGATTTTAATAGATTAATCCGGGATAATATATGTTCACCATATTTTGACAGCATCAACAACAATGAAAATGTATGAATATTAATAATAATCTCCTCAAATGGGTGTGATTCCGACAGGTAAAAAAAATATGGAGTCGTGATTCCATGGAATGGGCATGCACTTAATCTCCTCAAAGGTTTGGATGTTCAACAGGTATATGTTTCCCTAGTCTCTATTTTCTTTAGGGTATTCACAATTGTTAGAAACTTCACATCAGTAAACAACGATCTATCTGTTTACACTATACGGTTCAAATTTCTTTGTCCAACTTAAAATTTCTTACAAGAGGCTAAATTGAAACAAAAGAAAATCTGCAACGTATTAAGAAAGATCTTCTGTTAAGAAGAGATGAAAAAAAAGGCATTAATTAATAATTGAGGTGTCGTTGGAAGAGAAGCGAGAACAATTCGATAAAGAGAAGTATTTTAATGGAAGTCCAAAAAAATAAAACTGTGACAGCCTTTTAATTCACAAAAGAAAAAGAAAAATGACAAATCAGGAAACCACACATAGGAGACGTGGAACAATCATGGAAGCAGGAATGTGCACCCCGGTTTTACAGGGGTGTACAAATTTGCACTCCCCCTTGATAGTAGGGGTGCAAATTTTACCTGGCAGCACAAGGCCCTGTACCATGGCAGCCCATGGGTGCCCTTTGCCCTTTACGGACTTGCCCTATCTAACCCATTTAAATATGAGGGCAGGCGCATGTCACCAGTAAAATTTCCTTGCCCGGCCCAATACCTGTCCTATTAGCCCGTCATTATTACCCGTCCTGTTAGCCCGTCCATATTACTCATTTACCTAGCCGAAATGGGTGTTTTCATTTTTTTCAACCAAGAATATACTCGGTATAGACACTTGATACTGTCAATCCCCGTTGTTATAATATGCATTTTCCAACTTTTATTTCATATGATTTAGAAATGCTAACCATATAGAGAAAATCTTAGACAAAATATATGGCATTTTCCTATCTACTGTGTGCATCTTTGTGTTTGTTAACTTTTTTTAAGTCATTAAAGGAGTTTTTTTTTCCTTAAAAGTTTTGGTTATTTGAATGAACTAATTTGATTGGAACATCTTGAATATGACTGAACCTCATTGAATTGCTCATGGCTTGTGTATTATTACTTTCATTTTATGTTTAAAATATAGTATGTATTTGTAATATTCAAGGTCTGTCGGCCCTGCCTGCCCGAGCCCAAATAACATAACAGGCTTGGGCAGGCCACGTGTAATTTATGTAGATAAATAGCCCTGTCCGCCCGACCCTTTTAGTTTGTTAGGTAAGAGATGCACTTGCCCGCCCTATCCCGTCCCATTTATTTAGGCCAGGCTGCCCCGTCCCAATTTACACCCTACTTGATAGTAATTATCGGTCTTAAATTTCAATGTTTAACCAATTTCTATGTGTAACTTCAGTAGAGAGCTTGGGTATTTAAAATTGGTTAAAACGGTTTCCTCCATCATTTCGACCAGGCACTATGTGTTCTTTTATCTTTTAAGATTGAATTAAACATGGACACACTTGTGTATGTATAAGTTCTGGGATTTATATTTATTTATTTTTCATAAAAGAGGATAACCTCAGAAATTATATTGGATAAGCCGGTTTTTCAAGATTACAACAAAGTCATACAAATTGTAGCATCTCCACCAATTCTTGCCTATTAACTCCATCTTTTCAGATCTAAAACCAATTTCAGAAAACCAAACATATAGGGTCAGATTGAGTTTGAATACTAAACCAATATGTATCATTGCACAAGGCAGTGACTGGATCGAATCCAACCCAATGTTCCTCAGAATATGTATATAACATGAACTGGAATTTTTAAGGTTTAGATTGCCTAATGCAATCAGGATAACAGTGACCCAACTAGCAGTAACAGTAGCATTAACCAAATAGAAATCGAAGTGTCTTGAGCAACAATAGTAACCAAAGTGTCTTGTGTAACGGTGATAATCTGAATCGGTGTTTAAGAGTCTGGAACGGAATGAATCAGGCTGTCTCGGCATTGAAGATGTGGTAAAAGTTGTAGACTTTGATGAACTTGACGGTGATCTTGATGAAAGCGTTGTTGGTGTCTTGGTTTCCATTTCTTGGGTTGTTGATATGCTTATACCTTCTGGTGAAATAACAATCTTGATCCGAATCTTCTTAACAACACCAATGAGGCTGAGGCAGACATACATCAAAATATACACAACCCAAAGATTTACATATAGAGTAAGAGAAGATAAAAACTTTGAAATAAAATAGCAACCATGTCCAGAAAACAAATTGACATCCAATAAAAAGTAGATCTGTTAAGCACCCTAGTACAACATCAAAACTAACAGAGGGACTATTACAACAAAAACTAGAATATAAAGCAGACAATAAAATTGATCTTCAAAACACCGGAGATGAAACCAGAGCTTCATTTCATGATGCCTTCATTGTTGCACCTTCATTTCATGATGCCTGCCACTCACCAAAGTTACATGTAGGATCCAACAAGGTTTCTATGCTTGTTTCATACAAATTCTTTCTAAAACTAGACTTTTTCAATCTAAAAAATGATTTTGTTACATGATGTTTGAATCGAACTTAATAACACAAGTTTCCAGAGTCCCGTAAAGGTGTAAACTCTTCAGTCTTCTTGCAAAATATTCAGAAGTGAAAGCCTTCTCTGCCTTAATCCTTCAATTTAAGAAATCAGGATTTTGAAACAGTTCTTGGACTTAGGCCCGGTACCAAATCATATCGGAGAAACATGAGACAAGGTAACATCAGTCGCAAGTTCTCTTCATATATCAGAGAAAAAACTAGAAACAATCGTTCCACTCATTTTTACAGTTATTTTCCTTCCTGGCAGGTACCCAAAATAGTACAAGTTCAGCCCTTAATTAGATGCCCGGACCAGGAAAGAAAAACATACACATACCGAATCTAGTAAATTATCTAGCTAATGCTTCCGACATTGGAGGAGACCGATAAACGAAATAAAAATCGGAGAAGAGGGAGCACTCCAAAGATTCAGTGTTTTATTGTCAGTTCAGCTCGTAAATGCAGGATTCCGTTGATGAAGTAAAGACTGTCGTCAGCCATGAAGTTCGTCCATGGGATTGCAAACAGGTTTCTATATCCAACCGCTTTTCCGCTTTGTGAATGTATAATTTCCTTTGTACTTTGCCGACATACTCTTGATGGTTTTGATCTAGCTGCAAATTCATAGTCCACGGCGAAACCGATCGATCCCTTCTCTTGCATTCCTAGAAAGAGGCCGAAACAGTGGAACGAGCTCTGTTGGTCCATGTTGCAGTGAGTGAGAGAAAGAAACCTTGTCCACCGAGATGGAATGCTTATGAGTAGACTCGGCCAGATGGGAACAGGTTTACACACTCTTCACGCTTAAGATCCAAATAAACCACACATTGCTGACGTGGAAGCTCGAATTCCACCACTTTCACGTGCCTGTATTTGTATGCTCGTTCAACAAAACGACGATTTGTGACTGCAGATTCCTCGGCGGCTAGGGTTCGTTGTCTATGTGGAGCTTCGCCTTGAAAAGAGAGCCTCCAGGACAACCTTGGATGTGAGATCATGATCGAAGTCATTGCAAGTAAGAACCTTCTTGAGCTTGCGACAGGTCATGTAAGGGAAACGAATCAGGCGACCAAGACGCGAACCAAGAACCTCACGCCTATCCTCTATCTTTGGGTAATGCATTTTTGCCCACTTGAGCACAAAATCATAAACAACATCTTCGGATGCAACCTCGGAGATCATCACTGGACAACACCGCCTCAAGCCCACCCAAGGGTAAGTTCAAAGCACCTCCTCCGAGAACCTACTTAGATTTGAAAGAAAAGAGAAGCGCATCAAATTATGTGTTTGTTGTTTGAGACCATAATGTACCCAAATCCCAATATAAAGGATGGTACTAGAAAACAGATAATGTAATCAATACATTTTAGCGAAGAAGAAAAGACAAATCTCATAAGCTCTTTGCTAGGACCGAACATTGATCCAGTTAAGGTGTGGCATGCAGGTAAGGAAAAAACTCACTTGGTAACATCTTTGTATCGTGCAGCAAGGTATTGCTTAGCTGCATCCGTCAATGGCTGGACTGCCTCAGCCATTAAAACATGGAAGGAAGCTCTAGATACAAAGCAATGCAGAACTGGTGTCATGGGCATGTTACGTGTAAGCCGATTTGCAATACCTCATGCACGAGGCAACCTCAAACTTATCAGCAGCCATGAGCACATCCAATAAACCTGTAGAAATGTAGTAACGGATAATGTGTTGCTGTACATAAAATTTAGGAGGTCCATGAGAGCAGCTTCCTCTGTCCAAAAGAAACAATAAGAAGGGGCCGTGAGGTTCATAATCAGGCAAAAGAATGTGAAGGACGTTAATAATCTGTGAAAAATGCTATATCTAATTTCCAAAAGCACAAAATACATAGCAAAGCTTTAGTGTCATTGGAACCTGCAAGAGCTTCACTGTTAAAACTCGAATTGTACACAAACCATACAACTACAGCTAGTTACCTTACAAGTTTACAAACGCGCAATTCAATATTGAAGACATAAGATAACAGAGGGGAGGAAGACTAGGAAAAAAAAAACATCACACACAATAACCAGATCATGAAAATCCTAATCAACCCAGCAAAACCATATCAACAAAAAGGAAACTCCATTCCTAATCAGCCGGTTAAAAAACACTTTTAATTCAACTCCTTTCCAGAAAAATCACTGTTATCAAAATCAATACCCTTTGCTGCAACATCAATTAGATACCACAGAAATCTTTTTCCTCTTCTCGATCTTCATACATGAACTCCAATAAAACCATGATTGGAGATTTTCTTTTTCTGGTAACTTAATAAGTGTGTTAATAATCCGTGTAAAATGTTCTATCCATACTTTACAAGAGCACAATTCAACATAGGAAGATATCGAGAAGAAGGCGGGAAGACAAGGAAAAGAACATGACAAACAATAACCAGATCACGGAAATCCTAATCACCAAATCAACATATAGAAAACCCGTTTCTACAAAGATCAGTCACATACCCCTAAATTCTTCTTCGTCTTTATCTTCATACATAAACTCTAATACAACCATGATTGAAGCAGAAAATGAAAAGTAAGACGAGAATCACCAGATTAGGAAAGAGATGTTTTTTTTTTTTTTTTCAGGATAACTTGATAAGTTTGTTATGGTTATCAACCAAAAAAATAGGAAGTTTGTTACGGTATTAGGGTTTGTAAGGGCAAGCATGTAATTACGCCCCATTTTCTTTAGCTGTGGCCCTGTGGGCCTATTTTGTTTAAGTTCAAACTAACGGGCCAGGTTATCAAATCGGGTGATACTTTTGGGGCACTTTCACCAATACCCGCTAAGATTTTTACTTACCAGAGGCATTAATTCGCAGAGTTACATGACGTTGCTCGATTCCCTCATGCCATTCGAAAAGAGCTTGACAAAAACAAACAAACAAAATGATAAAAATTTAGAACTCAAGGCATCCTGAAAAAAATCACCTAGAGAGGAAAGATCAAATTACCTTATAAAAGAATGGACTCTTTGCAGCTAGAATCGGAGAACTAATATGCATTGTCTTAACTCTGAGCACCGTTGAACAATCCATACTCCATGATGAATCATTTCTGGGTACAGCCTCATCACCTGCAAAAGCACATAGAAACAATTTAGAGCAGCAATGAGCAGTTGACTAACTTATAAGCCTTTGCGATTTTAGGCATAATAGGAAAAAGTGAAGCAACGTCTCTTTAGAATCAAGGTTTCAAACGCTATAGTGTTCTAAGTACCCACTATATTTTCAAATTGGCTCCTAAGAGAACTAAGGTAAGGCAATCTTAAGACGGCAAAGTCCAAACGAAGATTTCAGACCCAACAACCTGTCAACCTCAATGCACCAACCGCATGTAACTTGTACACTGTGTAGCAATTGATGAATTTAACATGGAACAAGAACAACTATAAAACCAAGAACATTGCTGACAAGGAAGCTCGAATTCCACCACTTTTACAGGCCTGTATTTGTATGCTCGTTCAACAAAACGACGATTTGTGACTGCAAATTCCTCAGCGGCTAGGGTTCGTTGTCTATGTGGAGCTTCTACTTTGAAAAAGAGAGCCTCGAGGACAACCTTGGATGTAAGATCATGATCGAAGTCATTGCAAGTAAGAACCTTCTTGAGCTTGCGACAGGTGATGTAAGGGAAACGAATCAGGCGACCAAGACGCGAACCAAGAACCTCGCGCCTGTCCTCTATCTTTGGGTAATGCATCTTTGCCCACTTCAACACGAAGTCATAAACAGCATCTTCGGATGCAACCTGGAGATCATCACTGGACAACACTGCCTGAAGCCCAGCCAAGGGTAGGTTCATCACCTCCTCCGAGAACCTGCTTAGATTGGCAAAACAAGACAAGCGCATCAAATTATGTGTCTGTTGTTTGAGATCATCATGTATCCGAAACCCAATATAAGGGATGGTACTAGAAAACAGATAATGTAATCAATACATTTTAATCGAAGAACTATAGCCATATCTCATAAGCTCTTTGCTAGGACTTGAACAGTTGATCCAGTTAAGGTGTGGCATGCAAGGTAAGGAAAAACTCACTTGGTAACGTCTTTGTATCGTGCCGCAAGGTATTGCTTAGCTGCATCCGTCAACGGCTGGACTGCCTCAGCCATTAAAACACTGGAAGGAAGCTCTAGATACAAGAATGCGAGAACGGGTGTCATGGGCATGTTACGCAGAAGCCGACTGCAATACCTCATGCACGAGGCAACCTCAAACTTATCAGCAGCCATGAGCACATCCAATAAAACCGTAGCTGTGGTAACTGATAACGTGTTGCTGTACATAAAATTTAGGAGGTCCATGAGAGCAGCTTCCTCTATCCAAAAAGAAACAAAAGAAGGGGATCATGAGATTCATAATCTGTGCAAAATATCATGGACGTAAATAATCTATGAAAAATGTTATATCTAATTTCTAAAAGAATAAAATACATAGCAAAGCTTTAGTGTCATTGGAACCTGCAAGAGCTTCACCGTTCGAACTCAAATTGTACACAAACCATACAACTACAAAAATGTTAAAGATACAGCATATACAGCAAGTTATCTTACAAGTTTACAAGAGCGCAATTCAATATTTGTTGGCAATCTTACAAGTTTACAAGAGCGAAATTCAAAAATGTTAAAGATACAGCATATGCAGCTAATTAGGTTTCTCCCTTATTTTTAATCTTATAGATGTTAGATGCCTCTTCATTGAAACTATGTGATGTTTCATAGATATTCTTCAAGGGATGCTAAACAGGAATCCTATCTTATTTGGTTGCATGGATATTCCCTGTGAAAGGTTCTCATGCCTGTTAGTTTGGAAGTGAAACTTCCGTGAAACTAACTTTAATACCTGGACCAAAATCATATAAGGCCCAAATAATAACCCACCTCCCAAATCCATTAGGCACTTAACGTAGCATTTTTTCATTCATATTTAAATTGACTTATAATATTTGAAGACATAAGAGAACAGAAGGCAGGAAGACAAGGAAAAGAACATGCCAAACAATAACCAGATCCTAATCAACACACCAAAACCAAATCAACAAAAGAAAAATCCATTTCTAATCAGCCGATTAAAAACCCTTTCAATTCAACTTCTTTTCAAAAAATCACTGTTATCAAAATCAAAACCTTTGCTGCAACATCAATTAAATACCACGGAAATCTTCTTGTTCTTCTCTATCTTCATACAGGAACTCCAATACAACAATGAATGGAGCAGAAAATGAATAATTGAGATGTTTTTATTTGTTTGTTACTTTTTTTTTAACTTAATAAGTGTGTTAATAATCCGTGTAAATGTTCTATGATCTATACTTTACAAGAGCACAATTCAATATAGGAAGACATAAGAGAACAGAAAGGAAAAGAACATGACAAACAATAACCAGATCAAACCATCTGGTGTTAGCCCAGTTGGCCAGGAGCCTGACTCTCAAACAAGAGGTCAGCGGTTCGAGTCTCCGCTCAAACACTAACAAACTAACATTAACATAACATTCTTTACCAATCAAAAAAAAAAACAATAACCAGATCATGAAAATCCTAATCAACACACCAAAAACATAAAGAAAACCCGTTTCTGCAACATCAATTACATACCCCTAAATTCTTCTTCGTCTTTATCTTCATACATAAACTCTAATACAACCATGATTGAAGCAGATAATGAAAAGTGAGACGAGAATCACGAGATTAGGAAAGAGGTGTTTCTTTTTCTTTTTTTCCAGGTAACTTGATAAGTCTTTAGTAGAACAATTTGATAAGTCTTGGTAGAACAATTGACGTTGAATTGTGCTCTCTTTGACCACATAGTAGAACAATTGACTATAGGTGTGCCCCTTTGATGAGTCCAAATTTGTGTACCCCTCCAAAACCGGGGTGCACATTCCGGCTCTTCCTATTGGTGATATTTTCGGTAACAAAACCAGTTGTTTTAGGATTTAATTTCGAATAAATATATTTTCACTAAATAATACATTCTTTCTTTGTCATATTATTCTCTCTCATAGTAAAAGTCATGTTGAGGTCTTCTTAATCGAGTTCTTGAAAGAGTAATCTAAGATTCTTAAAAGAAATCTTTTGATCATCTTTACACTCTAAAACCTCCGGACTCAAATACATAGCTTAATTAATTATTGATTTTCCTAACTTATTTATTTAAAATACAGATTGAAAAGATCCAGGTTGTTTTTGGTTTTCCTTATTTTTAGATACAACTTGATTTACAACTCCTCCATTAACACATTTTCCTTCTTCTCTCTCCCATCTCTTCTTAACAACATTTTTTTTCCGGAACATGGATTTTGTTCCCGTGAATTAAACAAGAATCAAAATGGATTTTTATTTAGTCTCACAAAATCATCTAATTTTAATAGATATGTACAAATTAGATTGATTTTAATAGATTAATCCGGGATAATATATGTTCACCATATTTTGACAGCATCAGCAACAATGAAAATGTATGAATATTAATAATAATAATCTCCTCAAATGGGTGTGATTCCGACAGGTAAAAAAAAATGGTGTCGTGATTCCATGGAATGGAATATTTCCCTCGTCTCTATTTTCTTTAGGGTATTCACAATTGTTGGAAACTTCACATCAGTAAGCAACGACCTATCTGTTTACACTATCCAGTTCCAATTTCTTTGTCCAACTAAAAATTTCTTACAAGAGGCTAAATTGAAACAAAAGAAAATCTGCAACATATTAAGAAAGATCTTCTGTTAAGAAGAGATGAAAAAAAAGGCATTAATTAATAATTGAGGTGTCGTTGGAAGAGAAGCGAGAACAAATCGAAGAAGAGAAGTCTTTTAATGGAAGTCCAAAAAAATAAAACTGTGACTGCCTTTTAATTCACAAAAGAAAAAGAAAAATAAAAATGACAAATATTGAAACCACACATAGGAGACGTGGACCAATCATGGAAGCAGGAATTACGGGGGTGTACAAATTTGCACTCCCCCTGATAGTAGGGGTGTAAATTTTACAGCGTGAGCCCAAGGCCGCACGTCCGCCCTGTCCCATGACAGCCCATGGGTGCCCGTTTCCCTTTACGGGCTTGCCCTATCTAACCCATTTAAATATGAGGGCGGGCACATGTCACAAGTAAAATTTCCTTACCCGGCCCAATACCCCCGTCATTATTACCCGTCCTGTTAGCCCGTCCATATTACTCATTTACATAGCCGAAATAGGTGTTTTCATTTTTTCAACCAAGAATATACTCGGTATAGACACTTGATACTGTCAATTCCCATTGTTATAATATGCATTTTCCAACTTTTATTTCATATGATTTAGATATGCTAACCATATAGAGAAAATCTTAGACAAAATATATGTCATTTTCCTATCTACTGTGTGCATCTTTGTGTTGTTAACTTTTTTTAAGTCATTAAAGGAGTTTTTTTTCCATAAAAGTTTTGGTTATTTGAATGAACTAATTTGATTGGAACATCTTGAATATGACTGAACCTCATTGAATTGCTCATGGCTTGTGTATTATTACTTTCATTTTATGTTTAAAATATAGTATGTATTTGTAATATTCAAGGTCTGTCGGCCCTGCCTGCCCGAGCCCAAATAACATAACAGGCTTGGGCAGGCCACGTGTAATTTATGTAGATAAATAGCCCTGTCCGCCCGACCCTTTTAGTTTGTTAGGTAAGAGATGCACTTGCCCGCCCTATCCCGTCCCATTTATTTAGGCCAGGCTGCCCCCGTCCCAATTTACACCCTACTTGATAGTAATTATCGGTCTTAAATTTCAATGTTTAACCAATTTTTATGTGTAACTTCAGTAGACATCTTGGGTATTTAAAATTGGTTAAAACGGTTTCCTCCATCATTTCGACCAGGCACTATGTGGTTCTTTTATCTTTTAAGATTGAATTAAACATGGACACACTTGTGTATGTATAAGTTTTGGGATTTATATTTATTTATTTTTCATAAAAGAGGATAACCTTAGAAATTATATTGGATAAGCCGGTTTTTCAATATTACAACAAAGTCATACAAATTGTAGCATCTCCACCAATTCTTGCCTATTAACTCCATCTTTTTAGATCTAAAACCAATTTCAGAAAACCAAACATATAGGGTCAGATTGAGTTTGAATACTAAACCAATATGTATCATTGCACAAGGCAGTGACTGGATCGAATCCAACCCAATGTTCCTCAGAATATGTATATAACATGAACTGGAATTTTTAAGGTTTAGATTGCCTAATGCAATTAGGATAACAGTGACCCAACTAGCAGTAACAGTAGCATTAACCAAATAGAAATCGAAGTGTCTTGAGCAACAATAGTAACCAAAGTGTCTTGTGTAACGGTGATAATCTGAATCGGTGTTTAAGAGTCTGGAACGGAATGAATCAGGCTGTCTCGGCATTGAAGATGTGGTAAAAGTTGTAGACTTTGATAAACTTGACGGTGATCTTGATGAAAGCGTTGTTGGTGTCTTGGTTTCCATTTCTTGGGTTGTTGATATGCTTATACCTTCTGGTGAAATAACAATCTTGATCCGAATCTTCTTAACAACACCAATGAGGCTGAGGCAGACATACATCAAAATATACACAACCCAAAGATTTACATATAGAGTAAGAGAAGATAAAAACTTTGAAATAAAATAGCAACCATGTCCAGAAAACAAATTGACATCCAATAAAAAGTAGATCTGTTAAGCACCCTAGTACAACATCAAAACTAACAGAGGGACTATTACAACAAAAACTAGAATATAAAGCAGACAATAAAATTGATCTTCAAAACACCGGAGATGAAACCGTGAGCTTCATTTCATGATGCCTTCATTGTTGCACCTTCATTTCATGATGCCTGCCACTCACCAAAGTTACATGTAGGATCCAACAAGGTTTCTATGCTTGTTTCATACAAATTCTTTCTAAAACTAGACTTTTTCAATCTAAAAAATGATTTTGTTACATGATGTTTGAATCTGAACTTAATAACACAAGTTTCCAGAGTCCCCAGAAAGGTGTAAACTCTTCAGTCTTCTTGCAAAATATTCAGAAGTGAAAGCCTTCTCTGCCTTAATCCTTCAATTTAAGAAATCAGGATTTTGAAACAGTTCTTGGACTTAGGCCCGGTACCAAATCATATCGGAGAAACATGAGACAAGGTAACATCAGACGCAAGTTCTCTTCATATATCGAGAAAAAACTAGAAACAATCGTTCCACTCATTTTTACAGTTCTTTTCCTTCCTGGCAGGTACCCAAAATAGTACAAGTTCAGCCCTTAATTAGATGCCCGGACCAGAAAGAAAACATACACATACCGAATCTAGTAAATTATCTAGCTAATGCTTCCGACATTGGAGGAGACCGATAAACGAAATAAAAATCGGAGAAGAGAGAGCACTCCAAAGATTCAGTGTTTTATTGTCGGTTCGGCTCGTAAATGCAGGATTCCGTTGATGAAGTAAAGACTGTCGTCACCATGAAGTTCGTCCATGGGATTGCAAACAGTTTCTATATCCAACTGCTTTTCCGCCTGTGAATGTATAATTTCCTTTGTACTTGCTGACGTACTCTTCTGATGGTTTTGATCTAGCTGCAAATTCATAGTCCACGTGCTTAAACCGACGATCCCTTCTCTTGCATTCCTAGAAAGAGGCCGAAACAGTGGAACGAGCTCTGTTGGTCCATGTTGCAGTGAGCTGAGAGAAAGAAACCTTGTCCACCGAGATGGAATGCTTGTGAGTAGACTCGGCCAGATGGGAACAGGTTTACACACTCTTCACGCTTAAGATCCAAATAAACCACACATTGCTGACGTGGAAGCTCGAATTCCACCACTTTCACAGGCCTGTATTTGTATGCTCGTTCAACAAAACGACGATTTGTGACTGCAGATTCCTCAGCGGCTAGGGTTCGCTGTCTATGTGGAGCTTCTGCCTTGAAAAAGAGAGCCTCCAGGACAACCTTGGATGTGAGATCATGATCAAAGTCATTGCAAGTAAGAACCTTCTTGAGTTTGCGACAGGTCATGTAAGGGAAACGAATCAGGTGACCAAGGCGTGAACCAAGAACCTCACGCCTGTCCTCTATCTTTGGGTAATGCATCTTTGCCCACTTCAACACGAAGTCATAAACAGCATCTTCGGATGCAACCTGGAGATCATCACTGGACAACACTGCCTCAAGCCCAGCCAAGGGTAAGTTCAAGACACCTCCTCCGAGAACCTACTTAGATTTGAAAGAAAAGAGAAGCGCATCAAATTATGTGTTTGTTGTTTGAGACCATAATGTACCCAAATCCCAATATAAAGGATGGTACTAGAAAACAGATAATGTAATCAATACATTTTAACTGAAGAAGAAAAGACAAATCTCATAAGCTCTTTGCTAGGACTGAACAGTTGATCCAGTTAAGGTGTGGCATGCAGGTAAGGAAAAAACTCACTTGGTAACATCTTTGTATCGTGCAGCAAGGTATTGCTTAGCTGCATCCGTCAATGGCTGGACTGCCTCAGCCATTAAAACACTGGAAGGAAGCTCTAGATACAGCAATGCAGAATCTGGTGCCATGGGCATGTTACGCAGAAGCCGACTGCAATACCTCATGCACGAGGCAACCTCAAACTTATCAGCAGCCATGAGCACATCCAATAAACCTGTAGCTGTAGTAACGGATAATGTGTTGCTGTACATAAAATTTAGGAGGTCCATGAGAGCAGCTTCCTCTGTCCAAAAGAAACAATAAGAAGGGGCCGTGAGGTTCATAATCTGTGCAAAAGAATGTGAAGGACGTTAATAATCTGTGAAAAATGCTATATCTAATTTCCAAAAGCACAAAATACATAGCAAAGCTTTAGTGTCATTGGAACCTGCAAGAGCTTCACTGTTAAAACTCGAATTGTACACAAACCATACAACTACATCTAGTTACCTTACAAGTTTACAAACGCGCAATTCAATATTGAAGACATAAGATAACAGAGGGCAGGAAGACTAGGGAAAAAAAAACATCACACACAATAACCAGATCATGAAAATCCTAATCAACCCAGCAAAACCATATCAACAAAAAGGAAACTCCATTCCTAATCAGCCGATTAAAAAACACTTTTAATTCAACTCCTTTCCAGAAAAATCACTGTTATCAGAATCAATACCCCTTTGCTGCAACATCAATTAGATACCATGAAATCTTTTTCCTCTTTCGATCTTCATACATGAACTCCAATAAAACCATGATTGGAGATTTTATTTTTCTGGTAACTTAATAAGTGTGTTAATAATCCGTGTAAAATGTTCTATCCATACTTTACAAGAGCACAATTCAACATAGGAAGATATCAGAGAACAGAAGGCAGGAAGACAAGGAAAAGAACATGACAAACAATAACCAGATCACGGAAATCCTAATCACCAAATCAACATATAGAAAACCCGTTTCTACAGCATCAGTCACATACCCCTAAATTCTTCTTCGTCTTTATCTTCATACATAAACTCTAATACAACCATGATTGAAGCAGAAAATGAAAAGTAAGACGAGAATCACCAGATTAGGAAAGAGATGTTTTTTGTTTTTTTTTTCAGGATAACTTGATAAGTTTGTTATGGTTATCGACCAAAAAAATAGGAAGTTTGTTACGGTATTAGGGTTTGTAAGGGCAAGCATGTAATTACGCCCCATTTTCTTTAGCTGTGGCCCTGTGGGCCTATTTTGTTTAAGTTCAAACTAACGGGCCAGGTTATCAAATCGGGTGATACTTTTGGGGCACTTTCACCAATACCCGCTAAGATTTTTACTTACCAGAGGCATTAATTCGCAGAGTTACATGACGTTGCTCTGATTCCCTCATGCCATTCGAAAAGAGCTTGACAAAAACAAACAAACAAAATGATAAAAAATTTAGAACTCAAGGCATCCTGAAAAAATCACCTAGAGAGGAAAGATCAAATTACCTTATAAAAGAATGGACTCTTTGCAGCTAGAATCGGAGAACTAATATGCATTGTCTTAACTCTGAGCACCGTTGAACAATCCATACTCCATGATGAATCATTTCTGGGTACAGCCTCATCACCTGCAAAAGCACATAGAAACAATTTAGAGCAGCAATGAGCAGTTGACTAACTTATAAGCCTTTGCGATTTTAGGCATAATAGGAAAAAGTGAAGCAACGTCTCTTTAGAATCAAGGTTTCAAACGCTATAGTGTTCTAAGTACCCACTATATTTTCAGCCAGGCTCCTAAGAGAACTAAGGTAAGGCAATCTTAAGACGGCAAAGTCCAAATGAAGATTTCAGACCCAACAACCTGTCAACCTCAATGCACCAACCGCATGTAACTTGTACACTGTGTAGCAATTGATGAATTTAACATGGAACAAGAACAACTATAAAACCAAGAACATTGCTGACGAGGAAGCTCGAATTCCACCACTTTTACAGGCCTGTATTTGTATGCTCGTTCAACAAAACGACGATTTGTGACTGCAAATTCCTCAGCGGCTAGGGTTCGTTGTCTATGTGGAGCTTCTACTTTGAAAAAGAGAGCCTCGAGGACAACCTTGGATGTAAGATCATGATCGAAGTCATTGCAAGTAAGAACCTTCTTGAGCTTGCGACAGGTGATGTAAGGGAAACGAATCAGGCGACCAAGACGCGAACCAAGAACCTCGCGCCTGTCCTCTATCTTTGGGTAATGCATCTTTGCCCACTTCAACACGAAGTCATAAACAGCATCTTCGGATGCAACCTGGAGATCATCACTGGACAACACCGCCGAAATTGACCAAGGGTAGGTTCATCACCTCCTCCGAGAACCTCGCTTAGATTGGCAAAACAAGACAAGCGCATCAAATTATGTGTCTGTTGTTTGAGATCATCATGTATCCGAAACCCAATATAAGGGATGGTACTAGAAAACAGATAATGTAATCAATACATTTTAACTGAAGAACTATAGCCATATCTCATAAGCTCTTTGCTAGGACTGAACAGTTGATCCAGTTAAGGTGTGGCATGCAGGTAAGGAAAAAACTCACTTGGTAACGTCTTTGTATCGTGCTGCAAGGTATTGCTTAGCTGCATCCGTCAATGGCTGGACTGCCTCAGCCATTAAAACACTGGAAGGAAGCTCTAGATACAGCAATGCAGAATCTGGTGTCATGGGCATGTTACGCAGAAGCCGACTGCAATACCTCATGCACGAGGCAACCTCAAACTTATCAGCAGCCATGAGCACATCCAATAAAACCGTAGCTGTGGTAACTGATAACGTGTTGCTGTACATAAAATTTAGGAGGTCCATGAGAGCAGCTTCCTCTATCCAAAAGGAAACAGAAGAAGGGGATCATGAGATTCATAATCTGTGCAAAATATCATGGACGTAAATAATCTGTGAAAAATGTTATATCTAATTTCTAAAAGAATAAAATACATAGCAAAGCTTTAGTGTCATTGGAACCTGCAAGAGCTTCACCGTTCGAACTCAAATTGTACACAAACCATACAACTACAAAAATGTTAAAGATACAGCATATACAGCAAGTTATCTTACAAGTTTACAAGAGCGCAATTCAATATTTGTTGGCAATCTTACAAGTTTACAAGAGCGCAATTCAAAAATGTTAAAGATACAGCATATGCAGCTAATTAGGTTTCTCCCTTATTTTTAATCTTATAGATGTTAGATGCCTCTTCATTGAAACTATGTGATGTTTCATAGATATTCTTCAAGGGATGCTAAACAGGAATCCTATCTTATTTGGTTGCATGGATATTCCCTGTGAAAGGTTCTCATGCCTGTTAGTTTGGAAGTGAAACTTCCGTGAAACTAACTTTAATACCTGGACCAAAATCATATAAGGCCCAAATAATAACCCACCTCCCAAATCCATTAGGCACTTAACGTAGCATTTTTTCATTCATATTTAAATTGACTTATAATATTTGAAGACATAAGAGAACAGAAGGCAGGAAGACAAGGAAAAGAACATGCCAAACAATAACCAGATCCTAATCAACACACCAAAACCAAATCAACAAAAAGAAAAATCCATTTCTAATCAGCCGATTAAAAAACCCTTTCAATTCAACTTCTTTTCAAAAAATCACTGTTATCAAAATCAAAACCCTTTGCTGCAACATCAATTAAATACCACGGAAATCTTCTTGTTCTTCTCTATCTTCATACAGGAACTCCAATACAACAATGAATGGAGCAGAAAATGAATAATTGAGATGTTTTTATTTGTTTGTTACTTTTTTTTAACTTAATAAGTGTGTTAATAATCCGTGTAAATGTTCTATGATCTATACTTTACAAGAGCACAATTCAATATAGGAAGACATAAGAGAACAGAAAGGAAAAGAACATGACAAACAATAACCAGATCAAACCATCTGGTGTTAGCCCTGATTGGCAGAGCCGACTCTCAAACAAGAACAAGCGGTTCGAGTCTCCGCTCAAACACTAACAAACTAACATTAACATAACATTCTTTACCAATCAAAAAAAAAAACAATAACCAGATCATGAAAATCCTAATCAACACACCAAAAACATAAAGAAAACCCGTTTTTGCAACATCAATTACATACCCCTAAATTCTTCTTCGTCTTTATCTTCATACATAAACTCTAATACAACCATGATTGAAGCAGATAATGAAAAGTGAGACGAGAATCACGAGATTAGGAAAGAGGTGTTTCTTTTTCTTTTTTTCCAGGTAACTTGATAAGTCTTTAGTAGAACAATTTGATAAGTCTTGGTAGAACAATTGACGTTGAATTGTGCTCTCTTTGACCACATAGTAGAACAATTGACTATAGGTGTGCCCCTTTGATGAGTCCAAATTTGTGTACCCCTCCAAAACCGGGGTGCACATTCCGGCTCTTCCTATTGGTGATATTTTCGGTAACAAAACCAGTTGTTTTAGGATTTAATTTCGAATAAATATATTTTCACTAAATAATACATTCTTTCTTTGTCATATTATTCTCTCTCATAGTAAAAGTCATGTTGAGGTCTTCTTAATCGAGTTCTTGAAAGAGTAATCTAAGATTCTTAAAAGAAATCTTTTGATCATCTTTACACTCTAAAACCTCCGGACTCAAATACATAGCTTAATTAATTATTGATTTTCCTAACTTATTTATTTAAAATACAGATTGAAAAGACCCAGGTTGTTTTTGGTTTTCCTTATTTTTAGATACAACTTGATTTACAACTCCTCCATTAACACATTTTCCTTCTTCTCTCTCCCATCTCTTCTTAACAACATTTTTTTTCGGAACATGGATTTTGTTCCGTGAATTAAACAAGAATCAAAATGGATTTTTATTTAGTCTCACAAAATCATCTAATTTTAATAGATATGTACAAATTAGATTGATTTTAATAGATTAATCGGGATAATATATGTTCACCATATTTTGACAGCATCAGCAACAATGAAAATGTATGAATATTAATAATAATAATCTCCTCAAATGGGTGTGATTCCGACAGGTAAAAAAAAAAAATGGTGTCGTGATTCCATGGAATGGAATATTTCCCTCGTCTCTATTTTCTTTAGGGTATTCACAATTGTTGGAAACTTCACATCAGTAAGCAACGATCTATCTGTTTACACTATCCAGTTCCAATTTCTTTGTCCAACTAAAAATTTCTTACAAGAGGCTAAATTGAAACAAAAGAAAATCTGCAACATATTAAGAAAGATCTTCTGTTAAGAAGAGATGAAAAAAAAGGCATTAATTAATAATTGAGGTGTCGTTGGAAGAGAAGCGAGAACAAATCGAAGAAGAGAAGTCTTTTAATGGAAGTCCAAAAAAATAAAACTGTGACTGCCTTTTAATTCACAAAAGAAAAAGAAAAATAAAAATGACAAATATTGAAACCACACATAGGAGACGTGGACCAATCATGGAAGCAGGAATTACGGGGGTGTACAAATTTGCACTCCCCCTTGATAGTAGGGGTGTAAATTTTACCTGGCAGCCCAAGGCCCGGTACCGTCCGCCCTGTCCCATGACAGCCCATGGGTTCCCGTTTCCCTTTACGGGCTTGCCCTATCTAACCCATTTAAATATGAGAGCGGGCACATGTCACAAGTAAAATTTCCTTACCCGGCCCAATACCCCCGTCATTATTACCCGTCATGTTAGCCCGTCCATATTACTCATTTACATAGCCGAAATAGGTGTTTTCATTTTTTCAACCAAGAATATACTCGGTATAGACACTTGATACTGTCAATTCCCATTGTTATAATATGCATTTTCCAACTTTTATTTCATATGATTTAGATATGCTAGCCATATAGAGAAAATCTTAGACAAAATATATGTCATTTTCCTATCTACTGTGTGCATCTTTGTGTTGTTAACTTTTTTTAAGTCATTAAAGGAGTTTTTTTTTCCATAAAAGTTTTGGTTATTTGAATGAACTAATTTGATTGGAACATCTTGAATATGACTGAACCTCATTGAATTACTCATGGCTTGTGTATTATTACTTTCATTTTATGTTTAAAATATAGTATGTATTTGTAATATTCAAGGTCTGTCGGCCCTGCCTGCCCGAGCCCAAATAACATAATGGCTTGGGCGGGGCCACGTGTAATTTATGTAGATAAATAGCCCCTGTCCACTTGACCCTTTTAGTTTGTTAGGTAAGAGATGCACTTGCCCGCCCTATCCCGTCCCATTTATTTAGGCCAGGCTGCCCCCCGTCCCAATTTACACCCTACTTGATAGTAATTATCGGTCTTAAATTTCAATGTTTAACCAATTTTTATGTGTAACTTCAGTAGACAGCTTGGGTATTTAAAATTGGTTAAAACGGTTTCCTCCATCATTTCGACCAGGCACTATGTGGTTCTTTTATCTTTTAAGATTGAATTAAACATGGACACACTTGTGTATGTATAAGTTTTGGGATTTATATTTATTTATTTTTCATAAAAGAGGATAACCTTAGAAATTATATTGGATAAGCCGGTTTTTCAAGATTACAACAAAGTCATACAAATTGTAGCATCTCCACCAATTCTTGCCTATTAACTCCATCTTTTCAGATCTAAAACCAATTTCAGAAAACCAAACATATAGGGTCAGATTGAGTTTGAATACTAAACCAATATGTATCATTGCACAAGGCAAAGGACTGGATCGAATCCAACCCAATGTTCCTCAGAATATGTATATAACATGAACTGGAATTTTTAAGGTTTAGATTGCCTAATGCAATTAGGATAACAGTGACCCAACTAGCAGTAACAGTAGCATTAACCAAATAGAAATCGAAGTGTCTTGAGCAACAATAGTAACCAAAGTGTCTTGTGTAACGGTGATAATCTGAATCGGTGTTTAAGAGTCTGGAACGGAATGAATCAGGCTGTCTCGGCATTGAAGATGTGGTAAAAGTTGTAGACTTCGATAAACTTGACGGTGATCTTGATGAAAGCGTTGTTGGTGTCTTGGTTTCCATTTCTTGGGTTGTTGATATGCTTATACCTTCTGGTGAAATAACAATCTTGATCCGAATCTTCTTAACAACACCAATGAGGCTGAGGCAGACATACATCAAAATATACACAACCCAAAGATTTACATATAGAGTAAGAGAAGATAAAAACTTTGAAATAAAATAGCAACCATGTCCAGAAAACAAATTGACATCCAATAAAAAGTAGATCTGTTAAGCACCCTAGTACAACATCAAAACTAACAGAGGGACTATTACAACAAAAACTAGAATATAAAGCAGACAATAAAATTGATCTTCAAAACACCGGAGATGAAACCAGAGCTTCATTTCATGATGCCTTCATTGTTGCACCTTCATTTCATGATGCCTGCCACTCACCAAAGTTACATGTAGGATCCAACAAGGTTTCTATGCTTGTTTCATACAAATTCTTTCTAAAACTAGACTTTTTCAATCTAAAAATGATTTTGTTACATGATGTTTGAATCTGAACTTAATAACACAAGTTTCCAGAGTCCCCAGAAAGGTGTAAACTCTTCAGTCTTCTTGCAAAATATTCAGAAGTGAAAGCCTTCTCTGCCTTAATCCTTCAATTTAAGAAATCAGGATTTTGAAACAGTTCTTGGACTTAGGCCCGGTACCAAATCATATCGGAGAAACATGAGACAAGGTAACATCAGACGCAAGTTCTCTTCATATATCAGAGAAAAAACTAGAAACAATCGTTCCACTCATTTTTACAGTTCTTTTCCTTCCTGGCAGGTACCCAAAATAGTACAAGTTCAGCCCTTAATTAGATGCCCGGACCAGGAAAGAAAAACATACACATACCGAATCTAGTAAATTATCTAGCTAATGCTTCCGACATTGGAGGAGACCGATAAACGAAATAAAAATCGGAGAAGAGAGAGCACTCCAAAGATTCAGTGTTTTATTGTCAGTTCAGCTCGTAAATGCAGGATTCCGTTGATGAAGTAAAGACTGTCGTCAGCCATGAAGTTCGTCCATGGGATTGCAAACAGGTTTCTATATCCAACTGCTTTTCCGCCTGTGAATGTATAATTTCCTTTGTACTTGCTGACATACTCTTCTGATGGTTTTGATCTAGCTGCAAATTCATAGTCCACGGCGAAACTGACTGATCCCTTCTCTTGCATTCCTAGAAAGAGGCCGAAACAGTGGAACGAGCTCTGTTGGTCCATGTTGCAGTGAGCTGAGAGAAAGAAACCTTGTCCACCGAGATGGAATGCTTGTGAGTAGACTCGGCCAGATGGGAACAGGTTTACACACTCTTCACGCTTAAGATCCAAATAAACCACACATTGCTGACGTGGAAGCTCGAATTCCACCACTTTCACAGGCCTGTATTTGTATGCTCGTTCAACAAAACGACGATTTGTGACTGCAGATTCCTCGGCTAGGGTTCGCTGTCTATGTGGAGCTTCTGCCTTGAAAAGAGAGCCTCCAGGACAACCTTGGATGTGAGATCATGATCAAAGTCATTGCAAGTAAGAACCTTCTTGAGTTTGCGACAGGTCATGTAAGGGAAACGAATCAGGCGACCAAGGCGTGAACCAAGAACCTCACGCCTGTCCTCTATCTTTGGGTAATGCATCTTTGCCCACTTCAACACGAAGTCATAAACAGCATCTTCGGATGCAACCTGGAGATCATCACTGGACAACACTGCCTCAAGCCCAGCCAAGGGTAAGTTCAGCACCTCCTCCGAGAACCTACTTAGATTTGAAAGAAAAGAGAAGCGCATCAAATTATGTGTTTGTTGTTTGAGACCATAATGTACCCAAATCCCAATATAAAGGATGGTACTAGAAAACAGATAATGTAATCAATACATTTTAACTGAAGAAGAAAAGACAAATCTCATAAGCTCTTTGCTAGGACTGAACAGTTGATCCAGTTAAGGTGTGGCATGCAGGTAAGGAAAAACTCACTTGGTAACATCTTTGTATCGTGCAGCAAGGTATTGCTTAGCTGCATCCGTCAATGGCTGGACTGCCTCAGCCATTAAAACACTGGAAGGAAGCTCTAGATACAGCAATGCAGAATCTGGTGTCATGGGCATGTTACGCAGAAGCCGACTGCAATACCTCATGCACGAGGCAACCTCAAACTTATCAGCAGCCATGAGCACATCCAATAAACCTGTAGCTGTAGTAACGGATAATGTGTTGCTGTATATAAAATTTAGGAGGTCCATGAGAGCAGCTTCCTCTGTCCAAAAGAAACAATAAGAAGGGGCCGTGAGGTTCATAATCTGTGCAAAAGAATGTGAAGGACGTTAATAATCTGTGAAAAATGCTATATCTAATTTCCAAAAGCACAAAATACATAGCAAAGCTTTAGTGTCATTGGAACCTGCAAGAGCTTCACTGTTAAAACTCGAATTGTACACAAACCATACAACTACAGCTAGTTACCTTATAAGTTTACAAACGCGCAATTCAATATTGAAGACATAAGATAACAGAGGGCAGGAAGACTAGGGAAAAAAAAACATCACACACAATAACCAGATCATGAAAATCCTAATCAACCCAGCAAAACCATATCAACAAAAAGGAAACTCCATTCCTAATCAGCCGATTAAAAAACACTTTTAATTCAACTCCTTTCCAGAAAAATCACTGTTATCAGAATCAATACCCTTTGCTGCAACATCAATTAGATACCACAGAAATCTTTTTCCTCTTCTCGATCTTCATACATGAACTCCAATAAAACCATGATTGGAGATTTTATTTTTCTGGTAACTTAATAAGTGTGTTAATAATCCGTGTAAAATGTTCTATCCATACTTTACAAGAGCACAATTCAACATAGGAAGATATCAGAGAACAGAAGGCAGGAAGACAAGGAAAAGAACATGACAAACAATAACCAGATCACGGAAATCCTAATCACCAAATCAACATATAGAAAACCCGTTTCTACAAAGATCAGTCACATACCCCTAAATTCTTCTTCGTCTTTATCTTCATACATAAACTCTAATACAACCATGATTGAAGCAGAAAATGAAAAGTAAGACGAGAATCACCAGATTAGGAAAGAGATGTTTTTTGTTTTTTTTTTTCAGGATAACTTGATAAGTTTGTTATGGTTATCAACCAAAAAAATAGGAAGTTTGTTACGGTATTAGGGTTTGTAAGGGCAAGCATGTAATTACGCCCCATTTTCTTTAGCTGTGGCCCTGTGGGCCTATTTTGTTTAAGTTCAAACTAACGGGCCAGGTTATCAAATCGGGTGATACTTTTGGGGCACTTTCACCAATACCCGCTAAGATTTTTACTTACCAGAGGCATTAATTCGCAGAGTTACATGACGTTGCTCTGATTCCCTCATGCCATTCGAAAAGAGCTTGACAAAAACAAACAAACAAAATGATAAAAAATTTAGAACTCAAGGCATCCTGAAAAAATCACCTAGAGAGGAAAGATCAAATTACCTTATAAAAGAATGGACTCTTTGCAGCTAGAATCGGAGAACTAATATGCATTGTCTTAACTCGAGCACCGTTGAACAATCCATACTCCATGATGAATCATTTCTGGGTACAGCCTCATCACCTGCAAAAGCACATAGAAACAATTTAGAGCAGCAATGAGCAGTTGACTAACTTATAAGCCTTTGCGATTTTAGGCATAATAGGAAAAAGTGAAGCAACGTCTCTTTAGAATCAAGGTTTCAAATGCTATAGTGTTCTAAGTACCCACTATATTTTCAGCCAGGCTCCTAAGAGAACTAAGGTAAGGCAATCTTAAGACGGCAAAGTCCAAATGAAGATTTCAGACCCAACAACCTGTCAACCTCAATGCACCAACCGCATGTAACTTGTACACTGTGTAGCAATTGATGAATTTAACATGGAACAAGAACAACTATAAAACCAAGAACATTGCTGACGAGGAAGCTCGAATTCCACCACTTTTACAGGCCTGTATTTGTATGCTCGTTCAACAAAACGACGATTTGTGACTGCAAATTCCTCAGCGGTTAGGGTTCGTTGTCTATGTGGAGCTTCTACTTTGAAAAAGAGAGCCTCGAGGACAACCTTGGATGTAAGATCATGATCGAAGTCATTGCAAGTAAGAACCTTCTTGAGCTTGCGACAGGTGATGTAAGGGAAACGAATCAGGCGACCAAGACGCGAACCAAGAACCTCGCGCCTGTCCTCTATCTTTGGGTAATGCATCTTTGCCCACTTCAACACGAAGTCATAAACAGCATCTTCGGATGCAACCTGGAGATCATCACTGGACAACACTGCCTGAAGCCCAGCCAAGGGTAGGTTCATCACCTCCTCCGAGAACCTGCTTAGATTGGCAAAACAAGACAAGCGCATCAAATTATGTGTCTGTTGTTTGAGATCATCATGTATCCGAAACCCAATATAAGGGATGGTACTAGAAAACAGATAATGTAATCAATACATTTTAACTGAAGAACTATAGCCATATCTCATAAGCTCTTTGCTAGGACTGAACAGTTGATCCAGTTAAGGTGTGGCATGCAGGTAAGGAAAAAACTCACTTGGTAACGTCTTTGTATCGTGCTGCAAGGTATTGCTTAGCTGCATCCGTCAATGGCTGGACGCCTCAGCCATTAAAACACCGGAAGGAAGCTCTAGATACAAGAATGCAGAATCTGGTGTCATGGGCATGTTACGCAGAAGCCGACTGCAATACCTCATGCACGAGGCAACCTCAAACTTATCGCGCAGCCATGAGCACATCCAATAAAACCGTAGCCGTGGTAACCGATAACGTGTCTTTGTACATAAAATTTAGGAGGTCCATGAGAGCAGCTTCCTCTATCCAAAAGGAAACAAAAGAAGGGGATCATGAGATTCATAATCTGTGCAAAATATCATGGACGTAAATAATCTGTGAAAAATGTTATATCTAATTTCTAAAAGAATAAAATACATAGCAAAGCTTTAGTGTCATTGGAACCTGCAAGAGCTTCACCGTTCGAACTCAAATTGTACACAAACCATACAACTACAAAAATGTTAAAGATACAGCATATACAGCAAGTTATCTTACAAGTTTACAAGAGCGCAATTCAATATTTGTTGGCAATCTTACAAGTTTACAAGAGCGAAATTCAAAAATGTTAAAGATACAGCATATGCAGCTAATTAGGTTTCTCCCTTATTTTTAATCTTATAGATGTTAGATGCCTCTTCATTGAAACTATGTGATGTTTCATAGATATTCTTCAAGGGATGCTAAACAGGAATCCTATCTTATTTGGTTGCATGGATATTCCCTGTGAAAGGTTCTCATGCCTGTTAGTTTGGAAGTGAAACTTCCGTGAAACTAACTTTAATACCTGGACCAAAATCATATAAGGCCCAAATAATAACCCACCTCCCAAATCCATTAGGCACTTAACGTAGCATTTTTTCATTCATATTTAAATTGACTTATAATATTTGAAGACATAAGAGAATGTAAGGCAGGAAGACAAGGAAAAGAACATGCCAAACAATAACCAGATCCTAATCAACACACCAAAACCAAATCAACAAAAAGAAAAATCCATTTCTAATCAGCCGATTAAAAAACCCTTTCAATTCAACTTCTTTTCAAAAAATCACTGTTATCAAAATCAAAACCCTTTGCTGCAACATCAATTAAATACCACGGAAATCTTCTTGTTCTTCTCTATCTTCATACAGGAACTCCAATACAACAATGAATGGAGCAGAAAATGAATAATTGAGATGTTTTTATTTGTTTGTTACTTTTTTTTTAACTTAATAAGTGTGTTAATAATCCGTGTAAATGTTCTATGATCTATACTTTACAAGAGCACAATTCAATATAGGAAGACATAAGAGAACAGAAAGGAAAAGAACATGACAAACAATAACCAGATCAAACCATCTGGTGTTAGCCCAGTTGGCCAGGAGCCTGACTCTCAAACAAGAGGTCAGCGGTTCGAGTCTCCGCTCAAACACTAACAAACTAACATTAACATAACATTCTTTACCAATCAAAAAAAAAAAACAATAACCAGATCATGAAAATCCTAATCAACACACCAAAAACATAAAGAAAACCCGTTTCTGCAACATCAATTACATACCCCTAAATTCTTCTTCGTCTTTATCTTCATACATAAACTCTAATACAACCATGATTGAAGCAGATAATGAAAAGTGAGACGAGAATCACGAGATTAGGAAAGAGGTGTTTCTTTTTCTTTTTTTCCAGGTAACTTGATAAGTCTTTAGTAGAACAATTTGATAAGTCTTGGTAGAACAATTGACGTTGAATTGTGCTCTCTTTGACCACATAGTAGAACAATTGACTATAGGTGTGCCCCTTTGATGAGTCCAAATTTGTGTACCCCTCCAAAACCGGGGTGCACATTCCGGCTCTTCCTATTGGTGATATTTTCGGTAACAAAACCAGTTGTTTTAGGATTTAATTTCGAATAAATATATTTTCACTAAATAATACATTCTTTCTTTGTCATATTATTCTCTCTCATAGTAAAAGTCATGTTGAGGTCTTCTTAATCGAGTTCTTGAAAGAGTAATCTAAGATTCTTAAAAGAAATCTTTTGATCATCTTTACACTCTAAAACCTCCGGACTCAAATACATAGCTTAATTAATTATTGATTTTCCTAACTTATTTATTTAAAATACAGATTGAAAAGACCCAGGTTGTTTTTGGTTTTCCTTATTTTTAGATACAACTTGATTTACAACTCCTCCATTAACACATTTTCCTTCTTCTCTCTCCCATCTCTTCTTAACAACATTTTTTTTTCCGGAACATGGATTTTGTTCCCGTGAATTAAACAAGAATCAAAATGGATTTTTATTTAGTCTCACAAAATCATCTAATTTTAATAGATATGTACAAATTAGATTGATTTTAATAGATTAATCCGGGATAATATATGTTCACCATATTTTGACAGCATCAGCAACAATGAAAATGTATGAATATTAATAATAATAATCTCCTCAAATGGGTGTGATTCCGACAGGTAAAAAAAAAATGGTGTCGTGATTCCATGGAATGGAATATTTCCCTCGTCTCTATTTTCTTTAGGGTATTCACAATTGTTGGAAACTTCACATCAGTAAGCAACGATCTATCTGTTTACACTATCCAGTTCCAATTTCTTTGTCCAACTAAAAATTTCTTACAAGAGGCTAAATTGAAACAAAAGAAAATCTGCAACATATTAAGAAAGATCTTCTGTTAAGAAGAGATGAAAAAAAAAGGCATTAATTAATAATTGAGGTGTCGTTGGAAGAGAAGCGAGAACAAATCGAAGAAGAGAAGTCTTTTAATGGAAGTCCAAAAAAATAAAACTGTGACTGCCTTTTAATTCACAAAAGAAAAAGAAAAATAAAAATGACAAATATTGAAACCACACATAGGAGACGTGGACCAATCATGGAAGCAGGAATTACGGGGGTGTACAAATTTGCACTCCCCCTTGATAGTAGGGGTGTAAATTTTACCTGGCAGCCCAAGGCCCGGTCCAGGCCCGTCCGTGCCTGTCCCATGACAGCCCATGGGTTCCGTTTCCCTTACGGGCTTGCCCTATCTAACCCATTTAAATATGAGGGCGGGCACATGTCACAAGTAAAATTTCCTTACCCGGCCCAATACCCCCGTCATTATTACCCGTCATGTTAGCCCGTCCATATTACTCATTTACATAGCCGAAATAGGTGTTTTCATTTTTTCAACCAAGAATATACTCGGTATAGACACTTGATACTGTCAATTCCCATTGTTATAATATGCATTTTCCAACTTTTATTTCATATGATTTAGATATGCTAGCCATATAGAGAAAATCTTAGACAAAATATATGTCATTTTCCTATCTACTGTGTGCATCTTTGTGTTGTTAACTTTTTTTAAGTCATTAAAGGAGTTTTTTTTTCCATAAAAGTTTTGGTTATTTGAATGAACTAATTTGATTGGAACATCTTGAATATGACTGAACCTCATTGAATTACTCATGGCTTGTGTATTATTACTTTCATTTTATGTTTAAAATATAGTATGTATTTGTAATATTCAAGGTCTGTCGGCCCTGCCTGCCCGAGCCCAAATAACATAACAGGCTTGGGCAGGCCACGTGTAATTTATGTAGATAAATAGCCCTGTCCGCCCGACCCTTTTAGTTTGTTAGGTAAGAGATGCACTTGCCCGCCCTATCCCGTCCCATTTATTTAGGCCAGGCTGCCCCCGTCCCAATTTACACCCTACTTGATAGTAATTATCGGTCTTAAATTTCAATGTTTAACCAATTTTTATGTGTAACTTCAGTAGACAGCTTGGGTATTTAAAATTGGTTAAAACGGTTTCCTCCATCATTTCGACCAGGCACTATGTGGTTCTTTTATCTTTTAAGATTGAATTAAACATGGACACACTTGTGTATGTATAAGTTTTGGGATTTATATTTATTTATTTTTCATAAAAGAGGATAACCTTAGAAATTATATTGGATAAGCCGGTTTTTCAAGATTACAACAAAGTCATACAAATTGTAGCATCTCCACCAATTCTTGCCTATTAACTCCATCTTTCAGATCTAAAACCAATTTCAGAAAACCAAACATATAGGGTCGATTGAGTTTGAATACTAAACCAATATGTATCATTGCACAAGGCAATGATCTGGATCGAATCCAACCCAATGTTCCTCGAATATGTATATAACATGAACTGGAATTTTTAAGGTTTGGATTGCCTAATGCAATTAGGATAACAAAGGACCCAACTAGCGAATAATGATAGCATTAACCAAATAGAAATCGAAGTGTCTTGAGCAACAATAGTAACCAAAGTGTCTTGTGTAACGGTGATAATCGAATCGGTGTTTAAGAGTCTCGGAACGGAATGAATCAGGGCTGTCTCGGCATTGAAGATGTGGTAAAAGTTGTAGACTTCGATAAACTTGACGGTGATCTTGATGAAAGCGTTGTTGGTGTCTTGGTTTCCATTTCTTGGGTTGTTGATATGCTTATACCTTCTGGTGAAATAACAATCTTGATCCGAATCTTCTTAACAACACCAATGAGGCTGAGGCAGACATACATCAAAATATACACAACCCAAAGATTTACATATAGAGTAAGAGAAGATAAAAACTTTGAAATAAAATAGCAACCATGTCCAGAAAACAAATTGACATCCAATAAAAAGTAGATCTGTTAAGCACCCTAGTACAACATCAAAACTAACAGAGGGACTATTACAACAAAAACTAGAATATAAAGCAGACAATAAAATTGATCTTCAAAACACCGGAGATGAAACCAGAGCTTCATTTCATGATGCCTTCATTGTTGCACCTTCATTTCATGATGCCTGCCACTCACCAAAGTTACATGTAGGATCCAACAAGGTTTCTATGCTTGTTTCATACAAATTCTTTCTAAAACTAGACTTTTTCAATCTAAAAAATGATTTTGTTACATGATGTTTGAATCTGAACTTAATAACACAAGTTTCCAGAGTCCCCAGAAAGGTGTAAACTCTTCAGTCTTCTTGCAAAATATTCAGAAGTGAAAGCCTTCTCTGCCTTAATCCTTCAATTTAAGAAATCAGGATTTTGAAACAGTTCTTGGACTTAGGCCCGGTACCAAATCATATCGGAGAAACATGAGACAAGGTAACATCAGACGCAAGTTCTCTTCATATATCAGAGAAAAAACTAGAAACAATCGTTCCACTCATTTTTACAGTTCTTTTCCTTCCTGGCAGGTACCCAAAATAGTACAAGTTCAGCCCTTAATTAGATGCCCGGACCAGGAAAGAAAAACATACACATACCGAATCTAGTAAATTATCTAGCTAATGCTTCCGACATTGGAGGAGACCAATAAACGAAATAAAAATCGGAGAAGAGAGAGCACTCCAAAGATTCAGTGTTTTATTGTCAGTTCAGCTCGTAAATGCAGGATTCCGTTGATGAAGTAAAGACTGTCGTCAGCCATGAAGTTCGTCCATGGGATTGCAAACAGGTTTCTATATCCAACTGCTTTTCCGCCTGTGAATGTATAATTTCCTTTGTACTTGCTGACATACTCTTCTGATGGTTTTGATCTAGCTGCAAATTCATAGTCCACGGCGAAACTGACTGATCCCTTCTCTTGCATTCCTAGAAAGAGGCCGAAACAGTGGAACGAGCTCTGTTGGTCCATGTTGCAGTGAGCTGAGAGAAAGAAACCTTGTCCACCGAGATGGAATGCTTGTGAGTAGACTCGGCCAGATGGGAACAGGTTTACACACTCTTCACGCTTAAGATCCAAATAAACCACACATTGCTGACGTGGAAGCTCGAATTCCACCACTTTCACAGGCCTGTATTTGTATGCTCGTTCAACAAAACGACGATTTGTGACTGCAGATTCCTCAGCGGCTAGGGTTCGCTGTCTATGTGGAGCTTCTGCCTTGAAAAAGAGAGCCTCCAGGACAACCTTGGATGTGAGATCATGATCAAAGTCATTGCAAGTAAGAACCTTCTTGAGTTTGCGACAGGTCATGTAAGGGAAACGAATCAGGCGACCAAGGCGTGAACCAAGAACCTCACGCCTGTCCTCTATCTTTGGGTAATGCATCTTTGCCCACTTCAACACGAAGTCATAAACAGCATCTTCGGATGCAACCTGGAGATCATCACTGGACAACACTGCCTCAAGCCCAGCCAAGGGTAAGTTCAGCACCTCCTCCGAGAACCTACTTAGATTTGAAAGAAAAGAGAAGCGCATCAAATTATGTGTTTGTTGTTTGAGACCATAATGTACCCAAATCCCAATATAAAGGATGGTACTAGAAAACAGATAATGTAATCAATACATTTTAACTGAAGAAGAAAAGACAAATCTCATAAGCTCTTTGCTAGGACTGAACAGTTGATCCAGTTAAGGTGTGGCATGCAGGTAAGGAAAAAACTCACTTGGTAACATCTTTGTATCGTGCAGCAAGGTATTGCTTAGCTGCATCCGTCAATGGCTGGACTGCCTCAGCCATTAAAACACTGGAAGGAAGCTCTAGATACAGCAATGCAGAATCTGGTGTCATGGGCATGTTACGCAGAAGCCGGCTGCAATACCTCATGCACGAGGCAACCTCAAACTTATCAGCAGCCATGAGCACATCCAATAAACCTGTAGCTGTAGTAACGGATAATGTGTTGCTGTACATAAAATTTAGGAGGTCCATGAGAGCAGCTTCCTCTGTCCAAAAGAAACAATAAGAAGGGGCCGTGAGGTTCATAATCTGTGCAAAAGAATGTGAAGGACGTTAATAATCTGTGAAAAATGCTATATCTAATTTCCAAAAGCACAAAATACATAGCAAAGCTTTAGTGTCATTGGAACCTGCAAGAGCTTCACTGTTAAAACTCGAATTGTACACAAACCATACAACTACAGCTAGTTACCTTACAAGTTTACAAACGCGCAATTCAATATTGAAGACATAAGATAACAGAGGGCAGGAAGACTAGGAAAAAAAAAACATCACACACAATAACCAGATCATGAAAATCCTAATCAACCCAGCAAAACCATATCAACAAAAAGGAAACTCCATTCCTAATCAGCCGATTAAAAAACACTTTTAATTCAACTCCTTTCCAGAAAAATCACTGTTATCAGAATCAATACCCTTTGCTGCAACATCAATTAGATACCACAGAAATCTTTTTCCTCTTCACGATCTTCATACATGAACTCCAATAAAACCATGATTGGAGATTTTCTTTTTCTGGTAACTTAATAAGTGTGTTAATAATCCGTGTAAAATGTTCTATCCATACTTTACAAGAGCACAATTCAACATAGGAAGATATCAGAGAACAGAAGGCAGGAAGACAAGGAAAAGAACATGACAAACAATAACCAGATCACGGAAATCCTAATCACCAAATCAACATATAGAAAACCCGTTTCTACAGCATCAGTCACATACCCCTAAATTCTTCTTCGTCTTTATCTTCATACATAAACTCTAATACAACCATGATTGAAGCAGAAAATGAAAAGTGAGACGAGAATCACCAGATTAGGAAAGAGATGTTTTTTGTTTTTTTTTTTCAGGATAACTTGATAAGTTTGTTATGGTTATCGACTAAAAAAATAGGAAGTTTGTTACGGTATTAGGGTTTGTAAGGGCAAGCATGTAATTACGCCCCATTTTCTTTAGCTGTGGCCCTGTGGGCCTATTTTGTTTAAGTTCAAACTAACGGGCCAGGTTATCAAATCGGGTGATACTTTTGGGGCACTTTCACCAATACCCGCTAAGATTTTTACTTACCAGAGGCATTAATTCGCAGAGTTACATGACGTTGCTCTGATTCCCTCATGCCATTCGAAAAGAGCTTGACAAAAACAAACAAACAAAATGATAAAAAATTTAGAACTCAAGGCATCCTGAAAAAATCACCTAGAGAGGAAAGATCAAATTACCTTATAAAAGAATGGACTCTTTGCAGCTAGAATCGGAGAACTAATATGCATTGTCTTAACTCTGAGCACCGTTGAACAATCCATACTCCATGATGAATCATTGCTGGGTACAGCCTCATCACCTGCAAAAGCACATAGAAACAATTTAGAGCAGCAATGAGCAGTTGACTAACTTATAAGCCTTTGCGATTTTAGGCATAAGAGAAAAAAGTGAAGCAACGTCTCTTTAGAATCAAGGTTTCAAACGCTACAGTGTTCTAAGCACCCACTATATTTTCAGCCATGCTCCTAGGAGAACTAAGGTAAGGCAATCTTAAGACGGCAAAGTCCAAATGAAGATTTCAGACCCAACAACCTGTCAACCTCAATGCACCAACCGCATGTAACTTGTACACTGTGTAGCAATTGATGAATTTAACATGGAACAAGAACAACTATAAAACCAAGAACATGGCATAAGGAAACAATCCAAACCTGAGTGTGATTCTTCAATCATTGCTACAGCTTCCTCGTCCTGATTGTCATAAGCAACTCCGTCAAGATCAGGCACGTCGTTCACATTCAAGTTCAAAATTTGCTCATCCCCACCAAGAGAAAATTCTGTGGCTAACAGTACAAAAGCAAAATATAATCAGGACATCTTCTCTCGCCCTGCAAAACGCAAAAGTAAACATACCTAGTCTACAGTTAACAACATAATTTCTTATCCATTAGATCAAAACAATACGAAAGTTACACAACGAGCACATTTTCAGGTCATAGACATAGAAACGACGTAGAAACCTTAGGCATGCATATGCACTCGCAGTAGTAGTCTCTAACAACAAGTCTCATGCCTATATTCAACTCATCCATAATTCTCACAACATGTTCATAAAATGCATCCAAGATTCAACAGACAATTCTCAAAACTCAAACCCAGCATATCATTGAAATTCAATAGACAATCTTTTAAGAGAAAAAACAAGAAACCCAATTCGCCATTTTGAAACAACAAAATGCTCAAAATCTCCAAAATGCATGAACCAAGATGATTTAACGCCTCATCCACCTCCCAGTCCTCACCTCCACCACCACCACCACCAATTTGAGGTGGTAGGCGGCAGAAAACTTGCTGGTGGGGCTGGAGAGAAGGCAGTGCTCAATTAGGTGCGGGTGGGGGCTTTTGATGTTGGAGCTGATGTGGGTCTTGGGGTTGTTGGTGGTGGTGGAACTGGTGGAGGAAATGCAATTATTTAACTAACAACCAATTTCTTCAAAAATTCCTCAAAAAATGAAAAAACCCCACAATAAATTGAATCTTTCTATCATAATTAAAACAAAATTAACAACCCTAATTCTCATTTCATTCCAAATCAATATAAATCTCAACCTAACCACCAAAAAAAAAAAAAAATTGAATGAAAAAACTAACCAGAATTATTCTTGGTTTGATCTTTTTTAATATCTTCTCTTCTTCTTTTCCGATTTCTAGCCCAATCTGCAAGACTAGTACAAGTCCCACCTTCACCATCAGATTTACTCCCTCCATCTGATAACCCAGAAGCCATGATTTCAATCTTTAAGATTCTATCAGAGAAATTACTATCATTAAACGCAAACCCAAAATCCCCATCAGTATTACTCCTATTATTAACATCTGATGCTGATGATGAATCCATTATTGTTGTTCTTGGATCAAATAAATCTGTATTCTTTGATTCTTTTTTCATTTCTGCCTCTCCTCCCCCTTCTCCAACAACATTGAAAGGTTAAACCAAACCCTAAGAAAAAATCAAGTCTTTTGACCAACAAAAACCCTAATTTGATGAGTCTTTTGAACCTTTTTGTCTGAGAATTTCAATGGTTCTGAAAAAAAGAATGATTTTTATTACAACAAAATAAAATGACAAAAAAAAAAGAGATTATAGTATATTTGTACGGTGGAGTTACCTTATTACCCTTATATTTGGATTTGAATATGATTTTTAATAAATGCATTTTGAATTTAAATAATTGGTGTATTAATTTGTTTTGGTTGGATTTTGGCAATTAATTGATGCATCATTAAAGACCTAAATCCCTCTAAATTTGGTTATAAATTTGTTGTTAAAGATCAAGAATCAATGTCTTATCGGTTGAATTGTAAATTTAATTCAGATTTTGATTGTTAGTTTCGTTTTCGTTTTTATTCGAAATTTTCGATACTTGTTTACTTTAATGACTCGCGTGAATTGAATTCATCTATCATTATAATTTGAATCTAACGTGTCATATTTGAGTCGAAAATTACAAAAGAATTTTTTTTGTATCCAACCAGATATGTGCAGACCACGTCAAATACACTTTTTTTTTTCTGGAACGAGATTACAAGAGGGTATGCAATAACCCAAGATTCAAATACATCATTGTACTTGAATCAAACACATCCGAATCATATCTGTGAATTGGGGTAGCTCACGAGTCAAATTTTGTAAGGAAAAAAATATCTAACATCTATATTAGATTAAGATCCCGAGTCAAATCCAAACAAACAAAGCTTGCTGGCAGAGACAACAAAAACCAAACAAATTTTAAACATGGCCATACATACTTGCCATTCTTTACTTTACCCCATTGTGCTTTGGCCAGCAGATTAGCAAAGCTCAATAAGACCAAATATAAGATTGCAAGATAGACAATGTCTTCATCTTGTTTGACCAAAAAGAAGAAATGTCTTTACTCATTAACATCAACAATCATGCTGCATTGCTAGCTATCATTCATTTACTTACACTTTTTTCAACTTTGATTTTTTCTATTGGATCATGACCGACCTGCTAAATTATATTGACGTAAAAGCGAGTCACATTATTTGTCTTTCTTCGGACCTAAAACAACTACATTACAAACTCACGTTTTTGCCATAAACTAGTTCTTGAATATATTTTTTGGTAGGGTGAACTAGTTGCATCTGTAATGGTGCATTCGGATAGCTAAGAATGTTCGCAATATATAGTTAACTCGTCAATGGCGACACTGTAGCATGGGATGGAACGCACTTGTTTTGTCATTGCCTCTGTCCACTTGACTTGTTGTGTTGGTTTTTGCATAATTCTTGAGCTAACTTTTTCTTTTTGATCGAAAGAGTTCGAAGCAAGAATGTACATAAAAGTGGAAAAATACATTCTATCCACATGGGAGAAAAGGAAAAGAAAGTGGACAAACAAAAGCAAGAATGCACCAGGAAAAAAGAAAAATCTCACTCGCATGGCAAGATTTGCCGAAGGCGGTACCAAAATTAACGTGAAAATATCATTTGGGTGATCCAACGGCCGTAAATTTTTATAATTATTTTGTCTTATATGATATGAAATCCACCTCGTTAGTATTGGTACCAGCCTTAATCAATATGCAGACTTAGACTCCCACTCCCAATCCAGCAACTAACAAGGAAATATGAAAAATCAATGGCAAACAAGGACCTGGACTAGAGGATTGGAAGTCCATAATCCATTGATCAATGGGTCTCACACTTGTTCTATCACCAACCAGTTATCCAACAGTCCATTTTAGGAAGTGATCCTACCGTTAGGTGGGGTAGATACAGGCTACTGGTGGTGGGTGCACCTGGTGGTAGCTAGAGAGAGTAGAGGTTGACGGGGGGTGGGTGAGGCGTACTCCAACATTCCTAGATTGAGAAGAACTTAGAAGCAAGGGCCAGTTATTTTGGATTTTCTAAGTGATGGAACTAAATTACAATAAGCGTATGCAACTGAGAAATAATACTTAGATTACACTGATAATAGTAACAAACAACTCAAAAAAAAAAACATGAGAAAAATACTTAACACTCACTGCTGTGTTATTGTTATACCGGAGATGCACTGATGATAGTATCAAAAACTTAGTAGAGGCACGTATGAGATACGCTGAGCTAAAGGTAATATTGCCTGCTACTCCTCCGAGATGCTATAGCAATTAACAAATTACCTCAGGATACAACTACTGTTAGTTCTCCTCTATGTGTAGCATACACGAGAGAACCCTTAGAACTTGGCAAAAAAATGAAAAACAAAAACATAAAACGAAACAACAACCAGTTTAGGAGAAATGTAAAAACTAATTTATGTTTCGTAAACAAAGTTTCGTGAACTAATATTAAGTAAACAAAATTTCGTAAACAAAGAAGTAGTTATACAAAATTATGTTTCGTAAACTACAACTTGTTTGAGATAAGAACTTGATTTTATGTTTCGTAAACTTATAAAATTGTTTCGAAAGCATAAGAGTAGAAGAAGAATTTTAAGATAAGAGTTTCGAAAGGTATGAGTTAAAAATGAAATTCTTCTCTCGTATTTATAGGTGGAAAAACTGAACGTTCGGATAAGAATCCAATGCACGACAAGATCCGTAAAACCCGCGTCTCGAACGTTACAAAAGTTAAGGTAAAAGCAGAAGTGAAAAGCACAGTGTACACGCGTTCAAAATTTTGAGATTCTCTTCGAGGCACAGGTGTCAAATGCACCGTGTGACACGCGTGAATGAAGATGCTTCTCGAGGCTGTCATAAATCCAAAACCGAGAAGGAAAAGAATAAAATTTTTTACATGTGTGGGAGAAACGTGTGGAAAACATTTCAGTAAAAAGAAAGGATGGGTCGGATACACCCACACCCACACCCACTCCCACGCCCTCGCCCTCGCCCGCGCCCGATCCCGAGTGAGCGTGCGTGCTTCTGTGCGAAGCACCGCGCGAACGGGAAAGGCAATAAGAAATGCAATAAGGGAATGGCAACCTTTCCATAGTCTAGGGCTTTCCCCATACACAAAGGTCTAAAGACCCAAAGGGCCATGCCCTTAAGGCTAAACCAATGGTATTTAAGTCTAAAACTCTAAGTGTTTTAGTCTATATGGGACTAATGTTTTATTCATTCACATGAAAAAACATCTAGGGAGCAATAGGTCTTGGGATCAAAACATGGTCCATGCATTTTTTGATTAAAACAAAACATTGTTTTTTCTAACAATCCCCCACATGAATAATAAAACATGTCGATAAAACACGAGAAAACATAAGGCAACAATATAGGCTAAGGTGTCCCAAAGATTGAACCTTAACTTAGTGAGAGTTTACCTGAACTGCTTGCTGATACGGTGAACGCAATGTCTTGAACCTCCAACAACGAATGCAATTCAGAAATAACAGCCACACTTGATGCCTCAACCGAAGAAAACAGCTGCCAAGCTCTTGCGGTTGTGCCCATTTTGGCCGTGGGCTAAAATCCCGGACTTAATGAATGTCTCTAGAGAATCAGCTCAAATTCTTATAGGAAGCGTCCCCACTTCCAACATCCACAAAGGTGAATCCATAAAGAGTGTCCTGCCACACCCCGCTTTAATCAAAGCCATGGAACCCATTAAGATCTCAAAAGATCATCCTAAAATTCTGCAGGCAGCACTATCGCACGGTTACACCATAGGGAGGGACAAATATAGTGCTTTCCCAATATCACCATAAATTAGTTGTCTCATTGAACCTTGATCTTGGAAATCCAATCACAAGGTTGAGTATCCTTCATGGTGATTTATTCTATGATCTTAAGTCCCATCCCCCTCGATGTAAATTTAACTTCCTCTCTGGTTAAGCCTTTCGTCAAAGGATCTGCAAGATTATCTTTGGATTTTACAAAGTCTATCGAGATAATACCAGTAGATAGTAGTTGTTTCACCGTCTTGTGTCTTCTTCATATATGTATAGACTTCCCGTTGTATACATTGTTCTTTGCGCAACCAAGAGCAGCTTTACTGTCACAGTGGATTGCGATTGAAGACACCGGCTTGGGCCAGAGTGGAATTCCTCCCAGGAAACATCGTATCCATTCAGCTTCCTCTCCATCTTTTTCCAAGGCTATAAATTCAGACTCCATAGTGGATTTAGCTATACATGTATGTTTGGTAGACTTCCATGAGACACACGCACCTCCAAGTAAGAAGATGTACCCACTAGTAGACTTGCACTCTTTCCGAGTCGATATCCAGTTGGCATCACAATACCCTTCCGTACAGCAGGATACTTCCCAAAACTTAAGCAATAGTTTGAGGTCCCTCTCAGGTAACGTAAAACTCTGAAGAGAGCATTCCAGTGATCCTGCCCTGGGTTGAAAGTATACCTGCTTAATCTACTCACAGAGTAAGCAATATCAGGTCTTGTACAGTTCATCAAATACATAAGACTACCAATAATGCGAGAATACTCAAGTTGATCAATACCCTTACCCTTGTTCTTTTTCAATTTACAAGTGGGATCAAAAGGAGTAGATGCAGGTTTAGCATTTTCATAATTAAATCTCTTTAGTACGGTTTCAGCATAATGAGATTGACTAAGACTATATCCATCAGACATCTTTTTGATTTTCATCCCTAAGATTACATCAGTAGGGCCTAAGTCTTTCATGTCAAAATTATCTCTAAGCATGCTTTTAATGGTATTAATAATATCAAGGTTACTGCCTAATATGAGCATATCATCAACATATAGGCATACAATAACATGTGAATCATTCACAGATTTAATGTAAACACATTTATCAGATTCATTAACCTTGAAGCCATTAGTTATCATAACATGATCAAATTTTTCATGCCACTGTTTTAGGTGCTTGTTTTAAACCGTACAGAGATTTGTTCAACTTGCAAACTTTGTTTTCACAACCTTTTACAATAAAGCCTTCAGGTTGGTCCATATAAATTTCTTCATTCAAATCACCATATAAAAATGCAGTTTTAACATCCATCTGATGTATATGCAAATCATAAATTGAAGCTATAGCAATCAACATCCTAATCGAGGTGATTCCAGAGACTGGTGAATAAGTATCGAAGAAATCTAATCCTTCCTGTTGTCTATAGCCTTTAGCTACCAACCTAGCTTTATATTTATCTATAGTTCCATCTGTTCTAAGTTTCCTTTTGAACACCCATTTGCAACCTATGGATTTACTTCCAGGAGGCAAGTATACAAGCTCCCAAGTTTCATTTTGCTGAATGGACTCCCATTCATTTAATGAAGCTTCTTCCCAGAAAGGAGCTTCTGGAGAAGTCATAGCTTCCTTGTAGGTTTGGGGTTCAGACTCTACCGTAAGAGTCAAAAAATCTGGGCCAAAACTTGTTTCAGTTCTAACCCTCTTACTTCTTCTTGGTTCAGTCTCATACTCCAAAGTTGGAGTTTGACTAGTCGATGGAACATCCGGGAGGTCATCATGGACCCTTTTCCGAGGTCCAGACCTTAAAGGAAATATGTGTTCATAAAACACAGCATCTCTAGATTCCAATATGGTGTTCTGACCAATGTTATTATGATCAGAACTGATGACCATGAACCTGTATGCAATTGTATGCTCAGGATACCCTAAGAAAACACAATCGACTGTTTTAGGTCCTATTTTAGTTTTCTTGGGAAGAGGAATGGCCACCTTGGACAAACACCCCCACACTTTAAAGTATGCATAGGAAGGTTGTTTACCATTCCACAATTCATAAGGAGTTTTATAAGATTTTTTAAATGGAACTCGGTTCAAAATATAGCAAGCAGAGATGATAGCTTCCCCCCACAAGTTCGAAGATAACCCTGAACTTGTCAACATAGCATTTACCATATCTATGAGTGTTCTATTTTTTCTTTCAGCTACACCATTCGATTCTGGTGAATATGGTGCAGTTGTTTCATGAATGATTCCATTATGTTTACAAAACTCACCTATGGGTATCACATACTCACCGCCACGGTCTGACCTAAGAGTTTTAATTTTAACTCCTTTTTGGTTTTCTACTTCAATTTTATAAAATTTGAAGGCCTCTAAGGCTTCATCTTTACTTCTGAGAAGATGAACCTGACAATAGCGTGAGTAATCATCTATAAAAGTGATGTACCATTTTTTACCACCTCTTGTTGGTGTTGATTTCAAATCTCCTAAATCCGAATGTATTAGTTCTAAAGGAACTGTTTTACGTTCAATCCTTTTATTAAACAGTTTTCTTGTATATTTAGATTCAACACAGATTTCACATCTTTGATTTTTATCAAAGTTTATTTTTGGTATGCAACCTAAATTATCAAGTCTTTCTAGAGATTTGAGATTAACATGTCCAAGTCTATCATGCCAAACATGTGAAGAGTCACAAACATAAGCAGAAGAAGATGCATTAACATTCAATTTCAAATCAGATACACTAAGCTTAATCATGTTATCGGTAACATAACCTTTTCCTACGAATTCACCATGCTTAGAAATAACAACAGTATTAGATTCAGCAACAATCTTAAAACCTTTTCCTAGTAAGATGGTTTCTGAGATAAGGTTTTTGCATATGTCTAGGACGTAAAATACGTCATTCAATGCGAGAGTTTTTCCTGAAGTTATCTTCAGTTCGACCTTGCCTTTCCCCACCACTTTCGCGGTGGAAGAGTTTCCCATGAACAATTTCTCATCATCTCCTACTATGACATAGGAGGAGAAAGCATTTCTGAATTTACAGACATGCTTGGTGGCTCCAGAATCAAGCCACCAGTCTCTCACATTAGTCACACTAGAGACAAGGTCGACTTCAGACACCATGCCAGTGAAATATCCAGAATCATCTACTATGTTTGCCTTATTTTTCTGTTTTGGATCATATTTGTTCTTTTTAGGGGCCTTACAGTCTTTAGACATATGTCCAGGTTTACCACAATTAAAACAGTCGCCTTTGATGGTGTGTTTAGTGACACCACCCCTAGGCTTAAAATTTTTACCTCTGGGTTTTCGACGTCTGTTACGTCTATTACCCATTTTGCTGGATTCTCCAGGACTTTTCTTTGAAGAAGCTTTATCATCCAGAACATGTGCTTTGTTGGACATGTTTTTGCTCAGCATCATGCTCTTTTCCTTGCTGCACATAATCTCCTCAACCTGGATCTTTTTGCCAAGCTCCACCATGGTGATTTCACGAGTCTTGTGTCGCAGCCTCCTCTTGTATTCGCTCCATGAGGGTGGAAGCTTTTGAATCACAGCCGATACTTGTAGAGCTTCATCAAAAGTCATGCCTTCAGCAAGAATCTCGCTGATGAGGAGTTGAAGTTCGACGAACTGTTCTACCACGGGCTTTTCGTCAGTCATGTTGTATTCCAAGAACTTAGCCATCAAGAACTTCTTACTACCAGCAGCTTCAGCATGATATTTTTCTTCAAGAGCTTCCCATAAGTCAAAAGAATTAAAATTTTCTTTTGCATTATAGAAGTCGTACAAAGAGTCATCAAGACAGTTAAGAATATGATTCTTGCACGAGTAATTCTTCCTATTCCACCTTTCCAGTTTATCTTCATTACCACGGTGATGAAGTTTTCTTGAGGGTATATTTAAAGCAAGTCCATCTAACCTTTGGTCGTTTAGGAAGAATAACATTTTAGACTGCCATCTCTTAAAGTCCTTACCACTGAACTTTGGTGGTCTTTCTACGGTATTTTTTCCCATGTTCTTACAGCAGCTACAATATCACAATCTTACAATATTACAATAAGGCAAGTATTACCTTTAGATTGATGGAACTAAATTACAATAAGCGTATGCAACTGAGAAATAATACTTAGATTACACTGATAATAGTAACAAACAACTCAAAAAAAACATGAGAAAAATACTTAACACTCACTGCTGTGTTATTGTTATACCGGAGATGCACTGATGATAGTATCAAAAACTTAGTAGAGGCATGTATGAGATACGCTGAGCTAAAGGTAATATTGCCTGCTACTCCTCTGAGATGCTATAGCAATTAACAAATTACCTCCAGGATACAACTACAGTTAGTTCTCCTCTATTTGTAGCACACACAGAGAGAACCCTTAGAACTTGGCAGCAAAAATGAAAAACAAAAACATAAAACGAAACAACAACCAGTTTCAGAGAAATGTAAAAACTAATTTATGTTTCTGTAAACAAAGTTTCTGTGAACTAATATTAAGTAAACAAAATTTCTGTAAACAAAGAAGTAGTTATACAAAATTATGTTTCTGTAAACTACAACTTGTTTCAGATAAGAACTTGATTTTATGTTTCTGTAAACTTATAAAATTGTTTCTGAAAGCATAAGAGTAGAAGAAGAATTTCAGAAGATAAGAATTCTGAAAGGTATGAGTTAAAAATGAAATTCTTCTCTCGTATTTATAGGTGGAAAAACTGAACGTTCGGATAAGAATCCAATGCACGACAAGATCCATAAAACCCGCGTCTCGAACGTTACAAAAGTTAAGGTAAAAGCAGAAGTGAAAAGCACAGTGTACACGCGTTCAAAATTTTGAGATTCTCTTCGAGGCACAGGTGTCAAATGCACCGTGTGACACGCGTGAATGAAGATGCTTCTTGAGGCTGTCGGAAATCCAAAACCGAGAAGGCAAAGAATAAAATTCTTTACATGTGTGGGAGAAACGTGTGGAAAACATTTCAGTAAAAAGAAAGGATGGGTCGGATACACCCGCGCCCGAGCCCGAGCCCGAGCGAGCGTGCTTCTATGCGAAGCACCGCGCGAACGGGAAAGGCAATAAGAAATGCAATAAGGGAATGGCAACCTTTCCATAGTCTAGGGCTTTCCCCATACACAAAGGTCTAAAGACCCAAAGGGCCATGCCCTTAAGGCTAAACCAATGGTATTTAAGTCTAAAACTCTAAGTGTTTTAGTCTATATGGGACTAATGTTTTATTCATTCACATGAAAAAACATCTAGGGAGCAATAGGTCTTGGGATCAAAACATGGTCCATGCATTTTTTGATTAAAACAAAACATTGTTTTTTCTAACACTAAGCTCATAGCAACTACAAAAGATACATATCTTGGGCAGGGCTATAAGCCTAGCGGATGTGGTTATCGTGGGGAACATTTTGGAAATGCGTCCCATAGAAGGCTCAATTAAAAACTGTGTTCGGTATGGGGCGAATTAACAAGTGTGCTAGGACAAATTAATCTACTTCGTTCAAATGCGCTTCCACTACCAACTATGGCTTTTTTTTTCCCTCCCCGGCTTGGCAAAGCTAGCTCTGGCGCTGCTCGTGACCAGTTTCCAAAGTTTGGTCATGATTTAGTGGTTTCTTAATTACTACCGTAGAGTAGGATTTTGTTTTTCGTCGAGTCCTGCTGGCTCCTGCAACTCAATTTTGTGCAGATATCTTGTTGCTAAGCGAGGAAAACCGATAAGATGTTACCTGAACAAGGCTCTGTTTCGTCGAAAGATGTTGATAGTTCGAACCCAAACATAGATGATGAGTTCTTTACCAAACCCTTTGCTCCTGCTCGGAGGAATCTTCCATACTTCGAGCCAACTTTATTGACTGATGGTGAAAATAAAAAGAAGACCCGCACAGTTCGGCCGGAGCATACCATACGGTTTTGTCTTCATAAAGGAGTGTATGCTTCTTCCAGTATTAATTTCAGGATGTGTCAAAGCCCATTGCGTTCTTTTGATGTGTGGGTCAAATTTATGGTGAGTAGGGAGCGTATAAATTTCAACTTGACTCGAGCGAGGATTATTAATGCCGTCAGAGCTTCAGTAAGTCTCCAGATTAGGAAAGATGTCTCGGGATTGGTTTCCTTCCTCTCTAGATGGTGCTTGGACACTCACACAATTATCTGTAGATGCGGAGAAATATCTTTCACCTTGGAGAGCATGGCTCTCTTGTTGAATCTTCCGGTAACCGGGGATCTTAATATCCAATTATCAAGAGATGAAAAGAAGATACGAAATGACCTTGTTGCTAAGTTGAGAGATTTTGCCCGAAAAGACTCTAATGCAAAGTCGAAGGATTCTGTATGGAAAGAGGATGAAAGGTGCGTTTACAACTGGTGGATATCTCAGTGGTTTCCGGAAGAGTTGGAGGCTAGACAGAAAAGCAGCGATCTCCATATTGTAGCATTTTAGGCCCTCTGGTTGTCTAGAGACATCCTTGACGACGGTTCCGGCAAGAAGGAGATAAGGTTAGAGATGCTACCAATTGCTATGAAGTTGGCGAAAGGTGAAGTTCTCCCCATTGGCAAGCTATTCCTTGGCTCCTTATATGCGCATCTTGATTACTTAGTCGCGAATATGCGAGTTTCGAATGGTTTCATGAAATTGGATTCGTATGTGCACGTCGTTTTTATGCAAGCGTGGCTATGGGAGCATTTTGAAAAGTATGCTCCAAAGCCATTGCCTACGATTCCTGCGAGTTTGGGTAGATCTCGAATTCTTTGATGGGCGAATAAGCGTCCAAGAGTTGGTGTGAGCTTGGTTGTCCTTCTTGATAAATCACACGAGATCAATTTTCACCCGTGGGAGCCAGTTCATAGGTCTGTGACTCAAATTGATACTTTTGATTCTGCTTCAGATGTGATTTTGTCTTCAGATAACGAACTGAGCGTTGGTGAAAATTTGTTTATTCAAAGTTGCATCCCCGGTCACATGCCGTCTTTCTTCAGAGGAGCTTTCCAGATTGCTGAGTACAATATTTATCGTGCCGCTCGTCACATGGGCTTCGATCAAGGGGTGCCTCTCGCTCGCCATCTGGTGCTTCCTGAGGATTCATTGCGTGCTGCCTTTGATGCTAGTGCCCTTGAGTCAGGTATCTGTCTTCCTTTCTTCCAATCGAAAAGAGCTCCCTTGATGACCTTTAGTTACAACGAGTTCTGGTGCCATGAGCATCTCATGATTCTCAAGTTTGTGGATGACACGGTGGATAATGTTCGTGGTAAGCCTTCCCAAGAAGTTTTGAAGAAGTACCCAATGTTGAGAGATTTCAAGCGAAAGTCGTATGTAAATTCTGAAAGTCCCCAAGTTAAAGAGAAGAGGATGAAAAACCATGATGGTGGGTTTCAGACGGCTTCAAATGATCCTCCTGCAGCCCTTGTGTTTTTCCGTTCTTCCAATAACTAGGTATGTGTCGCCTCTTTGTTGGTCTGTTTCCAAATGTGTGAATCTCTGCTGAAGGTATGTGTCTTGTTTCTTCCAGGGCTTTGGTAGTGTTAATGCTTTTGCTGCTCTTGCTCGCTGTCAGGAGACGGTAACTCCTTTGAGTAATTCTGGCGGTATCGATCCTTCTCACAACGGTGATGCGCCAGAGAAATAAAAAAGTTCGGAAGGTGAAGGTGATTCTTATGATAGCAGTGCTGGACCCCTTTCGTAAAGTGGCTCGGTAGGTTTCGCGCATCTTTTTCTTCCTCCTCCCTTTGAAAACGTCTAACTCAAATCTTTCAGGAGGAATCTGACTCAGGATATGGATCTGAGGTGGAGGCACATGAAGACTTGCCCTTGGTGACAACAACCGTAAGGGATGACCTGGAGATAGAAGTTGAAAATCCGCCTGTAGGGACTTTGACCGATGATGATGGCTTGGAGATGGAAGTTGAACAATCACAAAGCATGAATGCAGCTCCACCGGGAAATGTTGCTCTGGTTGCTGGCGCAGATGCATAAGGGAACCCTTCGCAGATTGCGGATCCGGTTGCAGTCGCCATTTTTGATCCTCCGTACTTGGTTCCTTACCTAGGTCACGTGTTTGTTGGCGATTTCAGCATGCTAGCCAAATATGAGGCGGTGTATACCAAAATATAGAAGAAGTATGGACACATGGCTACGACCAGGAAGGTCACTAGTCGTATTGCGTTGGATAAATGTGTTAGAAGCTTTATCTTCTATTGAGGACATGTGCGGGGGGGGCTGGCCACACCGTTTCTTAAGACGTCATTGCTAACTGCAAACACCACCGCGATGTATGTGTGGAAAAGGAATTCAATGCTTCGTGGCTCGTCAAAAATCTTGTTGAGATTTGGAAATTGAAGGATACAGTAGTCTAAATCCCTTATGCGGAGGAAATCACACGGCAAGAAGCGGAAGCTGAGGAGTTGTCCAAGGTGTTATTTATGAAGAGAGAAGATATTGAAGATGTGAATGACCGTCTTGCTAAGAAGAGTAAAGCGCTGCTGGACAACTTCCCTTGAATGTTTCTCCTTTAGATTCCTTTTTTTTTATTTCGAGGTACACTTTGGGTGCTTGATTTCGGAGTCTGACTGATTTTGGTAGTTGGTTGATGTTTTTGAGATGTTGGATTATTTTCTGGGATGAATGGTTTTAATATATAACTTTTATTATGCCTTGCGAAGGGAATATTGTTTTTATGAAAGTATGTGTTTATAGGTTTTGCCGTGAGCAATCCTCTTTTCCATGTAAAAGGCGGTTTTACTGGTAGGATTGCCAGCAAGTCTTTAATCACTGATAGCATCTTCAGCGGCTTTGCTGGTAGGGTTTCCAGCATGTCTTCAATCGCTGGTAGCAGCGGCTTTGCAGGTAGGACTGCTAGCGAGTCCCCAAATCGCTGGCAGCATCGTCAGCGAGTCCCCAGTTTTCCCGTATAGTTTTTACGACTGGTAACTGGGTTGAGTTGTAGATCCCCTAAACCGTGTGCCTGCTTCTGCCATCTTGATGCTTGTATCGAGGCGCGAGATCGATTTCTGAAAGTATATATTGTAACTGAGATATTGAAACTCCCGCTGTGGTCGCCAATTATTTATGGGAAAAAATCGTCTCTGCCGAATTTAGTAAATTCGATGATGGAGAGACTGGTTTAAACCCTTAAACAAATATACTGCACGTGAGCACTTTTGATTCGAGATATCAATCTGTACAACTCTGGCCTAAACCAAGAAGATGGCCATTTCAGATTTGCTTCGGTCCCAAAGTGGAGGAGAAGGGTTGATTTGGGGAGGATAGCGAAGAAGGGTGATGAGACCAGAGAGTTCGGGCTAGGTAGTATCTCGACTTGTATCAGAAGTGTAGAAGCTTGCTAGTGATAGAAGCTTTTGAGAGAGCTTGCAAAGTTGCTATCTGATAGTGTTGTATTTTTCCTGACCAAGACTTGTGTGTTTTGGTAGAATAGGTGAAACCTATTTATACAAGTGAGATTGAACGTACCCTGGCCTCATTAAGGAATTGAGTAAATGTGCCAATTAAAACAGAGGAGGTGGAAACCGTTGGATTTATGGTGAGAAACGTTTTCACCATAATTTCCTTATTTAATTGACCGTATTAACTCCTTGCACGCCTTGCTTTATTGCGATCGTAGTGTACGCTGCACGCTGTGACCGCCAAACCAAAACCCCAAGAAAGCATCCCCCAGTTTGTGTTGATATCACGAGATTTGGGTGCAAATGGCAATGCCAAAGTTGCTAGTGAAGCGTTGCGGCATGTGCCAATGTCATGTGCGGGATGTCTCGACCGCAAGTTGTACTTTGAGTGCGGATGGCAATGCCAAAGTCGCTTGGTGGAGCATTTGGCATGTGCCAATGGAATGTGCGGAATGCCTTGGAAATTGGCTAGCAGGTTGGGGATAAAAGTGGCTAGTGGTTGCGTGTTGGCATGTGCCAACGGCACGCGCGGGCACAACAATGGTGTAGCGGCTTTGGAATAGGAATTATCTAGTGGTTGCTTGTTGGTATGTGCCAATGGCACGCACGGCCACTTTGGCCAAGTCACAGGCGCTATAATGGCATAGCGGCTTTGGAATGGGAATTGGCTAGTGGTTGCGTGTTGGCATGTGCCAATGGCACGCACGACCACTTTTTCCAAGTCGCGGGCGCTACAATGGTATAGCGTCTTGAAAATAGAAATTGGCTAGTGATGCGTGTTGGCATGTGCCAATGGCACGCACGGCCAAGTTGCACGGTATGCAAGCCTATGGCGCTATTTTTGGCATGTGGTAAACGGTATAGCGGCTTAGAAATTGGCTAGTGGTGCATGTTGGCATGTGCCAATGGCACGCGCGGCCAAGTTTGACCTAGTTGCATGGTTTGCAAGCCTAGGGCGCTATTTTTGGCATGTGCCAAACGGTATAGCGGCTTAGAAATTATCTAGTGGTGCGTGTTGGCATGTGCCAATGGCACGCACGTCCAAGTTTGACCTAGTTGCATTGTTTGCAAGCCTAGGGCGCTATTTTTTGCATGTGCCAAACGGTATAGCGGCTTAGAAATTGTCTAGTGGTGCGTGTTGGCATGTGCCAAAGGCACGCACGTGCGAGTTCGACCTAGTTGCACGGATTTCAACCCTATGGCGCTATTTTTGGCATATGCCAAACGGTATAACGGCTTAGAAATTGTCTAGTGGTTCGTGTTGGCATGTGCCAATGGCATGCATGGCCAAGTTGACCTAGTTGCACGGTTTGCAAGCCTAGGGCGCTATTTTTGGCATGTGCCAAACGGTATAGCGGCTTATAAATTGGCTAGTGGTGCGTGTTGGCATGTGCCAATGGCACGCACGGCCAAGTTGACCTAGTTGCACGGTTTGCAAGCCTAGGGCGCAATTTTTGGCATGTGCCAAGCGGTATAGCGGCTTAGAAATTGGCTAGTGGTGCGTGTTGGCATGTGCCAATGGCACGCACGGCCAAGTTGACCTAGTTGCACGGTTTGCAAGCCTAGGGCGCTATTTTTGGCATGTGCTAAACGGTATAGCGGCTTAGTTTGGCATGGTTGCATGTGGGTGCAGTATGTGGTTTGGTTTTGGCGTCGTTGCCATGGTGCGCAGTATGCGGCTTGGTTTTGGCGTTGTTGCCATGGTGCGCAGTATGCGTCTTGGTTTTGGCGTTGTTGCCATGGTGCGCAGTATGCGGCTTGGTTTTGGCGTCGTTACCAGGGTGCGCAGTATGCGGCTTGGTTTTGGCATCGTTGCCATGGTGCGCAGTATGCGGCTTGGTTTTGGCGTCGTTGCCAGGGTGCGCAGTATGCGGCTTGGTTTTGGCGTCGTTGCCATGGTGCGCAGTATGCGGCTTGGTTTTGGAATTAGGGTTATGTGTCGAAAACCCTAATCTGGTATTTTGAAAAAATACCCCCATTAATAATTGACACCTGAATTAAATGCTCTTAGTTAATGTGTTGCTGGTAACACTAGGTCATGGGTTTTTACGATTTTACCCCTTATCTAAAATCCACCATCGTAATTTCACAAATTTCTTCAAAAAAATATTTCAATCCAAATTCAGAACAGCAAATATCTGAGTGAGGATTTTTCCACACAAGCTATAAAAAAAATGTTTTGGAGGGAATTTTCCTCAAATTGCTAAAGTGAAAAATAATTAGAAACTTTTTGGAGGGAATTCTTCCCGCCGAAATACAATGGAAAATTGGGATAAAAGTATTTCCACCCAATTTCAAACAACTAAAACTGTTGGTTGGATATTTTTACCCAAACTAAAAGAGATGAATTTTATTTCTCTCTCTGTACTTTATATAATTAATAATATAAAAATGCAAAAAAAAAAAAATCCGGTCGGAAATCTTATCTAGAACTTTCTTTCTCTTCTCAATACTCTTTTCCTTTAAGAAAATCCTCTCTCTTCTCTAACCACTCTCTTCTTCCTACATCTCCTCACCATTTTCTTTCTGGAACTCTCCCCTTTCGAAACTCTCAAACCCTTTTTCTTGGTGAGATTGAGACAAAATCAGATTAATCCCTTAGTAAGTTTGAAGAAACCCTTTATCTCGTGTCTTAATTTCACTGTTATTAGTTTGATTTAAAGTTTGAGGGAGTATTTGATTTTTAGTTTTTTTTTTTTTCGATTTTTTATGTAAAGAAACCCTTTCTCTTTTTAATATCATGGTTTGTTTTTCATCTAGCTAGTTTTGATTTTCGGGTTTGATTTTAGGCTAGGGTTTGATTCTTCCCTGTTTGTTTCTCTCTCGATCATTCCATCTATTTTTTGTCTGATTCAAATAGAGAGAATTTAAAAACTTCACTTTGACGGCTTGTGCAGTAATCATTTCTTATCAACTTTTGATTTTTAATTCATCAAAGAGTAGAATAGCACTTCATGGTCTCTGTCTCCGTTGGATTTAGACACATGGTCTTTTTTTTTTTCGATTTTCCGACGAAAAAAATTAGGGCTTTTGTTGAATTTGCAATTGCATGTGTTTTTGAGATCATTTTCTGGTCCGATTTCAACTGTGATAGTCAATCCTGAGTTGAAAAATGAGGATTTCAAAAAAAAAAAAAAAAAAAAAAAGAGGGCTTTTGCTGAAGTGCAATTGTTGTATTTGGTCTGATTTCAACTGTTACGGTCAATCCTGAGTTGATAAATCAGGATTTCAATATTTTTTACTTTGATTTCATAGTGTTGCCTATTTTAGGTTTGACTTTTATTATCATTATGAATATGTAGTTTGATTTTTAGTTTTAGTTTTTTTTTTTTTTTTTCTATAAAGAAACTCTTTCTATTTTCAATTTCAGGGTTTCATTTTCATCTAGCTAGTTTTTGATATTAGGGTTTCATTTCTGGGATGTTAATTTTTTGGTTTCAGTATCTGGGTCAGATGATAAGCAGTTTGTTGTTAAATGTAAAGCCAAGCACAGAGGGCTAAATGATAAACTTTTCTTCTCTAGTTCTATTTATTACCCATGTAGTCCTCCAGAGATGTGGCCAGAGATCTTAAATAAAGCCAAACACGGAGGGCTAAATGTGATTCAGACATACGTCTTCTGGAACACCCATGAACCTGTACAAGGACAGGTAATGCAATACATATGTGCTTCAATTTTTGCATTTATTGTTTGATTTTTTTCATCTTTTCCATATACTCTGTGTCTTAGGTTGATAACTAATATGGATTTATCTCCTGCAATGCAGTTTAATTTTGAAGGGAAGTATGATAGAGTTAAATTCATCAGTGGTCCTGACATTGAAGTAGTCAAGAATTTTATGTCTGACTATTTGGTATTCAAACCTAGTACAGGCTCTCCATGCCCCAGAAGTTGTCAACTTATCCTCAATAAGCTTGGGGAACACTAGGGTTGCGTTCAATTTTCTTTAACAGGGGTGTCATTCCGTTTATTCCTTACAGTATTTACGTGGTCGTTCCCTTTGACATTTGTAGGTATAAATTCTTGATACAGAAATTGATGTCTATATGAACTTTTTAAGGGCAATGCTTTGTTGTTATTGATGTTTGAATAAACTTGTTTATTGAAATGTTCTTAGTCACCTTAAAGTTAATTCATAACAAGAGATTCATATCTAGTTTCATAATGTGAGTTAAACTTCTACTTATGTAAGAACGTTTTCTTGAGTTTGTTGACTCCTTCATATCTTGTCTGAATTTTAATTCGAGTTGTATGCAAATAGATCTAATACATTTTGTTTGTATACATATATAAGGAGTTTTTAATGTGAGTGGGGAATACTTACAGGGTTTAAGCAGTGGCCTGAAGGGCTGTGTTGTGTAGAGGTGGTTTGGCTGACCCTCTCATGAGGGATCACAATTCTCGACAAGAAGATCAGCGGAACAGAAAATGTAGCAAGGTAGTATGCAGTGTACTCCAACTCATTAATTACGTTGAAGGTTAGGCTTTTTTTATGTTTTTAATTCGTAGTTATCTTTCACGGATCAGTTGGGAAATTCAGTGAATCCGAATGAGTTAGGGTTTGATGATATTTCAGAACCTTATTACTTTTGACACATGGTAAACCTATTATAACTCTATTTTTTTCTCACCTTATTTTGATTATTTTGATTTGCAGACATGGGAAGACAACTTTGTCAGTGTATGATAACCAGACCAACTTTGGCAGCATATGATAACCAGTTGTTTACAGAGCTGGAGTTATAATACATATGGTTGTTACCTAAGGGGACAGAGGGACTGTCATTAGTAAAATTTAGCAGGTATAGATCCAGATCCTGACTCTCAATTGCTACCAATCCCTAATGGCAGTCTAGGAGGTCTCGCATGCCCTCCGAGTCTCTTAGAATATTAGTCAGTTTTTCTTTTCGATGTACATTGACTTTGTATGCGAGCACGGTACAGAAATATGTTCCAAGTATTTTTTGATGTCTTATTTATGGATGGATTCTGTAGTTGGTGTTTTGGATATTTTCAGTATTCATGATATTTAAATATTATTTTTAAAGTGAAATCCATATTTGTATTTCATCTCCAATATCCATTATAATGAACTTAATTAATCACTCACTGATAGCTCAGACTCGTAGCTAACCGAGCGTCACAACTTGGAAACATCTTAACATGTCAATATTTTGGCGGATGAAATCCTCTACCAACTAAAATTTAGTCTCAAACTCCTTAACCAACAACATTAAACGCCTTCGCCATCTAAAATTTTAATGGATTAAAACTAATGCCAACAACATCTTGTGTTGGTCGAATTCTTCACCAACGTCACAACTAGCACCTTAACCAGCCAAATATTTGGCGCATAAAACCGTCTACCAACATGATGTCGGTGAATAAATCTCGGGACCATCCGCACATTGGGTGGTCAAAATCCTTAGCCGACAACCTCAAACACCTACAACGACTAAAATTAAGTGAGTGGAATCCTTTAGCAGCTGAAATAGTTGTATATTTGGACAGCAACAGTACTTTATGGGTTATACCAATATTTCAGCAACAAAACTTTATGGGTTATACCAATGGCGGCCAGTAGTCAGTGGAAAATTTTAATGAAGAAAACTTTGATCGCTTTACTCGAGTTGGACGATATCTACTCCAACAGCATGGTTGGTCCAAATCTTTAGCAAAGCAGCCTTTAGCCACATCGCGTATCTATTGCCATGGGGATTTCTATAGATCTCTAGCCGCTAAAATGGTACCTCTACCAACCAAATCTGTATAGTCGCTAAAGTTCAATTTTCATGTAGTGATCGATGGTGCTGAATTGAATACCTTTGGAATCATTGGAGTACTTAAAAGTGACAAAGCAAATTTCGATTAATGTTGAAGAACCAAGGAGATCAAGCATCTGGAAGAGAAGCAACAAAGTTTATTTATTTTGTATTCCATATGTAATAATAGTTTTGTCACTAAAATTGACAAAGAGGGAGATTGTTAGAGCCTTTGTCGGTCGAACTCGCAAGCGTTTCTATCTCAAGCTTGTTTGTCAAGTTTAGTAGCCAAAACTATAATTCTTGATTTCTAGTCTACTTATAGCTAAGTCTCTGAGTAGGATAGTAAGTGTAGTTGAGCGTTAGACTCCACAGCATTCATCGATTGAAGACGAAGAACTACTCAAGGGAACTTGTGGAACTTCATCAACAAAGAGGTATGTGGAGACTTGAACTTATCTATCACTCAAAAGTTTATCTATTTTATCTCCTATTTTGAGAAAAAATTCGTATTGCTATATAGACTTCAATTATACACATTTGCTATTTTGAGCCGAGTTTATCTCACTTATCTATTTCTTAAAATATGTGTTGGTAAGCTTGCGCTTTGGCCAAGTTCGTTTTTACTCGTGAAGAAAGTCATGTTGATTATTTCAATAACTTGAAAATCGCTTTGATGAAAATAGTTTGTGGATAACGACTTCCTCTAAGAAAGTTTCAATGATTGAAATGAGAGTTTAGAACAAGTAACCAGTGTACACGTTTAGGTGCGGTTACTTAAACCTAAATGAGGGTGCACTTCATTTGTGTATAACAAGCTAAGTTCGATCTAATAGTTGAAATATATTATCTTGAATCTAATAAGGTTTTCATCTAACGGTGAATATTGAATGCTTTGTTACCAAGGTAACTTAGATTGCAAACCCTGATTTGGAGAATATATAAAGGAGACTATATAAACCTAAAGAATTCATGTGTGATACTAGTTGAAACCAGACGATTCCTTTAACCTTAGGTTTTTCATGAAACCCTGTAGGTTAATGACTTGAAGAATTCATTGGGATCAGACCCAACTATTTTTCTATTGTGTTTGAGTACAATAGTAAGATTGGGTTGAGATTTATATATCTGATAGGCAAGATAGAAAAGTAGTCACAAACACCTCCGTCTCATCGTTTGTGATTCCAAAATATCTTGTTTCGTTAATCAATTAAGATTATTGTGAGGTGATTGATAATACTAGGATGTTCTTAGGGAATATAAGTCTGGATTATCAATTGGTTCCTGTTCACCTTGATTTATCTAAAGACGGAACAAAAACTCATGGGTATATCTGTGGTAGACATATTTATCTATTCAATAAACTTTTCTGTGTGATACAGATTTGTTTATCAAATCTTCAACTTTGGGTCGTAGAAACTCTTAGTTGTGGGTGAGATCAGCTAAGGGAATCAAGATCTTAGTATCCTACTGGGATCAGAGACGTAAGGAATGCGACTGTACCTTAATTAGTGTGAGATTGATTAGGGCTCAACTACATTTCAGACAGAAGTTAGCTTTGTAGTAGTCTAGTGTCTGTAGAGGCTTAATACAGTGTGGTGTTCAAATCTAGACTAGGTCCTGGGGTTTTTCTGCATTTGCGGTTTCCTCTTTAACAAAACTTCTAGTATCTGTGTTATTTATTTTTCGCATTATATTTTTTTATATAATTGAAATATCACAGGTTTTATGTTGAATCGATCAATTGGTAAATCCAACCTTTGGTTGTTGATTGAAATTGATTGATCCTTGAACATTGATCTTTGGTACCATTCAAATCAGGCTTGCAAATTCGTATTTGTTTGATTGCGGATTGAATTGAGAGATTGAGATATAACTCTTTGATATACTTTTTTATTATGATTGAGTCTGATTGTCTAGTTGATTCTCTTGAAAGTATATTGGAGTTAGTCCATACAGATTGCTAAGAAAAATATTAGGTGAGGTTGTTAGACCCCCACTTTTTCAATTGGTATCAGAGCAGGCAACCACAATTAAGACCTCATAAGTCTATGTTTGTAGCGATGTGACTCTATGGACGATAGTACTATCTCTGATAAATGCATCACCAGAAATAAAAGTTATGTTTCTATAATGTCTATTAAAGAGAAAGATTTGTCAATCTCAAATATAGACGAACCTAGTGTTCTAATGAAACAGACTAACATTGACATGTGTTATCCTGATTACCCTTCAAATGTGTCTGAATCCATTGATGTAAGGGAAGTAGTTGAAGAGAGTAAACTGATTCTACATCTTGTTAGAATCTAGGCTGATAGAACCAATCGGTCTAAAAAAAATGTCAATGTTCTTCTCGGTATAGTAAGAGATTGTAACTCTAAAGAAAAAGTTTCATGTAAGGAAAGCGATGTATTTCGGTCATCACGCATCTTACTCGAAGCGAACCTCAAAAGGATGCTGTAAGTACTGAATATCGCAAGATAATAGTTCACGAGTATCGTAATAAATAAAGAAGAAAAGAATTATAAAATGTTACGATGATAGAAGAAGCGCGGAGAAATATGAAGTTTTGCGAGGATGGAGTAATTTTGCGAGTATGAGTTGCGATACTTCGTAACTCATGTACAACTGTATAAAGTTTTACTATAAATAGGAGTTCAAATGTAAAATTCGAGAGGTTCTTTTAGTGAGTGTTAGAAAATATTTTAGGAAAGAGAATAGAGAAAGTTGTAACTATTCTAATTCCATTTAGATACTTCTTTGTAATCAATTGAGAACATTAATAAGAAAATTGTTATTCATCATCAAGAACTTCTTGAGTTTTTACTAATTCTATTGAGGGTGTAGTTGTAGGTTATTCTGCAACTACATAATTGGCGCTAGAAACAGGGAGAGAAAGAATTCATGTACCATAAAAATGACAAGAAGAAGAAACACATCAGAACCATTAACTGAAGTAAGAAGAAGTGTAAGATTAGCAGGAGGAGAAGCAAATATAACAGGAGAACCTAGTAGAAGAAGGAGTAATCGAAGAAATCAAGCTCAACAAGTAGAAGATCATGATCAAGTGAGTATACACACTTGGAGAACTAATACACCAGAAGAAGAAGATAGAAAAACCACAAATCAGAGAAAATGGGAGGTTGATGGGAGGAACAATTATTGAAAGAGAAAGGGAGATGCTAGAAACATTGAGACAAGGAATCCAAAAAGAACGAATGATCGAAGCTGAAGAACGTGCCAAATTAACAAGACAAAATCAAGAATTGAGGATGGAAAATGAGATGTTACAAAGGAGGAAATCTTAAATTGTTGCAAGATCAAATGTTAGAATAGAAAGAGAAGGACAAAATTCACCGATAATCAATAATGAAAATGATATGCAAGAATAAGCGCATAATCAAGGTGATATAAATCAAGAAAATCGTTTCATTTTAATACCAAACCGCGAACAAAATATGGAGAGTTTACGAACAAGACCAAATCATAAAGAAAACAATCAGAATCGAGAGGAAGAACAACAACTTATGGAAGAAACTGAGAGACAACAAGCAATACATCAAAACAATCACGAGAATGGAGTAAGAAGACATGAAGAAGTTCGTAACAAACAAAATGTTGAGTATGAAAGAATTAAGAGAAAAATTGTAAATCAACAAACAGAAGTGGAAAGGAATGAACCAAATTCTCGAATCAGAGTACAAGTAAATCAAGAAGAAATAAGTCACAGAAGAAGGAGAAATGAAGAAGAAGAAATTACTGATATTCGCATGAGAAGAATGAGAAGAATAGAAAGGGAAGAACAAGAATTCCAAGATGCTTTACAACTGAACAATTATGATAATTTAGAAAGAAGACATTTGCAGAATTATGCAAATGAAAACATTAATGAAGAATATGATAGAATGCGAAGGATCGCAAGGGAGGAAGCGCAAGAACGTAGAAGAAGAGAAGCTGCATTAAAAAGACCAATGGATGAGAATTCTGAGGCAAATGCACGAATCTTTCGAGAATTAGCAGAAATGAGAGGGATGATAAACAATAGAAGAGGAGGAGATAGGAGGCAATTAGATGAAGCAATAGAAGAAGCATGAGGACCCCATTTGCTAGAGAAGTACGGTTGGGAGGAATTCCACCAAAATGTAATTTGCCCACACTTACCAGTATTTTTGATGGGACTTCATGTGCTATTCAGCACATTAAAGCATACATAAGATGCATGTTACAATGGGAGAATCATGATGCTGTGTTATGCAAGTACTTCGCATCAAGTTTAACAGGGGAAGCTCTAAAGTGGTTCGAAGGACTTCCTAAGAACACTATTACATCATTCAATCATTTGCAAGCAGTTTTCCTTGGAGCATATATCACAAATCACTCTTCACGGCTTGGTATTGAAGATGTATTTGGTTTAAAACAAAGAGTGGGTGAAAGTCTGAAGCATTTGGTAAGACGATGGAAGACTATGTGCAGTGATATGGCAGGGCGTGTAGATGAGAGATACTTGATTCTGTCCTTCATAAATGCGATGTTCGCAACTGAACAATTATATGTTCAAATCTTCAGAAGAAAGAATTCCATAATGATGAAAGAATTACGAGAATTGCAAGAAGAATACATTACACTAGAAGAAAAGCAAAACAATATGGAGTCATATCCAGTAACAAACACTAGCAATCAAGAGGGAGGAGAAAATTTACTTCCCAAAATAATCAATGTAGTAGCGGGTACTTCGCAAACATCCTCACAAACTTCTTCGCAAATTTCAGAAGGGAAGAAAATCAATGATAGCCAGCCAAAAATGGTAGCAATGGGCAGTAGAGATCAAGAAGAATATGATAGAGAGAAGAATTTCTATAATCGGATAGGAAATAACCAAATTCCAAGACTAGATCAACAACAAGAAAATTATGGTGGACAAAGGAAAAATTATTTTGGACAAGGAAACCAGAGACAAAATTATAACAACGGTCAAGGAGGTCAAAGAATGGTAAGGGAAGAGATAAAATTGCCACCTTTGAATACAAGTGTAGAAAAGATATGGCAAGCAATTATCCTGGTAGAGAATGTACCAACTCCATGGAATATGGGAAAGGAACCACCAATGGGTCCAAGAAGTCATGAATTTTGTTCATATCATCATTTTCATGGACATTCTACAAATAATTTTCATAATATCAAGAGGATAATCTTGCGAATGATTGATCAAGGAAAACTAAATCAATTTTTACTTAGCGAGACACGATCGCAACAATTACCACAGGCTCCAGCCATAACTCAGGAGGAGAACACGACAAAAGAAAAGGGAGAAGAAATCCTACATATAGAAGTGGGGTCAAAAGCAAGGAATGTTTTCTGTAATTCCATTGTTCATTCATATAAAACCATAGAGGATTTTCATGATAATGTGTTAAGTAGGGTATATGCGAGGGATGGTGAAGGAAAGGAAGTAATGAACATCACAAAGATTTTACGACTTGAAGATTGGCAGAAACGTGAAATTTCTTTTGAAGCCACTGAAATTCCAGAAGGTTGTGAAGCACATGATAATCCATTGGTGGTAAGACTGGCAATCTACATGAATATGGATGAGAACGAAGATGATATGGAGGAAGAGTCAATTGGTCTTAATAGGATTTTGATTGATACGGGAAGTTCTGTCAATATCCTCTTCTATTCTGCTTACAAAACTATGGGGGGAAAAGATGCAGATTTAATACCTTCTAATTACAGAATTTATGGTTTTAATGGAACTGCCAACAAGCCCAAAGGAAAAGTGAGCATGCGAATTCCATTAAGTGGAATGCGAACTGAAATTCTGTTCTGTGCTGTTGATGTTGAATCACCATATAATGCTTTGATAGGAAGGCCATGGATTCACGGAGTTCTAGGCGTAGCTTCTACCCTACATCAGTGCATAAAGTTTCCTCATATGAAGGGTATTGGAATTATCAAGGGTGATTGGGCTGAGGGAAAGAAATGTTACGATACAGAAGTAGAAGTTTGCGAAGGAAAAACTGCTGAGAAGGAAAATTGGAGAAAAAGAGCAAAGGTTGTGAAAAGAAGTGAAAATTTAATGGCAAAGGATTAAGGAAAAAGAGAATAAAGTTACGATGATAATAATACAAGAAATTTACGATGATAATAAGGGATTGTGATTTGCGAGGAAAAAAGAAGGTTATCAGTATGTTTGCTCGTGAAAATGAGGTATGTGTTTCGTGATAAAATTTTACGAATATTGTTTGCTCGCAGGAAATTGGGAAAAAGTTACAAATTTTTAGAATTTATATTCCGATTAAAATTTCATTAATTTGCGAATAAAAGACCGCAATCTGTGATCAGCCTCCAAAAAAGAAAGAGAGCCGCAGAAAATTTTATACAGGCAAACCTTTGTGGCGTACACCCTAGTTCGCGAAGCTATAATTCGTAAGAGGCAAAGTCCTAAAGTACGTCATTTAAGGGGGTACCTATAACGTGGCTAAGGTTAACCGGAACACCACCAAGGGCCCTTAGTACATGGTAAAAATTTTGGGGTACAACCCAATAATGGGGTACCTATCCGGGTTAGACACCTTGGATTCTCACCTAATCTAACGACATTACGCAATATAAAATGCGGTGTAAGAAGATTTAAGCTGGGCGACTAAGGCATACTGTCTTTCCCAAGAAGTGCAGAAAACGATCAAGGCGCCGAGGTACACGGTTGAGTCAAGAGTGATGGGTGAGGTTGAACCACATCTGCCATTTTTGACAAGTCTTGGCAAATGATGCACTTGGCCCAAAGATACCCCATAGGGTGCAACCTCGTAACTATAATCCCTATAGGCAAAAAGGATAAGAGGTTGCGATCAAAAGCTGGTTGTTGGCAGAACCGGATGGGAAGAGCTAACCTTGTATGGTCGATGTACGCTTCCTTGAAGGGGCAATCATGGGGAAGATAAAGGGCAGCACCCTCCATTAGGGAGCTGATAAGTGCTATAAGACGCAAATATCACGAGGCTTCTTGTTTGCGAAAACATAAAGGCTTGTCATATTTGTGCAACAAATGAAGTTCTGCGAAAAAAAAAAAAAAAAAAAAAAAAAAAAAAGAGGAGAAAGAAAGAAAGAAAAGAATAAAGAACTCGCAGAACATAATAAAGTTAAGATGAGATCAATGGGTCTTTACATGAAAGTGTAGAGACGTCCTGCGATTTCATCGCAAGACGGCAATGTCATGGGGCTTTATGTTCGCAAGAATATTTAGGCCTGTCATATTGTCGCAACAATTCCTGAAGAGTCTAAAATACTATACAAAGAAGTTAAGATGAGATCAATGGGTTTTTGCATGAAAGTGTAAGAACGTCCTGCGATTTCATCGCAAGACGATAATGTCACGAGGTTGTATGTTCGCAAGAATGTTCAGACTTGTCATATTATCGCAAATAATTAATACAAAATAGGTGGAAAAATAAGACCTTTACTTAGGAAGGCATGATAAGACCACAGAAATTAATGAAATTTATTGCATCAATATCACTGAAGAAATTATACAAGAATATACATTATGAAGATCTGAAAAGAAGACAATTTCGTCAATATCATTGAAGAAATTTTACAAGAATATACATCAAGAAATTTTGAAGAGAAGACAGCTCTGTCAATATCATTGAAGAATTTTTACAAGAAGTCCTATCAAGGAAAACAACATCAATGAAGAATTTTAATAAAGACTTAACAAAAGATGCGATTTTGATAGCAATCAAATACAGATAAGTTCATATTCGTAAAAATTTACGAGAATTACATACTTCTTATACTTCTCCATATATTAAATACTTCCCCAAAAAGTTGAATACTTCTTATAATTCTTCAAGAATATCTCATATTTATTATACTTCTTCAACGGATATTTAATTTTGCGAAGGTTAAGTACTTATTATACTTCTTCATACAATGAGTAATAATTTTTATACTTCTTCATATATTGGGCAATTCTTCATAAATTGAATGCTGCTAATACTTCTTATACTTCTTAAGGGTATTTCATATTTTGTATACTTCATACTTTCTATACTTCAAGGGGAGATTTATTATTTACTTCGCAACATTCCGTAAAAAGCAAAAGGCTTATATTTCTTATACTTCGAAGGGAAGATTTTTTATTCATAATCACAATAAGAAGAAAATTTGTAAGATAAATTCAGAAGGATATTCTAATACTTCCAACGATAGTTGATCATTTGAAGAGAAATAATAAGGGGAAAGGGAATACTAAGCTAAGTCTTTAAGATATATTATTTCTCTCCATATGATCAAGTTACGCGAATAAGGGAAATAAACATCAAAGAAAGATTAATTCAAATTAAACTTTGAAAAATAAATTGTTGGATTGATTAAAAGCATAATCAAGAAGAAAGTGTTGTATTGAAAAGTTACAGAACAGATATACAAAAGAAAAAAAAAATGAAGTTATTCTTTAGGCGATCTGTTCCCATCAAAATGATATTCTTCTTCAACTTCACTATCATCTTCAACTTCACTTTCAGAGATTTCCAGATATGGAGTATCTTCAGGAATTTCTTCAGAAAGGAGCGTATGGTACTTCTTGAGAGGAATTTCATTATCTTCGCAAATCTTGCGAGTCATCTTAGCTCGAAAACGCTTGACATATAAACTATGGTTATGCTGGGAAATTAGAAGCTGAGATCTCAAGTCAGAAATTTTCTTATTATGATTAGCAAGGAGAGTTTCCAGATCATTATTTATCTTCACAATATTTTCTGCAGCAAGGAAAGAAATTAAGGAATTGGTTAGCAAATTACGAAGGAAAAGTAACCAAAATAATTATCATCGCAAAGAATTTACCTTCTAGTTGCTTCTTATCATTACGAAGAGAAGAATTTTCAAGCTTTAATTGATTATTCTCCTCAAGAAGAGAAGAATTATCAATTGCGATGCTCGCAGATTGTGAATTATGTTCGTGACGGGATATTAATTCTGTGTTATCAATATTTAAATCTTCTACTTTCTGACGGAGACTTGAATTTTCAACCTCTAACTTCGCACAACGATTCAAAGTTTTCTTCTCTGCAAGAGAATGACGTCTTTCCAAATCAGAAGCAGCTGCACAACTAACTCTTCCAACCTAAACAAGAAAAAAGGGGTTAGAAATCAATAAAATAAGGAAATAAACAAGGAATAGAGAAGAAACTTACCATGCTGCCTAAAGCATATAATGAAGCAGGAGAGACGAATCTTGAAATTCCTTTGAGGGAGTTATTATCAATAACAGTAGGAACTTTACAAGCCTTCGCAATAAGTTTGCGAGCATTCGCTGTAGGAGAATTTCCTAATCCACGAGAAGAATGGAGGAAAGCCTCAGAGATGCTAACCATTGCTGAGGAAAAAGTTTCTGGGATACTATAATTTTCATTCCCACCTTCATCAACATCATCATCATCTCCTTTGTCATAAAGGGTATCAGAATTAGAACTAAAGTCCTTCTCAGGAAATTTATCATCTTCATCACCAAGATCTTCCTCAATGTCCTTATTAGAAGAAATTACATTGGAATGGGATTTGGTTGAGAGTATCTTCTTTTTCCTTCTCTCATAAACAACATCTTGAAGTTTTCTTTTTCCTTTGCGAAGAGCATCATCTTGACTATCAGAAGCTTGAGAGACCTTCGCAGAACGAAGAGTTTGTTGCCTCGCAGTAAGCCTTTTAGAAGAAGTAGAACTTTTATTTTCACTCACAGCAATCTCAGGAAGAAGTGGAACCTGTAAATTCAAATAAGGATAAGAAACAGAGGCAACAATATATTGTTTAGAAAAATACAAGAGTGTTTCTTACCTCATTTGAAATTAAAGGGTAACAAAAAGATAAGGAAGTGGAAATACATACATTTCTAAAAACCCAAGGTTGATAATAGCGGTTACGAAGATTCGCAGGAAGTTCTACTATCCCAGTAATATAAGAACCTGATAACATTAAAGGGTACTTATACCAATCTTCATCATTAGAACGACGAGGTGTCTTATTATTTCCTGAAGCATAATCAATATCGTGCATGAGAAGATCATCTGCTGCGATATTAGCTTTACGATGAAGACGAACACCCCAACGATTATCTTATTTCCTCGCAGGAATTAGTGTGTAATTTTTGAAGAAACCCTCAACTGTATCATTCGCAACAACAATTTCTATATTCTCAAATCCAGGTTTCCTAAGATCAGTTGAATATAAAGATTTCCCAAAAGCGGCACGATTTGCGAATTCAACTAAGAGGCGAATGTAATCACCAGTCAATTGATAAATGGCACAAAAAAATTGGGGTGGGAAATAATTTCGTAGAATAAAGGAAAGTTAACATCATAAATAGGAAGAGGAAGACCTGCAAGGATTTGACCTCGTGAGATTAAAACTTTCTGATCATCCCAAACATAGTTGGTAAAGAGCTTCACACAGAGAGAAGACTTATTATCATAACCTTCAATCTCAGAAAGAATTAGGTCTCTATCAGCAAGTTCCGCATTAATTTGTTCAATAGTTTTCTTCTTTGGTGCCATTGAATATAAGAGGGAAAATAGAAAAAATAGAAGAGGTTGCAGAGGCAGAAGCGGTGAAGAAGATGAATAAGAGAATAAAAAGCAAAAACAAAGGATAATATTTATAAGAGAGTTTGATGAAGATAAAAATTCATTAATACGAGTAAGCATGAACGGTTGAAAAGAACGGTTACGAAGAAACGTGTCAGAAAGATAAGGGAAAAGTAAAAAGACGTGTTGCGAATCTGAAGGGTGGTAATAACTACACTAAATTTACGAGAATAGGGATTCTCATGACATTTCTTCTTCAAAGAATTGACATGAGAAGAGCCAAGATGTAAGTACTGAATATCGCAAGATAATAGTTCACGAGTATCGTAATAAATAAAGGAGAAAAGAATTATAAAATGTTACGATGATAGAAGAAGCGCGGAGAAATATGAAGTTTTGCGAGGATGGAGTAATTGTGCGAGTATGAGTTACGATACTTCGTAACTCATGTACAGTTGTATAAAGTTTTACTATAAATAGGAGTTCAAATGTAAAATTCGAGAGGTTCTTTTAGTGAGTGTTAGAAAATATTTTAGGAAAGAGAATAGAGAAAGTTGTAACTATTCTAATTCCATTTAGATACTTCTTTGTAATCAATTGAGAACATTAATAAGAAAATTGTTATTCATCATCAAGAACTTCTTGAGTTTTTACTAATTCTATTGAGGGTGTAGTTGTAGGTTATTCTGCAACTACAGATGCTTTGGAAATTGAACATCTCTTGAGTAAACTCTTTATTTAAGGATGTTCCAAAAAGTCTTCTATACCATATGCTTCTGTCGCAACTGAAAGGGTTCCAGTTCCAGAAGTAAAATCAGAATCCCTTCCGATTGGAAAAGATGTGCTCATAGCCTCCTCTAATCAAGGAAGTTCTACATCACATGGAAAGAAGAAATCTCCAAACGATAATGTTAAGTCTGTGCTCTTTAATTACTCTTGTGATAAGGAAGTATGTATCTTTTGTGATTCAAAAGGGCATGTTAAGCAAAAGAGAAACTCTAGGTTGAATAACAATTCCATTGTTCGACTTCAACACACCTTAGATTTAATCCTCAAAGGTGTAACTGACATTCATATGACTAGACCAATTGGTTTCAGTACTCATCATGTGTATTCTACCAGGAAATTCAGTTCAATGGGTTCCTCAAATGCTCAAAAGAATAAAAAATTTCTTAACAAAAATCGTCCAAGAAGAGCTCAAGAATTCTCTTCTATCAAAAAGGGAGATAATGTTGCTTTTGATGTGGATAAAGTATCAAGAGAAGGGAACAAAAATGATGATATAAAAAACAACCTTAACATGATAATTAAAGGATAAAAAGAGATCATTAATAGGTTGTGAATTCCCCCTAGTCAAAATTCTTCTGGTAAGAACTCAAATTGTGTCTCTTATTTTGATGACGGTAAGTTTTATGATAATTTTTCACATCAAAAGGGATTCTTTCCTAGATTTGAAAGAAAAAATAGACTCAACCATGAATACTGGTCCTCTAATGAGCTTAGGGCTCATTCTTGTTTTGATTAATCACAAGGGTTGAGAACTTACTCATAAAAATCATGTTGAGTAAGATGTTAATAATCAGGTATACTTTTGGAAAAATTGCTTCTTGTTTAGTTGAGCTATTTTCTTATCGTCCATAGCCAAACTATTGTCCACATACAACTTTGCTTAAGTATTGGTTGTGTCTGAATATTCTCATCATTTTGTTTTATTTTTGCATTTATTTCGAATAAGCTTTTGTTGCTTGCTATTCTTGTGCTCTAAATTGTTTCTCTATGGAGATATGAAATTTATTGAGCAAAAAAATTTGTGAAAATATTCACATAGTAAAAAATTGTGTCGTGACGTAAATATACGACCTTTTGTGTGTGTTTTTGTTTTTGGGTCAAGTTGTGTTCGTACGGGTACCCATGTTACTGTCACGAATCAATTTTGGAAACACTAAAAGTTACCATCCCTAAGAAACCATTTAAATACCAAACCTTTTGAGTCTCGTACGCATACTCTGGGTTATTTTTTATTTTTTCAAGAATGTCTTCATCTCCTAGCTCTGGTAATTTTGCAAGAGGTTTTCTTGATAAAGGTATTGGTTTCGATTCCAAAGGGAGAAAGAAAATAACCCTAGTAAAGATGATTATCCTAATGCCTATTGTAGATGGTGGATTTTCGACAAAGGTTAAAATCGTAAACCCATAATTATGCGACCTCTGATTCAGCAATCAGACGTGAATATTGAGACACGGGTCTCTCGTCACATCCTCTGATGGATAATACTTTCTCTCAGAGTGCATATAGATATGTAGTCTCACAGCTGGACAACGGCATATCTCATGAGTACTGAGCACTTCAGTAATTATTTCTATCACGGGATGAACAACTCCCGAACAACTTACTCTGCTAGTATAAAGTCATAAATTAATTATTCCTAAATTCTTGGATTCATCCGCAGAATTTCTGAAAATATTCAAATATTTTCGCAGATATCTCATTACGCAAACCATGGTTCTTCCCAGTAGAAGTCCATGGATTAGTAATAAATATTGGACGCACGGGCATCAGAGCTACTGCCTGAGCAATCCCTGTTGTTGACACCCTAATTTCGCACCTTCCATGGAAAATATCAGTCTTATGCTTCGAAGCCAAATATAAGGGAAATTCTTTATGGAACAATCAATGATTTCCATATCCTTTAAATCAGCCCACAAACACTACTCCTACCCATTTCATTACCCATTCAAACCCAACAGTTATTGATATCACATTGAAGAGGAGGAAAATACGAAGTCAATGGCGAAAGAACGGAATCATTCTGAGTTTGTATGAAGAAGTTATGAGAAAAAGAAAACTCATAAGAAGTTAAGGGAATCAAGTTTAAAGCAACCACTAGAGGGAGTCAGGTCTTTTACAATAGGGGGTGCCAAAATACAACAGTACTAAAGGCACCAATTTATTACTAAAGGCACCTTATCTATTACTAAGGGCACTTCTTCTATTTCCTCATGAAGAACGTGAAGAATATGAGTGTTTTTTAATGGTGGTCATCATGATGATCACGATGGTGATGGTTTTTGATCAGCAATGATTGTTGATTTTGAATACATCACTAGCTTCGCGGGGGCGATAGGGAGCTTGGGTAGGAGCCTGATTTCAAAGCAATCATGTTCTTGATGCGGTGAACAGTAACATCGACGTGAACAGTTACAGTACGTTGAATAGTAACAGTGTTGTGAACAGTATGATGGGACCCACATGTCATAATCATGTTTGTTAACTGCCGCACAAAATTGAAGAAAAACGAATAAGGAGAAAAAGAAGAAAAAAGGACGCCTTTAAATTCAACAAATCAGCCCGGATTTGGCGGAGAGTTGGTGATTTTTTTCCCTATAAATAGAGATCGAACTTCTCATTCAAAAACACTTTGAAACCGAGAATCAATAGAAACTTCTCATATTAAACACTTCTTCCTTTACTTTTCTTTCGCTTATTCTTGATAGAAATATCAAATCAAGTATTGTCTTTAAGTTCTTAAGAGATTAGCATTAAATTGCTAGTACTTTAATTACTTTCAACATATTTAATGGAAGCAAGAAATCATGATAATAATTCCTTTCAAGTTTCTATATCATATTTCAGGTTAATTGTTTTTAAGTTCTTAAAAGATTAGCATTAAATTGCTGGTACTTTAATTACTTTCAACATACTTAACGGAAGCAAGTAATCATCATAAGAATCCTTTCAAGTTTCTATATCATATTTCAGGTATATTAATTGCATATCTCTTTGGTAAATTATGTAGTCATACGGGAACGGAATGGTTTTCCATTTCGTAGTAACACCGTGACTACTCTTCGCGTTACATAAGAAATTTGTGTTTCATTATTAATTTTCCCAGTCGGATAAATCAAAGTGTGGGTATAAAGCATAATTCCCTCCCACATTAGACCCATTGTCAAAATAATAAGGTTCTTTTCAATCAAATTCTATTGATCTAATCTGCAGGTTAATTGTTTAATTTTTGAAATTTCATCCAAATTTCAAATTTGAACGCGAAGATGTCTGTTGGATATGCGGGTTTGGACAAGAAAATATGGGAGAAATTTGGCCATATAATTGTTGACAGGAATCCTGGGCGTGCTTATGCTTTAACAATGCAGGTAAGTGTACTCTTGCGTGTTGTAAGCGACATATGTACTAGAGCCATAAATACTGTAACTCCAGATGTACTCTTTGATTGGGAGTTCAACTTGGAGAATTCTGAGAGACTTGGCTTCAATGTGAACCCTGAATCCACCAACCGACTCATGATACGGGAGTGAGGCATCGAACAGAGGGTCAAAATCAACTCCTGCATTTGGGTATTCGTGCACAACCATATGGTTTTCAATTACTGGAAGGGAAAATTAGGCTAAGACCCAACCCATGGATAACCCATAATGTGAGACCCTTAATTAAAAGAAGTTTAAATCTAGGCCCCAAATTATTAAAACATCTTGATACCCTTATGCATATGTTCAAGCCCATAATTAAATAAAATTTAAATTTAGGCCCCAAATTATTAAAATATTATGTGATGATGTTCCAACCACCTCCAACTACCTCCGACCACCACATCCACCGCCAACCACCTCCGACCACCACCGCCAGCAACCACCTCCGACCACCACCACCGGAAACCACCTCCGACCACCACAACCACCGCCAACCACCTCCGACCACCACCGCCGGAAACCACCTACGACCACCTCCGACCACCGCCATCAACTACCACCGAAAACCACCTCCGACCACCATCAACCACCACCAACCACCATAGCCACCGCCTACCACTTCCAGCAACCACCTCCGACCACCATCGCCACCGACCACCACCGCCGCCGATAACCACCACCGTCGACCGACCACCACCTCCGGCCACATTGACATTGCAAGTGTAACCAGAAGTTACACATGTATAAAAAATTACACATTCATGTTGTGTATTCAATAGTGTGTAACTTAAAGTTACACATCCATATGACATGTGTAATAAGAAGTTACACATATATATGACAAGTGTATCCACAAGTTACACATGCATATGGCATGTGTAGTCAACAGTTACACAACAGAAAAAAAAAATATACAAAAAATACATCTATCACATTAATATTAATTTACAATAATAACTCTGTTTACCAGCTATAGTAATCGGTTGTTACTGAACACAATAAATGAGTTAAAACACTAGAAATAAGCCACTGAAACCTATACTAGACGTTTTGCCTTTCTTTCTTGTCTTCCTAATTCCAAAATGCTTGCATATCTGCAACGAAATAAACATCCATGGATTAGGTTGGATGAATAAAAAGAAAAAAAATAATATTATAGGAGAATTGTAAGGCAAAATTATAGAACAAAGATCACATAAAAGACACATGATAACCCATCTTAGCATGTGTAACTTGGAGTTACACATGCATCTATCATGTGTAATTGGCAGTTACACATGCATATGACTTGGATACCTAGCATATGGAATTTTTTGGTTGCAAGTTTGTTCATTTTAGCATGTGTAACTAGGAGTTACACATGCATATGTCTAGTGCAAAGAGGAGTTACACATGCATATAATATGTGTAACTTAGAGTTACAGATGCACCTGACTTGTGTAACTAAGAGTTACACATCCATAAAAGCTTGTGTAAATGGCATGCGTAATTTTTTGGTTACAAGGTTTTTTCATAATTGGCATGTGTAACTAGAAGATACTCGTGCATCTGTCTAGTGTAATTCAGAGTTACACATGTATCCTACTTGTGTAATTAGGAGTTACACAAGAACATAACATGTGTAACTAGAAGTTACACATGCATCCTCTTGTGTAATGTGAATAAATGCGCAGTTTAGACATAGAATTTGAAACTAAAAAAGACAAGAGAGGGATCTAAAAAGGTGTACCAGCAAGCAAAGAAATGTCGTTTTCCCCTTCCCGTTTTCAACAAGCATAACTACAATCTGAGGATATGCAAACTCTCCATCCATGATATGAGGCTCAAATTTTCCTATCTGCAATACGAAGTTAACGTCAAAAGATGAGGAGTTATATAAAACAATTGTAAGGAAAAATTAATGAACAAAGATCATAGAAAAGTTAATGATAACCTATCTTAGCATGTGTAACTGGGAGTTACGCATGCATCTGTCATGTGTAATTGACAGTTCACATGCATATGACTTGGATACGTAGCATGCATAATTTTTTGGTTGCAACTTTGTTCAGTTTATCATGTGTAACTAGGAGTTACACATGCATCTGTCTACTGTAAAGAGGAGTTACACATGCATATATCATGTGTAACTGAGAGTTACATATGCATCTAACTTGTGTAACCAAGAGTTACACATCCATATAAAATCATACATTTTCAACTATAAAAGAGCTAAGAATCATCACTTCTCACCTTGTTATTCAAGAGTCTCAATGATACCAACAATCAACTTAAATCCTTGAGAAATAGAGCTGTAAGAAATTATATGTCCAGCACTATTCAAACGGAGTTGTAAGAAATTTCACAATTGATTAGCCAGGGTACCAATAGGTGAAGTTAAGCTTTACCAAGGAAAACAAAAAAGAAGAAGATACAAGCAAGCATACAGACAGACAACGAACTGTATAAAAATAAGATAGAAGCTAGCGTAAAAACAGACAGTGAACTATATGCTCCTTTACTTATATAAACATGGTAAACTAGCACACCATAAGTGAAGTAGGTCCAGATGCAAATCTGCCAGACCTGTAGTCCATTTATGACCGCTGCCACGGTGGGATGGCTGACCGAAAAAATTGACGCAAAACTAAAAAAAATTAAATGCATAGTAGAATGCTATACGCATCCCACAGTCTACACTTCAAGAAGCATAAATATCAGTAGGAATTGTTGCAACGGTTAACAAACCAACAACCCCTCCACTAATAACACGGCTATCAGCACCAGCCAGCGAGACACTCAACCCACCAGTTCTAGTTCGTAATCCAACACCCTCAACAGTGAACGAGAAAGACCCACATAAAGATAGTATTTAGAAACGACCCTGCATTGTAAGAGAACGGTCAAATTAATTACCTGTCCTTCCAAAATGTTGTTTGTCAACCTAAATTTTTCAACTAAACTACATAGTAAGGTCTCCAAACACTTTCGTGTTAAAGATACAATCAAATTCAATGAATTCCCAAGAAGAGTAAAAAGAGAGACTAGTTGGAGATTGATCATTATTTACCTCATATGTAAACATACCACCAGACGTACATGGCTGCCGAATCGTAACATTTGAAAATACTGCATTTGCTGAGAGAATGCAAATTGCCCGAGGACTCTTTTGTGAAAACGCAAATATCTTTCCAGCAACATCCTAAAACATAAACACAAACACACGCACCAGATCAGGTCCCTTTAAAATTCTCTTCCAGACTGATTATGAAAACGCAAAAATAAATTTCATCAAGAAAAGATTTAGCTGTACAGTTGCACGGCAGAGCTTGATGACAAAAAAAACATGTCAGATTTCTTGGGCATTCCAATATCCCCTCAGGATCATGCCTTTGTCGTTCATCTCTAGTTTAACTGAAATGAGAGGTATTCATACAAAGTATACAATTTGTAAGAGTGTACACAAAAACATTACTGGTATTATATGATTAACATTTCTCAAGCTGCAAATTATAAATTTTCCATTTCATATTCTCCGTTCTCAAGGCACCTCTCTGATCAGTTCTGATCCTCGAGTCTGTTGGTGGCAACTTTTCCTACACAAATGGAGTAAGTTGTACATCAAAAATCACCAGTACAAATAACTAAATCGATTGGAGATAACACAACAAACATATCGCTAGTTTTGTGGATATCAAACCTTTAATCCAGGAACGTGTTCATTGAGTGCAATAGAAAAGCCGTCAAGTTATATGGCGGTGAGAATTTTGGTGGCTTACTCTGCTTCCAAAGCATCCGTGAATCAGGAAACGACTCTGAACCTTTTCCCTTCCTTGAACAGTGTCCAAGTACATAATGTATACTGCCATCCCATTTACCAAAAACTGTTGCTACTGTTTGATAGCTCGATCTTGAACCACGCCTTGTACCTGAAAGATATCAGTACATATGCATCATTTAGAAATTCCCATCGAATGATTCATGCACACTTTATTTGATGTTACTCCAGTAATGACAAATGACTGCAACCAACCTGATGAGGATTTCGGTCTGTTGAATTGCTTTGAATTTCAGCTTTCATGAATACTCATGATTTCCTTCTCTACGTAGTCATCGACAGTCATGGACGACATAGATATTCATCACCTCCACTTAATTTTCCACCACTCGCACTACCTCCAGCTCAATTTCTACCACCAACATCACCAACTTCTCAAAATCCATTAAACAATATATAAGTAAAACACAAAACTTATATCATATCACAAAACTTTTTGGTTTCAATATCATCAATCAACATTCTAAAGAAAAAACAGTAAAATAAAAACAATTTACTAGCTGCCACAACAATAACCAACAAAAAGGAACTGCCAAATTCATTCCAACTGCATACTTTCATCATGATTAGGTTTAAATAACAATTTTAATCAACTATACGTTAGAAACATAAGGTTAATTTCTCCAATTATGAAAAGTTGCCGAAATGAGATCAGAATTCAAAAGTTAATGAAATTCAAATCGACTAAACGGGTGATATAAATCAAAGTATGCTTAGTTCAAATCTGAACATATTTTTCCGATCAGAATTATAGATTCTGAGATAAATCAAATCTCACTCAAGAACCCTAGAAAAAACATTGTTGATTTTTTTTTTCGAAATTTCCAGCTAAAAAAAGAGATTAAGATGAGATAATATTAGATCTAAACTCCATTCATGATTTGAACAAGGTTATCAAGATGAAATCGAAATAAATAGGTTTTTGAAACCAAAAATTTAAAAGTTATGATGAAATTAACATTAATAGATTAACTTATCTGTTGGATCACTTATGTAGAGCAAATCTTCGTTCTCGGTTCTTGTTAAGGATTTTTATCAACTTTTCATCCTCTATTGGAAATAGATCTTGAAGAACATATACTGCTGATGTTGATTATAGATTACAAAGATGCTAAAAACTAATCGAAATAACAATCTTCGTTCTCTTCGGAGATAAAAACTAATAAATCAGATCTCTGCAAAAAGAAAACGAAAACAGATCTGAAAAAATTTCTCCAGAGCCGAGAGAAAAATTGAGATATTAAAAATTGATAGCCTCTGCTCAAAATCAATCGATTTTCTCTGCTCAAATAAATTTAAAACCCTAGATTGTGTTTCTGTGAGAATTGGAGAGAGAAAACCAGAAATAAAAATCTCTCGAATGGGAAGAGAATGAAGAGAGAGAAAGAGAATTGAGAAATGAAAAGAATCTTCTGGATTCCTCTTGTATAAATAGTAAAAGGTAGTTTTGTCATTATTAAAATTCCTAATAATTAATTGTGGGCCAGATCTTAAGAAATATTGATATTCCGGGCCTAGTAATATCATTTTATGAAAGTATGAAGTTGACAGTGGATGATCCATTTGGTGGGGCTTCAAAATATGAAACCCATATAGTAGGGGGATTCTAGTATTTTTCACTTACTGGAATAACTTATACAGTCAAGGCAACAGTTTCTTCAGTATTTTCTGCCGGTGTCCTGGGTTCTTATATTACAGCAACAATATGAGTCACCACGACTCCATCAACAACGCTTTCATGACCTTGAGGAGAAGAGATGGTAGTCTCCCTATCAGTATCCTCAAGGTCGCTCGTTTCATCATTTTGGATTCCTTCATTCTCAACTTCGATATTTTGTACCTAATACGAAGATTACATGAGATTAGGATCATCCAAGCATGAAACCAAAGGAAATCATGAACTACAACATGCAAGAGGTTTAACATCATCAAAGCATTTCATTATACATGCTAGATGTCAGTAAAAAAACGTGAAATTCACAAAATCATGTTTTGCAACAAGTCCGCCTGAGGAGATTTTACACTACCCTGTACAATGCAATGAACTGGGAGAAATTGGTGAAGAATCAAGGGTTTAGTTATATACAATTCTCTTCATATGGGTATTACCTACAACATGTCAAAATTTCATAGCAATCGGATGAACAAGCAAAAATATATGGTCGAAACTCGGGACTACAATCTGAAAAAGTTCTGAAAGTCTCCTGGAAGTTCACTATTTCATCTTTTTCAGGATCTTAACGTGCTCAAAACGTAAGAAGATTCTCTGTTAAATCTTGGAAATTTCCTGGGCTTGAATATGCATATGCGGATCAGCAAAATCTGACATCAAATGAAGATTCTACGACGTTTTTCTTAAAATGATGAGTTCTGAATTTTCTGGTGACGTATTTTCGGAAAAACTTGTCATATATTCACATACATTCGTTCAGTCATTCATAGATCAGAAAGTTTATACTTCTATGGATGAAATACAAGCATTCAAAGAACCAGGATTGCTCACATCAATGTCGACAGCTCCGCTACCTTCATTCGGTCTTGAACCCTGAGAGTTCTCTTTATCGCCATCCTTCGGACGACCATCACCAGTATTCTCTACAACCATGGAATTATTCTCCTGGACATATCCCCAAAAATTAGCATTTCATTCATAAAGCGCCATGATTACTGTGGGGGAGAGATACTTACAACTTCTTCATCGCTCAAATCAGAAATTGTTTGCTCAAAAGCGGAAAAACGAAGACCATCAATACTTGATGGGGCAAAGTTCTACAACGGAACAACAATATCAGTTTCATGATCCTAATAATACGGCCGAGAAAGGGTCATAACAAAGAGAGTACTGGAAACTCACCAAAGCACCAGCTGGGGACTTTTTAGTATTGGGTAACAACTTATAGCTCTTATGCCTGCCTTCTCCACCATGAACAACAACCTCAATCTCTGAGAAATCTACACGGATTCGAGGTCTTACAACACGACCATCCTGTGATAAATTTCAACAGCATAATCATAATAAAGTTATAATAATTCTTATGGAGATTATATAACAAAGCGTACCTGAGAACATCCTGGAGAAAATTTTCTCTTATCACCAGAGAGATACTTCAATCTTGGTCGACTAGAAATCATCTCATCAGAAGGAAGATCCTTCACTGGAGGCTGACCAACTGTCACGAATTCATGCAATCGCTCAAATTGATCGTCCCAAAAGGTTGCATAACCTGGAGTCACATAGGCGAATCTGTCATAGCAAGGGAACCAGTATTTACTTCCTTTCACATGAGTATGGTCCAAATAAGTCATGAGCTGCTTAGTTGATGGTTTCCTCCTAAGAATAGTCGGAACGCACTGGTCCATACCCATTTTTCGAGCCGCTCTATCAATATTATACTCTTCCACTGAAAATTCCCCGTACGAGACTGACAGCAGATGACCAGGGGTGCAACTCAACATGAAAGACCTCTCACCATCGCTCAGATCTACACCAGACGACAAGCTAGTACTCTCTCCAGTATTTAAAGTCATTGTTTGGGAAACATAGGAAGGCACTGACACCCAAGGACGAAAATTGAACTCAGAATCATCATCCAACACATCAATAAGGTGCGCCTTAGACCGAGGTTGCTTTGTGGACCAACGCATGATCCTAGCATTGTCTTTCTCATGGAAAATATGGCGAGCATCAGTATTGGGTCCTTGCAAAACATTACGTGGGATGGGTGCATAATTATTGAAGTGTTCCCACATCAAGGATTGAAGAAACATCGTGTTAGCATAACATTCAATCTTCATGAAGCTATTCGACACACTGGAGTCTATAACCAAAGAATCTAAGTTGTAATACAAGGAGCCCAAGAACAAGCTACCTATAGGGAGTTGCTCACCTTGAGCCATTTTAATAGAAAAGGGGATCATGAAAGGCTTCAACAAGTTTTCGATGTCTTCAAAGACATCTCTGGACAACCATAAACACAAGAAAGCAGCAATGGGTAATATATTGTCAATAGGTTTATCAGAAACCTCATCTTTGGGCCACCAGCGTATCAACCAGAGAGAATAACATCCTTTACTGCCAGCCTTGTTTGATACCTCCATTGCATCTGTCAAGACGTGAGAAATGGCGGTCTCCTCATCTGAAAGATCCCCAGGGATATTGCCCGTGATTGGGAGGTGCATCAAAGCTGCAACGTCTTCCAAGGTAACGGTAAATTCTCCCCATCTTCATATGAAAGTGTGAGTGGGAGTCAAGGTAGTCAATATCGGCCGATACGCACGAAATATCGGGGAAATTTCGGATATCGGTCCCAAAGGTAACGATAACCACAATATCGGCGATACGATATTCCTACGATAATATCGGCCGATACGAGCCGGTACGATATTTCGACGAAAAACCGGTACCGATAAATTCCTACGAGTTTTCAAAGACCCATCCAGCCATCACCTGTATCAAGCCTTCTTCAATTGAATGCAATACAAATCAAGTACTCATACCACAAACTCCAATCAATTAACCACAGGACCCCAATTTCAGTTCGAGCTCGGAAATACCCAATTTCAATTGTTGTTGTTGTTGTTGTTGTTGCAGAGAACTAGACTGATTCAATGACCACCATTTAATCCCCCAAATCCATGTTCATCGGCTGCTCCAGCTATTTACCCAGCAATCCCCAATTTTATCTGCCTTTGTTGCTATTGTTTGCCAAAGGAACTGGACGAGTTAACCGAGATGAAGAAAATGTTACAGTCATGATTCGCAAGAGTTGCTTCTGTAAACCACTTCTGCTCTCCTTAACCCAAACTTCAATGATCATTTCTCATCTCTAATTCCCGATCTCAAACCACTGAACTCATCTTCTTTTCTCGTTCTTTCTCACAAAATTGTTCCTCAAAATGTTGTCCGCAGATGAGAACACACCACATGCTTGATAATGAATGAAATGTGTGGAGTAAATGGTACCACGTCCCACTTATCTTCTGACGCTTTCGGTGCCTTCACATGCTTGACTAAAACAAAGGAAAAATTACTCATTTTCTGAACGGTCCGCGAGTTATAACCCCAAATGAGTCGCTATTCATCCACAAAAAACCCGCCAAAATAAAAGTAACATAAAAACCCAAAAAAATAAATTTTTGATGAAACCTCGTAGAATTTGACGAAACCAATTTTTGGTTTCATCATAAAATTTGATGAAACCAATTTTGAAATTTTGGGTTTTTGTATCAATTTTATAATATTTAGGGTTTCTAGTTTGAAGTTTGAACCTCTGTTTCTAGTTTGAACTTGTTTATAAAATTATAGTCTCTAAATTTGGAACCAATATTATAACGATATTTGAACGATAATATCCCCGATATAAAGTCGTACCAGTGTATCCTTCCTGGCCGATACAAACCGATATCCGATATTAACTACATTGGTGGGAGTACACCAACGAGCAAGCAGAGCTACCATACTCCTTGCGTCATGATAAATGAACAAATATCCAGAATCCTGAATAGCTCTCGTCACGTGCACCTGATCGAGCATGGCCCTCACATGAGGAAAACCCAGCATATGCCTCGCCAATCCAGCAAATTTCTCCAAAGGTCGACGAGAAAGTTTGAATTTTATAATTGATGCAAAGAAGACTCCTCGCTCAAGAAAAAATCGGATGACTGTCTTAGGAGTCACAAATTACTTCTGAGTGACAGTTCTGGGATTTATCAGAAGACGATATGCTGGAGACTTCAGATGTTTTTTGGCTCCCGGAGTATCTTCCTCAAAGAATGCGGCATCAATGTTTGGGATGTTTTTAATCCCAGGAGATTCATCTTCGTCTTCACCAACATAAGATTCATTTATGCATGTCTCATCTCTGGAGATCTTATCATCAATACACATTTCATCTCTTGAAGAGTCGTTAACTTGGGAGCTGGTCATATTTATGAAGTAGTTGCAAAATTCACATTACATTCTATTTCAGCGCATCATCCAGAATCAAGGAAATACTAGGGTCTAATGGTAATTCTTAACTCTTACCTTTTTACGCTTCCACTAAATAGTAGTGAGAGTAATGCTAGAGTTAATGCTCCAAAATCGTCTGCTTCTTCAAAACCTACAAAAGACGTTCAAAAACTCAGATTTTTCATAAAATCATGAACATTTCTACTGTGTGAATGTTCACCATAGAATTATGAAAATTAAGACATTATTTCATCATGAATAATATTTATCTCTAAGCAACATCACATAAAACTCAAGTTTTGATTTTAGAGAAATAATATATATTTGCATATATATATAATTATTTACTCACGTAAATAAATAAATATTTTCAACATGAGCCAGGATCATAAAAATAAATTGTGGATACTCCACGGTTCAAAAAAATAAATAAATAAAAATCCATGAATCTACCATGGTTTTGCAAAACCCTTGTCCTTTATGCCGTCATACGTCTTCAAGACGAAGGTTTATTTCAATTTTATGAAAACTCATGCATTACACGATAAAGTTTTACATGAAAGCTCATACATAAAATTTTATCACTGAACACAAGTTCATGTATACATAAAGAATAGAACTCGTTTCTCCGCATCGTCATTATTCTTTAAAACGAAGATTTTACTTCGGTTTTGTGAAAAATTCATTTTTTCGTGATAAAACTTTGGCTCACATGAAAGCTCATCAACATAGTTTCATCACTGAACCTACATATTCATATATGAAAGAAAATCACTCCTAAATCAGGGATCATTACTAGTTTTCAAAAACTAACGATCAAACGAACATACGTTTTCAAAAATTAAGGTTTTTTCAACGAAACCCACAATCATATATACAAGGGTATGTAGTTTTATCATGATCAATATGTGAACAACCCATAAAACTCATGAGCATCAGTAAAAAAAAAAAGTTTTGGACACATACCTGTCGGCGCCGGTGAAGAACTCCCGCACGGTGACGGCAATGACGGCGGCGCTGGAGCTCCGACGAATTTTTTTTCTTTTTCTCCTGGTGCTGGCGTGAAGATGATGAGGTGACGGGAGCTGCTGGTCGTGAGAAAATTAAAAAAAAAAAAGGAGAATCAATTCCTTTTATATCAAACTTTGTTTCCAAAACCTAATTTTCTAAGGATTTCCTTATTGGCCCGGCCCGCGAATCCTTAACGACCAAGATCCTGTCATCCAAATCAGCGGTTCAACATCAACTCATGCTCACCAAAATACATTCTATCATGCTACTAGAGTCTGCTTTCAAGTCATGATATGCTCGAACGATCGAAATCCGGTAACATCTTAACTTACGACTAAGTTCAATTACTTGCACTGCTATGACCGATAAATCACCATTCAATGCTGACTGAGGAACACGGATTTCCTCACTAAGTAGGGGAATTAATGTATATGGTGGATTTTCGACAAAGGCTAAAATTGTAAACCCATAATTATACGACCTCTGATTCAGCAATCAGACGTGAATATTGAGACACGGGTCTCTCATCGAATCCTATGATGGAGAATACTTTCTCTCAGAGTGCATATAGATATGTAGTCTCACAGCTGGACAAAGTCATATCTCATGAGTACTGAGCACTTCAGTAATTATTTCTATCATGGGATGAACAACTCCCGAACAACTTACTCTGCTAGTATAAAGTCATAAATTAATTATTCCTAAATTCTTGGATTCATCCGCAGAATTTCTGAAAATATTCAAATATTTCCGCAGATATCTCATTGATATCTCATTACGCAAACCATGGTTCTTCCCAGCAGAAGTCCATGGATTAGTAATAAATATTGGACGCACGGGAATCAGAGCTACCGCCTGAGCAAGCCCTGTCTCAAACCTAAATTCTGGGATTCATCCGCAGAATTTCTGAAAATATTCAAATATTTTCGCAGATATCTCATTACGCAACATGGTTCTTCCCATCGGAATTCCATGGATTAGTAATAAATATTGGATGCACGGGCATCAGAGCTACCGCCTGAGCAAGCCCTGTCTCAAACCTAAATTCTTGGATTCATCCGGAGAATTCCTGAAAATATTCGAATATTTTCGCAGATATTTCATTACGCAAACCATGGTTATTCCCAGCAGAAGTCCATGGATTAGTAATAAATATTGGATGCATGGGCATCAGAGCTACCGCCTGAGCAATCCCTGTCTCAAATAGTGCAAGTGTATTCAACAATGATACATTAATAACCATCGCACGAACGAGTATTTCAAAATACGATTAAACGATGAACATATGCAAAATAGGATGAAAAATAACAAATAAATAAAAATTGACCAAGGCGCTGGGAGCATGGGCTCACTGACCGGCCGACCGTGCCGTGGTCAATCCCACACCAGTTTTATATTTTTATCATATTTTTTTTGTTTTCTCTGAGTTTATGAAAAACCTTTCATTTGAACGAATATCCTTTGTTTTGAGGAAACTCCTCAATCTCTTGGTGCTTCCTTCGCGCGGAGGAAATAATATAAAATTAGGGAAAATGTGATGGGGTGTGACCATTGGCCAACCGGCCATGCCTTGGTTCCAGCCGGACCACACTTCATGATTCCTCATTATTTTATTATTATTTCCCTAATTTCATGAAAACTCCTTAATCTCATGATATTTCCTTCGTCCCATGAAAAATAATAAAAATTAGGGAACCCGTGTGCACGGGACATGGCCGGTCGGCCAAACCCTAGATGGCTCACACATCCCACTCTTTTATTAGCATATTTTTCATGTTTTCATAATCCCATGAAAATTCCTTGATTTCATGATATTTCCTTCAAATTATGAAAATTCCTTCAAATCATGAAATAATGCATAAAATAGGGAAAAATGCACGGGACCGGGCCTTGGTCGGACAGTCATGCTCCAAGCCGGTCCCACATGCTCACACGTCCCTTATTTTATTATTTATGATTTTTTATGTTTCCCTCATCTGATGGAAACTCCTTGATTTCAACAAAATTCCTTCGTTTTATCATATTAGAAAAAATGTTATGGGACCGGCCCCTTGAATTTTTCCTGAGTTTTATTCTCTGGATGTTTTCACCTCCCGAAAGAGCTTAAAAACTAAATATTCCAATACTGGGAGAGAGGAAATTCTTTTCCGTACGGAATGGAGGGGCGGACCAACAAAATCCGAGTCTGTATGAGAAATCTATGTTGATTCTACCAAAGGATGCTAATTAGGGTTTCAACCAATCTGGGGAGTGCTCAAACGATCAACATTTGATCCCGTGACCACCCTGGGCCGGTTTCATGACCCCTTGGTCGGTTCCTCACCTCTTCATAATTCCTTCACTTTTCATTATTTTCCTTCATCCGATGAAGTTTTGATGGTTTTATCAGAAAACCTTAATTTTGTCATATTTTCTCAAATGGTCGCTCAAACGTGCACCAGAAAATATCAAAATTCTCAGAACTGAGACACGGACGTCTCAATGACGAAAGCATGTTACCTTGACCGACCAAGGTTGGCTTTTTGGCTCGCAATGAGCCAGTCCCACGTGTTTCTCACAATCTGACCTAATTTGCACAATATCACGTATTAGGTCCAAAAACTCTCCAAACAATTTCAGAATTTGACGGAGCGATCATCATCTGATCCCGTGACCACCCAGGGCCGGTTTCATAACCCCTTGGTTGGTCCCTTATATATTAATAATTAATTAGGTTTTATCACCTAATGCTGAACCCAACAGTAATTCAGTAAATGATTAAACCAGCATTTAATCATCCTTTCAACAACTCATCAACTCTTAAAAGATGTCTTGGATTTTGCTCATGTGAGCATATGAGAATTTCATGGTCGATCCACGATCCCATGAGAAGGACAACACTAGGATCATGCGCTGGTCTACAAAGAAAATCCAGTCAAAGACGCGCTTCATTGATGTGACAGATGACGAGTATGAGTTCAACTTTCATGCTTGGGTGGTGGTTCCTCCTTACATTTCTCAATTGACGACTTTCAATACTGGAGAAAGTAAGTATTTAAAATCTGGTGCTGATTTGAGCGACGACGAAATACCTTTCATGCTGAGTTACACTCCCGGTCATCTATTATCAGCTACATGTGGAGATTTTTTGGTGGAGGAGTATAACATTGACAGAACTGCCCGTCAGATGGGTATGGACCAATGTGTCCCAACTTTCCGGAGGAGAAAACCATCGGTGGAACAACTTAAGACATGTTAGATCATACACATGATGAAGGATTCTCTTATTGGTTCCCTTGTGCTGATCGAACCACATATGTGACTTCGGGTTACATAAAATTCTGGGACCAGTAGCTTGAGCGTCTAAATGATTATGTGACGGCCGCACAACCTTTAGTTAAAGAACCTCCTTCTTCTGCGATGAGTGCCTCTCGTCCAAGATTGAGAAATATTTCTAATGGTGAGAAGCGAAAGACATCTCCAGGAAGTTTGTCGGTATGTATTCTTTTGTGTATTCTTCATATAACTTGTATAATTGCCTTTAATCATCACACCAATGTCCTCTTGCAAGATGGTCGTGCTGTGAGATCTCGAATTGAAGTGAATTTTTCAGAAGCAGAGGCAATTATTCACGGTGGAGAAGGCATGAGTAAGAATTGCAACTTGGTGCCTAATACCATAAAGTCCCCAGTTGCCTTTCTGGTGAGTTGTTGATACTTTTCCGCTGTGACTTCTTCTACCCTCTTTATCAGGACAAATATTTGTTATTTGGTTGTAGAATTTTGCTCCGTCCGTTATTGATGGTCTTCATTTCGCTCATGGTCAAACAACCCAAGGACACAATACTGACGAGGAAGTTTATGTAAGTATCCTTTCTTAAATTAAACTTGTATAATATGCCTCTGGATGATTTGATGGTGACCATTGTTGATATATCCAGGAGGAATTTATCGTGGATGAGGAGAATTTTGATGCACCTCCTTTATCATTGAGTGATAAGGATGAGGAAATCTCCCGAAATTCTGAACCGAATGAAAATATGGAGAGTCCTCAAATTTACGAACCGAATGGAGATAACGGAGTTGTCGATAATGATTCCCACACTGCCGAGCCTCTAAGTGGTTTGGAGACTCCCCTACTAAGTATTTATCCTGTAGATTCTCCATAGAAGTATAAGATTGCTGATTTGTGCATGAATGAATGAAAACCCATGCGACTATGCACATAATTCCGGAGAAATACGTCGTCAGAAAATTTTAGGCTTCAGGTTTTTAATGAAAATACCGTAAAACCTCCGTCTGGAATCAGAATTTCAATATATGCATATGCATTTTCAATCCCAGGAAATTTCCAAGCTTTATGAAAGAAGATTTTTGAGTTCTGAAAACGTTCAGGACCTGAAAAAGGCGAAATAGTAAACTTCCAGGAGACTTTCAGAACTTTTTCAGATTGCGCATTGCTTAATGTTTTGGCCACATATCCTTGGTTGCTTATCCAATCATCATTAAATTTTGAAATTTTGTAGATAACTTACATATGAAGAGAATTATATATAACCCAACTCCATACTCCACACCAATTTCTCCCAGTTCGTCGTCGAACATAGGGCAGTGTAAATTTTCTTCAGCTGAGTTTCTTTGAAAACGTGTTTCATGTTTTTGATGCTACTTGCACATACTTAGATGTATAATAAGGAACTCAGATGATGTTATCTCACTTAATTTCCTGATTTTATGACTGTGTTGGACTCACATCCTTGAATCATCCTAATCCCATGTAATCTTCGCATTTGGTGCCGAACGACGAAGTTGGGAACAATGGATCCAATGATGATTTGAGCATTCCAGGAGTTATTAGTGACAAGAATTCCATAACTGCGCCTCGAGATGATGAAGTACTAGTTTATAATGCCATAGAGGTGGTAGAAACTCCAATTGTGTCTCAGACGGTAGAACCCGGACCTGAATCAGCAAAAGCTACTTCCCTTGGAGTTGTTTCTATGATTATTGACATTGTTCCTGTAACTGAGAACCAGATGATAATTCACGAGTATCCTACTGCAGGGATTTCCTTTGATCCTCAATTTGGTGAGTTACTCCCATATCACCAGCTTATTGGAGGTTTTAGCGTTCCCATCGGATATGCCGCTATGTACATGGAACTGTGGGAAATGTATGGACACATTGTTGTTAATCGGGATCCAGGACGTAGTTATTTCTTGACGAAATAAGTAGAGGCTATCTTGTGTGTTATAGATGATATCTGGGTTACAGCCAGAAATGTTGTTTCCCAAGATGTACTCTTTGATTGGGAGTATAACTTGAAGAATGTTGAAGAACTTGGCTTCAATATGAAGTAGCTCCGTGAAAGACTTGAAGATATTAAGAAAGCAGTAAAGGGTGATGCTCCTTTCCCTACTAGTGATGTTGTGTTGAAGAATATGAATGAAGTTGCTGAGTTAACCAGGAAGCTGGAGGCAGAAAAAGCAGCCTTGGAAGTCTTTGAGAAGGCAGAGAACCATAAATATTTCTTTGATGGCTTTCTTTAGTTTCCTTTCCATAATCTCATGAACAAAAACTCTGTGAGAGATGATATATTTTATTTGGGTTTTGATCTTTGATAGGTGTTGAGTCTATGACTGAGCATTTTCTTTTGACTTTGGATTTGATAGAGATTTTCTTTTAAGTAAAGTGAACTGAATTTTTGATAAATTGTTGAATTCAAATACCGATTGCAAGTATTGCAAACGTTTTGGAGGAATTGAAATACAATGAAAGAAAATCTTAAATGCTAAATCCAGACATCATGAAACTCAAATGCCCAGTACCTCAAATATCTAATAATTTCAGACTAATGCCTTGAGCCAATTCTCGTGAATTACTGGTAGGGTTCTGCCATCTGTGTTGATCAATTTGTAGTATCCTCCAGCTATGGAATTAGTAACCATAAACGGTCCTTCCCAATTGGAGCTCCTTGCATAATGGAGGTCCCGTTTAGTTGCCTTGAGAACCAAATCTCCTTCCTTGAATTTGTTCGTCTTTGCAGTCCGTGCCTTGAATATTTTGCGCTGATTCCATGGTTATGGCACATATGGACACTTGTTCAGAGAAAAGTATCCAGCATACTATTTTTCATGATTAGACAAGTCTTTAGTAATAAACCTTTTGATAGAATGATCAACATGGAGATGCTCTGAACCCCAACCATTGGGTATAATATTGCCGAGGTGAAGTTATCCATTCGTAACTCCTAGTCATTGCTAAATTGTTCATGGGGAGGAATCCCTGGATCAACGTAGCATATGTGAACATTGGTAATATTGGAGCGTGAGGAGGAATAAGACTTTCCTGAGCTTGAAACCTTCTGACAAAGGTGTGTGGACTTTCTCCAGGTTCTTGCGTAAGTCCCACCAAGGTTTTAATTTCCTCCAGATGCTCAAATAGCGGAGAATCTCCTGCTTCTTCTTATGACTCAGAGTCTTCGGCGGTGGTAGAGTGTGCTAAAGGCATAAAAGTTATCCTTCCAGCATGGATCCAAGTCCTTCCAAAGATCATGTCATATCCAGGGTCTTCTCGGATTATGTAAAACTTGGTCTCAGTGAAGACCAAACTTTCTGTAACTTTGAGAGTGATGAAGCCATATGCGTCTCTGGAAATGCCTTCATGGTCTCTGATTGCTATAGGAGCATGAGTATCTTCTTGTCGAGTAATGCCAGTAGCCCTGAGAGTTTTCAAAGGGATGATGTTGAAAGCAGTACCAACATCAACAAATGCCCTTTTGAATTCATTTCCTTTAATGTGCACTGTGGTGAGTAGTCCCTAGTCATATATTTCTTTGTCAGTGGCTGAAGGTTCAGGAGGTACATCTGGAATCAGCAGGCATTTCTCGAAAACTATGTGATTCAAATCCGTGAACATGTCTCCCCTTTGCGCTTTCGACATATAGAGAAATTCGCAGACATGCTCTATCAATGATTGAACTGCTTCCTTGACTGGTGTTTCAGAAATAGAGAAAGTCCTGACATGGAGGGGATCTTTGTGCACCCCTTCGGCTCCAAGGTTAAGTTCTCCTGACTCAACCTTTTCTCTGAATATGTGTTTCAAAACTTTACAACCACTTTTTGGATGATTGACAAATCGATGAAATCAGCAATAACGAGGATTTTCCATGTCTTCCTCAGTTGGGTCTCTCCTGACGTATGGAAATTTGATTGCACCATATTGGACCTAGGCGTCTAGTAGTTCTAGCACTTCTCCAATGGGAGAGGAAAGTCAGTTGCATCTTCAGGATCCTTTGTGCATTGGACAGGAGTCCGTGTCTCTGGTTTGTCCTTCTTTTGCGTCTTCGGAGGAGCTACAACATGTTTGTATGGGGATTCAGCCTTGTGCTTGCTCCCTTTTGTAACAGCGTTTGTAGAGGGATGCATGTTATACTATTTGTTGATCAGACGTCTGCTTCCTCGAGTGTCACGCGCTTCCCCGGTCTTTATAGATTTTTCTTTTTTCAACAGAGCAGGTGCAGTGGTTGCTGATCTCTTCGCCGCTTTGTGAAACTCTGAGAAAGTCAGGAATCGAAGATTATCCAGCAGAGCTCTGTAAACCGGGAGCATGCCGTTGATGCACAAATCTACCAGCTGTTGTTCTGTGATATTTGGGTCATGACAATCCAGGGCTTGGACTCGGAATCTCTTCACATAGTCATTGGGATTTTCACTGACCCTCTGAAACATCCTTCCAAAGTCATATAGAGTGACTTACTCTGACACAAAAAAGTATTTCATGTAGAAGGCGTTGATCATTTCTCCCCAGTTGTTGATAGTCCCTGGTGTATTGTTGTTATACCAGGTGTATGCCCTGCCTTTCAAGGATTTTGAAAACTCCTTGAGCAGAAAAACATGATTATGTTCATGTTCTCCCAAGGCTTCGAGGAAATGGGAGACATGTTCTCGAGCATTGCCAGTTCCATCATACAGAGTAAAAGTTGGAGAAATATAACCTTTAGGAAGAGGAATCCTCTGCGTAGCGGCGGGATAAGGACGTTGGTGACGATGGACGTGTGACATGTTGCCCTTTATACGGTTCTCCAAAGGACGCTCCAGGTCTTCACGAGTAATGAAGTTTGATGACTCCTTTGTTGATGAATCATCTGCAGCTTTGCCTAATTCGTTATCATCCAATGTATGAATTGGAATCACCTCAGGATCAGCATCTGAGGGTTTCTCCTTCTCTTTCCCTTTTTCTTGAGCTTTCTCTGACAGTTTGTGTAGTTACGGATTATCTCACAACTACACCCTCATAAGAATCCATTAAAATGATTCCTAAACCTAATTAATTTGATATGAAACTAAGAATTAAGGTACTAAAATTATAAAGAGACACAAATATTTTTACGTGGTTCGATCAATATGATCTACGTCCACGATGCTTCACTAGTGATTGTATGTGATTACATGATTTTACAATTGAGACTCCATTAATGAATATTTGGAGCTCTAGAATTTTGGGGAAGAAGATGATAAAGAAAATAAATCTCTCTCTAAAATTTTCTCTCTCCTCCTAAAATCACCCCCTCTCTCAAAATGTGTCCCCCTTTCCTCTCATGCCTAAATGGCTATTTATATGATTTTACAATAGATGACAGTTGTGTTGTCCTGCCATTTCGGATTTGAAGATTATCTTGCGAACCTTCGTGGTTTCCTTTGCTCGCAAAATGTCCTTCTTGCTCGCAAAATATTCTTTGCTCGCAAAATGTATTTTCTCTCCACAATTTCGTAAGTTATTATTTGATGTGATATTCCGCTCCTACATCTTGCCTCTTTTTTTCTTGAATATTGATTGAAGAGCGATCTTTAAGAAAAAATCACTTGTTGTGGTTGTTGGAGTAGTCTTTGATCTTTGTTGATGAAGGAACGAGCTAAAGAATATCAAACTCAAAAAGTATATACTTGCCTCTATTCTTTTGTGAAGTTCTAAAGCTTTAAGAAGTAATTAGAAGTATCATCTTTCGAAATATGAAGTATGCGAAGTATCTTGAAGAAGTATGAAGTATAAGAAATATAAAATATCCTTGAAGAAGTATAGGAAGTACTTAATCCTCGAAATATATAAGAAGTATGAAGTATCCTTAAGAAGTATAAGAAGTATTTAATCCTCGAATTATATATGAAGTATGAAGTATCCTTAAGAAGTATAAGAAGTATTTAATCCTCGAATTATATAAGAAGTATAAAATATCCTTGATGAGAGTGATAAATATTGCCTCTGTTCATGTGAAATTATTATTCCACTTTTGGTGAGGATTCTTGCTGAGAAGATAAAGAATATCAAATATTTTCTTGGGTATCCATAGTTGCCTCTGTTCTTTATCTATGAAGGAGAATCCTTGAGAAAATGTTGAATAATTAAATTGCATCTCTATTCTTATGTTGCCTTTGCCTCAAGTGGTAACCCTGCTGACTTTTGAATTTTTCTGCAAATTTCTGAATTTTTCTGTGAATTTTTGGGATTTTCTGCGAATTTCTGAACTTCTGAATAGTGCTGCGAAATTACTGTTGCGAACTTACTATTGCGAATAGTGCTGTGTATAGTGCTGCGAACTTAATGTTGCGAACATAGTGTTGCGAACATAGTGTTACGAACTATGAATAGTTCTGCGAGTTATGAATTTTTCTTCGAAGTTTCAAGGGTATTTTCTGTAAAATTTTGTAAAATATTTGTGCGAACATAATACTTATGTAATGATTATGTTATGAAATGTTTATGCGATGCTTATGCCATGAAATGTTTATGCAATGCATTTATGATGCAAATATGATGCTTGAATGATGCGAGTATGATGCTTGTATGATGCAAATATGATGCTTGTATGATGCAAATATGATGCTTGTATGATGTGAATACTTATCTCTATTCATATAATCATCTTCGTAAGTTTATTTGTGTATTCTCGCGAATGAAATCGCCTCTTCTGGTATGACTTCGTGATATATATTCTTGTAAGAATTCTTCAATGATATTGATTGAATTGTCTTCTTTGATATATATTGTCTTCAAAATTCTTCAATGATCTTGATGGAATTGTCTTCTTTGATATATATTCTCTTCAAAATTCTTCAATGATCTTGACGAAGTTGTCTTCTCTTCAAAACTTCATGATGTATATTCTTGTATAATTTCTTCAATGATTGTAATGAATTTCATTAATTGTTGTGGTCTTATCATGCCTTCCTAAGTAAAGGTCTTATTTTGCCACCTCTTTTGTAGCGACAAAATCGCAGGACGTTCTTACACTTTCATGCAAAAACCCATTGATCTTGCCTTATCTTTTTTGTATAGTATTTTAGCCTCTTCAGGAATTGTTGCGACAATATGACAGGTCTAAATATTCTTGCGAACATAAAGTCCCATGACATTGCCGTCTTGCGATGAAATCGCAGGACGTCTCTACACTTTCATGTAGTGACCCATTGATCTCATCTTAACTTCTTTACTATGTTCTGCGAGTTCTTTTTGTATGTTTTCCTTCTCTTTTTTTTTTTTTTTTTTTTTTTTAGAATGCTCGCAGAACTTCATTTGTTGCACAAATATGACAAGCCTTTATGTTTTCGCAAACAAGAAGCCTCGTGACATTTGCGTCTTATAGCACGTATCGCTCCCTAATGGAGGGTGCTGCCCTTTATCTTCCCCGGTTGCCCCTTCAAGGAAGAGTACATCGACCATACAAGGTTAGCTCTTCCCATCCGGTTCGCCAACAACCACTTTTGATCGCAACCTCTTATCCTTTTTGCCTATAGGGCTTATAGTTACTGGTTACACCCTATGGGGTATCTTTGGGCCAAGTGCATCATTTGCCAAGACTTGTCAAAAATGGCAGATGTGGTTCAACCTCACCCGACACTCTTGACTCAACCGTGTACCTCGACGCCTTGATCGTTTTCTGCACTTCTTGGGAAAGACAGTATGCCTTAGTCGCCCAACCTAAATCCTCTTACACCGCATTTTATATTGCGTAATGTCGCTAGATTAGGTGAGAATCCAAGGTGTCTAACCGGATAGGTACCCCATTATTGGGTTGTACCCCTAAATTTTTACCATGTACTAAGGGCCCTTGGTGGTGTTCCGGTTACCCTTAGCCACGTTTATAGGTACCCCCTTAAATGACGTACTTTAGGACTTTGCCTCTTACGAAATATAGCTTCGCGAACTAGGGTGTACGCCACAAAGGTTTGCCCGTATATAAAATTTTCTGCGGCTCTCTTTCTTTTTTGGAGGCTGATCACATATTGCGGTCTTTTGTTCGCAAATTAATCATAAATGGCGGTATTTTTTCGCCTTTTAAAAATTCATCGTAAATTTTTCATGTACATAAAATGTTGAATATTTTCATGAAATGTTTAGTATAAGAAGTATGAAAAGTATGAGAAGTATTAATCAAAATTGTTCTATAGAAATATAGGAATTTAATTTTCTCTATTTTTTGTAATTTTGAAGTCTTTGAAAAATTTTGAGATCGTTAAATTTTTGCGATAAACTCATTTTTGAATCTTGCGATTGTATCACTTTTCACCAATCTAAAAAATCTTTGAAATGTTTTGAAATCTTAGAAATTGTAGAGATCTTGCGAGTATATCGCTTTTGGGGAATAAAATCAAAAAATCTTTTGTCTTTTGTAAATAAAATATTCAGGGAAATGGTACTTACCTTTTTACGGCTTGTTGTTGTCTCTTGCGAAGTATATGACTTGTCATTTCTTGTGAAATAATCTCCCACTTTCTTCTTGCGAAATACCCAAAAATCTTGTGAAGTAATAATTTGTACGAAGTAAATGAACATGTTCGAAAAGTAAACATCTGCGGAGTGCAAAACTTTTCTGCGAATATAGAGACTCGAACCCATATATTCAAACCCATTCTCTTTGCTTGTTACCAATTGTACTAGCCCATGTTTTGTGAAATTGAGATAAGATTTGCATAACTCATTCTAATGTTACTGCCTTTTGTGTATTATGTTTTCGTCCATTCTTCTTCCTAGGTAATCTGCGCTCAATAGTTTTTCCTTGGCTCAATAATTTTTCCTTCCTGGGCAACCTTCACTTGTTCTTCGCAGGTTGTATCGTTTCAACTGGTTGTCTTCTTTGATGAGCTACCCCTTTGATTTGTGAATTGGTTGGCTTTACCGGTTTTATGCTCGCAAAGTTGGCCGCTTTTGCTCGCAAGTTGGTTACTTCTTCTGAGTTTTTATTCGCATAGATGGCAAAATTCTGTTCACAACAATTTTTCGAAAACTTTCTTTGCTGAGATATTTTAATCATCACCCTTTATGTATGAGCTTCTTCCTCATACTAGTTATTTGATGAAAGTTTCTTCTTTATTTGAGTACGTTAATGACTATATTAAACTTACGAAGTAGTCCTCATTCCGTCTTCTGCCATTCTATTCCACGAAGAAATGGTTTGAGTGAGTTTTGCGAAGCTTCGCAATTCTGATAGTACTCAATACTCAATAGAGTTTCTGGGCCAAGTTAACGTATCCTGCAGTTATGTTGTTCGTGTATAGCCATTAGTATTGGGTTGTATGTCTAGTTGTTGAGCATATTTAACCTTATTTTTGCTGTGGTTGCGTCAATTTCGTATCTCAGATGATCCTACATTCTCACTATGATCCTGTCTTTAACCTTAGATGTGTTGGATAGATGTGTTGTTTCCCTTTTTCTCATGCGATGATAGCGGGTTGTTATACCGATGGCTTCTTTATGATTTTCTCTTTTACATTGCCTACGTTGTTTTAGTTTCTCTGGAAACTTCTCTTCTTTTCTTTCTATGTCCCTATCCTACTGATGATTTTTACTCTCCCATTCATTATATCTTCGCATAGCACGTATTCTTTGGCACTCCCCTGGCTTCTCCATTCACCGCTATTAACTTGTGTTGGATAAGGCTTTCGAGCATCAATGTTAGTTTCTTTCTTCCTTCCTTTCACCCATGCGGCTTTGTTCACATCTAGATGGTTCGATCAACAGACAAACACGATCGTGAGATGAAATAGTTCTTCGCATAAACTATTGATTCTTGCGAACTGTGGGATTTTAAAGTTCTCAGAATTGGGAACTTTTGATGAGAAGTGAATTGAATGAAAGAGAGTTCTCTGATATTTTATTGCACGAACTATCGTTGGCACCGACGAACGCTCAATATTTCTGAAGCTCAATATTTTCTGATGAGGTTGTGAGTATTTCTGAAGCTCGACATTTGCATTTGATTTTTGATGATAGAAAGCTAAGAAAATTTCCAGAAGCTGGGAGTAATGCCACCAAGTTACGCACATTCATTGCCTTTGAAGTATGCAACTTTGTCTTTGTATTTGCTTATGACTTTGCTGGTCTGTAGGCTTTTCTTCGCAAGCTGTAAATTTCCTTACTTCGCAAGTTGTTTTTCTTCAATCTTTATTAACTGTAAACAAATAAAAATACTCTTCGCAGGGGTAGAATCTCTCCCTTCGCTGCAAAGTAATTCTTTACCTGAAGTAAGTCCTCCCTTTGTTGAATGGCTGTGTCTTTGACATTCATTTGCTCCGTGCGTTTTTGAAGTTACATTTCCTTTTACCTTCGTTATTCCTGCGAAGTTTACATAGATAATTCTCAACGTCTGTATTCTGTTTTTTGGAGATCTCTAATCATGCATCGATGTGAACAACAAATCAATTCAATGAGAAATTTAGAGAAATTTTTACGAAATCTCTAATTAATTCATGAATCTAATTAATTTTTGCAAGCAACAAATCTTGTTTCGTGGAAAATGAAATTATTTCGAAAATTCATCTAGTTCTGTTTAGAGGATACTTCGCATCAATCACATTAGTTCGCAGCATCAATTAGTTAAATCCATGCCTCAGCTAGTTTAAATCAACGAAGAAAAATGTAAGAAATCACTTCGCATAACTTCATTAATCTGGAAAAATTTGGTTAAAATTTTTTGGTTTAAACCATTAGATCTTAAGATATGAAGACTAAAATCATATAATAGGAATAAAATTCACATTTTTCTTTCATAAATCTATAAATCTGAAAGAAAATAGTAATCAGAAAAGGAATGAGTTAAGAAAGAGGATTTGTCTTTTGTTGATGTTGATTCACTCCCTGAAAGTGTATCTTCTTCCATGGAATTTCCATTTTTGTCTTCAAAATTCATAAATCCGGTACAATTCATCACCAACAGTAACCAATTTTTCTAACTTTCTTGAACCAACCAGGCCAGTTCCCTTTTTCTAGCACCAATTATGTAGTTGCGGATTATCTCACAACTACACCCTCATAAGAATCCATTAAAATGATTCCTAAACCTAATTAATTTGATATGAAACTAAGAATTAAGGTACTAAAATTATAAAGAGACACAAAGATTTTTACGTGGTTCGATCAATGTGATCTACGTCCACGATGCTTCACTAGTGATTGTATGTGATTACATGATTTTACAATTGAGACTCCATTAATGAATATTTGGAGCTCTAGAATTTTGGGGAAGAAGATGATAAAGAAAATAAATCTCTCTCTAAAATTTTCTCTCTCCTCCTAAAATCATCCCCTCTCTCAAAATGTGTCCCCCTTTCCTCTCATGCCTAAATGGCTATTTATATGATTTTACAATAGATGACAGTTGTGTTGTCCCGCCATTTCGGATTTGAAGATTATCTTGCGAACCTTCGTGGTTTCCTTTGCTCGAAAAATTTCCTTCTTTCTCGCAAAATATTCTTTGCTCGCAAAATGTATTTTCTCTCCACAATTTCGTAAGTTATTATTTGTTGTGATATTCCGCTCCTACAGTAAGTTCACAGCACTATTCAGAAGTTCAGAAATTCGCAGAAAATCCCAAAAATTCACAGAAAAATTCAGAAATTTGCAGAAAAATTCAAAAGTCAGCAGGGTTACCACTTGAGGCAAAAGCAACATAAGAATAGAGATGCAATTTAATTATTCAACATTTTCTCAAGGATTCTCCTTCATAGATAAAGAACAGAGGCAACTATGGATACCCAAGAAAATATTTGATATTCTTTATCTTCTCAAAGAAGAATCCTCACCAAAAGTGGAATAATAATTTCACATGAACAGAGGCAATATTTATCACTCTCATCAAGGATATTTTATACTTCTTATATAATTCGAGGATTAAATACTTCTTATACTTCTTAAGGATACTTCATACTTCATATATAATTCGAGGATTAAATACTTCTTATACTTCTTAAGGATACTTCATACTTCTTATATATTTCGAGGATTAAGTACTTCCTATACTTCTTCAAGGATATTTTATATTTCTTATACTTCATACTTCTTCAAGATACTTCGCATACTTCATATTTCGAAAGATGATACTTCTAATTACTTCTTAAAGCTTCAGAACTTCGCAAAAGAATAGAGGCAAGTATATACTTTTTGAGTTTGATATTCTTTAGCTCGTTCCTTCATCAACAAAGATCAAAGACTACTCCAACAACCACAGCAAGTGATTTTTTTCTTAAAGATCGCTCTTCAAGCAATATTCAAGAAAAAGAGGCAAGATGTAGGAGCGGAATATCACAAACAAATAATAACTTACGAAATTGTGGAGAGAAAATACATTTTGCGAGCAAAGAATATTTTGCGAGCAAGAAGGACATTTTGCGAGCAAAGGAAACCACGAAGGTTCGCAAGATAATCTTCAAATCCGAAATGGCGGGACAACACAACTGTCATCTATTGTAAAATCATATAAATAGCCATTTAGGCATGAGAGGAAAGGGGGACACATTTTGAGAGAGGGGATGATTTTAGGAGGAGAGAGAAAATTTTAGAGAGAGATTTATTTTCTTTATCATCTTCTTCCCCAAAATTCTAGAGCTCCAAATATTCATTAATGGAGTCTCAATTGTAAAATCATGTAATCACATACAATCACTAGTGAAGCATCGTGGACGTAGATCACATTGATCGAACCACGTAAAAATCTTTGTGTCTCTTTATAATTTTAGTACCTTAATTCTTAGTTTCATATCAAATTAATTAGGTTTAGGAATCATTTTAATGGATTCTTATGAGGGTGTAGTTGTGAGATAATCCGCAACTACAGTTTGTCAATAAGGGTCTTCAGATGGTCAAATAATTTCTGCTGTGCCGCAGCCATATCTGTTTAATTGTTTGCAAGAGTCTCTTGCGCTTTGATGAGATCAACAATGGTAGGTGGTGGACTTCCTCTAACTTCTTCAGGGTGTCGGATGAACAAAGGATGTCCTTCCGTGTTGGTGTGAGGAGGAGTAGTGTCACCACCGTCAGTGTTAGAGGACGGAACAGTTTCCGGGATGTTATCATTGTTGCTGGTGCTAGCGATATTTGCGTTAGGATTCGTAACTAATCCTGACCTAAGACCAACCATCTTGTGAAAATGAGAGATTGAAACTGAGAGATTAATCTCCCACTGTGGTCGCCAATCTGTAGATGGGGAAAAACGATTTGCTGGTTTTTACGGAATTGAAGAGTCGACCATGTGGAGACTCCTTGAATCGAGCGAAATGTTGAACCTCACACAGATGCACTGCAAAAAGGGAGTGCTTTAATTTCGATAGATCAATCTATAAACTCCGGCCTAAACCAAGAAAAATGGTCGTTCCAGAGTCATTTCGGTCATAAGAGATGATGGGTTGATCTGTAGGAGGGAAGCTGAGAAATGCGTGAGATCAATGGTGATCTGAGATTGTAGGTGTGTTGTGATTTCAGCGTGAAAATGCTCTGAATGATTGAGTTTTGCCTGATTGTGAGTGATTTCTGTGAGTTCGTGTAGACGAAAGATTGTCTATATGAACTTTGATAAGAAATTGCTTGTTTAGGCGAATGTTGTTCGAATGTTCGAAACCTCTTATTCAATGTTGTTGTTTTAATCAGGATTCAGAGACATTTTATAATGCTGGAATTGAAAACACCATGATCCCATGAAGTGTGACAGTTGCTGGAATCAGAGAGTGGGAAAGTGGGAAATCGTGTTAAACCAATTACTCATCATGCGGAGACTTGGTTAATTTTCCACCCACTACTTTGCTGATTCTTCCAACTGACTTCACGACTTGCTCACATTCTCATCGTGGGTGAACACATGTGACGTAGACCCCCAGACCAAAACCCTAGTTAATATCCCCCCATTGTGACACGATTGAAATCTCGTGATTGTGGAGTCAGTTGCTGACTTTGTGGGACGATGAGTCCATGTAGTGCTGAGTTGAACACGTTTTAGCAAATATTCTGAAACTCATGAATCAAAAATATGTCTACTGAGACGAGGTACCATTATAACCTAAAACGAGCAAACTTTGTTGCTGAATTGTTGAATATTGATAGTTGAACCAATATTCTTTGATCCGAGAAAATATTGCTAGTCAGAGCGAATATTGCTAATTTGAGTGAATATTGCCGTTTCGAGAAAATATTGCTAGTTCGAGCAAATATTGCTCGTTTGATGAATTTATTGGTAGCAGGACCGAATAAAATAATAACTTAATTTACTGACTGCTGGGTCGAGCAAAATAAATAAAAATGTTAATCATGGAATCAACATAAAATTATCAGAGTGTTTGAATCTGCTCAGAATCACGTTTCTGCAGAGCCCTGGATTCAAAACCCTAATTCTACCGAAATGATGATTTATTGCATATCAATACAGAGTGACACAGGGACCGGCTACATGGGATGACGGGTTCACCATGTATCGCCCAGATGCTCGAACGAGCAAAAATACCAAAGTCTCTTGAGGACCAGTTGGTGAAAGAATGATTAAATGTTGGTTTAATCATTTACCGAAATAATGCTCGTGTGAGCGATAAATAATAAAACCTGAACAACCAAACTTTCTCTTTCATCCGATTTTAGCTCTGCAACTCGGATTCCAACTCAGTTCTTAAACTTGGTTTGATCCAGCCTTAATGTTTACTGAAGTGCTTCAACATTCCGTCACTCATCTAGTAATTCTCATCGTTAATTGTCTTAACTACAGATTCTTGTGCTATCTACTCAAGCTTAGTCCAAGAGAAGAATAACAAAGCAATTACAGTATTACCAAAACTAAAAATACATTCCATCCAAACATCTTTGAAGGCAATAACCAAGAATCTAACAACAACATTAAAGATAGCAAGAAAAGTATAAAAAACCAAAGACATTGTAGCAACCTGTTCAGCATCATTACAAAACAACACCATAAAACCCTTAACTAATTTCACTACCTACAGACCTCATTTACAGACACAACTAATTTTGTAAAACAGTAACATTCCAACACTCACACCACTATCACCATCAATTCCAATTGCTTTCAAAACATTCCACAAAAACAAGAACTTAAACATCACTATATGAGTACTGACCGAGAAGAGAAACAAATAAAGAGCAAGAGACTTTCCATCACCTCCAATTGTAGATTCAAGAAGTCGGGTAGTCAAGGGAATCACCAGAGGAGTCTTTTCACAAAAAATCTGCTTACCATTTTCAAGCTTTTTAAACACCTAAAAAATCTAAATCCTCCTGGTGACTTTATGGCATCCACCACACGCCTTGCTACCCTTCATCCATTCACCGTTCAATATCTTCGCTGCTTGATGGGGATGAAGATATACCACTGGAGTCAGAATCCTCATCATAATAAGGAACTCGGGCACTCACACTTAATGGAAACTGCTCTCCTTCGTTCATGGTCCGAGAGTACTTCTTGGGACTAGCTATCTCTTTCTCAAATCGAGCCCTCAGATGATCAGAGTCATACTCAAGTCGCTCAACTGCCATATCCTCACTACTTTCCCCATAATCGGAATCCAAATCGCTTGTCCTCATTTCTTCCCCACCTTCTCCATCTGCATCAAATCCCCCGGAAGAGTCAGTATATTCATCAGTTCCGCTCCCATATTGTGGACCCTTGGCCTTCTGCTCAGCCATCTCCTCTTGCTTCATCTCCCATTCACCATCTTTCCTTTCTCGCCTCTTCAAATATTGAGGTACCCATTCAGCGTACATCCTTTCCTTCCGTCATTCATCTCTTTGCCTGTAATATTCCTCCTCCCTTTGGCGTTGTTGAATCGCTTCACGACGGTCCAATTCGGCTTGAACATCAATTTTTAACTGTTGTAACTCATCAACACTCAAATTGCTTAATAGTGTTGCTACCACTCTATATTGATCTGACATGGAGGGGGTTATGGAAACAGAATAACTGGAGTTCGCCATCTCTCAATCTCTACCTAAACCTCTCCCTTTCCGGTAAAAAAACTAATGAGTTTCTTAATCACCTTCAAAACCCATCTTTTAAAGGCGTAAAGTCTATAATTAACTGTCATTTATGGCGGTTGGTTAATCGTCAAATCGCTTCATTCTATTCACCCATACAAATCCATGCGTGTACATTTCACCCTAAGAACCATAATTATCCTATGCCGAGTAAAATCCTGGTGTCTGTTTCAACCCTTTCCTTTCATAATTACACCACCGTTCTCTATTTTCAATACCTAATTTCAATTATAACTGCTACACCCCACCCTTGTGCTTTTAAGAGGAAATTTGGTAGGTTACAAGTTTTTGATTATTATCTTTGGGGACTAATTTACATTTTATGTGGCATGCAGATTTGGATAAAGCAACATCAGTTGGGAGGCACCATTACAGTTAGGGGTATTCCAGCCAGGAAAGGGTCTAGTCTGCTTACCAGGAATAACTGTCAAAACAATACCCAAATTTCTTCACCCACTCAGTCTTCCACAAAGGAATACCTCCCTCACCTTTCTACCATTATTACCTTTGGAATTTCATATCATCAGCTTAACGTCACCCCAAGCAATGACAAGCACAATAAATTCTCAACAATCCAATCTACAAGTACCCACTCCCTATCTTACCGTACCAAAAAACTGGTTACAATATCATTATTTTCGCCCTGAAGTGCTACCCTCTCTATAGCACTCACGTGAACACCCCACAGGAAAATTATACTAAAAATTCTTTTACTGATAAAGACGTTACATATGCTAAACCTCTCACCCAAAGTACTACTTTCAGTCCCCATCTTGTTACCTTGCATAAAAATCTCACTAAACCCTGCCTAGAATTTGGTCATCAATATTCCCATTCTATTTTAAAGGTTCAAACTCAGAAGACTACAAATTTTGCTACCTTTTCCAAATGGTACATTGCTTCCATCATCATCTATCAGCATAATACCCAACAAAAATTCATTTTTTTAACCATCTTTCTTATAATAGCTTCTGAGTACCCAAAGAGTACCAAAATCTTTGAAATATATATCCTCATTACCTTCTCTATGGAAAAACCATCTTCCCCAAGAGATTCTAATACCCTGAACCTTGAGATCCAAGCTCTCTCTACCCAAATGTCAGATAAGCTCAATCTCCCTGCAACCCTCACAAAACCTGTTTTCATAGATAAGAAAGTCATACTAGCTGAAACTAATACTAACTGGAAATGGTGTATGGCTATTACATTTGTTGTGAAACCCTCATCCCAACTTTTTCTATCAGATACTACATATGTAAAAATTGGCCCCTGGCTCAAAATCCAACGGTTACTACATTCAATGGTCAAAGAAACAAGGTTCTCATCCGTTTTCTCTTGGAAGAGGATTTTAACAGAATTAATTCCCAAAAACCTTATTTCATTTGTGGTTACTTATCTATTCTGAAAGTGGTACCAAATGAAGGTTGGCCTCCAAATCACCAACTTTTTTTTGAAGAAGAGATCATGTGGTTTATACTGTGTAATATACCAAATGAATATACTGAATTTGAAGATCTAAAGTTACTCACTACAAGTATGGGTGATCTCATTGAAGCTCAAAATCCATTTGGAAAGCACCCTCACAAGAAGAATGTTAAAGACTGCATCAAAATTCCAGTCCAGAAAGCTTTACCAACTGGTATACCTCTCTTCACTAATGTCAAAAATGAACCATACCTTATTGAATGTAGACATATGATAGTACCAAGATATTTCTGCACTTCTTGTCGCATACTTGACCATAAGGATCAGAATTTCCCTGCTTGGAAACTTAAACAGAAGAATCTCAAAGAATTAGATTCCAGCCGCAACAACTACAATCTTCCAAGTGTTTCAAAACTCATGATGCCTTCACCTGCAAAGGAAAATTGCAACTCCTCTTCTGGTACCACTGATACAAATATGCAATCGCTTTAGGATGTCCAAGATACTCCTATGAGCCAAACATCACAAGAAAAGTCCCTAGGAAAGACTGTTGCAACTGACAACAGTATAGCTGATCCTACAAAATTCTTCATATCCAATACTTTCTAGATGGGTCCTTTTGTCAATAGATCTCCAACTCTGAAGATTTTGGATGTTGGCCCTGTACAACAGCACACTACTCAAATGGAAAGAGGGTTACCAGTGATTGGCAAGCAAAATACAATCCAGACTAATTCTATTACTATGACTGGGTCTGTTTCAACTCCGAGTGGTCCGATTCGGACTAACATTTCCTCAAGAAGATTCAAAACAACCACTGTTTCTAATCTCAGCCCCATTGTCACTAGAGGAGCTGCTACCTCTGCTGAAAAAGATGCCATTGCTAATCTTAAAAGGAAGATTAATTCAAGAGCTGATTTAAGGAAACGCAACAGAGCCACCCCTATTGTCGATTCTCTAGGTACCACTTCTGAAGTACAAATTCCCAATGAACCGGATTATGCTCAACTATGTTCTCCCATTACCAAATTGGATGATCTTCCTGATATTGATCTATCCAACTGTTCTCTCAATACCCAAACCATGTTTAATTCTATGGGTAACTTCATTGTTCCTGTTGGTAATTCCTCTACAAGCAATGATGTCTGCAATAATTCCCCTCTCAATGTTGCTGATCCTAATCTGGTTTCTCCCCAAAGTTCTACTCAGAATGGTGATACTGCTTTCTCTCCTCTTGGAAGTGATCTTGGCTCTCCTTCTCAGGTAAATCCCATTCACACTAACCCAATTCTTGATAATCTCAATCCTAATCTAAACCAATTCCCTGTCAATAATATCAATCTTATAGCATGGAACATTAGAGGCCTAGGAAAAAAATCTGCTAATAAAGAACTTGGTATGCTCTGTAGAAATGTGAATCCTGATATTATTTTCCTATATGAGACCACAATGGGGAAAGATATGGCTTCCAGGAAACTCAAAAATATGGGTTTTCCATGTACTTTTAATGTTCCTAGTATTGGTAGAAGTGGTGGTTTGGTGCTGGCTTGGAAGAAGGAAATTCATCTGTCTGTTATATCCTCTAGTCTAAGGGGCATCCATGTGACTACTACTGATATAATACACTCAAAAAATTGTCACATCCATTTTGTGTATGGTGAACCTAATAGTGCTCTTACATCCTCCTTTTAGGAGCAATTTTCACAAAAAACTATAGCTCCTATAAATGAACCAGTTTTTGTCATTGGTGATTTTAACACTCTCCTAGGATATGAAGATAAGAATGGTGGCCTAGAAATAAATGAATCTGACTGTGATTTTCTAAAAACCTTCTGCTTACTTCATAATCTGCATGATCCTGGTTTCTCTGGTCCTAAGTTTACCTGGTCTAATATGCAACAGGGCCCTGATATGATTCTTGAAAGACTTGATAGATGTTTTTTAAATCAATTAGCTGAGGAACTTTTTCCTAAATTCTGTGTTAATAACCTACCTAGATATTCTTCTGATCACTGTCCTATGCATGTTGGTTTCAACTATGAGGAAAATTATATGCCTAAACCTTTTCATTTTATGGCTATGTGGATAGAGGATCCTACTTGAAGGGATGTAGTTGCGGATTATCTCACAACTACACCCTCATAAGAATCCATTAAAATGATTCCTAAATCTAATTAATTTGCTATGAAACTAAGAATTAAAGTACTAAAATTATAAAAGTGACACAAAGATTTTTACGTGGTTCGATCAATGTGATCTACATCCACGGTTCTTCACTAGTGATTGTATGTAATTACATGATTGTACAATTGAAACTCCATTAATGAATATTTGGAGCTCTATAATTTCTTGGGGAAGAAGATGATAAAGAAAATAAAATCTCTCCTAACATTTTTTTCTCTCATCCTAAAATTATCCTCTCTCTAAAAAAGACCTCCCCTTCTTATCATGCCTAAATGGATATTTATATGATCTTACAAAATGTTGACAACTAAACTGTCCCTCAACTTTGGACTTGATAACTATCCTGAGAACCTTCTCAACTTCACTTTGCGAACTTCTTTTGATTTCCTCGTGATTTCCTTTGCTCGCAAAATGTTCTTTGCTCGCAAGATGTACTTTCTCTCCACAATTTTGTAAGTTATCATTTGTTGTGATATTCCGCTCCTACATCTTGCCTCTTTTTTCTTGAATATTTCTTGAAGAGCGATCTTTAAGAAAAAATCCATTGTAGTAGTCTTTGATCTTTGTTGATGAAGGAACGAGCGAAAGAATATCAAACTCAAAAAGTATATACTTGCCTCTATTCTTTTGCGAAGTTCTGAAGCTTTAAGAAGTAATTAGAAGTATCATCTTACGAAGTATAAAGTGTGCAAAGTATCTTGAAGAAGTATGAAGTATAAGAAATATAAAATATCCTTGAAGAAGTATAAGAAGTACTCAATCCTCGAAATATATAAGAAGTATGAAGTATCCTTAAGAAGGATAAGAAGTATTTAATCCTCGAAATATATAAGAAGTATGAAATATCCTTGATGAGAGTGATAAATATTGCCTCTGTTCATGTGAAATTATTATTCCATTTTTGGTGAGGATTCTTGCTGAGAAGATAAAGAACATAAAATATTTTCTTAGGTATCCATAGTTGCCTCTGTTCTTTATCTATGAAGGAAAATCCTTGAGAAAATGTTGAATGATTAAGTTGCGTCTCCATTCTCATCTTGCCTCTGCCTCAATTGTTAACCCTGCTAATTTCTGAATATTGATGCGAATTTCTGAGTTTTTCTGCGAATTTCTAAACTTATGTATAGTGCTGCGAATAGTGCTGTGAATAGTGTTGCGAATATATTGTTTCGAATAGTGCTGTGAATAGTGTTGCGAATATACTGTTGCGAATTATGAATATTTCTGCGAAGTTTCGCGGTATTATCCTGTAAAATTTTGTAAAATACTTGTGCGAATATAATATTTATGTAATGATTATGTTATGAAATGTGTATGCAATGCTTATGCCATGAAATGTTTATGCAATGCTTTTATGATGCAAGTATGATGAATGTATGATGAGAATGCTTATCTATTATGATGCATAGATAATGTTTGTGTTACTTAGCTCATTTTGCTGCGGTAAAATAGATATATTTTTGAGTTGCCTCCATTCATATAATCATCTTCGCAAGTTTATTTGTGTATTTTATTACATGTATCCGTCTTTGATCGCGAATGAAATCGCCTCTTCTGGTATGACTTCGTGATATATATTCTTGTAAAGATTCTTCAATGATATTGATGGAATTGTCTTCTTTGTTAGGACTTCATGATATATATTCTCTTCAAAATTCTTCAATGATATTGATGGAATTGTCTTCTTTGTTAGGACTTCAAGATATATTCTTGTAAAAATTCTTCAACAATATTGATGGAATTAATTTCATTAATTTTTGTGGTCTTATCATGCCTTCCTAAGTAAAGGTCTTATTTTGCCACCTCTTTTGTAGCGACAAAATCGCAGGACGTTCTTACACTTTCATGCAAAAACCCATTGATCTTGCCTTATCTTTTTTGTATAGTATTTTAGCCTCTTCAGGAAGTGTTGCGACAATATGATAGGCCTAAATATTCTTGCGAACGTAAAGCCCCATGACATTGCCGTCTTGCGATGAAATCGCAGGACGTCTCTACACTTTCATGTAGTGACCCATTGATCTCATCTTAACTTCTTTATTATGTTCTCCGAGTTCTTTTTTCTTTTCTTTTTTTTTTTTTTTTTAGAAGGCTCGCAGAACTTCAGTTGTTGCACAAATATGACAAGCCTTTATGTTCTTGCGAACAAAAAGCCTCGTGACATTTGCGTCTTATAGCAAGTATCAGCTCCCTAATGGAGGGTGCTGCCCTTTATCTTCCCCTTGGTTTCCCCTTCAAGGAAGCGTACATCGACCATACAAGGTTAGATCTTCCCATCCGGTTCTGCAAACAACCAGTTTTTGATCGCAACCTATTATCCTTTTTGCCTATATGGCTTATAGTTACGAGGTTGCACCCTATGGGGTATCTTTGGGCCAAGTGCATCATTTGCCAAGACTTATCAAAAATGGCAGATGTGCTTCAATCTCACCCGGCACTCTTGACTCAACCGTGTACCTCGGCGCCTTGATCGTTTTATGCACTTCTTGAGAAAGACAGTATGCCTTAGTCGCCCAACCTAAATCATGTTACATCGCATAATATTGCGTAATGTTGCAAGATTAGGTGAGAATCCAAGGTGTCTAACCCGGATAGGTACCCCGTTATTAGGTTGTACCCCGTAAAGTGTGCCATGTACTAAGGGCCCTTGGTGGTGTTCCGGTTACCCTTAGCCATGGTTATAGGTACCCCCTTAAATGACGCACTTTAGGATTTTGCCTCTTACGAAATGTTGCTTCGCGAACTAGGGTGTACGCCACAAAGGTTTGCCTGTGTAAAATTTTCTGCGGCTCTCTTTCTTTTTTGGAGGCTGATCACAGATTGCGGTCTTTTGTTCGCAAATAAATATTTGCGTCTTTCTTTAATGAAAGCTAATTGCAATTGATTTTTGGCGGTATTTTTTCACCTTTTATAAATCGAATCATAGTTCTCTTTATTCGTAAAAACTGATCATAAATTTTTCATGTATATAAGATGTTGAATGTTTTCATAAAATCTTTAGTATAAGAAGTATTCATATCACGTCCTTAAATCAAAATTATTCTATAGAAATATATAAATTTAATTTTCTCTATTTTTTGTAACTTTGAAGTCTTTGTAAAAAAAAATTGATTTTTTAATTTTTGCGATGAACTTATTTTTGAATCTTGCGATTGTATCGCTTTCCACCAATCTAAAAAAAAAATCTTTGAAATATTTTGAAATCTTAGAAATTGTAGAAATCTTGCGAGCATATCGCTTTTGGTAAATAAAATCAAAAATCTTTTGTCTTCTGTAAATAAATTTTTCAAGGAAATGGTACTTACCTTTTGCGGCTTGTTGTTGTCTCTTGCGAAGTATATGATTTGCTTGAAAATTGAGAAGAAATATGAAATAAATTCTTGACCTGCTTCTTATATACTGCTGCATCATACCAACTATTTAACCCGCTCTTGCGAAATAGTCATCAACTTTTTTATTTGTGAAATAACCAAAGATCTTGCAAAGTAAACCTTTGCATGAAGTAAACGAACATCTGCGAAGTGTTGGTTCTGCGAACGTTCACAAGGTAGACATTTGCGTAGTGCAAAGATTAGAAGTATTGGTGTTGCGAATGTGCGCAAAGTAAATATTTTCGAACTTAAAAAAATTATGCGAATATGGAAGCTCGAACCCGTGTCTCCAAACCCCTTCCATTTACTGCTGACCATCTGAGCTAGCTTCAGCTTGTGAAAGAAACACACATTGCCACTCTATTATTCTTCCTATCTTTTCAACAGTTCCAAAAAGTGTGAAAAATATTGAGTTTTGCGAGTATTGATCACACGAACTCTAACCCATACTTCTACTCCCTGACCATCTGTGCCAGTTTTTGTTTGTGTTAGTGGGGTGAACTTTTCTCGAGTTATTCATTTGTCCTCATCCCTGGTATAGTTATTATCTTCGTCTTTCTTTCCTTATCTCCTGCTTCTTTATTTAGTAATTGACGCCTTCTTTCTTACACGAACTATACTTTTATTTCTTCCCTCTTCTTCGCAAGAATTATTAATTTGCAATTTTGCATGATCTATTAACTTCTCAGGTATTGAATTGATTCCTCTTCTGCCTTATCATCTCTGCGTATCCTTTATTTTGATTTCTCTAACATACAGGTGCTACTTTGACTTCCATACTTTCCTTTGAAGTTCATAGATCCGCTAAAATTTGATGCTCTTGGGAGTTTTGAGGAATTCGATTTAATCTTCTGGTTATGGTAGTTATGCTTCTTGTTGATGATTTCAAGCTTGAATTAATTTGCCTTGAATTGTGTTACTTCGCAAATTAGCTTCTCTTAAATGAATCTTTTTTGTCTATTGCTTCTCAAATTTACTTCTCAAATTGATTTACTTCGCAAATTTTTTCGTAAATTACTTCGCAAATTAATTTTGCAAATTAATTAGCTTGTTGATAATGACTAGATTTCGTCCATTTTAATAAAGAATTTCTTCGCCGATGACTGTTGATGATCCTCTCTTTCATTTCCTTTACTTGTATATTTGAGCAACGAAGTAGAAAAATTTGTCTTGCTGGTCCCATTGAGATGTTGTGTTCCTTCACAGTTTTGTAGCTAATACCTTCATGTTGTTGTTGCAAACACATGTTGTCAAGTTGGTGTTTTTAGATCTTTGACCATCTGTGATTTGCTGGCTCCTGTCATTGACTTCCACTAGGAGATTATTACTGATGGTTTATAATTTCATTTTCTCCTTCTTCGTGTTCTGGTCATGCTCGTGACTTCTCTTTATTTTCACCTTTTCATCACTGGTTCCATTAGGTTCATCTTTTTGCTATCATTTCAGCTGGTTGCTCCGATATCCTTCATTGTTGTCCCGTTCTATCTTTCACTTGCGAATTACATTTCTTAAGATGGTTATATGTACATGGGACTCACGTTTCAAGTTAGTAATTGATCGTCAAAGCTATTACTTCAAATGCGTTGATGTATTCGCAAATTAAGATACAATTCTAAAATTTAAGTATTAAATTCTATGAGATCAGAGTTAAGAATATTCCCTTTTTAACGTGTCATTAGTTTACTGATTGGTGCATCCCGTTATGCTTTTGAATTTCTCCTAGATGACTCTTTTGTGACGAGTTGTTTTGTTCTAAGTTTGAATGAGGTGCCTTTTGTTTTCATATGGTTCTTTGACTAATGTTTGCCTCATTTTCCTTGCTACTACTTCTCCCTTAGGACTCATGTGAACTGACTTGTTGGGTATGAGTTGGTTTGTTCGCAATTGTGTACTTTTTCTTCGCAATCAATTGATGCTTCATCAAACCACTATGACAATTTTAGTTTGCTACGATGATTGTTCGTGCTCCCAAATTGTCATCTTTCTTCCTTTCAAATTTTCTTGACTGGCGGCTAACTGCTTCTTGTCTTGTTAATTGGTTTTTCAGGTTATTGTTTTTCTTTGGTTTCTCCCGAAGTAAATGAATCTTGTAACTTCGTCATTTGCTGATGGTGATCAGGCGAAGTGAGCTTTTGTTGTTCACGAAGTATGCCTTACTTTACTTCCTGCTTGTTGTTTCATGTGGTAATTACGAGATTGCTGGGTCTTTAGCTAGACGAATCCTCCCTGATTTGCTGGTGTTTACTCAAACCAATACTTCTTTGTTTTCTTTTGGTTCTAGACAAGCTGACTCTTTTTATAAGTTGTCCATCTTTGTGCTGTAAACTTTTAGGGAAATAGAATACTTGCGAAGTAAGCTGGTGATAATGAGCAATAACTTACGAAGTAAGGCTGAATATGGGCTCTGGAGAACTGAACTTCGCAGGGGGTGTGTTGTTCGTAGAACTGTAATCTCTATGCTTTCGCAGAAGTAATGGTGAACCCTGTCTTTACCTAAGCTGATGCTGCTGATAAGCAATGGATTTTTCTTTTCCTGAGTTGTTGTCTTCCCCTTTAGAGTTTGTTCTTTACTTTGTTTAACTTTGCCTATTTTTCTTCCTCTTCGCAGAAACCAATAATTTTGCATGATTATTAACTTCGCAAGTATGATTATTTATATAAACTCATCTTTTCTTTCTTCGTATTCGCTTGAGTTGTTCTCCTGCTCGCAATACGGATTTATATGGTTCCTTTTTTGGTTAATTTGCTTGTCATTCATGAAACTATCTCCCTTGGTAGCTTTGATGGTGTTGATGATGAAATTTTTTGTCGTATAGTTGATTAAAATTTCAATCTGCAAAATAGATTAAGTTTGTTATTGAATAGCTCTATTCGCTGGTTGTATTGGTTAGTCTTCACAAGAGTTGATGACAATGTTAATTTGATCCTCATTTGTCTTTTCTTGTTGATAACTGGAATTTGGCCTGTTGATGGAGTTGCACCAACTCTTCTTCGTATAATTGTGGCTGAACTCTGCTAACTGGAATTGGGCCTGCTAATACCATTGTCTTTGTCTTTCCTCTTCGTATAATTTGTTGCACACGTACGAACTAAACTCTTCTATGGTTGAACTTTGCTGCATAGTGTTATCTCCCATCTTTGAAATTGTATTTTATTGGAGCAATCTCGAGTATGCAGACTCCTTTTCTTTCTGCGAATATGACTGTTATGATCTATCATCTTTGTTAATTTCATTTCGTTGATGATTTCCTTCTTTTGATTTTACGAATCCAACTTTCACTTTGAATCTATTTCTCAAATGATTTCTCCAAACTTCCAATATCACCCATTGTCTACTGATAGAATTCTTTCACTGGAATTTCCATTTTCATTCTTCAAATTTAATGATCCACTGAGATCTAATTTCCACTATAGCTAATTTGATGTTATCAATTGTTAATTTGAAGATGAAGATCCTTCACTGGAATTTCTGTTTTCACCCCTAAAACATGAAAGAGAGAAGTTGTTGATGATGTTTACCCCTCCCTGTTTCTAGCGCCAATTATGTAGTTGCGGATTATCTCACAACTACACCCTCATAAGAATCCATTAAAATGATTCCTAAATCTAATTAATTTGCTATGAAACTAAGAATTAAAGTACTAAAATTATAAAAGTGACACAAAGATTTTTACGTGGTTCAATCAATGTGATCTACATCCACGATTCTTCACTAGTGATTGTATGTAATTACATGATTGTACAATTGAAACTCCATTAATGAATATTTGGAGCTCTAGAATTTCTTGGGGAAGAGTATGATAAAGAAAATAAAATCTCTCCTAACATTTTTTTCTCCTCCTAAAATTATCCTCTCTCTAAAAAAGACCTCCCCTTCTTATCATGCCTAAATGGCTATTTATATGATCTTACAAAATGTTGACAACTAAATTGTCCCTCAACTTTGGACTTGAGAACTATCATGCGAACCTTCGCAACTTCACTTTGCGAACTTCTTTTGCTTTCCTCGTGATTTCCTTTGCTCGCAAAATGTTCTTTGCTCGCAAGATGTACTTTCTCTCCACAATTTCGTAAGTTATCATTTGTTGTGATATTCCGCTCCTACAAGGGATGTTATTGCAAACTCTTGGTCTGTAAATGTCATAGGTTCCCTAGCCTATAAACTCAAAGCCAAACTTCTTAATACTAAGAAGGGTCTTAGAAATTGGAACAAATCTTCCTTTGGTAATATTCAAACTGATATATCTACCACCAGGAAGGACCTGTTACATCTCCAAATTTCTAATCCTACTGATTCCATCACTACCTTTAGACTTAAAGCTAAGTTAGAGTATCTTTACACTCTTGAGGAACTCTATTGAAAAGATAAGTCTAGAGAAGTTTGGCTCATTGAAGGAGATATAAACACACCTTACTTCCATAAGGTTACCTTTTTTAGAAGAAAAAGGAATGCTATTAGCTGGATCAAGGATTCCAACAATGGTACTCTAACTGATAGGGATAGCATTGGGAAATCCTTCCTAGATTATTTCAAAAGTCTTTATTCTTCTCAACCTCAGCACTTTCAGGAGGAGATTCTAAGGGATCTCCCTGTTAAATTTTCTGTTGAGGATAATGATTTGCTAAATGTTCCTCTCTCTGCTGAGGAGATAAAAAAATGTTGTTTTCCAAATGGAAGGGAAAAAAGCTCCTGGACCTGATGGTTTCACTGGTTTGTTTTACCAAAAACATTGGGACATTGTGGGTGATGTTGTGGTTGATATGACCCAAACCATTTTTAGAACTGGCCATATTGCTAAAGTTTTCAATCACACTAATATATCCCTCATTCCTAAAGTTCCTTTAGCTGAATTAGTCAACCACTATAGACCCATTGGTTTATACAATTTCATTTAAAAAATCCTTTCCAAAACTCTAGCCAATAGGCTTAAACCTTTTATGGATAAAGTAATCTCCCAAAATCAAAGTGCCTTCATTCCCAAGAGGAGTATTTCTGATAATATTCTTCTAGCAAATGAAGCTATATATTCAGTCAATCATAATGATAAAGTGGAGGGTACCGCTGCCATAAAACTTGATATGTCTAAAGCTTATGATAAATTAGAATGGAATTTTCTAGAAAAAATCTTGAGGAAAATGGGTTTAGCTGAAAACTGGATAAAACTTATAAACCAGTGTATGTCTACTATCTCTTACTCCGTTTTGCTTAATGGTAGTCCCATTGGTTTTTTCCAACCTGAGAGAGGCCTTAGGCAAGGGGATCCTCTATCCCCTTACCTATACATCATCTGCGCCGAGGCTCTTTCTTCTTATATAGATAGTCTCCAGAGAAATGGCTCCCTTGAAGGGATAAAAATTTGTAAAAGTGCCCCTGTGATGACTCATCTTATTTTTGTTGATGACTCCCTTATTTTTCCTTCTACCACTCCTGAAAACTTCAGTGTCATTAAAAACTATCTTCAAAAATATTGTCTTGCTTTCTGTCCAGGAAATTAATTTTGAAAAATCTGGTATCCTTTTTAGCAGAAAGGTACCTGAACATAGGAAATCTATGTTATCCAACATACTGGATATACAAAGCAGAGACTTGGGAGAGAAATATCTGGGTACCCCAACTGTTGTTCAGTCTTCTAAAATCCAAACCCACATGAGTATTTTACAAGCTGTGGATACTAGGATTAATGTCTGGTTACATAAACTTCTTTCTCAGGCTGCTAGAACCAATCTGGTCAAACACATTGGTCAGGCTATCCCTCTCTACCAAATGGGTGCCTTTCTTATCCCCAAACACCTTTGCAGATTGATGGATGCTCATCTCTGTAGTTTTGGTGGGGAGAATCCTTAGATCCCAAAGATAGAAAGCTACATCTTCTTGGGTGGGATTCTCTTTGCTCACCAAAATATGAAGGTGGCTTGGGGTTCAGAAAAGCTGAGTTAAATAATTTGGCTATGATGGCCAGAAATGCTTGGAAAATTATTGAAAATCCTGATTGTATGTTAGCAAAAGTTTTAAAAGTTAGATATTTTCCTAGAACTGATTTTCTTAATGCTAAGTGTCCCCCCAAGTGTTCTTGGACCTGGAAATGCCTTCATGCTATAAAAGAGCTGATAAAACCCTTTGTTTCCTGGGTTGTGGGAGATGGGAAGTTTATCAACCCTTGGTGTGATAAATGGATACCTTCTTTAGGGTCTGCTTCTCCTAACCCTGATACCCCTCTTAATCCTAGCTTGACTGTTGATTATTTCATTGAAAATACTTCTATAACTTGGATTGTTTCTAGACTTGTTACTCATTTTGATGATGCTTCTGTTAAGAATATTATCACTATTCCCTTAAGCCAGCTTTGCACTCCTGACATGAGGGCTTGGGACCTTTCGAAGAATGGGAAATTTTCTTCTAAATCTGCTTATTTGGGACTTAGAGGCTCCTATCCCTCTCCATATAAGACTCTTTGGTTACACATCTGGAAAATTAGAGTTCCTTACTAGGGCTGCACATGGGACGGTACAGTCCGGGTTTCTTATGAACCCGGTACCTGTACCTGAAGTTGACCGGGTCTTCATTTTGAGGACCGGTACACAGTACTGTACTGAGCCTTGTACATCTCAGAATTGCTGCAGTCCGGTACAAGTCGGTACCGGGTTTTTACCCACTGCAGTTATGTCTCCATCTAAACTCATTGATACTCAAAAAAAAAAAAAAAAAAAAATTGTCCAAAAATCCAAATCCATTACAGTAATAATCAATTTAAGAAATAATCTTTATCAAGTAAAAGTACTGAATCACAATGAAATAAATTCACACTTTTATGTGTATTCAACAAGATTAAGAGATAAAAAAATCCATTACATTAATTAATCAATCCATTAGAGCACAAACCCATTCATCCTCATCTCATGAACACCACAAATTCATCTCAACATGAATCAAATTTCAATTTCATACACAACCCAACCTGTATTTCCTTCTTGACTTCAAATCCGTAGCCAATCCCTTCAATTCCATACACAACAACATCATTCTTCCATTTCAGCAACAAGCCAACATCAACAAACCCAAAATCTCCCAGAAATAAAATCAAAAACCCTAACATGCGATTAGGGATGGTGAAGAAGAAGAAGTGATCATAGATCTAAAATCAATTGAACAATTTAAATAGACATGCGTTTAATTGAACAAACCCTAAATCAGATGAATAAAATTTTACCTTGACTTGTTGATGTTGATTGAATATTCAAGAGAGACAGTGAATACGATTGTACTCCTCTATTTTCCAATCCTAGATGATGTGAACCTAAGAAGTCTATTTTAATCTTTTTATGGATTTTAATGGCTCTGTTATGCTCGGTCAGTGAAGAAGAAGAATTAGAAGAAGGAAAAAATGTGTTGTTTTCTCTTCGGCCATGGAAAAGAAGAAGTTAATAAGTGAAAGTGTATGTTAACCTAAAATGGGACGGTCAAGATGTAAGATTCCTAAAAGAATCTAACGTTATAACTAACCGGGAATTATGGGCCGGGACAGGACGGGACTCACCCCATAACCAGTACTTGTACCGGCCTACTCCGGGTCTCTACTTTCAGAACCGGTACATGTACCGGTAACTCCGGGTCCGGGTCGGTACAAGTCCGGGTTTTTCGGTTCCGGACCGGTACATGTACTTTGGACCGGGTCTTGTGCAGCCTTATTCCTTGCAAAATTCAACTTTTTCTTTGGAAGGCAGCTAAAAATGCTCTTCCAGCTAGAACTGTTCTCCATACCAGAATGCCCATGCATTCTGTTGCCTGTACCAGGTGCAGTGATCCCCTGGAAACCATTATGCATGCTTTGGTGCTTTGTCCTTTTGCTTCTAAAGTTTGGTATCTATCCAAGTTCTGCATAAACACTGATTTCTTTACTCAATTTTTTTCTTTCAACAATGGCTTGTTTTCTGGTTGTTGGACTCTAACTCTAGGTTATCTGGAGATGATCAATAGTTCTTTGTTGCTATTTTATGGTATATTTGGACTAGTAGGAATAATCTGGTCTTTCAAAACTTGTCTGGATCTCATATGTCTATCTTAAAAAGAGCTAAAGTTATGCTTCTAACTAGGAAGAACACTGTTATAGCTCCCTGTCCTACCCCTATCATCCTGAACCATAAATGGATTCCCCCTCTGACTGGTTGGATCAAATGTAATACTTATGAGGCCTATGATGATATATCTGGAGACAATGGTGCAGGTTTTGTGATGAGAGATCACACTAGCAAAGCTTCTCTCTGTGCTGCTATGGTCTTCGAAGTTTCATCTGCAGAAGAAGCTGAAGCTAGAGCAATCTGGGTAGGTCTCAAGAAATCTATGGAATATAAGCTTACACACCTCATTATTGAAAGTGATGCTCAACATCTGGTAGAACAATTCTCTTCAGGCCGCTTTGAGGGCGATTATAGAACTGATGCCATCTTCAAAGACATTCAGTTTTTTGCTTCTTCTTTAATATCTTGTATTTTTTATTTCCAACCTAGAACTTGTAACTCGGTAGCTCATGAGTTGGCTCATTGGGGAAAACAGGAAAAAACCTCTATGTTTTGGTCTATGCCTCCTGCTTGGCTAGGTCCAGCAATTGAGGCTGACCGTTAGCCTTGTTTTAGGCCGTTGCTTGTAAAAAAAACCTGATATTATGAAGATATGAAGGACCGACCAAGAGGACATGAGACCGGCTCTTGGCGGTCATGGGACCAATAGATGGTCGTTTGAGCAAACTTCCAATTATTTGGAAAGAGTTTAAACCTAATATGAGCGGTTGAGCAAATTAGGTTAAAATCATTAAAACATGCGAGACCAGCTGTTTGCAAGCCTCAGGGTCACCCTAGATCGGTCAAGGGGATGTGCCCGTGTCACCATAACGTCTGTGTTTCAGTCCTGAGAATTTTGATATTTTCTGGTGCACGTTTGAGCAACATTTGGAGAAAATATGCAAAATTCATGGTTTTGCTGAAACTGGTAAAAATACGTGAGATGAGGGAAAATAAATAAAACAAGGAATTACAATGTTTGGGACCGGCCACGTATAGGGCATGTCCGTCCGGCTGACACACGGTCCCACATGCTTTTTCCAGTATTATGTGATTTTATGTATTTTTCTTTTAAGGGAAATTCCATGAAACCTTAGAGTTTCGCAAAATTAGGGAACTTCCATAAGATGAGAGACATAAATTAATAAGTATAAAATAGGGAATGGGAGTGTGGGACCGGCAATGGCCACTGGTCCCAAGCCACTCTTCCTAATTTTACCAAATTTTGATGATTTTAGATAATTTTCATAAAATCAAGGAGATTTGTTGAAAACCAAGAAATTTTGTTGAAATCAGGGAGTTTTCATGAAATCATGAAACAAAACACCAAATAATAATAAAACAATGGGCGTGTGGGATCGGCTAGGGCATCTCCGGCCGTCTAGAGCTCGGTCCCACGAGTTTTTTCTAATTTTTTTTAATATTTTCTATGATTTTAGAGAAAATACATGAATTTAGGTAATTTTAGGGAAAATTCATGAAATAAAGGAATTTTCATAATTTAAGAGAAATAATAAAATAATGGGGAACATGAGGTGTGGGACCGGCCACGACCAAGGCATGACCGGCCAGCCGGCAGTCCCATGACACCTTTTCCTAATTTTATTATTTTTGATAAAATCATGTGATTTAGATAAAATACATGAAATTAGGTAATTTTCATGATCTTAGAGAAAATTCATAAAATCAAAGAATTTTCATAATTTGAGAGAAATAATAAAATAATGGGGAACGTGAGGTGTGGGACCGGCCAAGGCATGACCAGCGGTCCGGCAGTCCCATGACACCTTTTCCTAATTTTATTATTTTTGATAAAATCATGTGATTTAGATAAACTATATGAAATTAGGTAATTTTCATGATTTTAGAGAAAATTCATAAAATCTAGGAATTTTCATAATTTGAGAGAAATAATAAAATAATGGGGAACGTGAGGTGTGGGACCGCCCATGGCATGACCGGTCGGCCGGCGGTCCCATGACACCTTTTCCTAATTTTATTATTTTTGATGAAATCATGTGATTCAGATAATTTCTTTGAAATAAAGAAAATTTGCTCGAACAAGAGGGTTTTCATGAGATCGGGAAAATAGTAAAAATATGATAAAATATAAAATCGGGTGCGGGACTGGTCACGACATGACTGGCCGGCGGGTGAACCCAATCCCCTGACGCTTTTGCTAATATTTTATTATTATTATTTTTCCTCCCTATTTTGCATAGGTTCCTCGTTCGTTCATAATTTTTTGAAATGCTCGTTCGTGCACTCAAAATGCTGGTCTGTGCATTATTTGCTAATTACACTTGCGCCATTTTTGTCAGGGCTTATTCGATGCTCAGATGCCTGTTTCGTTGAATATTTATCACTAACCCATGGTATTCTGCTGGGAAGAACCACGAATTGAAGTGACGAAAATATAACGAAGAATCGTAGAACATTGCTGGACATTCAGACGATTAAAGATGGCTCGAAGAATATTGTTGGATATTCAAACAATTTCAGACAATTAATTGATGGCTCTATACTAGAAGGGATTCATGTCTAGGAGCATTAATCATCTGAGGGTTGAGCAATATGAACTTGCTGGAGTATCATATTCCTCTTGCATAGTCGGGGAACACCTGGTTGCGTCCCGATGACGTTGTCGCTCTATACTAGCAGGCATGCTGTCTAGGAGCCGTTCAATCTTTCGATTCTATACAGTATGAGATGTGTCGTGGTCTCAGCTGGGAGACTGTACATCTGCATCTTCTCTGAGATACTTTCTCCATCAGAGGTGGCATGAGCTTTCATGCACAGAGACATGAGTCTCAATACTCATCTGATTGCCGGATCCGGAGTAATTACTGAAATTACTCAGTATTCATGAGATGTGTCATGGTCTCAGCTGAGAGACTACACATCTACATGTACTCTGAGAGACGACCTTCTCAATATGAGATTTTTGGCATGATATTTCATGCTTTAATCGAGAGACATGAGCCTCAATACTCATCCGGTTGCCGAATCTGGAGTATAGTTTTTATAATTCTACCCTTTGTCGAAAATCCACCATCTACAGCTGGCTACCATAAGGGTTGCAATGATCAACGGCCACACTTCCACCTTAGATGCAGATCTCGTCCCTCCAAGTTTTCCACCAAAACGTATGGAAAACTTCCGGCCCAAGGTCAAATAACATGGTTGGCGCCTAAACCCTAATTTGTCCGCGCCTACTCTATGGCAAAGACATGCCGGCCTAAACTATACCTTTGGCTACTAGAAGGGTTGCAACGATCAATGTCCACCCTTACACCTGAGATGCAGTTCTCGGCCCTCCAAGTTTGCTACCAAAACGCATGGCAAACTTCCGGCCCAAGGTCAAATAACACGGTTTGCACCTAAACCCTAATTTGTCCATGCTCACTCTATGGCAAAGCCATGCCGGCCAAAACTATGCCGCTGGCTACCAGAAGGGTTGCAAAGATCGACGAACACCCTTCCACCTGAGATACAGATCTCGTCCCTCCAAATTTTCCACCAAAACGCATGACAAACTTCCGGCCCAAGTCCAAACACCACGGTTTGCATCTGAAACCTAATTTGGCCGCGCCAATTCTATGGAAAAGACACGCCGACTCTACCATGGCCACTTGCATGCCATCATGCCATACATAACGCCATGTTACATGTTTTCCCATGAAAAACACTCAAGATATCAACACATGTCACAAACTGGGGGATGCTCATTAGGGTTTTGGTTTGGAGGTTTACAGCGTGCCGCGTACACTACGCCCGTTACAAGAAAGTGTCATAAGAATAAGTTGGTTATTAAAAGCAAGGAATAATGGTAAAACGTTTCTTTCATTATGGAACATCAATTCCAGACGTTACCCGTTACCACCTCCTTCCACTTTACTCAGCCGTTTCTATTTCTTACGAGACCAGAGTACGTTTGGGTTACGACTTGTATAAATAGGTCTTACCTATTTCATCAGAACAACAAGTTCTCATCAGGAGCATACAACACTCAGAAAGTAATTTGCTAGCTTTCCCATCTATTAGCTTCCCACTTTCTGATACAAGTCGTAAAACTACTACTCTTCTAGAATCAACTATTCTGGTCTCAACACTCTCTTTGCTTCCTCCCCAAAACCAACCCTTCTCCTTAACTTTGTAGCCGAAGCAAGTATGGAACGACCATTTCTTAGTTTAGGATGGATTTGTACAGATTGATCTCTCGAATCTAAAGTACTCCCTTGCAATACATTGTTCAGGGTTTGAAAAAACGGGGGTCTAACAACCACACCCAATATTTCGATTAGCAATCTATATGGACAACTCCGAGTTACTTTCTAGAGAATCAACTAGACAGTCAGACTCAATCAATAGAAAATATCTCGAGGAGTTTGTTATCTCTATCTCTCAATTTGATTTACTCAAGCAAATACAATCTGCGAGTCTTAATCAAAGATAGATAACTTGGATGGTACCAAAGACTAATATACAAGTGTCAATCAATTTAAATCAACAACCAATAAGGTAGAATATTCTAATTGATTGAACAACGCACAACATGTATTATTTCAATTATATATAAAAAAATATATAATGCGGAAAATAATAACACAAATACTAGAATTTTGTTAACGAGGAAACCGCAAATGCAGAAAAACCCCGGGACCTAGTCCAGATTAAACATACACTGTATTAATACGCTACAAACACTAGCCTACTCCAAGATAACTTCGGTCTGGACTTTAGTTGAACCCCAACCAATCTCACACTGATTCAAGGTACAGTTGTGCTCCTACGCCTATGATCCCAGTAGGATATTGCGCACTTGATTCCCTTAGTTGATCTCACACACAACCAAGAGTTGCTACGACCCAAAGTCGAAGACTTTAATAAACAAATTTGTCTCACATATAAAAGTCTACAAGGATAGATAAATTCATCTCCCACAAATAAACCTATGAGTTTTGTTCTGTTTTTTGATAAATCAAGGTGAACAGGAACCAATTGATAAAACCAGACTTATATTCCCGAAGAACAACTCATCTTTATCAATCACTACACAATAAACTTAATTGACACATCGAAGAATATTATTGAAGAATCACAAACGATGAGATGAAGTGTTTGTGACTACTTTTATATCTTTCCTATTGGAGATAGAAATCTCAAGATAATTATTACAATTATACTCGTATGATAGAAGATGAAAGATCAGATCACACAACTATGATAAAAGTAGTATCGGTTTGGCTTCACAATCCCAATGAATTCTTTAAGTCGTTAACCTGGTTTTAGAAGAAAAAAACCAAAGGTTAAAGGAGAATATACTCTAGCTTAGAAAACTAGTATCACAAAGAATGTGTGGGGATTAGGTTTCCCAGTTGCTAGAATTCTCCCTTATATAGTCTTTCAAATCAGGGTTTGCAATCAATGTTAGCTTAGTAACAAAGCATTCAATATTCACTGTTAGATGAAAACCTGATTAGATACAATCTAATATTTATCTATTTATCAACTGTTAGATCGAAAACATAGCTTGTTATACACACATGCACTGCACGTTTGTAGGCTTGTGAAAACCGTACCCAAACTTGTACATTAGTTGGTTCAACACTAGTTAGCCAAATGATAACTTTCATATCAACCATATTTTTCTTCACCATAACTAGTTAAAATGACTCAAATGAACTAGTTAGAGAGTTGTTCAATTGCTTAGATCTATATGTACAAAATGTAGTGATTTACACTACAAATTAGCACATACACACCTCTGAATCTCTAAGGATAGATATTGGATTGGATGAGAAGAGAAAATATTGTTTTTCTTATTATTTTTCATCATAATGCAAATACAGAAAATAGAAGCTTATAAGGGAAAACAGACTCAAGTACAGACACACGCCACTCACACGCCCACTATCACTATTTTTACTAAATAGCATACTGACAGCCTTTAACAAGTGGACACCCCATAACCGGGACATGACAAATTCCCACCCCTTAAAATCACCCTTGTCCTCAAGGATGGAGGATATGAAAAACAAGGTGAGATCTTGATGGCATTCATAGTTGTAGTCGCTTCCTCTCATCAGCATAAGAGCCGATTCCTATAAAAATTTCGGCATCAAGGCCCACAAATGACTGAGCTCATACTCCATCTTGGAGTTTCAGTTAGTAGGCCCACTGCCTTTACGGTTTGGTATGTATTAATAGCATTATTGTCGACTGTATAAGCACATCCAAACATAAGAAATATATCTCCACTGCCAGCTGAAGGATGAAGCTAGTTTTTCCTTCCTTCTCTGATAAGGAATTCACAAGTGCATGAGCATATCTGATGCCAATACCTTACTGTATCTCTACTTTTGTCCAGACAGTTGGCATACCAGGTAATAATGTGGGCTACTGCAATGAAAGATGTTGGGATGAATGTCATCCAACTGATCATGTTTCTAGTACTACCTCCTCTTATGCTAATTGCACTTGTTGATATAGTGGACTTGACAGCCTCCGCTTTCCTGTATCGTTGTTCCATTAGTGGAACGAATCTTCAGTTGCATCAGAAGTTGATGGAAATCTTTAAGAAAATACTCAGCTTCCAACAAGATAAAGAATTTCACAAACACTCCCGCAGGACCCAGATTGTGCTGCCTTTTATCCATTTCTCTATATTCTTCAAACTTGTAGATACTAATCCTGGTGCCATGATTTTTAACTGAATTAGGAGGAGAACTTGCTATATGTGTCGAGCATTCCATTATGGTAAAGTACACCATCTGCCACCAGTGACTGCGAAATAACCTACAAACTCTGGCAAAAGTTGAGTTATGTGGCCAGGGTCTACACCTTTCAGTTGAATTGTTCTTATTCGTCCAGAAGTACACAGTTGTGGAAAAACTTTCTACAAAATCTAAAGAACTCCAACTCTTATCAACCAGAACTATTATATGCACTCGTGTGAAAAGATCATTCAATCTGTCGTCACTACAGACACTTACCTTAGCTTCTATATACCTGCTTTGGATTATCCCCACTCTCCATTCATATATTCCTGTACGACACAACACTCGATTATGACAAGAAAAATACTGTCGAGAAACAACCAAGCCTAGCATGCCACACACAAAGTAGTTCAGAATTGATATAGCTTCTTGTTTCTTGACTTGAATTGATCCAGCATAGAGATATCCTCTGTTGTTAGTTAACCAATCTTTAATCTGTAATCCTCTAATAAAATCTTCTCCATAGATAGTTCTCCTAGATTTTATAAGACTGCCTATTGAGGTAACTATGAAGGGAAACCACTGAGATGCATATTTTACCTCAATAAAGATACCAAGCACCACTTCTTTAAGATTTTCTTCCGACCCCTCAAGTCTACTGACTTCTCTAGCACTAGCATTACTGAGCAATTCTTTGATCTTCATTCTTCTTTCACAGTATCCGACTCCTGTATAACCCCTCCTGAGACAAACAAATATCCTTGAAACCTCAAGGGTGTTTAAAAAGAACAAGCCATGACCCATAGTTTCCTGTACATATTTTTTCAGGAGTTTTCCATCGCTTTCAACGACTATAAGAATCACCATATGAGAACAATTCAGGGCTGCATCTGTTTTCTGAGTGAAATTACCAACAACTTTCTTACTTAATACTTCTAATAGCTCCTGTATTATTATCTCACCACCCTTACACACAACAAGCGTCTCCATGATTCCCACTACTCATAGTACATCAATTTCTCTACCACGATCGAATACTCTACCGGTAAGGTTGAAACAAGAGTGAGCAGAAACACAAATTGTCCATTTTAAACATATAGTAACCAACATAAACGTTTTTCCAGGTTTAGCCAACATGAATACCATCGAATCCGTAAACCATACTATAGTTCGATACTCAAGCATAGAATCAAGTTTCACAAAACAAGAAACCCATACCGTAAGGCCTATCTCCTTCCCACGATCAAACACACAGTGAGTAGAGTTGAAAATAAGGAAGAAACGTTTATCAACTAAAGAATTCGAACCTACCTCACCTCTTTGAAGTTTCAGAAGAATATCATCTCCGTCATAACGCAAACTCCTGGCTACACTGTCAGGCATTTTGAGTAAACCAGTGTTTAGCAGTAACCTTAGAGAACCTTTATTACCCACGGAACTCCATCTACTGTTAGGATGAATTTGAAAAATTGGTTCACAAGCATTGCTAGACTCACTGCCACTTGTCACAGGAAGTATCAAACTAATGTAAAGCACATTACCCTGCTGTGGCATTTTATCAAATAGCTTGCTGGAATCAAGCTTGTCTCCATTTTTAACATACTCCAACATATTCGAAATCTCAAACAACAGATCTAAATGGTAACCCATTTCAAAATCCAGTTCATAAGCATATTTACCAATATAAGCATCCATGAATTTCAAACCATTGCCAAACAACAAATAAGAAGTAAAACAGAAATTGGAAATATTACTATCATAATAAAAGCAGCTCACAACAGCTTCCATTTCTTTACCATGATCAAATAAGGCTCGAGCAAAATCAAAACGAAGTAATACAATACATTCAGACGTAATTAGAGTCATATGTAAGATGCAGAGCACCTTGAATGACTGGAATAGGCAAGATTCAATTTGATTAAAGTTTTCAACAGTGATAAACTTCCAATCTTGACAATATTGAAGGTCATCATTGAAGTTTAGATTTAATGCACTGAAATCATTTACCTCAGGGGTTCCAGCTCTTTTACTTCGATAATTCACTACCAAGTTAGAATCAGGACTGAAAGTTTTACCTTCTTGATAGTCCAGAAACGTTAAATTCCCATTGCATTTTTGAACTTCAACTTCAGAACTAGCTTCATCACGGTTTGAGAACTGTGTTTTGGTAGATCTATAATTTCCTTTACCTGCTAGATTTGAATCTATAAATATTGAAGAATGGGGTTTGAAATCACTCACTGACTTGAAATCCGCGTTGAATTGGCCTGTAGATTTAGATGAGGGTTTGGGTAAGCTTTCATCTACTTTAACTTTACTCAATCGATCATGTACGACCTTCAATTCAGCAGATAAATTCCTAATTCTGGTGAGAAGATGTGGTGAAGGATTGTTGAAATTATCCTTGAATTCCCTAACTAAGTCTTTTTGAATACTCATCAGAGATTCAAACTTCTTAGCTAGCTCATCAAACTCTTTTTGATTCTCCATTGTAACCAGGTCACTCAGTAAAGAGTGCTCTGATACCAACTACACTACAAATTAGCACAGACACACCTCTGAATCTCTAAGGATAGAGATTGGATTGGATGAGAAGAGAATTTTGGAAGAGAAAAGAATGTTTTTCTTATTATTTTTCATCATAATGCAAATACATAAGATTGAAGCTTATAAGAGAAAACAGACTCAAGTACCGACACACGCCACTCACACACCCACTATCAGTATTTTTACTAAATAGCATACTACCAGCCTTTAACAAGTGGACACCCCATAATCGGGACATGACACTACACAAGACACAATTGAAGCAAAAACGATGCGATTCACTCGAATCGATTCATGAACTATAAAGCCTCGGTTTCCAATAGCATTCCTTAGTTTATTAATATAAGTTCACAAGCATCGTTTTTAGACATAACCTACTCAAATTCGCGGACTGGGTTCGCAGACTTAAGTTCCCGGATGGAGTTCACAAACTCCAGCAGAAATTCTCGGTCGTGAACTTCCGCCAGTTCGCGGACTGAAGCTCACGTACTTCTCCGGTTTCACTTGATCAACAAAGTTCGCAAACTTCGGTTCAAGCACTAAGGACTTATATATATATATGTGTGTGTGTGTTTCCACAACAATGCTTATATCCTCCAATGGTTATATTGTCTAAACTCTCATTTCAATCATTGAAACATTCTCAGAGGGCGTTATATAGTTGTTATTCACAAATTATTTTCGTCAGAGCAATTTCCAAAATGATTGAAACATAACATGACTTTCGTCACTAGGTAAAGATGAACTTGGCTAAAGTTAAAGCTTTACCAACACATATTTTAATAAATATATAAGCGATATATACTCAGCTCGAAATATCATATGTGTATATTCTTAGTATATATAGTAATACGACTTTTGTCTCAAGATAGGAGATAAAATAGATAGACTTTTGAGTGATAGATATCAAGTCTCCGCATACCTTTTAGTCGATGAAGATCCACTGGTTCCTTGAGTAGTCCTTCGTTTTGTATGATGATTGCCATGGAGTTCTTGAGCTCAACTAAACTTTGTATCATAGTCCGAGACCTTAGTTATAGTAGACTATAAATCAAAGACTTTATAGTTTTGATCATTAATATTGACAAACATGCTTGAGATAGCAACGCATGCGAGTTTGATCGAGCAATGCTCTAACAGTCTCCCCCTTTGTCAATTTTAGTGGCAAAACTATTAATACATATGGAATACAAAAATATATAAATAAACTTTGTAGTTGTCGTCTAATCTTCAACAATACTCGAAATCTTCGTCACTTCTAAGTAATCCAATGATCCCAAAGGTTGTAAGTTTAGCACCATCATTGTTGAAAATCCATAGCTATAACAATGAGAAAACAAGAGTTCTCAATCATTGTTATACAGTGTCATAGTATCATTACACAGCATCAAAGTCCAATTGCATCACAACTTTAACAACAATACTATGGTAATACTTCACTCCCCCTTAGTTAATACTCCATCTCACATGGAAACCACTCCCCCTTACATAATGATCCGAAAACCATATGTATTTGTAGTGTGAAATACATATTAATTCTCCCCATTTTTGTCAATAAAATTGGCAAAGGTACAAGAACGGGATCCTAATGAAATTTCCGTAAGAGACATTTCATGACCAAAGGTAAATGTATATCATCTTGTTTAGATGAAATCATAAAGCCGAAGCTAAATGAATTCATCAAGGAGTTCATAAAGATACAAGATAACCCCTCTAATATTCCACAGCCGCACTCCCCACAAAGATTTGGCAATTAAGCACAAGTTCAAAAGAACTCTCCCCCATAATATGTCATTCCCAAGGGAACAACAAGAGCGACCTTAATTTCAAAAGAAAATAAGGATTTCTTTAGACTCAACAAAACACATACAAGTATGAATTTGGAATCCAAAAAGAAATATTCAATCATATTAACCAAAGCGAACCAAGATTAATTTGACTAAATATGCTCGACACAAGTAAACTTATGGAGACTTAAGAGATCAACTAGATTAATCACAAGAAAACTCGCAAATAATCTAATTGTCATACTCAACCAAACTAATTACAAAAGTAATCAATTTAATTGGTCACACTCGGCATGAGAAAATCTATGGAGCAATGACTAAGTTAATCATGAATAACCAACTCAGTCGAAGGAATGCTCAAACATAAGAAAACTTCTGGAGTGATAACTAAATAATCACACAAGATGATTAATTTAGTTCAATCATGTTCAACATAAAGTACCTTACGGAATAACATCTAAGCTAATCACAACAACAATCAACTTTTGTTGTTTTAGTGCTCAACATAAGACACTTCATGAAACAACATAGTATTTACACAAAATTGTGGATCGGAGAATCGACCTTATACCGTGGAATAAGCAAGGATTCATTCTATTTTCATCACCATTTGCACAATGAAATACAATAGACATAATCCTTGAATCACAAAAGATTTTAACCTATCTTACATCAATAATTGACAATATAGGCTTAACTTTTGTTTTTGTCAAAAGTCTATTCCTTCTTTTATCAATATTTGCATATCAATTCACGAACGACTTTACTTTTGACAAAATATGGGACAATCAAGTTCACGGACGTAAACACACATATTCCATAACAATATTGTAATATATGAAATCAAAAAGATTAATACTGCAAAAATCATCTTCCAAACAAGTTTAGAATTTAAACTAATAAATCTAAAAACAAGAAGATGAAAACTTTGGATATAGCTATGTGTAATCACAATAATTGCTATTCCAAAACACTAGTTATTCTTCTAAATAAAACAAGAACAATAGAAGATTTACTAGGCAATAAGAACTCAAGTTACTAGAAACCATTCATGAGCTAAAGTTCACGTTTGACAGCTTCACAAGTTTTAAGATTTTTGAGCTTGTGATTCATGTTATCAACTGCGTCTTCGGAGAAGATATCCTTATGAGAAGTTCTCTAACATGTGACTTCATGAGACCAAGGTCAGTAGTAACCTTTTTCAACTCACTTCTAACCACATCAAGATCCTTCATTGTATCAACAAGTTGCAGTTTCGCTTTCTCAAAATATTTCATAAAGTCATAAACCAGTTCAGCAGACACCATATCCTCATTCTCAACATATTGATGTGAGTAGGCATAGTAGCATGAGGAATTAGGTTCTCCATCTTCCACAAGAGTTCTTTTCTTTCTTACTTTTGATTTAAGACCAAAATATTTCTCAAGAAATCCCTTTGAGAAACCACCATAGAGATATGAAGAAGAGGACATCCTTGATAACCCAGAATAACCTAGAGTATGCGTACGTGACTTATATAACTCAATAGGTCGGATATTTAAAGGTTTTGTTTAGAGGGAAATTTTTTAGGGTTTCCAAGTTATAAAATCGAGATGTTAACCAGTGTACACATCCGAACACAGTGCACCCCACAAATAAAAACACAAGAAATTAAACAGAAAACAGTAAAAGACATTGCAAATACTTTTAGCCAATATTGTCTGCTGGCACTAGTTTAGCTATAAACGATAAGAGAAGAGCTCAACTAGGAAAAACGCAAATTGCCAAAGTACACATGACTTTAACACATCTTTCTCAACATGATTTTTATGAGCAAGTTCCTAACTTGTGATTAATTAGCACAAGTCTGAGCTCTGAGCTTATTCAAGGAACTGTGTTAATGATCAAGTCTCTTTTTCCTCCTGAATTGTGAGAGGGATCCCTTTTGATTTGAGAAATTATCATAAAACTTACGTATTGTCATCAAGATATGAGACATAGTTTGAGTTCTTACTAGAAGAGTCTTGACTTGAGGAGGATGACAACCTGTTGAAAATTTCTTTGTAGCCTTGAATTATCTTTATTTGGTTATTTCTCATATCATCATTTTCCTTCTTTCTCCTAGAATTTTTTCAAAATCAAGGGACATGTTATTTTCAGAACAAGCATCTTGGTCTTTCCTCAGACGATTCTTATTAAGACTTTTGTTCTGCTTTCGAACATTTTAGGAACTCATTGAACTGACCTTCCTTGTAACATACACAGGGTACGTATGAAAACCAATGGGTTTCTACATACGAATGTCAGTTACACCTTTGAAGATTAAGTCTAAGGTGTGTTGAAGTTGAACAAGAGAATTTTTATTCAACTTAGAGTTTTTCTTTTGTCTAACAGAACCTTTTGCTTCACAAAAGAGACATACTTTCTGATCACACGAGTGATTATGCAGTTTAGTCTTAACATTCTTGTCAGGAGATTTCATCCTTCCATATGGTGTGGAATTTCCTTGATCAGAGGAAACTAACATATCTTTCTTAATTGGAAGGGACTCCATTTTTACTTCTGGTGCTGGAGCATTTTCAGTTGTAGCATAAGTAATTGGTATATAGGACTGCTTAGAGCATCCTTGAATAGGGATCTTACTCAAGTGACGTTCTATTTCCAACGCATCTTTTTTAATGCTTGCATCAAGAGTCATACATGAAGGATGATCTTCAGTATTTTCTTTGGATTTGTATTCTTTTATCATACCAAGAATAACACTGACATGTTGTTTCATCTGATTGAGTCTATCAGCTTGGATTCTAACAAGATTTAGAATCAACTCACTCTCTTAATATGTTTCCCATTTATTTTGAGAAATGGACTCTTTTGAAATGTAATCAGAACAACACATGTCAAAATCTGTCTGTCTAGTTTGAACACGAGGTTCATTTATAATAGACGTGACATAACTTTTGTTTCTGGTAATGCATTTATCAAAGATACTATTGTTGTCCATAGAGTTAGATCACTACAAACACAGACTTGTAAGGTCTTGAACGTGTTTGCCTGCTCTGATACCAATTGAAAAAGTGGGGGTCTAATAACCACACCCAATATTTTGATTAGCAATCTGTATGGACAACTTTGAGTTACTTTATAGAGAATCAACTAGACAGTCAGACTCAATCAATTAAAAATATCTCAAAGATTTTATTATCTCTATCTCTCAATTTTATTTACTCAAGCAAATACAATTTGCGAGTCTTAATCAAAGAGAGATAACTTGGATGGTACCAAAGACCAATATCCAAGTGTCAATCAATTTAAATCAACAACCAATCAGGTCGGATATTCTAATTGATTGAACAACGCAGAACCTGTATTATTTCAATTATATAACAAAATATAATGTGGAAAATAAATAACACAGACACCATAATTTTGTTAATGAGGAAATTGCAAATGCAGAAAAACCTCGGGACCTAGTCCAGATTAAACATACATTGTATTAAGATGCTACAAACACTAGCCTACTCCAAGCTAACTTCGGTCTGGACTGTAGTTGAACCCCAACCAATCTCACACTAATCCAAGGTATAGTTATTCTCTTATGCCTATGATCCCAGCAGGATACTGCGCACTTGATTCCCTTAGTTGATCTTATCCACAACCAAGAGTTGCTACGACCCAAAGTCGAAGACTTTAATAAAAAAAATCTGTCTCACACAGAAAAGTCTGCAAGGATAGATAAATTCGTCTCCCACGAATAAACCTATGAGTTTTGTTCCATCTTTTGATAAATCAAGGTAAACATGAGCCAATTGATAAAACCAAACTTATATTCTCGAAGAACAGATCAGCTTTATCAATCACCTCACAATAAACTTAATCGACGCAGCGAAGAAGATTATTGAGGAATCACAAACGATGAGACAAAGTGTTTGTGACTACTTTTATATCTTGCCTATAGGAAATAGAAATCTCAATCCAATTATTACAATTTTACTCGTACGATAGAATATGCAAGATCAGATCACACAACTATGATAAAAGTAGTGTAAGTCTGGCTTCACAATCCCAATGAAGTCTTTAAGTCGTTAACATGGTTTTAGAAGAAGAAAACCAAAGGTCAAAGGAGAATCGACTCTATCTTATCAAACTAGTATTACACATAATATGTGGGGATTAGGTTTCCCAGTTGCTAGAGTTCTCCCTTATATAGTATTTCAAATCAGGGTTTGCAATCAATGTTAGATTAGTAACAAAGTATTCAATATTCACCTTTAGATGAAAACCTGATTAGATACAAGCTAATATTTATCAACCTTTAGATCGAAAACATGTCTTGTTATACAAACATTTACTGCACATTTGTAGGCTTGTGAAAACCGAACCCAAACTTGTACATTAGTTGGTTCAACACTAGTTAACAAAATGGTTAGCCAAATGATACCTTTCATATCAACCATATTCTTCTTCACCATAACTAGTCCAAATGACTCAAATAAACTAGTTAGAGAGTTGTTTAATTGCTTAGATCTTTATGTACTACACAAGACACAATTGAAGCAAAAACAATGTGATTCACTCGAATCGATTCATGAACTATAAAGTCACGGTTTGCCATAGCATTCCTTAGTTTATTAATATAATTTCACAAACATCGATTTTAGACATAACCTACTCAAGTTTGCGGAATGGATTCGCGGACTAAGTTCTCGGATGGAGTTCACAAACTCTAGCAGAAATTCTCGGTCCAAAACTTCCGCTAGTTCGCGGACTGAAGGTCATGCACTTCTCCGGTTTCACTTGATCAAAAAAGTTCGCAAACTTCGGTTCAAGCACTAAGGAATTATACATATATGTGTTTCCACAACAATGCTTATATCCTCCAATGGTTATATTGTCTAAACTCTCATTTCAATCGTTGAAACATTCTCATAGGGCGTTATATAGTTGTTATTCACAAACTATTTCTCGTCAGAGCAATTTCCAAAATGGTTGAAACATAACATGACTTTCTTCACTAGGTAAATATGAACTTGGCTAAAGCAAAAGCTTTACCAACACATATTTCTAGAAATACTCGAAATATCGTATGTGTATATTCTTAGTTTATATAGTAATACGACTTTTGTCTCAAGATAGGAGATAGAATAGATAGACTTTTGAGTGATAGATAAGTTCAAGTCTCCACATACCTTTTATTCGATGAAGATCCACTGGTTCCTTGAGTAGTCCTTTGTCTTGTATGATGATCGCCATGGAGTTCTTGAGCTCAACTACACTTTCTATCCTAGTCTGAGAGCTTAGCTATAGTAGACTAGAAATCAATAGTTTTGATCACTAATATTGAAAAACATGCTTGAGATAGCAATGCATGAGAATTCGACCCAGAAATGCTCTAACATGGTTTAAATTTGTTTCTCACCCACACACCCGAAATTACCAAAATCAGCAGAAACCGTTTTCACCCTCAAACAGCTATATAAACTTCGATTATACTCATTTGCTATTTCGAGCCGAATTTATCTTGCTTATCTATTTCTCAAAATATGTGTTGGTAAGCTTTCGCTTTGGACAAGTTCATCTTTACTCGTGACGAAAGTCATGTTGATTATTTCAATAACTTTAAAATCGCTTTGATGAAAATCGTTTGTGGATAACAACTATTTTAACATCCTCTAAGAAAGTTTCAATGATTGAAATGAGAGTTTAGAACAAGTAACCATGTTTGGATATAAACATAGTGTGTTCTCACATTTGTGTAAAAGTCCAAAACCGGGAACCTAAGTATATGTACCCGTACGAGTACCGACGATTGTTGGAAATCTGAGTAAGTATGCGTACCTGTACGCATACTGGCGAAAGTTTCACGTCCGTGAATTTCTGCTAGAGTTTGAAAGTAAAAACATACTCAATCCGGTCACTTAAGTATGCATACCCGTTTGCATACCTAAGCAGGTTACTTTCTAAAATCTTTGCAAACCGTGCCTATAATGTTCATGAATTGATTCGAGTGAATCAAAATAGATTTTGCTTCGATTGTGTCTTGTATACTACTATGAGATCTAAGCAATTCAACAACTCTCTAACTAGTTCATTTGAGTCATTTTAACTAGTTATGGTGAAGATGAATAAGGTTAATATGAAAGTGCTCATATGACTAACCATTGGTTAACTATTGTTGAACTGACTAGGTGTACACGTTTAGGTACGGTTACTCAAACCTAAATGAAGGTGCATTTCATTTGTGTATGACAATCTAAGTTCGATGTAACAGTTGAAAGATATTAGATTGAATATAATCAGGTTGTCATCTAACGGTAAATAATGAAAGCTTTGTTACCAAGGTAAGTTAGATTGCAAACCCTGATTTGAAATATATATAAAGGAGAACTCTAGCAATTGGGAAACCTAATCCCCATACCTCTTATGTGATACTAGTTGCATAAGCTAGAGTCGATTCTCCTTTAACCTTAGTTTTTTCATGAAACCCTATAGGTTAACGACTCGAAGACTTCATTGGGATTGTGAAGCCAGACCCAACGATTTTCTTGTAGTTACATGATCTGATCTTGTTGTTTTCTATCGTGTTTGAGTGAAATCGTAAGATTAGCTTGAGATTTATATCTCCGGTAGGAAAGATAGAAAAGTAGTGAGAAACACCTTCGTCTCATTGTTAGTGATTCCAAAATATCTTGTTTCGTTAATAGACTAAGATTATTGTGAGGTGATTGATAATACTAGGTTGTTCTTCGGGAATATAAGTCCGGGTTATCAATTGGTTCATGTTCACCTTGATTTATCAAAAGACATAACAAAAACTTGTAGGTATATCTGTGGGAGACTAATTTATCTATTCAATATACTTTTTTGTGTGATACAGATTTTTTTATCAAATCTTCGACTTTGGGTCGTAGAAACTCTTAGTTGTGGGTGAGATCATCTAAGGGAATCAAGTGCGTAGTATCCAGCTGGGATCAGAGACGCAAGGAACGCGACTGTACCTTGATCAGTGTGAGATTGATTAGGGATCAACTACATTCCATACCAAAGTTAGCTTTGTAGTAGGATAGTTTCTGTAGCGGCTTAATACAGTGGTTTTCAAATCTTGACTAGGTCCCAGGATTTTTCTGCATTTGCAGTTTCCCCGTTAACAAAACTTCTGGTGTCTATGTTATTTCTTTTCCGCATTATATTTTGTTATATAATTAAAATATCACAGGTTGTGCGTTGAATCGATCGATTGGTAAATCCAACCTTTGGTTTATGATTGAATTTGATTGATCCTTGAACATTGGTCTTTGGTACCGTTCAAGTTATTTCTCTTATATTCAATCAGGCTCGCATATTCTTATTTGTTTGCGGATTGAATTATGAGATTGAGATATAACTCTTTGATATACTTTTTATAAAGATTGAGTCTGACTGTCTAGTTGATTCTCTTGAAAGTATATTGGAGTTAGTCCATACAGATTGCTAAGTGAAATATTGGGTGAGGTTGTTAGACCCCCGCTTTTTCAGTTTGATTGTACTATTTTTTGTGGAGGATGAGTCATTTATTGCCTCCTTGTTTCCAATATATCTCTTTTGTTTGTTCTGATTAAATCCTTTTGTTATCGATCCATAGTGATAAGAGATATTTGAGAATAGAGAGTATTTTCTCCTTTTGGATCTCTTCTGATCCATTAGACTCCCACCTCTGGTCCATGAACGTCCGTGTCTTCCTTGGAAGTTTTTGGGTTTCCATAACAAGAGTGTCTCTTTTCTTATTCGAAATATGTATATATTGTTTTACCTTCCCAATAATTATGGAAAACTCCACAAGACCTCAAGAAGTGGTGAATCTTGAAATGGAAGAAGACTCTAAAGGATGTGATTTTGTTCAAGAACTTGTCTTGAAAAATTTGATTAAAAGAAAAGAGTACAACTATTGGATTGGAGAATCTGTCAAGGATTTAATTCTTTTTCAGGATGACTCTAGGGTCGAGTTTGTAAATCTTCAACTGCAAATAAATCAGTTTATTGATGGTCTGGCCAAAATCCTTGATAATCATAACACCTTGATCAGGAATCAGAAGAAGCTCATCATGGATTGTGTCAAAGCTAGGTATCTTGCCCGCATTTTTTATCGGAAAGTTAATGTTTTCACTCATGAATATGGGGTCTCTATGGTCAAAAGAATCAAGGATATCAGTGATACCTTTTATGATGGACCCTTTTATCAAAGAAACTTGATTCTTATTTTATCTAGGAAACTTCTTATGAGAATTCATTCTTGTATTTTTAAGAAGGATAACTAGGGTTTGGAATAGCAATTATTGTGAGTACACATAGCTATGTCCAGCGATTTTCATCTTGCAATGTTTTTAGATTTATTTATTTAAATTCTAAAGTTTATTTGGAAGATGATTTTGCAGTATTAATCTTTATGGTTTTATATATTGCAACTTGTTATGGGATATGTGTATTTGCATTCGTGAACTATGATTGTCCCATACTGTTCAAAAGTTAACTCTATCATATGTCGGTATGAAAGTATTGATAAAAGATTGAATGAACTTTTGACAAACAAAAGTTAAGCCTATTATATCATTATGCAAATATTGATGGAAGATAGGATGAACTATTGTTTTCAAAGATTAAAGTCTATTATATGTCATTGTGCAAATAGTGATGAAAACTAGATTGCATCTTTGTTTATTCCGCAGTATTGATCTTCCCTGATCCATATCTTCATGAAAATATTGTGCGGCTCCGTAAGTTCTCTTATGTGAGAATTTTCGATTAATTTAATCATGGGTTCTCTTGTGATTAACTTAATTGAAATTTTTGGATACAAATTCATGTTTCATGTGATTTGTTAATGTGCAAAGAAATCCTTATTTTCTTGTGAAAGTAAGGTCGCTCTTGTTGTTCTTTCGGGAATGACATTTTATGGGGGGGGGAGTTCTTATTTGAACTTGTGTTTAATTTCCAAATCTTTGTGGGGAGTGTGGCTGTGGAATATTATAGGGGTTATCTTGTATCTTTATAAACTCCTTGATGAATGCATTTAGTTTCGGCTATATGATTGCATTTAAAAAAGTTGATATGTGCTTTTGTTTTGGTCATGAAGTGTCTCTATGGAAATTTCATTAGGATCCCACTAATTTTCGTACCTTTGCAAATTTTATTGACAAAAAGGGGGAGAATATATGTGTAGTTCACACTACAAATACATATGGTTTTCGGATCATTATGTAAGGGGGGGGTGGTTTTCATGTGAGATGGAGTATTGACTAAGGGGAAGTGATACATATCACCACAGTATTGTTGTCGAAGTTGTGATACAATTGAACTTTGATGATGTGTAATAATACTATGACACTGTATAATAATGATTAAGAGCTATTGTTTTCTCATTGTTATAGCTATGGATCTTCAACAACCATGATGCTGAGTCGAACAGATTTAGAATCATTGGAGTACTTAGAGGTGACGAAGAATTCGAGTAATGTTGAAGAACCAAGGAGATCAAGCATTTGAATGATAAGCTACAAAGTTTATTTATTTTGTATTCCATATGTATTGATAGTTTTGTCACTAAAATTGACAAAGGGGGAGATTGTTAGAGCATTGCTTGGTCAAACTCGCAAGCGTTGCTACCTCAAGCTTGTTTGTCAAGTTTAGTCGCCAAAACTATAAGTCTAGATTTCTAGTCTACTTATAGCTAAGTCTCGGATTAGGATAGTAAGTGTAGTTGAGATTTAGACTCCACGACATTCATCGAATGAAGATGAAGAAATACTCAAGGGAACTTATGGAAATTCATCAACAAAAGGTATGTGGAGACTTGAACTTATCTATCACTCAAAATTCTATCTATTTTATCTCCTATTTTGAGACAAAAGTCGTATTGCTATATAGACTTCAATTATACACATTTTCTATTTCGAGCCGGATTTATCTTGCTTATCTATTTCTCGAAATATGTGTTGGTAAGATTTCGCTTTGGCCAAGTTCATATTTACTCGTGACGAAAGTCATGTTGATTATTTCAATAACTTGAAAATCGCTTTGATGAAAATAGTTTGTGGATAACAACTATTTTAACATCCTCTAAGAAAGTTTCAATGATTGAAATAAGATTTTAGAAAAAGTAACCTTGTTTGGATATAAACATAGTGTGTTCTCACATTTGTGTAAAAGTCCAAAACCGAGAACCTAAAGTATGCGTACCCATACGCGTACCGACGGATGTTGGAAATCTAAGTAAGTAAGCATACCCGTATGCATACTGGCGAAAGTTTCAAGTCCGTGAATTTCTGATAGAGTTTGGAAGTAAAAAAAAACTCAATCTGGTCACTTAAGTATGCGTACCCGTTTGCATACCTAAGCGGGTTACTTTCTAAAATTTGTTTGTTCATGAACTAAAACATTTATATAATAAGGAATGCAATCTTTGCAAACCGTGGCTATAATGTTCATGAATTGATTCGAGTGAATCAAAATAGATTTTGCTTCGATTGCGTCTTGTATACTACTATGAGATCTAAGCAATTCAACAACTCTCTAACTTGTTCATTTGAGTCATTTGAACTAGTTATGGTGAATGTAGTTGCCCTTTATCTCACAACTACACCCTCATAAGAATCCAATATGATGATATTATTTGATGTGAAGATGAAGATTAAAGTACTAAAATTATAAAAGACACAAAGATTTTTACATGGTTCGATCAATGTGATCTACATCCACGATGCTTCACTAGTGATTGTATGTAATTACATGATTTTACAATTGAGACTCCATTAATGAATATTTGGAGCTCTAGAATTTTTTGGGGAAGAAGATGATAAAGAAAATAAATCCCTCCCTAAAATTTTCTCTCTCCTCCTAAAATTATCCTTCTCTCTCAAATTGTGTCTCTCCCTTTCCTCTCATGCCTAAATGTCTATTTATATGATTTTACACATTGGATAACAACTAATCTTTCCCTTAATTTCGGATCAAAGAATCATCATACGAACCTTCGCAAATTTACTTCACGAACTTCCTTTACTCGTAAAACGTTCTTCGTGATTTCTTTATCTTCGCAAAATATTCTATACTCGCAAAATGTATTTTCTCTCCACAATTTCGTAAGTTATCATTTGTTGTGATATTCCGCTCCTACATCTTGCCTCTTTTTTCTTGAATATTGCTTGAAGAGCGATCTTTAAGAAAAAATCCGTTGTTGTAGTAATCTTTGATATTTGTTGATGAAGGAACGAGCGAAAGAATACTAGTCTTGAAAAGTATATACTTGCCTCTATTCTTTTGCGAAGTCCCGAAATGTTGCGAAGTAAATAAGAAGTATCAACCATTGAAGTATAAGAAGTATGAAGTATCCTTGAAGAAGTATAAGAAGTACTTAATCCTCGAAATATATAAGAAGTATGAAGTATCCTTAAGAAGTACTTAATCCTCTAAATGTAAGAAATATTGTGAACCCATCATGCGAACTCTCACTCCATGTTCTTTGCCTCATGCTATGTTGTAATGCAAATAAAAATTTAGATTAGTATTCAACATTTCTTTTATCAAAATTTATTATTTTTTATTTATATGCTACTTCAAAATATTTTTGTTTGTTTTGATTTCCTTTGTATTATCTATTTCATCTCTCTTGACAAATATTTTTCCATGGAAATGATCCTAATAGGTACCCCCTCATATGACGCAATGAGGTGCTTTGCCAGCTACTACTCTCCATGTCGAATATCATATCATTGGAAATAAAGTAAATTTTTCAAGAGAAATATATAAATTGATTTGTGCGAGATTTTTTTCTCGGTTTCTTTTGTAATTGTGAAATCTTTGTAATTCTACGATTGTATCGCGCTTTGTAAATCAAATCAAAAATCTTTTATTTTTCGTAAGAAAAATAAAATGTTCAAGGAAAGAAGTACTTAGCTTTTGTGGTTTGTTGTTGTTGTTGTCTCTTGCGAAGTATATGGTTTTTTTGCGAAGCTAGCATCCAATTGTTCTAACCCTTTCTTGTGAAATATGTCTACGAAATAATCTCCCATTTTCTTCTTGCGAAATAAATGCTTGCGAAGGAAATGCTTGTGCTGAAAATGTTTGCGAAGAATAATGTTCCACGAGCTTAGTCTTTTGTTTACGAACTACTTTGAATTATTATATTAGGTGACATATCAAGAGATCCCTTGAGGTAAACCAAAATCTTTGCTGTGAAGATTCGTAATCTAAGTATACAACTACACTTGCGAAATCTAATGATCACTAGTGGACGTCAAGCTGCGAGTGTGCGTCAAGAATGTTCGCAAGAGGTAGTTACTTCCCCGTTTCTTCTTTTGTCTTTTATACGTTTGATTACGCAGCAAACTAATTGGTTATAACTATTCACTGCTGGTCCACTTTTTGCTGCTCATTAATTTTATATGCCTTTTGCGCCAGCCTCATTTCTTCTTTATATGCTGCTGCGAAACAAAGATAATTGCCTCAAACTGAAATGTTGCGAATAAGGTTGAATGATGCGAACTTGGCTTATCTTCCTGATTGGAAGAATCAAATCAGCTAAAGCACGTTTAACCAAATCACCTTCAACAGTACCAATCCTCACAAGAGAATTAGTCATTGCTGATCTTCTAACATTCAATCGATTTGACGGAAACGTAACTGACGACGAACTATGATTATTCTTATGTAAAGAACAACGAGATGAACTATAACATCTCCCTGAAGATGATATTGAACTTTCAAATCCATTTTCTACTCCATTATTGGAACTATTTCTGGAAGACACCATTACCGTTTCAGATTGAATTTTCTAGAAAGTAAAATTGGGGGAGAAAATAGTAGAAAGAGAAGAGGACCAATTTATTAAAAGAAATTGTTGATGACATGTACTCCCTCAAACTGTGATTAATAACTAATCTTCATGAAAATTTCTTAAACCAACAAGTTACAGGAAGGATAAATCCATTACTCTTCCCTGTTTCTAGCGCCAATTATGTAGTTGCCCTTTATCTCACAACTACACCCTCACAAGAATCCAATATGATGATCTCAATTATTTGATGTGAAGATGAAGATTAAAGTACTAAAATTATAAAAGACACAAAGATTTTTACGTGGTTCGATCAATGTGATCTACATCCACGATGCTTCACTAGTGATTGTATGTAATTACATGATTTTACAATTGAGACTCCATTAATGAATATTTGGAGCTCTAGAATTTTTTGGGGAAGAAGATGATAAAGAAAATAAATCCCTCTCTAAAATTTTCTCTCTCCTCCTAAAATTATCATTCTCTCTCAAATTGTGTCTCTCCCTTTCCTCTCATGCCTAAATGGCTATTTATATGATTTTACACATTGGATAACAACTAATCTTTCCCTTAATTTCGGATCAAAGAATCATCATACGAACCTTCGCAAATTTACTTCACGAACTTCCTTTACTTGTATTTTCTCTCCACAATTTCGTAAGTTATCATTTGCTGTGATATTCCGCTCCTACAGTGAAGATGAATAAGGTTAATATGAAAGTGCTCATATGGCTAACATTGGTTAACTATTGTGGAACCGACTAGGTGTACACGTTTAGGTACGGTTACTCAAACCTAAATGAATGTGCATTTCATTTTTGTATGACAAGCTAAGTTCGATGTAACGGTTGAAAGATATTAGCTTGAATAAAATCAGGATTTCATCTAACGGTGAATATTGAATGCTTTGTTACCAAGGTAACATAGATTGCAAACCCTGATTTGAAATATATATAAAGGAGAACTTTAGCAACTGGGAAACCTAATCCCCATACCTCCTGTGTGATACTATTTGTATAAGCTAGAGTTAATTCTCCTTTAACCTTAGGTTTTTTACGAAACCCTATAGGTTAACGACTTGAAGACTTCATTGGGATTATGAAGCCAAACCCAACTATTTTCTATGTAGTTGCGTGATCTGATCTTGATGTTTTCCATCGTGTTTGAGTACAATCGTAAGATTGGCTTGAGATTTATATCTCCGATAGGAAAGATAGAAAAGTATTCATAAACACCTTCGTCTCATCGTTTGTGATTCCACAATATCTTGTTTCATTAATCGATTAAGATTATTGTGAGGTGATTGATAATACTAGGTTGTTCTTCGGGAAAATATGTCTAGGTTATCAATTGGTTCATGTTCACTATCTAGAGACGGAACAAAAACTCGTAGGTATATTTGTGGGAGTCATATTTATCTATTCAATATAATTAATTATGTGATACAGATTTGTTTATCAAGTCTTTAACTTTGGGTCGTAGAAACTCTTGGTTGTCGGTGAGATCCGCTAAGGGAATCAAGTGCGTAGTATCCTGCTGTGATTAGAGACATAAGGAATGTGACTATACCTTGATCAGTGTGAGATTAATTAGGGCTTAACTACATTCCAGACCGAAGTTAGCTTTTTAGTAGGCTAGTGTCTGTAGTGGCTTAATACAGTGTGTTGTTCAAATCTGGACTAGGTCTCCGGGGTTTTTCTATATTTGTGGTTTTCCTCGTTAAAAAAAATCTTGTGTCTGTGTTATTTATTTTCCACGTTATATTTTGTTTTATAATTGAAATATCACAGGTTGTGAGTTGAATAGATCAATTGGTAAATCCAACCTTTAGTTGTTGATTGAAATTGATTGATCCTTGAACATTGTTCTTTAGTACCGTTTAAGTTATTTCTCTTATATTCAATCAGGCTCGCAAATTCTTATTTGTATGATTGCGGATTGAATTGAGTGATTGAGAAATAACTCTTTGAAATACTTTTTATTAAGATTGAGTTTGACTGTCTAGTTGATTCTCTTGAAAGTATATTGGAGTTAGTCCATACAGATTGCTAAGCGAAATATTGGGTGAGGTTGTTAGACCCCCGCTTTTTCATTTATCACCCAAAAAAAGTATCAAGTAAGTAGTAAGAAGAGTTTAATTGTAGCATCCTAGAAGAGAAGTAAATTCATTCATATCTCCAGCATATAACCAATTGCATATAAATGACATTTGGAAAAATTTATCCTTAGACCAGTGAGTGACTAAAAAGAATAAAAGAAGGATTCAACATAAAAGAAGAATTCTGAGAAATTTTGGTGTCCTCAGCAAATTGAAGATGACTAACCTTAGTGCCAGAGTTGGAGATTTGAAAACTATTTATGAAACCATCATCTTGAGCTTTCTCCATGCCTTTCTTGCTCTTGTAATAACCTTCAGAAGAACCATTGATGAGTACTGGGAATCTGACATGTTCAACACAACACTGCCATAACCCCTTTTTTGAAGAGCCTTTTCAATGAAAAGGCTACTTGACATGGTCAAAGGCCTTTTCAAAATCAACAAACCAAAAATTTCACTCTAAACTCTTGAGTCAGTCAACTCATTTGCAATATGAAACTCCTCAAAATTTTGCCTTTGTTTAAGAAAAGTTAACTATTATTAAGAGATACATGAGATAAAGTTAACTTAAACCTTTCAGCCAAAACTTTAGAGAGAATTTTGTAAACTCAACTTACCAAGCTTATAGGTATCGAATCTTTGATTAATAGAGTTCTTCTTTGGAATAAAGGCAATGAAAATATGTCTTCAATCTAAAAAGTCGTTTTTTTCTTGTAATTTTTTAAAAACATTAGACACATCAACTCTTATAATTCTCCATGTATTTTAGTATAATTATATTGGATACATATTAGGCACAGGGGCCTTATTATTCCCTCCAAGATATTTGATATAACATTTATTTTGTAGTATCGATTAGGTTAAAGTAAGAGATAGATATGGAGAAGGAGAAGAACTTCTTATTGATAAAGGCATTAGGGATTACATAATACAAGGTTCTTTATATATAGGGAAGGTAAAACCTAGTCGTCTAATGGACCGCACATCCATGGGCCACAGGCCCTATAACACTTCCCCTTGTGCGGTTCAATAACAAAGATTTATACATAGTACTTCAAATATAGTGCTTTGAATGTGGTCTTCAAATGTCGTCCTCTTCTTGATGACTTGTGCCGAAATCAATCGCCTCATTAAAAATTTTACAAGGAAAAACCCAGTGGGATAAAACCTTGGTAAAACTCTTCACATGTAGTACTTCACATGTTGTCACGCACTTTATATGTAGTTCATCACATGCAATAGGATTTTCAAAGATCGACGAGTCTAAGTTAATTGCCTCGTTAAAACTTCGTCAGGGAAACCCAAAGGGACAAAACCTGAACTAAAGAAAAAGAGTACAATATTAACTAAACTTAGAACATAGTTGGATGCGTATACGGTGCCTCATTAAAACCTTGACTAGTAAAACCGATTGGGATAAAACCTTGACGAGGGGAAAAGAGTACAACGTGATTGATGCAAGTAAAGTTGATCCATTACAGATATTTTGCTTCGTTGAAGTAGATTAGTTTCTTCACAAATTCTAAGGAATAAAATCCTTGTGGAAAGAAAATAGCCTTAATTGGGAAGTTAATTCCCGGTGTTTGTTGTTGTCTTATTAAAAACATTTCCGAGCAACAAAACCCCATGGGAAAAAGTAACCTCGGTAAAGGAAAATAGTTCAACAAACCATTAGATGCTCCCCCTGATGTCAGACAATTTGCATTAATCTAATGCAGTCAAAAGGAGTTTATCACACTTTACTTTGGTGACTTGAATGTTTATAAGATCATGTTGTTGATTCTGGAAGTTACGTTGCTTAATGGACTACCGTGTTTCATTTCTTTGATTCAGATATTTTCAGTAATATCAACGGTGATCTTTATGTCTTCAACGTTTAACATACTTGATCTTTTTAGTGTTGTCTCGCTAAAAACCTTGTTGAGTAACAAAACCCTTTGGGAAAAACTATTCTCGATCGAAGGGAAAAAATGGTACAACACAGCTTCAATTTCGAAGTAAATTATGTCGACATCATATCCTTAGATCCTCCCCCTGATTACTTCTAGAGTTTTTCCAGACTGTTCCTATAGTCATGTACTTTTCGAAATTGAATATCGGTAATGACCTAGAAAATAGTCTACCGTATCTCCCCATGATTACTTTCGTTGGAGACGAGATTATTGTTCCTTCATAATCAACAATTTTTGGATTGCACTTTCATTAGCATTCCTTTTAATGTCTTTGTAGGAATAAAACAAATTTAAGTCAATGGTTACCTTTAAGTACATGATTACATTCACTATACCATTACAATGACGTTGCATTGGCGCTGAGCTATATCTAGATAACAAGTTCACCGAGGATGTAAAATTTAATCGAGTACATTATTATACTAAGTACAACAATGCATCTATTTTACTTATATACGGGAATTTCATCTCCAAACATATATTCGTCATCTTCCTTTAGACGAAATGGTCACTTACTTATATTTGAACCTCGACTAATCATGGGAGTGCTATCAGGATGCATGTCTTTGTTAAATTTCCTGAGAACTTTAGACATATGCAAACTGGTGGAATAATATCCCTCAAGCCCAATACTCGATCGATATTTCCCTAGATTTTTTATCTCAAATTCGGATTTTAAATAGCTTTTAAAGTCTCTTATTACATCAAGAGTACTCATCATGTCTATACTGTCGAGATAAATAGCTACAATTCCAAATTAGGAACTTTCTTGTGAATACGCAATAAAAAATAACTTATTTGTCTATCCCCTCCAAATCAAATAGCCACTTAGACGGGTATACCACTTCCACCTGATTGCTTCAATCTATAAGTGAACGTTCTATCTAATTGTAAACGCACTCCGTGGTTTAGAGTTACTTGATTTGGGAAACAAAAGTATATCAAGCACTTTTGTAAATATCTTCTATCTCTTGATTCTTTCAGAGATATGTAACAACCACATACATGTGCTGCATTTTAATTCCTTTTGAAAATTACCAAGCTAACTAAGTAGCGGAACTCTATAACGTTCATTACAAAAGAATAATTTCAGGGCTTTGTGAGAAACCTCGCGCCACAAGACGATTCTTTGTACTTTAAGACTACTTTCTTCTCATTATGCTTTATGACAAATTAATTATGTATGTCCAATAAGCTTTACACTTGGTTGGTTAGCACCACCACACCAAATACCCGTATATTTTCCAAAGAACTAAGTTCTACCTGGATTGTGTAGGCCAAATATGCTATTTATTTGAAATTAATCTAAATAAAGCATGGTTCGATCTCATTGCGCTCTACTTATGAAGCAAATATTTATGGATTATATCATAACTGTGCACGCATGATACTTTCATTGACTCATGTGCATTCTCATAACCCGTAAGGATTTCATTGTTCTCTATAATCATTTAAAACTTCGGAGCGTCCTCCAGTTTGATTCATGGACATATTCAGAGATAATCTTATGAGATTATTTCTAATGATATAAATAAGTTGTTCCCTACTCACCTACTTCCTTTCTAGGTGAGGATTGATCGAACCAAGTGGTCTCTCCAACTTCCTTTATGGAGCCACGGCCTCAACTACACTTCCACCAAGTGTAGTTGCAATACCTTAGTCTATGGTGTACCCCATGCTGAGGATTTCTAACCTTGCAGGAATATTTGCAGCTGGTATGTGTGATTTTGTCACTTTAGCGACATCAGTGTGCATTCTGAAAATTGATTATTCTTTGTTACTTAACATTTACATTTGTGGAGTACAAGAATCAATATGAGACATAGTGGGAACACACCATGACAATTCATGTCGTTCCCTTAGAAAATACTTTTTCTTATCTTCCCCTAACGACGGGTAGAATGTCTCATTAAAGTGATAACCCCGCAAATCTAGCGGTAAGAGATCTCCTGCCAAAGATTTTAAAATGCGGATAATTGTTGAGAATAAATATCCAACAAAATTACTTAATCATTTTCGTGAACCATCATAGTACGATGTGGACTCGTAATGACACATATATAGTGCAACCAAAAATACGTAAGAACTCGAATATCAGGCTTAAATTCAGTTACCAACAGGTGTGCCGAAAAGGTTGACTAATATAGGGTTTTACAAAAATTAAGTAAAGATGCGCGTAATATTGCGAATCCCCAAAGCAATTAAAAGGTAGGTTGGTACGCATAACCTATTCCTTAGACACCATTTGTATCCTTTGATGGTAGCCTTTGCGAGACCATTGGGTATAAGATGCTCTATATTGATCCTATTAAACATGCAATATTCATCAAGTCCTTTTGATGTAAATTCTCTAGCATTAACAAGGGTGGTTAGCCTTTGCACTTTGCATTGCGTAATATGTGCTAGGAGTTTTAAAACGCAAATTTCTTGGGAACTATAACTAGTCCAAAATGTCAAAACATTCACTAGATCCATTAGTCACTTTAATGGTCCGTATTCTGCATGAATATTTTTCTAAAGTTCACCTTGTTTTCTTTTTAATATGGAATTTTTACCATTTGCATCTTAGGATGGTCTCGATCCTGTTTTACAGAAGACTTTGTAAAAATGAGTGATATGCTTTCTTACCTAAAAGCATAATGGGAAGGGGGGTTGTGAATCTAGTAACTTAGAAAACACTTATTGAGAGATATGTCGTCACTTTGCATTTTGTCAATATTTTTCCCATTTTCGTTCACTCAAATAAAGTGATATTTGTATGAGTTCTTTCAAAACAATCATCATGTCACAACCAAAGTTTCTTTATGGTTATGCTCAAAGCCTGTATGAGTCAGTTTCCAACATTTCATCGTCGGAGTCAATATGATTGAATAATCCAAATATTATAGTGAATTACATTGCACCAAATTGACTCATTAGTTTCTCTAAAATATATTTCCTTCCAAATATATTAGAGACTATAAAAGATGCAATCAATTACATTCTCATCATTTTTGATGTTCCACATGATATCCATTTGCACGGGTTACTTGGGAATTTAACAAGGTATGATTATCTCTCGGTACATCTAGAGATTTTCGACGTCTTTGTTCTATCTTGGAAAAGAAAAATGAGCAGTGCTGCGCTCGATAAGATAGTCATTTGGCCAGGCAAAGTTCTTGTTGCCATTAAAGTTGATGTGAAAATTGGTTGTTACTATGATACACATACACATTATATTGTATATACCAACACCTATGACCAGGTGCATTTCCAACTCTTTTATTTATGATGGGAGCAAGAATTACATTTTAGCTGATCCCATGTTCAATTGATACCTATACTTTGGTGTCATTACTGCTGGGAAAAAAAATAATCTCATGATATATATGTCCATTTTCACATGCTTTATATGAGTCGGTACGTCTAATCCTCATTACTTTGGGGTTCTTTCCATTTTCAATTTTGCTACATTTAGCTTAATTTAAGAATTTTTTTTATCTCATTAGGCCAAGAGAATCTCACTACACATGTCAACCAATTACTTTAGGTTGAAGATATTACTAAAAAATAATTAATTCTCTTGTTGTCATACTTCAACATATACCGGTTCGTTAGTATTATGGATGAAGTAGAGAAATGAAAATTTTATGACTCGTATCATCTTTTGTGAGTTCTTCAACAAAAATTGGAATACATGTGATTTTATTTGAACGTATGTTTTGAAACTATTGACAGATTAATAGTCGAGCAAGTGGATACATTCCATGGAACATTCAAAAATTTTGGGAAAATATCAAGTATCCAATAATGGTGCTCAAGTACTTCTAAGCCCCAAATGAATACATTGGAATTGAGTTGGTATAACCAATTAAAAAAAATACATCATTCAACTATATCCAATATCATATTCAAGAGAACAAAATAACTCTAAGATCAAAATTCTTAATGATCGAGATCAACAATTATAATTTAAGTTGATCGCTTATATGGTATGGACTTATCTTAAGACAAAGATAAAAATAAGGACTACCCATTTTCCAAAAATAAAAAATAAATAAAAATAAACCCAACAAGAGTATTCAATTTTGGTCACATACCTTAACCTTAAGGTTCGGTTCCCACTTTACATACACAGAACCGGAACAAGACAGAATTGGATCGGATATGGCATCCGGGTCGGCACTGGGACATGATCCGGATTTGGCTGGAACCGGGTCAGCACTGGATCCTGATTGGAACTGGGACGGGATCCGGAACTGGCTGAGACGGGTCGGAACTTAGACAGGAGCCGGAACTGGGCTGGAGCGGGAACACAACTGGACAGGGTTTCGTCTTCTTTTACTTTTTCAGAACAGAGATATCGAAGACATGGAAATGGAACATGAAAGAATTTTATTTTATTTTTTAAAAATTTCTTTCCCCATACTACGTTGAAAAGAAAAATCATACTGCCCCACTCCTATTTTGAAGAGATCCGCACCTTTACTTCCATGATGGATCGATGAATCAACACACATATTTCCCCACTCCTATTTTGATTAATCAACAAAATACACAGACCCTAAATATATATCTTCGCATGATTAATGAGAATACCCCCATCTTAACGGAAGATTGATAATGAGAAACTAAAAAAACTTTGATAGAGCTTCCAAGACACCGATCGATGAACCCAAAAAAAAAATATCTTTAGCGACATGGAAGAGCTCGTGCATGATAACGTTTTGTAGTATCGATTAGGTTAAAACAAGAGATAGATATGGAGAAGGAGAAGAACTTCTTATTGATAAAGAGGCATCAGGGATTACATAATACAAGGTTATTTATATATACAGAAGGGAAAACCTAGTCTTCTAATGGACCGCACATCCATAGGCCACGGGCCCTATAACAATTTATAATGAGGGATTTCCTGTTTAGTCCACTAAACCCGACCCGGTTTAGTGGCTATTCCAACCAAAACTTCTTCTTAATCGCTAGTCCAATAAATTTTAAATTCAAGTATATTTACCTATATACCCCGAACATTATAAGTCTGTTTTTTACATTTAAATTCAAGTAGTAACTAGTATACTAGTAGTAACTAGTATGTAGTATGTAGTAATAACATATGTAGTATGTATACTACTAGTATACTAGTAGTAACTAGTACTAATAGTAATATGTTATGTATTGATACTACTACATATTGATATGTAGTACGTTATATATTGACACTACATATTGATATGTACTACATATTAATATGTAGTATGTTATGCATTGATACTACTACATATTGATATGTAGTACGTTATATATTGACACTACATATTGATATGTAGTATATGTTTATTATGTAGTATGTTATATATTGATATGTAGTACGTTATTTTTTGACACTATTACATATTGATATGTAGTACGTTATATATTGATATGTAGTATGTTTGATATGTAGTACGTTATATATTGATACTACATATTGATATGTAGTATGTTATGTATTGATACTACATATCAAAAAATTGTTATGTATTGATACTACATATGTTACTACTAGTTACTAGTATACTATACTAGTATAGTATACTAGTTAGACCTAGAAGGGTGTTTTAGGCATTTCGAAAATACACTTTATAATCTCCACGAAGTTTTTGGACTAGAGAGTAAATAATCTAGTCCAAAAGCATGTTTTTGGACTAGAGAGTAAATGTTTTTCATGGGTGGACTAGCCATTAACTGGGTCATGAAAAAGTGGACTAGCCAGTAATTCCTACATTTAGGCCTCTTCCTATGCATATGCCAAACTCATGTATTTGGCATATATGCACCCACTATGGGTATGCCAAACTGCCAAATTCATATGCCAATATGTTATTTCTGGCATATTGGCATACACGACAGAGTTTCCAGCGAGCGATAGAGTCTTTGTCGCTCGATGGTCAGCATATCGCTCGATGGTCTTCCTGTCGCCAGCGACGGTCAAGCTATCGCTCGCTGTTATGAAAATCGCTCTGCAGATCTTCATCTAACGGCTACAATTTCTCCACCCCATAAATACTTGATTTTAATCTCATTTCAACTCACACCGGAAATTCTTAATCTCTCAAGAATTTCTCAATCTCTCAAGAATTTCTCAATCTCCAATCCTTAGAGAGCATGGATGATAATATGAATATGGCTGAGTGCATGGAAAACCAATGTATCGAAGAGCAGCTTGTCGTGCAATTGTAGACAGTGAAATTAGGAGAAGTCAAATTAGGAGACGTCATTTGAGGCAAAACCGAAAATGGGTTAATGCGGAAGATGAATGTATTTGCAGGAATTATGTTGATATTACAACGGAGCCAGTATTTAATCCCGAACTATCGTGGGATAGGATTTTTGTTAAATTTCAAGAACAAACAATGAACCTACGCGGTCGTAGTGTTTCAGATTTGGTTATGCGCTTCGAAATAATTAGGAAGGAAGTTACTAGGTATGTTGTTTTACTTCAGCGAGAAGGTCCAACCTTGAGAAGTGGTGAAACCACGATGGAATTTCAGGAAAGGTGTCGTGTGGAATATCGTCGCATCTATGGGAAAAACTTTCATTTTGAAAGTTGTTTCGAGATTTTAAAATATTGTCCAAGATATTGTCCAACATTTATGTTGTAATTTCTCAATTGTCCACTTTTAAAGTTTTAATATTTGTAATAGTTTTAATGTTTAACAATATAACTAATATTAATTTTCAACAATATTCGTCAAATTTGTAAATTCAAACTTCACAAAAATAAAAACTTCAATATAATTAATAGTCATTTTACAAGACATAAAACTAGAAAATAATAATTTAAAAAAAAAAAACTAAACTTTAAAAATAAAAATATGGGACAATGTTCTTCATCTTGTTCATCTTCTTCATTTGACCAAACTTCTCATGAACGGAGTCTCCTTTGTTTATCTTCTTCTTTGGCATCAAATTTGTTTTTCCTTGATTTTCCTTGCCTTTAACCTTTCTTTGCCTTCTCTTAGTTGCGGTTTTGACTTGGTTGATATCCAACATTTGGAGACTTCTTTGCTTTTTACTTATTTCTTTAAATCTATCACATATCTTCTCAACGGCACTTTAAAGCACTACTCCAGAAAAATCAAGTTGTGTTGCCGAATCAAGTTGGCTTAATTCTGCCATTTGGAGAAAATAGAAGAAAAGAGAAATAGATTGAGAAGAAGAGAAATTTTTTTGTGTAAAAAATTTGGGGTAAATTTTGAGTTTGAAAGTTACATATTTATAGCGATGAAGAACTAGTAGTTGGCGCTAGAGTGAATAGCGCTGTCGACATGGACAATATCGTCAGCGATAAAGTCTTTATCGCTCGCTGGGATTCGATCGCTCAGAGATTTCCCCATAGTGGCACAAAACACCATTTTTTTGGCATGTGCATAGGAAGAGGCCTTGTAATTTAATCTTGGCTACCAAATGTGAAGGTCAAACTTTGATCAATATGGTTTGACCAGATTATAAGCACTCAGTGACCTCTTGGGCTTTATATATCTGCTGGTCCATGAAAACTTGACGGTGTAGTGGGATTCCGACTTAAAAGTATCTTGTGCCTAATTTTGATTCAAATCAGGGTATAATATTCTGGAAGAAAGAGAATATACCTTTTGGACTGATGATTTAGTTGGAAAATCACCTAAATAATAGGTAATGCCATATATTTAGTAACGCGTTCTGTTTAATAAAAGATGAAAAATCGGTATGACGGTATTGACAGTTTTACCAGAGTATATGCTCTAAAATATTCTCTTGTCTGTTGTAAATTCGCTCAAGTATATAATAAATCACATCTGACCCAAACATCTTCCATCACCAAATACTTTTCTCTGTACTTTTCTGAAGCAGGTTAGTTTATTTGTTTTCTTCTTCTTCTCCTTTGACTGTTTTTCTCAAGTAATACGTAAATTAGTATGATTTACATGCACAAGTAATCTAAATTCATACGTCTAAAGCAGCAGTAAAACCTAACGTGCAGATTTAAGGTTTTTCATGTGTATGCATGCACTCTTGCGATTTGGCTCTATCTCAGTTTGATGATGTAGTTTCTTTGATTTTTATGTTTCAGATAAAAGTGGGAAAGCAAGCTCTGTTTATGAACACATTGTGATTCTCTTTTGGAGATAAGAAGAAGAAAGATAATCAAAACGTAAGAAATCAATCACTCTCTTTTATTTGTTTCTAACTATTGTTACTACACGTTCTTGATATGCGAAGATTCAAGTTTTTTTCATTTATAGAATTAGCAAGAGACATGGAAATGATTCATTTCAACACTCTCTTTTTCATTTTTAACCTTTTCATCTTTTTTGGGGCATGTTTTTGATTTGGTGGTAATTTCTTTCCCATTTTTAGGGTTCGTTTTGATTTCCTTGTTATTGTCAGTATTTTTGACTTATGACTTTTTAATCCGTAAAAAGTGGGTACTCTATTTTGGGCTTTACAATGTGTCAAACTCTGCCATGTTTCAAATTTCTAATGGCTCTCATATTTCCTCCCCTTTTGTCTTTGTGATTCTTTCCATTATTAAATGCTGATTTACTTGTTCTTTTTTCTTTGCTCAGATTTGCAGATTATCTTTCTACTTTGCATTTCAAGCCATGGCTAAAGAACAGAAGTCACAGTTGGAGGTTCTGAATGCACTTGATGTTGCAAAAACACAATGGTATCATTTCACTGCAATTGTGATTGCTGGTATGGGTTTCTTCACAGATGCCTATGATCTGTTCTGCATCTCACTTGTCACAAAGCTACTTGGTCGAATCTACTATCACGTCGATGGTTCTTCAAAACCCGGTTCTTTACCACCAAACATATCAGCTGCTGTTAATGGTGTTGCCCTCTTTGGTACTCTTGCTGGACAACTCTTTTTTGGTTGGCTCGGTGACAAAATGGGTCGTAAAAAAGTTTATGGTATGACCCTAGGTATAATGGTGGTTGCTTCTATTGCATCCGGTCTTTCCTTTGGTCACACACCAGGTACAGTTATGGGGACTTTGTGTTTCTTCCGATTTTGGCTGGGTTTTGGCATTGGTGGTGACTACCCATTATCTGCCACCATCATGTCTGAGTACTCCAACAAGAAAACTCGTGGTGCCTTTATCGCTGCTGTTTTTGCCATGCAAGGATTTGGAATTTTGTCGGGTGGAGTGTTTGCCATCGTCATTTCTTCTATATTTAAATCTGTTTATAAAGCTCCTCCATATGAGGTTGATGCCCTTGGTTCGACGGTTCCTCAAGCTGACTACGTTTGGCGTATAATTCTCATGTTTGGGGCAATACCAGCTGCAATGACCTTTTATTCGCGCTCAAAAATGCCGGAAACTGCTCGTTACACTGCCCTGGTTGCAAAGGATGCTAAGAAAGCAGCCGCAGATATGTCCAAAGTTTTACAGTGCGAGATTGAAGCTGAGCCAGAGAAGGTTGAGACAATAAGAGATGAGAAGACAAATTCATTTGGCTTGTTCTCGATGCAGTTTGTCCGTCGACACGGAGCTCATTTGTTTGGAACCGCAAGTACCTGGTTCTTGCTTGACATTGCATTTTACAGTCAGAATTTGTTTCAGAAAGATGTTTTCAGTGCAATTGGATGGATTCCTAAAGCAGCAACTATGAATGCTCTCGACGAAGTTTTCTGGATTTCTAGAGCACAAACCTTAATTGCTCTATGCAGTACTGTTCCTGGTTACTGGTTCACCGTAGCTTTTATTGATCACATCGGAAGGTTTTGGATTCAGCTGGTTGGTTTCTTCATGATGACAGTTTTCATGTTCGGTCTCGCAATCCCATACCACCACTGGACACAACCAGATAACAGAATAGGATTTGTTATCATGTATGCACTCACATTCTTCTTTGCGAACTTTGGTCCCAACAGTACAACCTTTGTTGTTCCAGCTGAAATCTTTCCTGCGAGGTTAAGGTCTACTTGTCACGGTATTTCGGCTGCTGCAGGCAAAGCAGGTGCAATTATTGGTGCATTTGGTTTCTTGTATTTGGCTCAAGACAAAGATCCGAAGAAAGCAGATCCTGGTTATCCAGCAGGAATCGGGGTGAAGAATGCACTTATCGTGCTGGGTTTTGTCAACCTTTTGGGTATGTTATGCACTCTGTTGGTTCCTGAATCTAAAGGAAAATCACTTGAAGAGATGTCTGGAGAGAACGAAGAAGAAACAGCTTAGACTTTCATTTTATTTTAGAAAAATTAGGATAGTAGTAGTATCTAGTAGCCTTCGTATTCCCTATGTGAAATAAGTTGTGGTGTGTTCAGATTTAATATTTCAGCTTTACTATTTCTATTTATTCTGTATACTCCATTTCATCATGCTTGCATTTGTTTTGTGAGTAAAAACATCATCATGACCTATTCTTTAATTTGTTTTTTTATTTCTTTTCCTTTTTCTGTTTTTTTTTTTTTTTTATGTGAATCTTATGCAAATATGTCCGTGTGGGCAAACTTCCGCTAAAAATCTGCCTTTCAGTCTTTGAGGGAGCCAGGAAATCTTATAGACGAGTGATACACTTTAATCTACTGAAGTAAAAGAAGTACAAAAGCTACATTGAGCTGCTTTATCCCAACTCCCAAGTGTCAAAGGAAACTCTTTATTCAATTTATACTTGAAGTGATGTAGGACTTGATAAGCATATGGACTATGGAGTCTTATACAAGGCATGGCTAAAGAAAACTGCATTATAGGCCATTAGGCCTTAAATGGATCACATTAACCCTGCGATATCTCAAATTTCAATTCAAACTCAACATTACACCCCAGTTATCAACCCACTGTTTTTATTTAGAAAATAGATAACTATATATTGTAGATTCATTTCAACAGTAATAAATCGATTAGACTTCATGGCAGTAAGAAAACTCAATATCATGACTTTCTGAACAACTTCCTACTAGCTTCCATGCTGGTTAAACTTATCATATACTGCGGATAGAACTCAACTAATGCGAAATGTCACTTCCATTTGCATCCATCAGATAATGCCTTGCCTCATTTTAATTCGTCACCACAACACCATTCACAATTGAAATCTTAAGATAGATCCTCAATGAGCACGTTCTCTCAGAGCTTCAAGTTCCATTTCATCAGGGTCAGTTGCTTGAATCTCATAGTGGATACCGTCAAGTTCTCGTCGGAACCTGTCTTTGGATGTAGCGTACAGCATCTTGGATCGAATACGAGCAACTGAGGGAGACCTGAGCAACATATTATTTACACATCAAACGGCAAAGACAAGAGTCAGATACAAAGTTTCTCAGTAAAAGCCATTTGTATATATTACTATTTGAAAACCAATTCCGCAGACTGCAACAACACATATAATAAGCAATGATATCTATCCAACTTTGATGAACTCTAGTAAAAATTACAAGAAACTTCCAAAAGAAACTAGATATGGAGTAAAACAACATCAGAGATTCAGAATGCTATCTCTTCTAATTAAACACTGGGTGCAGAGGAAATGTTCAGGTATGGTGGAACATGGGGATTCTAAGTCGAAATTTTGCCTGTGCGACAATGTTTGGAATTTTGAGCTTAACCTGAACATCGGTACATAACATGGTCTTCAATCAACACTCGTTGCAAATTACCATGAGAAATAATCCGATGAAATGCAGGTAAGATTGGTTGACCCGATTCCGACTATGAGTCAAGTTGATAACTCTTCTAGGTAGCTTATCAGAGAGAACATTATGTCAAGGCTCACCACAACTATGAAAGGTTAACAGAAGAGAACAAGCACTAAAAAACCTGGAGCCACATGAAACTTCAATAACTGCACGAGTGTTTTAACTGCCTTCTGCAATACTTTTTGGACTTAAAGTTTTTCTAAGAACTATTGTGACAGTGTGTATATTGCCATCCCAGGCCAATAACATTCTCACCAAACAAGACCTTCTGAACAAGGGAAAAATACTAAACACTCGGAAACAAAATAATCGAAATTTAAAACCATGAATATCACCTCCAACAATAAAACTCACATGGCCATCGACCATATAAATTGGCAATGATGTTTATCATCAGCATACTTTTCAGCATGATAAATTGGGGGTATTTCATTGAAAGCTTTCAACATGACTTACTACAGTGGTACTCAGTCCTCTCAACCGAACATCAGTGACCATACTACAACAAATTGTTCGATTCATATTTCATTGGGAACTGCCTATGATTCCAGTCAGGAGGTGCTTTCCAAGAGAAAAGAAAGACAACACCAAAATATAATTGAAAAATCCTCTCATCCCAATTTACCTTACTGACAAAAACTTAATCCGAACCAATCGCAATTTTACTGCCCATATGCATATTCTTTTTTCAGATCAGGACGATCTAACACCACTAAGAGTGTAACTACATACAGTTCTTTGAGATCAAGGCAACCAGTCAAATTACAAGCAAACCTAACTTATCCAAACAAGACTAGTTTTATGTAAACCTGATTGACATCACAAATTAGAATAAGTACGCTCCCACCATCAACAACCTACTTGTATCTAAACTTGAAATGAAATTCTACAAAAACCTAATCACCATTCACCAGGAAGTGAAATGCAAATACACTCTTTCAATACCATAACAATACCCCCTCCCTCACTTCAATTCAAAACAAGCATCAACAAATAAACAAATTAAGAATGAAATCCAAAAGAAGAGACAGAAACCAAACCATGCAATGAAGAAAATCTTGCTCTTCTGGCAATTCTCCGAAGTGACATAATCGAAATCATAAACAGCATAACGGCAATCATTCTCTGGTAAAGATGCGGTGAAATCATCATAACTCTCAGCTGGACCTCCAGTTTTTTCAACTATAACCTCTTTTTTCTTCTCATCAATCTTAAACACCACATATCTATGTACTTTCTTTCTCTTTAGTTCCATGAAGATATCCTTACTGTGATCAGATACTCCCATACCAGATGAAGCATTTGACTGCAATACAACAAAATAACCTAAGGTAATCAGCAAATATTTATCATCAAAAACCTTGATAAATCTACACATATTCCTTAAATACCCAAGATTAAGCAAAATCAAAGATGAAACTATCCAATAATGAATAATCTCTGCCATAATACAAAAATCTTATTTAAAAAAATGCAAAAAATGTGTAAGATGAAGATCAGAGGTTCAGTAGTCAAATCTAATGAAACCGGATATAAGAGTTAAGAAATTATTACCATTCTGATAGACATAGCTGAAAGAGAGAGAGGGATGATAAGGCTGGCTCTTGGTTAGATCAGAAAATGAAGTTACAGGGAAGAGGTGTGTACTGTGAACCAGTACTGGGAAGACTGAAGAGATTCTGTTTTATAGTGAGTGAAGAGAAGGAAAAAAGTGAGTTTATTCAAATTAAAGTTTATTCCTTGACCTTTTTTAATAATACCTACTTGACCGTTTGTCAAACATGAGTCAAGAGTTCACTTGCCTTATTTTTGCACCACCACCCTTGGTTTGGAGGAATTTCATTTTCTCACATGAAATTTTGGGGTAAAATGTGAAAGAACAACTTTTACGGTTACCTATTCCAGGTCCAGGCTCTTAGAGCTAAAATCAATGTATTAAATTTAAATTTACTTGATCAAATCAAAGTGGCTATAATGTTTTTGCATTGTGTCTTTGTCATGGATGTTTAACGTTTTGGGTCTTGGCAATTGCAAATTATCTCTAATCCAAGATATGGTCAAATGTCTAGTGTCATCGATGACCAAAATACAACTAAAACTAGATGACCGTTGCCACGGTGGGGAGGGCCGACCGAAGAAAAAAAGAAATACTGCTGCAATTGGACTGTAAAAGAAATTTTGTGCCTAAAGTGAAAGTATCACTTTCTTGAAATGGGAAGAGTACATCGTTTTATTAGTTGCAAAGGAAAATTAGTTGATGAATAAACCAAAATATGGTTACATAAAGTATTATGTATCCTTTTTGCATAAAGAATATACATTTATTTTCAAAATTGTGCCTAAAATGATAAATCCCTCCGATTTTTTCGTAAAAACTCTAAATTTGATATTGTTGTTTGTGCTCGTTGGATAGGTTTTTTATTAGCTTTCCTGCTAGATAAAATTTGTAAGATTCCAAGGCACGGATTTTTAGATATGTTATTTTAAAGTTTGGTTACCAATTATACCCTTAAAGAATAAAGAATTATAATAAAATTTGGCTTTTATATCTAGTTCCCCTTCTTTAAAAAAATTACACTTACGTCATTTTTGGTTACACCAAATCCAAATTTTTTTTTTCCAATTGAAAAAAAATATCACGCTTCACATTAACACAAAGTCATCATATAAGGTCCTCCCTTGCTTCGCTCGGTCGGCCCAACAATATAAGCGAATAAGAAAAAGAGGGGCGTGCCCCAAGGTTCTTTCATTTTCCATGCTGGAATTAGAACCGCATCCAACAAAAATCCAACTTGGACGGTGCGTCTGATCTACGCTTGCTTTTTGGGACTTGACCCTCGTCTTTAAGCCCATGCATTCCTTAGTGTCTTTATTTTCTATCTTTTGTGGCTAAACACAAAAAAAAATCGACATCACAATGTGAATTGTGAAGTTTATTGCTCTTTATTGTTACAAGGAAAGGTCACCCCTTCACATCTAGTTTAGAGATTCTAGTCATGGAAATAGAACCACTACATTGGGAAGAAGAAAATCCCAGCTTATTCTAACAGCTCAAATACTTAGTCAGATGACTGAACTTAACCAAGTAGGAAATACCATTAGGTCCTATGAATAATATATTAGGATGAGTCTAGTCCATTTGACCCAGTCAAATATCTGTTTGGTCATATTTGATAATATAAATTATAGTTTGGTCCTAAAAATTATTGTTTGGTCCTACGTTGATGTCATGGATGATATAAATGTCACCCTATAGTGGCAGAAATACCCTTATATTATTATTTGGTCCTAAAAAATAAATGTTTGGTCCTAGGGGACCACATATATACAAAAATCAATAACAAAATATCTTATTTTCATATTCACATTCTCTTTCTTCTCAATTTCAGATCTATTTTTCTTTCTCTCTCCATTTGTTTTCTTTTTTCTTTCTGCTAGTGTTTTATGTTTTGCAGACGATGAATCTTGATGTGTAGATTTGATCGGTTACTGTTTGAAGACTAGAAAGATGATAAAAGCTTCTCGAGATCTGTTGCTGTTGAAGATGGTGATTGTTGTTATTGAAAAAGAAGATTGAAAAACGATGAATATGATAAAGAAGATAATGAACGATGGAGTTTTTAGGGTTTTTTATTCTCTGCTAGTGTTGATGTTGCTGCTGATGATGTTGAAGTATATCAAGATGATGAAGACGATGAAGTTTTTTGTTTCTTTTTTGCGCATCTGTTGTTTGTTGCCGCTGTTAAATATGATGAAGATGATGTTGATGCTGCTTGTTGAAGACGATGATGTTCTACTGATGTTGTTGAAGAAGACGATGAAGTTCATTCCAGAAATGAAGTCTGGTTTGTATAGGTTTTATATGGACTTCATTTCTGGGAATGAAGTCTGTTTTTTTAGCTTTTGTATGGACTTCATTCCTGGGAATGAAATCTGTTTTTTTAGCTTTTTGTATGGACTTCATTCCCGGGAATGAAGTCTGTTTTTTTAGCTTTTTGTATGGACTTCATTCCCGGGAATGAAGTCTGTTTTATTTAGCTTTTTGTATGGACTTCATTCCTGGGAATGAAGTCTGTTTTTTTAGCACGGAAGAACTGCTACAAAAAAAAATTAACACGGAAGGGTATTTTTGTCTATTTAAATATTTTTAAATAATTATGGACCAAACAGTAAAGGCGTTTGACCAAAGGACTAAACAGACATGGGCCCACCTAAAAAGGGACCAAACGATATTTTTCCTTTTAACCAACACTTCACAGATAGAAAGGCAGAAATGTGGGATTAGATAAATTACAAACTAAAATACTCAAGACTGAACTCTTTTGTTAAGCCTAAATCTAGGAAAAAAGAAAAAAAAACTTCCTGAAAGACCCGTGATATTTTACAAAAGTGAAATTAAAAAGAACTTTCGTCCTTACTAAATTGGGGCCTATACCACTTAATTTGGGCCTATATCTTGATGACAAAAAAGGTCATTACAAATAACCTTCACATCACCCCTTATCAAAATAATTACTTAAGTACCTATTTTACCCCTGATTAATTAGCATTAATTAATTATATTAGGGGTTAATTATGTTTTGGATGTGAGATTAACTAATGCTAGAGAGTTCTTCAAAACATCAACCATTTTTATTTTTTTCGTAAACAATACTCAAAATCGGTTTACGTTCATGAACTTGTAAACCGATTCTGGATTGGTGTTCCAAATTAACAGAGGACATCCATAATCGGTTAACGTTTCCATGTGTATAATCCGATTTTGATAATCGGGTTTTACATATTACATATATATAAACCGATTGTTTCCTTTTATACGATTTTTTTTTCTTCGTTCATTCCATTATTATTGTACGATGCATTTAGCACATGTATCAAGTCTTTAAACCCCTAGGCGACCCTAGTGGACGAGTTATAGTCTCATGAGGGTTTACATAGAGATCTACACACAAAACCTACACTAAAACCATCAATCTTCGCCGGAGGAATCAGAGTCTCATTCAGCCGACATGAGGTCCGGAGCATACTCGGGAATTTTGGATACCATGAATTGATAGCTTGCATCGAATGCGAATGCTTCCCCATTTTCTTCCAAGTAGCGCGCTTTGATGACTTCATGCTACAAAAAAAAACACAAACTTACTTTGTTAGTGGTGTTTAGTTGGAAGATCAAACAACATGGATCACGTAAAATAAACCACAAAAATACTTACAAATTGTTCAATGGACAATCCAAAGTGCAGCTAGCGTTCAAAATCGATTTTTGGATAGACAAAAAAGCAAGTATCGCTTTTTAGATGACTAGGTGCCTAGCGTGATTTGTTGAACACTCCTTCCATTTGGATTCCCAAACTCTTGCCTATATTTGTTATGTATCCTAGCCCAAAAGGTTACGGAATCCACCCTTACGGAGGGCTGACGTCTAACTCGAGTTTCCGCGTACCATGCTTTGGTGATTGCCAAATCTTCGTTTGAAATTATGTCATTTCTTGTATGTGGAGGTATAAAATGAGTAGTTGTGGAGTATATGGAGTGAATGGGAATAAAATGATCAATTTTGGGCCAAATGGGGTCCAAGGGTGAGTTCTCTATTTATAGAGAAAGTCCCTAATGGCTTTTTTTTTGAAAAAAGTGAAATAATTTGGTATAATCGGTCTTCTCTAAGCTCTGTATAACCCGATTACAATTTAATGCCACAAGGAATCCGTCTTTCTTGTGACCAACATAAACCAATCAAAGACATGTTAAAATTTTGAATTTTCACCGACACTAATCGGTTTATATATATTCATATGTGATCTGATTCTAGCTTGAAAAACATACAGGAAAAATAGCTTGACCAAACGGTTTATGTTGACATATCGAGTAGACCGATTATTGGCATGTTAGGATATAATTATTGAGCAACAACACATAATTATAATTAAAACTTTAAGTGGATTAAGTTCAACACAAAGATCATCCAAAATACAAACCTTAAAAGAGTGTTAAGAACTTAAAAGAACCATAAGTCTTATAAACTTAAACTTTTAAAATATCATACTTAAACGTAAAAACTTAAAGAGCAGGAGCACTAGAAGCAGCAACAAAAACAACACCGGGAGCATATGCAGCACCACCATCAGCAGGACCACCAGCACCAGCATCACCAGTACCAGCATCAGCACCATCAGGAGCAGCAGCTTTTGCTTGAGCCATTTGTTCCCACATAGCTTCCATTTCTCCATGGAGCTCCCTCTCAGCGGAAATCATGTTTCTCCTCATCCTAGTGAACCTCATGACCTCATGAAGATCCTCCAGTGCAAGCTTGTCAATCAATGTGAGGGCTTCTTCAAGATGGGTCTCACGCCCATAGGCAAACTTATAGAGGCTTCTTTCTGGCACTCTTTGTGGTTTCCTAAGAATGTCCTCCAAAGTGAGCTCTCTAGAGTAAAGCGCTAGGTGTATGAAGTCCATATCTACATAAAACCAAAAAAAAAAATTAAGAATCAATACATAATTAAAATATGTAATCTGATTCTGACTACAAAAACATACATGAGTGTGAAACATTAGTAATCGGTTTATGTGGAACATATATAAAATCCAATTTTGAAAAAGAATCTGAAGAGACAAACAAAATCGGCAAATTATCAGGCACATAAAACCCGATTATGTGATTGCATAATTAAAAGAAAAATATATACAAGAATCGGATTATTCTAAAGCACTTATAAATCGATTTCAGTGATATCTTTTCGTTTTCCGATTCACGACCCAGAATCGGTTTATGTTAATCATCATATAAACTGATTACTGTGCATGCTCTTCATGGCCGGAGAAAAAAATCCAGAATCGGTTTATTTGATATGTCAACATAAACCGATTTTGGGTGTAATCAGATATTTAATTTTTGAAAATTGAAAATTGAAACATGTAAATCAATGAAGAAATGAAAATCATAGAATGGGTTGATGGATATTTACCTTTTTCTTGGTTGGATCGAAGTTTCGCTGGACAAGAGGATTCATTTTTTTTATTAGGGTTTTGAGAATTTGGGAAAATTATGAAGAAAATAGAAAGCTTTTTAGGTTTTTTTTTGTTGGATTTACTGAAAATGGAAAGTTTAGTATTTATATTAGATTTTTCCAGGAATTAATGTGGGGGTAAATTAGTATTTTTTAGAAGTTTGGGTGCCCAGAGTAATTTGGTGGTGTGGAAATGAAAATTTAATAGGCCTAAATTAAGTGGTATAGGCCCCAATTTAGCCAGTTTCTACCTATTTGCCGCTCCCACTTTTCCTAGTTGCCACCCTCATTTATCTTATTTTCCACCCCTAGACCTTTACATATATCCTAAATACCACACCTTTGACTTTTTGTTTACACCCATCAACGGAACCACCCAAGTTGATAAACCCTTAAAAGAAAAAATGAAAAAAACCAAGTTAAAATTATATTCCGACCTGCGCTTCTTCTTCTCCATCTTGTCAACTGTGCTTCTGCTCCATCTCTCCCATCGATCGCCACTTGTTTGATTTCTTCTTCTGATTTTTGAAAAAATCAAATAGATGCCCTCAAAGAGAGTAGGGAACGTTGAAGCAAAAAAAAATCAAGAAAGAGGTAAAACTAAACCTAATTAACGATTCTGAAATTCAATTGTTATCTCAAATTCTTAGTTTCTTCTCGTCAAATTAAATTGATTGGTACACTGTACTTGTCGAGTCCGTAGTAGTCTATCATATGCTAGTGTTGTTCCATACATAAGTAAGCTTCAGTGATGTTCTTGTTTCTTTTTTGGTGAAAACCCATCTTGGGTGATTATTGTTTATTGATTTTAGATTATTTATTTGATTTATCAGTTGTTTGAATTCAGACTAAGTTTGTGTTCAAAATTTATTGCATGTTTTATCTAGTTCATAGACAAATTACTGCTAGCATTTGTAGTGTTTGATGAATTGCCTCAATGAGATTTTTTCTTTTTCTTTTTCTGTTAATCGTGGCAGCGAAATTATGTAGTTTTTTTTTTCTCAAGTCCAACTCTTGTTGCCCAGTCATCAGCATTCCAGATACTTGAAAACAAGTGCATTGGTTCCTGATTTTGGATAAAGTCATTTGATGTGTTGTTCTTGAATACTCTTATTGGTACTCTATCCATGGAAAACCTGTAAAACAAACAAAAAGATCCAATATTAAGTCACAACGCAAATTAAATGATACAATCTAGAGCAATATGCTTGTATCCGGGGCACAATCGCAAAAGTTTTAAGATTAATTTAGGCTTACACAATTTGGTGACTGTTCCAAAGAGTTGAATATGTGTCTTCAGTTGGATTAGACCAAAGACTGTGCCTCATTTCTCTGTTTCCTACGCCAGTCTTATATATATACATTTCGAAAATAATTACAGGGAAAATATGATCGAGTACATATTCATTTAGAAGATGGTTGGTAATATATTTTATATTTATTCTTATTTGTAGGAAGTTTTGGGTTATGTTATTATTTTTTATTTGTTTTGATTGTAGGAATAAAAAAAACAATGAGAACTTTTCCTCGGAATGTCGAGATGAAGAAGACGTTCCACTTGCCTCTAATTCATCTATCTCGCTTTCACCGGCGGCAACGGATGGAGTTTCAAATGAAACATATGGATGTCCTCAAAATATGTCTTTATTGATCACTTTTCCTCGGAATGTCGAGATGAAGAAGATGTTCCACATGCCTCTAATTCATTTATCTCGCTTTCACCGGCGGCAACGGATGGAGTTTCAAATGAAACATATGGATGTCCTCCAAATATGTCTTTATTGATCACTTATAAAGACCATATTGATGCGCGTATCTAGAGAGGACAAGTAGCAGTTTTGTAACTAATTATGTTATAAAGTACAATGATTATCAAATTTATTTAGTTTAGTTTAAATATTTGTGAAACATAATATGCTTGTTATGCATAAAACAAGTAGAATACATTTTATACCCAATCATACTAGAACACATTATGAGTGGAATCTTGAATCGCGTGACTTCCTCAAAGATTTATTAGGAAGATCCGGTTTACTACATATTGCTGAGAATTCCCATTTGAAATATGATGATGTGTTATGTAGTGAATTTATAGAAAGATTTTATCCTGAAACAAACACATTTCACTTACCTTTTGGTGAAATTACGATCACTTTGGTAGGCTCGGAAAGATACCTACTATTGTGTATACTGCAAGTGCACAGTGTCGACAAGCAACACAGGGCAAGCACAGGTCGAACCACAGAGACTTGGAGAGTGTAGAAGTTGATTCTAAATCCTGATTTAGAGAGTAACCAAAAGGGGTTTGTTTTTGTCGATACGACGATATGATTTTCAAGTGACTGAAATAATAAAAGTAAAAGATGCAAATAACAAGATATGTAAACAATGATAATATGGATACTAGGGTATTCAAATCCACCAATAACCTATGATATGCATTCAACTTGTAATATTATTCTTGTCCTTATAGTAGATTCAAGTCTACCGTATAACTAAGGTGTTTCTCCAATGGATAATTTAATCACAACTAAATTATTTCTCCAAAGAATTAATTGTCTAATTAAGCACAACTAATCTAAAGATCAATATTTGGTTAAGCATGAGTTGTAGCATAATCAACATAGAGATATTCTAACTACAATGGATACATGGCATACATTGTGAGAGCAAGATGTTGAAAAACTTGGATTAAATTATATCTTTAAACAATTCTAAACTTTCAAGAACAAGATACAAGATATGAATACATACCAATGAGATTAGGGCTTCATCTAAACCCTAGTAAATGAAACTAGAACATGAAGAACATTACAACAAAACTTAAATTTGATAAACTAACATGAACAAGCTATTCTTGGATGAGTTTTCAACACAACAACCCTCTCTATTTATACACAAAAATTCTCTCTCACTTGGATTCGAATTTTGGCAATTATTTACTCAACAAAACATGTTTTCTCACTTGATGGATGTTTTGGAATACAATGGGGTGAGGTGGATGTTTTGGAATCCAATGGTGGTGAGGTGGATGTTTTGGAATCCAATGGGGTGAGGTGGATGTTTTGGAATCCAATGGGGTGAGGTGGATGTTTTGGAATCCAATGGTGGTGAGGTGGAAATGGATTTGGGTCTTGGGTTTTGGATCATGGGTTTTGGATTATGGGTAGTTTAATCCCATGTATTGTAAACAGGTTGCCACTAATGCGCGAACGGGTTGCAACACTTCCAACTTTCTTCTCTTTTGTCTTCTCAATTCTTCCAAGCTTTATTTAGTACTTAAAAACACAAAATTAATTAATACAAATATTTATTCTTGAAGATGGTAAGAATGCAGAATTTGGGATAATATATGACTTTGAAGCGCGAAAGATGAGTTAAGTGCCAATGAAAAGGTGTATGAATATGCAATATTTGGCACTCATCAAATACCCCCAAACCTGAATTTTACTTGTCCTCAAGTGAAACAGAAATCCAGAAATCCTAACTATACCACTGTCGCTGGTCTCTCGAATGCATTTAGCGTATGCACTAAGCCTTTAAACCCCTAGGTGTCCCTAGTGGACGAGTTGTAGTCTCGTGAGGGCCTACCAAAGATGTACCCACAAAACCTTCTCCAATTTCAGAGCATCCATAGAAATGTCTTCGTCTTCGGTCTTCAACTGTAGATGATGAACTTCGGAATTTTCGTAGAATCCTTGACAATTTGTAACCAATATATATATATATATATGTGCATTATTATTATTATTATTATTATTATTATTATTATTATTTATTTATTTTTTTCACTTTTTTTTTTTTTTTTTTTTTTTTTTTTTTTTTTTTTTTTTTTTTTTTTTTTCAAGACAGTACTCGATCCACGGGTCGGATAAAATCACAATGGGTCGGGTTTTATTTCTGATACCCGAAAACGTTGCTCGATGTAACCCTAATTTTTTTCTTTTCTTCTTTAAATACTTCGCTTCTTTTCTTATTCGACTGCCATCTTCTTCTTCATCTTCTTCATCTTTTCTCTGCATATTTACTATTTCCTTCATTAGATCTTGATTTGAACTTCGATTTTTTTTTTTTTTTTTTTTTTTTTATATCCACTTAATCATGTTTTTCTACTTCCTTCTTATTTGGTTTATTTCTGTAGTGATTATTTATTGGTGGAGTCTGCAATATCCAGGTTGATCAGAGGAATAAATTGTTCTCTGAAGATGAAGATCTGGTGAGATCGGGAAAGGTGTGAGATCGTTCCGCAAGCAGCTTCAAAAAAACATCCAGTAATAGATCCGGCTTTCAAAGTTGAAGTCAGATTTCGATCTGGATTTAAATCATCCCCCTTTTTTTTTATTAGTTCTTCTTCATCGTCTGATTTTGTTTCTTGTTGTTGATTGTAAACTTCATCTTTCTTCAGAGACTTCTGATGTTGCTTTGATCAATGTTGTTGATGTATTTCTATGGAACTGATTTTTTTTTTTTTTTTTTTTTTTTTTTTTACAAAAGACTACAAAAGATCCTACAAAAGACCCGCTACACAGCTGGTCATAAAAAAAAAATGCAAAAGACTCAAAACGCCATAAGCAAATACTCCCCCAAACCTAAACATAACATTGTCCTCAATGTTTTAAAACAAAACATGAGAACAAAACAGATTCAAAAGGAAGAGATTACCAGATGCCAAACCAGAGACAGTAGAGTATGTCCACAGCAACCAGCAGGGACGAAATCATGTGGTATGTACAAGGGGTGAACTTTTCAGTCCACATAGATCGGATCAGCAAGATGAGTTGTTTCAATTTCAGGTGGAATCGGTTCAAGGAACGGTTTCAGTCTCTGCCCATTGACCTTGAAGACATTCTTGGTTGTGACATTTTCTAGTTCTACAGCCCCGTGGGGGAAAATTGTTCGCACCAAGAATGGGCCTGTCCATTTAGAACGTAATTTTCCTGGAAAAAGGTGCAGTCGTGAGTTATACAATAGAACTTTCTGGCCTGGAGTGAATGACTTGCGCAAAATGCGTTTGTCATGGAACACCTTCATTCTTTGTTTGTATATTTTTGCATTATCATATGCATCATTTCTTAACTCTTCCAACTCATTGAGTTGAAGCTTCCTTTGGGTGCCAGCTTTATCTAGATCAAAGTTCAGTTTCTTTACAGCCCAATATGCACGATGTTCTAACTCTACAGGGAGATGACAAGCTTTACCGTACACAAGTCTGTAAGGGGACATACCAATGGGGGTCTTGTATGCAGTTCTATAGGCCCATAAAGCATCATTCAATCTTAAAGACCAATCTTTTCTAGACGGGTTAACCGTCTTTTCTAGAATGTGCTTAATCTCCCTATTTGAAACCTCTACCTGGCCACTGGTCTGTGGATGATATGGGGTTGCGACTTTGTGAGTTATGCCATACTTGCGAACTAAAGACTCAAAAGGCCTATTGCAGAAATGTGAACCACCGTCACTGATTATAGCTCTAGGGGTGCCAAATCGAGAAAAAATGTTTTCCTTTAAGAACGAAAGTACCACCTTGTGGTCATTAGTTTTGGTTGCGATTGCTTCTACCCACTTAGAAACATAGTCAACAGCAACAAGAATGTACAACTTTCCTTCAGAGTTAGGAAATGGTCCCATGAAGTCAATACCCCATACATCAAATAGCTCAACAATCAAAATGGGTTGTAGGGGCATCATGTTTCGTTTTGATATACCTCCCAATTTCTGGCACCGGTCACAAGAAATACAAAATTCATGGCTATCCTTAAACAATGTTGGCCAGTAAAAACCACTCTGCAAGATCTTTGCAGCAGTTTTCTTTGCACTAAAGTGGCCTCCACATGCTTGATCATGACAAAAAGAGATGACATCCCTTTGTTCAGAGTTGGGGACACATTTCCTAATGATTTGGTCAGGGCAGTATTTGAACAGATATGGGTCATCCCATAGGAAATGTTTCACTTCGGCCAAGAATTTAGACCGGTCTTGTTTAGACCAATGAAGTGGCATCCTACCTGTAGCAAGGTAGTTCACGATGTCGGCAAACCATGGCATTTCAGAAACTAGCATCAGTTGTTCATCTGGGAAAGATTCTCTAATAATCTCTGATTCATCAGCAGACTCGACATTCAATCTAGATAAGTGATCAGCAACAACATTCTCTGACCCTTTTTTATCTCGAATTTCGAGGTGGAACTCTTGTAACAAGAGTATCCATCGAATTAGACGAGCCTTGGCATCTTTTTTAGATAAAAGATATCTTAATGCGGCATGGTCAGTATAAATGATGATTTTAGATCCTATCAAATAAGATCTAAACTTATCTAATGCGAACACAACAGCTAGCAGCTCTTTTTCGGTTGTTGAATAGTTCATTTGAGCCTCATTCAGTGTCTTACTAGCATAGTAGATCACATAGGGGTGTTTGTCGACTCGCTGACCTAAGACAGCTCCAACAGCAAAATCAGATGCGTCACACATGATTTCAAATGGCAATTTCCAATCTGGAGGTCGGACTATAGGGGCTGAAGTTAGAAGAGTTTTGAGCTCCTCCCAAGCATGCACACAAGTATTATCAAACACAAATGTAACATCTTTACTGAGTAGATTACACAGTGGTCTTGAGATCTTACTGAAATCTTTAATGAATCTACGGTAGAAACCAGCATGGCCTAAAAATGATCTAACCTCCCTCACAGAGCGAGGTTGAGGCAAGTGTTGAATGATATCAACCTTGGCTTTATCTACTTCTATGCCTTTTTCTGAGATGATATGCCCTAGAACAATGCCTGAGTCAACCATGAAATGACATTTTTCCCAATTCAAGATCAAATTCTTTTCTTTACACCGAATAAGCACACGAGTAAGATGATGCAAACATTCATCAAAAGAAGAGCCAAAGACAGAAAAATCATCCATGAAGATTTCAAGAAACTCATCTATCATGTCTGAAAATATGCTCATCATACATCTTTGAAAAGTAGCAGGTGCATTACACAACCCAAAAGGCATACGACGATAAGCAAATGTTCCATACGGACAAGTAAATGTGGTCTTATGCTGATCTTCGGGTGCTATGTGAATTTGGTTGTAGCCTGAATAGCCATCTAAGAAACAATAGTACCTATGTCCCGACAACTTTTCTAGCATTTGATCAATGAAGGGCAGCGGAAAATGGTCTTTCTTAGTTACTGTGTTCAATTTCCTATAGTCAATACAAACTCGCCACCCTGTAGTTACACGGGTGGGGACAAGCTCATTCTTCTCATTTTGAACTACAGTAATGCCAGACTTCTTGGGTACCACTTGAATGGGACTGACCCACTTGCTATCAGGAACTGGGTATATGATACCCGCATCAAGAAGCTTTATGATCTCACTCTTAACAACCTCTTTCATGTTAGGATTGAGACGCCTTTGCATCTCCCTAGATGGTTTGGCATTGTCCTCAAGGTTTATATGGTGCATGCAATCAGTGGGGCTTATGCCTTTAAGGTCCGAGATGGTCCATCCTAATGCTTCTTTATGCTCCTTAAGCACTTCTAAAAGTTTTCTTTCCTGTTTTGTATCTAAGGCAGATGAAATGATTACAGGCAAAGTATTAGAAGGTCCCAAAAAACATATTTAAGAGTATCAGGCAATGGTTTCAGTTCGAGCTTTGGTGGCTCAACAAGAGATGGAACAGACTTGGATTCCAAGAGTGGAAGTGGTTCCACTCTAGCTTTCCACTTAGACGTGTCCATGAGTGGTGTGGATTCAAGCAAAGTATTCACTTCACTTATGTATTCATCATCAAACAGATCTAGGTTGAAATTATTCAAACAAGCATCCAAAGGGTCAACAGACATGCTACTAGGTAGCGACTCCTGAATCAAACTTTCAATCATGTTGATTTCATGCACATCATTATCATCATCAAGATCTAAATGTTGTTGGCTAGCATTGAAAACATTCAACTCCACAGTCATATTACCAAATGACAACTTCAAAGACTCCATTACGGCAGTTAATGATTGCATTGGACGTCGCTAAGAAAGGACGTCCCAAAATGACAGAATGTGACTGTCGTGGTTTTGCACAGGTTGAGTATCTAAAACGATGAAGTCCACAGGAAAGTAAAATTTATCAACCTTAATCAAAACATCTTCTACCACACCACGTGGCACTTTGACGGATCTGTCCGCCAATTGCAGAGTTATAGGTGTTGCCTTCAACTCTCCAAGACCTAACTGCACATATACTGAATATGGCAGTAAATTCACACTTGCCCCTAAGTCTAGCAACGCCTTCTTAACCGTATGGTCACCTATTTTGCATGTGATAGTTGGACTACCTGGGTCTTTAAACTTAGGTGGTGTGTTGCTTTGAATGATTGCACTCACTTGCTCAGTGAGAAAAGCACGCTTATGCACATGAAGCTTTCGCTTTTGTGTGCATAGATCCTTAATGAATTTAGCATAAGCAGGGACTTGCTTGATTGCATCAAGAAATGGGATGTTGATGTTAACTCGTTTGAACATTTCTAAAATCTCGTTGTACTGTGTACTCTCTTTTTGTTGCACCAATCTTTGTGGGAATGGAGCAACAGGTACATGAGATGGTGTAGAGACATTAGAATTATGGGAATTCTTATGTTGCTCAGATTTGTTTTCAACAATAGGTGTTTTCTGTGGTATTTTATGCACTGGTGAGTCTGATGTAGACTCACTCGACTGTGGTACACCTACATTGTTTTCAACAACTTTACCACTACGAAGAGTGGTGACAGCATTTACTTGATTATTGGAGGCCTCATTTCGAGTTGAATTTTCTGCCTGATATACATTTTTTGGATTTTGTTGGGGTTGACTAGGAAGTTTTCCTTTGTCTCTTTCATTCAATGCTTCACAAATTTGACCCATTTTAAGTTCTAGACTTGAAAAACGTTGGTCTGTGGTCTTTTGAAGTTGTACCAAATTTTGGGTCAACAAACCGAAACTTTCTTCGAAGCTAGGCTTTTTCTCTCAGCAGGTACTGAGAATGTGGTTGCACTTGGGGGTTTCTAGGATAAGGGTATCCTTGGTTATTATTTGATGTTCCCCCTTGCACATGCCCCTTAGACCATGAAAAGTTAGGGTGATTTCTCCACCCTGGGTTGTAGGTCTGAGAATATGGGTTGTTCTCTTGCCTTTGGTACAATACATTGGCTTCCTCGGTTTTAGATTCTTGAAATGCATGGAGGTCTGGACAAGTGTCCACTAGATGGTCTGAACTATGGCATGCGGCACAAGTGGCCATTTCAATTTGACTACGGAGAGTAGGGATATTAGTTTTTCCATTCTTTTCTAGCTCTAGCTTTTCTATTCTCCTGGCCAAGGATGCCATCTTTGCACTTCCTTCGAAGTCAGAGTCAATTCTATGAACATTGGATGAAAGGGTAATCCTATTTGGTTCATGGGGGGATTCCCACTGCTGAGTCTTTTCAGCGACTTCGATTAAGAAATCCCAAGACTCATCAGCAGTTTTTTCAATAAATTGACCATTGCACATGGTCTCAACCGTAGTTCGGTTCTTGACATCTAAACCTTCATACAAAATTTGCACAAGTCTCCATTTTTCAAAACCATGGTGAGGACATTGGAGCAATAATTCATTGAATCTCTCTAAATATTTTGCCAAAGTTTCCTCCTCTAATTGAACAAAACTATTCAGACTTTGACGAATTGTCGTAGTCTTATGGTTTGGGAAGAACTTTTTGAAGAACTCTTTCGTAAGAGCATCCCATGTATGAAATGACTGTGGCTGTTGAGCACACAGCCAAGTCTTGGCTTTGTCTATCAAAGAAAAAGGAAAAAGTTTCATTTTGAGGTGCTCATCCGTCATTTGGTTGATCCGAAGAGTCCCACAAATTTCCTCGAACTCTCTCACATGGTGGTAGGGATTTTCAGCTTCAACCCCTTTAAATTTAGGCAACATATTGAGGATACTTGCCTTTAGCTCAAATTGTCCATCAATAGCTGGTAAGACAATGCACGAGGACTGGGTTGTCCTCGTTGGGTACATGTAGTCCTTTAGACTACGGACTGGGTTTACTGGTTCTCCCATTGTTTCGGATGGGTCTTCTTGACTTATTCTAACTAGTCGGCGTGTATGGTCTCTAAAAGACACAATCATAGCCTAGCTAGCACATCAAGCATGTTAACCATTCACCTAGAAGTCAAGTTCTATGCAATCACAAACAAGGATGACTCCACCACAGTAAACCTACTGATTTCTAGCAAACAAAAAGCATGATGGCTCCACTTAGATTGTTTTCTAGACCAGCTTCTAATCCTTCGAAAGGGAATTCGTTACAATCTGAGCAAACCCCTCTGGAATCAATCCGAGTTTAAGTAAATTGAATAGAGGCGAGGGAAGCTGCTAGAGCTTTGATACCCAAGGCCTCACCGTATTACAACAAGGGCGCGAGTCACGCATTCAATTTACTTAAACCGTCATGAACTTCGAAGTATGCTTAAAGAGTAACCAATATTTTTCAAAAGACTTTCCTACTAAGCTCGTTACCTTATAGGTCTTGTTCTATTCAAAATTTTAAAGCTTAGGTTCGCGTATGTATCGTTTTCCTAAGGCGGGCAAGAAGAGAACGGTGATGAAATCCGAACCCTTATCTTGTATGGCCAGTCCTTGCCCTTTACTAGGAAAATAAAGCAGCCGTATTCAATTCCTCAACATATATGCAAACGAAGGAATACAGTAACTCGCTAACAAGGGATTCACGAGTGTTTCGACAAACTTACCTCCCGTTCCAGACGGGGGATGAACCGTTGTTGTCGACTCGGGCCACGACTCCTATGTCATGAACGAACCCGAGGGGCCGAGGTGATATTGTAATCACCGTCCTTCTCTGCAAACAGTTGATATTTAATAATACCCTTCCGTAGGGTTTAAAAATAAAAAATAAAAATAGAATGTCCAAGTCCAAAGTCCAAAATAAAGTGCAAAAGAAAAAGAAAATTACAAGAGTAAAGGAATCCTAATACAAACTAAAAATAAATAAAATAAAACTTTTTTTTTTTTTTTTTTTTTTTTATTAAAATAAAAACTTCTTCCGCTTTCTTTCGCTTCCTTTCCTTCGCCTTTACAACAGCTACTCAGGCACCTGTTGAGCTCAAAAGAGGTAGTTAGGGTTTCGAAGTTTTAAAGCAAAAGCAAAATAAAATAAAAAAATAAGTGTAAAATCGACTGTGAATAGTAACAGTAACAGTGAACTATCGTCGCTACAGTAACAGTAACAGTGAACTATCGTTGCTACAGTAACAGTGACAGTAACAGTAACAGTGACAGATGAAGAACACGAAGAACAGACGCTTCAGAACTGTCGTTTTGAAGAACACGAAGAACGACACAGATAATAACTGTCGTTGTTTAACAGTGACACAGTGAATAGCTGTTGTTGAATTGCGACAGTTTTATGCGACTGTTCTGGGCGGGCGTTTTTTTTTTTTTTTTTTTTTTTTTTCGAATACGCTACAGTAACAGTGACTTTTGTACATCGTTTTATCTACAGTAAAATGCTACAGTTCCAGGAGACAATTTATGAACAGTGACAGGAGATGAAACTTGAACTACACTTCTACCAAATCCCCGGCAACGGCGCCAAAAACTTGGTAGGCTCGGAAAGATACCTACTATTGTGTATACTGCAAGTGCACAGTGTCGACAAGCAACACAGGGCAAGCACAGGTCGAACCACAGAGACTTGGAGAGTGTAGAAGTTGATTCTAAATCCTGATTTAGAGAGTAACCAAAAGGGGTTTGTTTTTGTCGATACGACGATATGATTTTCAAGTGACTGAAATAATAAAAGTAAAAGATGCAAATAACAAGATATGTAAACAATGATAATATGGATACTAGGGTATTCAAATCCACCAATAACCTATGATATGCATTCAACTTGTAATATTATTCTTGTCCTTATAGTAGATTCAAGTCTACCGTATAACTAAGGTGTTTCTCCAATGGATAATTTAATCACAACTAAATTATTTCTCCAAAGAATTAATTGTCTAATTAAGCACAACTAATCTAAAGATCAATATTTGGTTAAGCATGAGTTGTAGCATAATCAACATAGAGATATTCTAACTACAATGGATACATGGCATACATTGTGAGAGCAAGATGTTGAAAAACTTGGATTAAATTATATCTTTAAACAATTCTAAACTTTCAAGAACAAGATACAAGATATGAATACATACCAATGAGATTAGGGCTTCATCTAAACCCTAGTAAATGAAACTAGAACATGAAGAACATTACAACAAAACTTAAATTTGATAAACTAACATGAACAAGCTATTCTTGGATGAGTTTTCAACACAACAACCCTCTCTATTTATACACAAAAATTCTCTCTCACTTGGATTCGAATTTTGGCAATTATTTACTCAACAAAACATGTTTTCTCACTTGATGGATGTTTTGGAATACAATGGGGTGAGGTGGATGTTTTGGAATCCAATGGTGGTGAGGTGGATGTTTTGGAATCCAATGGGGTGAGGTGGATGTTTTGGAATCCAATGGGGTGAGGTGGATGTTTTGGAATCCAATGGTGGTGAGGTGGAAATGGATTTGGGTCTTGGGTTTTGGATCATGGGTTTTGGATTATGGGTAGTTTAATCCCATGTATTGTAAACAGGTTGCCACTAATGCGCGAACGGGTTGCAACACTTCCAACTTTCTTCTCTTTTGTCTTCTCAATTCTTCCAAGCTTTATTTAGTACTTAAAAACACAAAATTAATTAATACAAATATTTATTCTTGAAGATGGTAAGAATGCAGAATTTGGGATAATATATGACGTTGAAGCGCGAAAGATGAGTTAAGTGCCAATGAAAAGGTGTATGAATATGCAATATTTGGCACTCATCAGTTTAATTCTTTTGCGATTTTTTCTGTTTTAGTTGCCTCGCGGAAATGAGAATACACATTCTTTTGAATATGCCATGTACATAACAATCTTCGTGCATCTGGGAAAAAAATACCAATACCATTGATCAACGCATGTTCGTTGTCGGTGACAATAACGGAAGGTAAGTTTGTTGGAGAGTAGAGTGATCTCAGATTCTGCAAAGCCCATTCGTAATTTTGTGTTATCTCGGCACTCATGAATGCGAAAGCAACGAAGAACGTCGTCCCCATAGATGTCATACCCGCCGCATGAAATAGAGGCATTCTCTATCTGTTTGTCTTATATGTAAAATCAATAATGACGACCGATGGAAAACATTGAGCACATATGGTAGATTCGAGATTGGCCCAAAAGATATCAGTTACCTCATTTGTATCAGGATTCCGCCTGTTATAAGTCACATAATGGGCATCATCTAGATATTTGTGAAGTATTTGCACCCTTGTCCTTCCAGCACCTTCACTTTGCCTATGCTTTGTATGCAATTGTCGATGGTTTTCACAGTTGAAAGATTGTTTTTAAATTGTTTTTTTTTTTTTTTTATAAAACAAGAATTTTATTAATCATCATGTCTGAGTGTTGATGTCTTTTGCCAAAAGTCTACATATATCAGCTGAGAAATTTTGATCTACCTCAACAGAATTGGTAGATTCTCTAACAGATTTAGCAATGAAATCAGCAACCATATTGTCATCTCTTCTAATAAACTCAAAACTACAAGAAGAAAAACTTAAAGCTAGATGCTTTATTTCTTTAATGAGGTTTCTATTCTCCATGGAATAAATAGTGTATCACTCTTAATAGAAAGAATGACATTCTTTGCATCTTCTTCAACTTGAATCTTTGAAAGTTGTTTGTGTTTTGCCCATAACAGTGCCTCTCTGACAGCTTTGCACTCTCCCTCTTCTGCACTTAATGCCCCATTTGAGTATGATCCCTTGACTCCATGGCAGTTACCTGTAAAATCTCGCAACACAACACCAGTTCCCAAACAATTAGTATCACAGTCAAAAGATGCATCAACATTTAGCTTAAAAATTCCTTCTAAAGGTGGTTTCCAGATAGAGGCAACACTAGCACATAAAGACATATTCATATTGCTATTATCAAGTAAATGTGAAGCCAAGTGATAATTAATTTTATGAACAGATGTTAAGTGATTAAGAGTAACTCCCTGAAAAGATGCATCACACCTATCCTTCCAAATAATCCAAGAACCAATCATAACTGTTAGCAGCCATTTATTATCAACATTGTATCTTGTTTGGCTGAACCAACTTATAGCCCAATCTGAAACATAGTTGCAGTTTGTGGCTACTGAATCTATATCAATGTTTACCCCTCTCCAGACTTTTCTGGCATGCCTACAGGTAAAGAGAATATGCTCCATTGCTTCCTCATGTTGACCACATATGTTGCATTCACTATGCTGCTCACTGTTATAAGAAGCTAGTATGACATTAATGGAGTGTAGTCCTCTGATACACTTCCATATGAACAACTTAAGTCTATGAGATGCATTAAAGTTCCACAACCTCTTCCAAATTGAGGGATCAATGTTGAATCCATTTACTTGAACCAAGCTATTACAATTAGTGAGCATATTGTATGTGCTTTTAACTGAAAACTTGCCATCCTTTGCAGGCATCCATAACATTACATCTTCCTTACTAGGATCAATGAACAAGTTTTGAATTCTTGCAGAAGTATTGGCATCAAAGAGCTTGTTTAGCAGTTCAACATTCCAAGAGCTAGTGTTTGGGATGACTAGTTCAGAAACAGTTACATAGAATCTAAACTAATCATTGACTGGTGAGGGTGGTTCAGACATACCAGGAATCCATCTATCAAGCCATATTTTGGTTTTAGCTCCATTATTAATCTCCATGAAATAATGTTGTTGCACCACTTGTAAACCTTTAGTGATACCATTCCAGGTATAAGAGCAGTTGTTTGCTTTAAAATTCTGATGAAGAATGTCACCATTCTTAAAGTACTTACTTCTTAAAATTTGAACCATAAGATGATTTGATTCTGTGCATATTTTCCAGGCAAGCTTTGTAAGTAAAGACAAATTGATCTTTTCTAAATCCCTAAAAGCAAGACCTCCCATGTCCTTTGGTTTACAAACATTCTGCAAGCAATTGGGTTTAAACCTCTGTTATTTATGACCCCAGAAAAATCTTCTCTCAATAGATGTGAGCTTCTGAATAAGGTTATTTGGAAGCTTAAAAGTTCCCATTTGATAGATTGGCACAGAATTGAGGACATGTTTAATCATGGTTGCCCTCCCTGCTTGAGACAATGAAGAAGAAGACCACACTGAATATCTATGCTCAAAATTTTCCTTAATTGCTTTGAATGACCCAGAAGTAATGGTGATCCTAAATATTTATCCTTGGAAGACATGACAGTAACTCCCAGTGTCTGAATGAGTGAAGCAGCAACATCTGGACTTGTGTTTTTGCTAAAATGGACTGCAGATTTCTCAAAATTAATCAACAGACCTGACTGAGAACTAAAATTTTGTAGAAGTTCAAGCAGATTATTAACAGAAGTATGATTAGCATGTGTAAAAATTAAGCAGTCATCTGCAAATAATAAATGGTTGATTGCTGGAGCTGAATTTGCAACTTTAATGCCTTTTATGTTGTTAGCCTGCTGAGCATGAGTCAAATGTCTAAAAAGGTATTCCATTGCCAAAATGAATAGATAGGGTGAAAGGGGGTCACCCTGTCTAATTCCTTTACTGGGTTGAAATCTTTCACATGGTGAGCCATTCAGAAGTACATACATGGAAGTAGTACTGATGCACTGATAAATGAGATCACAAAAACCATCACTGAAACCAAAGTAATGAAGAACCTTAATCAAGAAATTCCATTCTAACCTGTCAAATGCTTTTGACATGTCAAGCTTGAGAGCCATCCATCCTATCTGGTCTTTTTTCCTCTTCATTGAATGAATAATTTCTTGAGCAATTATAGTGTTGTCACTGATAAGCCTACCTGAGACATAAGCAGCTTGAAATGGTGAAACAATTTTTGAGCAATTTTTGCTGGTAGCATACCATGCAGAGCAAAATGAAGTTTTTTAAATTCTTTCTTTAAAACAACAAAAATCTGTCTTGGTGGCATACCGTGTTCGTGGAAAGAAATAACATATTTCTCTTCATCTTTAGTTAATCTACCAACGATCGCATGACCCACGAGTTCATCTGGATGAGGATGGTTATGCTGTCCAACTTTGAGAACCAAATTCCATTTTGAAGCAGCAACACAAGTCGACCTCAACTTAAATGGACATCCACATGTGCCAGTTCCTTTTCTACATTTAGGACTCACTGCTTGTTTTCCTTTCTTATGCTTTCCACCTTTCTCGCATCCAAATACAATTTGCCACCTTCATTCTCATTCTTATTCACCGTTTTCGCAATCACGACAACTACCTTGTTTTGTATGCCGATCTTACGACACCACTCTATAACGTCTTCTCTTGAGCCAAATATCTACACACAACAACCAAAACATATATAACCTCGACCATTAAAAAACGATATACAAGTACCTTGTTTTGTATCCTGATATATCACTTGCAGAAAAGGACATACACTACCTTATTTATAGTAAAGTCATCAGTAGCATCGATTGGTTCTGGTTGCTCCACATTATGTTGGTCTGCAACATCTAAAACTGTCTCTTCCACTTTTTCTTCATCTAAAATAATATTTTCAGCCGATTCAAATTGGGAATGACAGGTCAATGGGTTGCGAAGTATCTGTGAAAAAAAATATCAGACCATTCAAGTCCAAGTCGTTCACTAAAAAAGAACCAACAAGGGTACTACAGTAGTCCAGAAAGGATCGCCTGCTTAAGCACCTGTCAAGTGGCAGAGCTCCCAGTGTGTTCAGACCATGAGCACTGCGGAATTGAAGAGAAGACTCAATAAGCCATCACTCTTTACTGATGAAAGTGATCAAACCTTGGCTTTTTTTCTATCTCGGTTCTTACAACAGCACAATAACAGAACACAACCAAAATTAGAAAGTGTAGCTAGGACATATTTCTGGCAAAGATGAGCAAGATCAGTGGCAGAGGTCTACTCACTATCCTCCCCTCATAAAGAACAAACATTCAATTCACTGCAGAACCTAGAAATTAGGCTTATCAAAAGAAACAGCAACATGGTGCCATCTTCATTCTCATTGATAGAAGAAAAGGTGAACACTCATAAAAAATACACAAGAGCCCAATAAGTTCAGGACATTATTGAAAAGCAAAACAGTTCTCAGAAAACACAATCATCAATTTAGAATCTTTTAGAAGCAGAATATCAAAGAACCAATTACCAACACAATTTATTTAGTAGCCAAGGTACAAATCCCTAGCTCATTTATATGTAAACGGTCAGGTGGTTCTTTGTTTAAGTCCACTTAGTCGTCATAATGCTTGCGGTGGTGGTGCCCACGACGACGCTCCTTCTTTTCCTCATCATCATCGTCATCATCAGATTTGTTTCCTCCCTAACCATTTCATGTACAAAACACTATATTAGTAACAGAAAGAAAGGGAAGCTAAACTACATTAGTAACAAAAGATATAAAGAAGAAAAACGGAACAGAAAATTGACAACAAAGACCACGACATAAATTCAAGTATAGGTTGTTATCAGTCTAATTACCACAGTGGATTCATGTAAAAAGCCGAAAGCATTTGATTACATCATATCTTTATTTCTTCTTTAGGTGTACCATAAGTGTACGTCATCATTCAAATGATGTACACATCAAGTTATAAACACACAATCAAAATATGCATTTTTAGAAAGAGTGAAGATCAAATACAGGTCTAATCCAATATCAATAACATGTGCATATCTCTTCAAAGCTTAATTTCCGAAGCATGTTTGAAAGTAACATCGAATATTAATAGGAAAGGTCCAAGACTCTTAAAGTGTACTGGCTTTCGTGGAATGACCATTGATATAATGGGAAGAAGACGATGTTCCATTCTCAAACTATGTAACTAAAGCACCAGGAGAAGAATAACCAGGGCAATCTTGTTTCAATAGTTCATTGCACAAGACTGAAAAGCAACAAAAAGTTGATCTAATTCCAACGCACAACTGATTGCAAAAGTTATTCAACTACTATCATATGAACAGAGCCACAGGTCATGCAATACTCTACTAATTATGAAAGGTTAGTTTCAGTGTAACCCCTACCTATGCATATCAAAACTTTAACTCTTTGTTTACTATGTCTGTAGCTTCATCAATTGAAGAATATATGAAGAAACCCAAAACCAACAAGTTCTAAGCTTCCGAAATACAAGTGATTCGAGTGAATTATGAAACCTAGGTGTTGGTTTGCCTAAGGTATCACTAACCTCTTATTCTTACATCAATTAGCGTTGATCATTTCTACAAATTTGTCATGTAAATAACTAAAATGCAGGCACTATAAACATACCAACAGCGGAAAAAAGCACAAGTAAACATTTCATGAATAGAAAATTTCCAAGTAATCTGAAATGAAAACTCACATATTTCTTGCGGCCATATCCTTCTTCATCTCCTCCACCATAGCTAGTTTCCTGCTTGTACCTCCTTGGTTGTTCCTCATCATCACCACCACCATAGCTAGTTTCCTGCTTGTACCTCCTTGGTTGTTCCTCCTCATCACCACCACCATAGCTAGTCCTTCCATAGCTTGGCTTACTATACTCAGACACTTCCTCCTCTTCCTGCCTTCCATAACTAGGCTTCCTGTACTCGGAATCCTCTTCTTGCCTTCCATAGCTAGGCTTCCTATACTCAGATTCCACTTCTTGTCTTCCATAGCTAGGTCTCTGGTACTCAGATACCTCCTCTTCCTGTCTCCCATAGCTAGGTTTCTGGTACTCAGACTCCTCTTGTCTCCCATAGCTAGGTTTCTGATACTCAGACTCCTCTTGCCTTCCATAACTAGGCCTTCCATAAGAGGGCTTTTGATACTCAGATTCTTCCTCTTGTCTTCCATAGCTAGGTTTCTGATACTCAGATTCTTCCTCTTGCCTTCCATAGCTAGGCTTCTGATATCCAGATTCTTCCTCTTGTCTTCCATAACTAGGTTTCTTCTGATACCCATATCCACCACCACCACCACCACTTTCATCTTCTCCATAATTAGTCCTTCCATACTCAGATCCACCACCACCACCACCATAACCTGATTGCCCATATGGTTTTGGTTTTTCATCACCATAACCAAATTTCTCCTCAACAACTTGAGGAGCACCACCACCACCATAAGTAGGATGAGGTCTTGATGCAGGTCTACTGTAACTGCTATACTCATTTTGGCAAACTTCTTCACCATAAGCATTAGCTTCAGAATCATGAGAATAATTAGATCTTGAATAATCATCCCCTCCTCCGTATGAAGTTGAGGTTGATGAAATCCGATAACATGTTTCTTCACATGGTTCTAATGGACGACCATATGTCATTGCAAGATCATAACCACCACCATATGGTGTTGGATCGAATTCATCAAAATCATCTACTGCTTCATCATCATTTGTTCTTCCTCCTCTTCCAAAATACGACATTGTTTCTTACAATTTCTTCTTTTTTTCTCTGTGTGGATAATTGATTTGAGATCCGATTGAATCTGAGATGATTTTCTGTTATATGAGCTTTTGTTTGTGGAATTAGCCTTAGATCTGTGAATAATTTCTAAATTACCACAAAGACTTTTGAATTTTCTATCCGAAAAGCAATTATTGAGTTACGCGTGGACCTAAAGACGTGGGAAATTTGATTCATGTCGGTAGCCGGTAATTTATTGTATAAAGTGGTGCTAGTCATGGTTCCCAACCTGGGATGCACGGACGCACCGATTTTGGTGCCGTGTCCGACGCATCAAATACGCGTCCCGCGCGCGTTTTTTTTGGACGCATCGATGATTTGGGTTTGAAGCATTTTTTTTTCCATTTTCATTTAAACTTCTTCCTTTATTTTTACTATTATTAACTAAATAAAGAAAGACAAACATTTAGATCAATCATGTAACTCTTTATTAGGATTTTGTAATTGGAAATACATCACATATACCCTTGGTTGGGCATGTGTTGTTCTAAAAATGCAATTTGATTGTGCCATGTGTTTAATAGTGATTGATTGCTTGACCTTCGGCGTGTATAAACAAACGATCTTTCATTTTCTTTTGAAATTTATACACATGTAGCATTATTTTCTAATTTTTAGGATGTAAATACTTAACTTTGCTGTATAAATACATAATTATATATATAAATAAAATATGTATATACGCGTCCCCGTCCTAGTTTTTCGAAAATTTTGTAGTGGCGTCCGCGTCGACGCGTCCGTGCAACCCAATTCCCAACCAGCCATCTTTGAGCTAGACACCAACTAGCAGTACCCAATGGAACAATCAGTAAGGTTAATTCTATGCAGCTTAAAAAAAAAATATCAAGGGCAATTGCTATGGTAATGTTCAAATGAAATTTTTTGTTGAGCCAGGTGGATGGCCAAATAAGTTTTTTCACTGTGGGAATAGCACTGCGCGGTTGATCATCAATCGCCCGTGCTAAGGATACACGCCAGATAAACACGGAGCTGGAAGAAAAAACGCTGGCACTCAAGACAAAAACTCTGGAATTGGTCACATCAACGCTGGCGTGAGAAACAAAAACGCCAACTATCGATTTTCCAACTTCCATATTTTCAACGTTAAAGTTTTCAAAACTATAAATTCCTTCAACTATAAATTCCTTCATTCACACCACTACTATTTCCTTCGTCTAAAACTCTTCTAAATAAAAAAATAATAATTGATACAATATGAGCAACATTTGAAGAAAAGCGGTCAATAGTGTAAAGAAGAGAAGAGATCGAAGAAATGAACCGACACCGCGGCCTGCCACATGTGTAGATTTTCCTCAAAATCGGGAAGTAGAGTTTGCTTCGCCGAGTGTCGTTTCTGCTCCATCATTAGTCCAAGGTCATGTGTCGGGGCATCAAGATCGGTCTGAGGATTATTTTAGAATGAGAGGTGGATTTTCAGACTTAAAGGCTGTTTATGAAGTTTTACCCCCTCAAGTCCGAGAAAGGGTTGACAGATATCCCTGGCGTGCGCTTTATAGTGTGAAGCCTAGAAGAAACAACAAAAAAATTATGAAAACAGTGGTGGCCGACGACGCACACATTCCATTTATGGATTTTGAAATTGGTAAGCTTGTTTAACTTAACTTAAATTATATTTTTTAAATAATCAAAAGAATTAATCATAGTTGATATTATACTTGTAATAGGAATTACGCTCCTTGATTTGGATTTTATTTGTGGGATCCCAAGTGGAATGGGAGAGCCGACACCATTCAACCAAGACGAATGGATATCAAATAGTAAATGGGAGATGCTTTTTCCCTCGTTTATGGAATCAGAAATACGTGTAGATTATAAAGAATTGAAAGAACGTGGGATTAAATGCTCAACGTTGAAGTCTTTCCTTATCCAAAGAAGAAACCCATAAGATATAGATGACTATTCTGAACTCGAAAGGGTGTTTATCTTATGGGTACTAGGTCAGAGTTCAGACATTCTTTCCAAACTTAACTTTTGTTGCTCGTGTTGGTTGGCTTCAAGCGTTAGAAGATCTTGATAAAACACTATATTATGACTGGGGATCTGCAATTTTAGCAGAATTGTACTGTGGGTTGGATCAAGCGTCCATGGGTATGCCTAATTTCACTGGTTTCTGGGGAATCTAGAGGTAAATATCAAAATTATTATTTTTAAATTTAAATAATTTTTATGAACAAATGTAGTTTAAGTCAAAATACTAAAACTATGGAGTAATTTGTTGTATTGGTGGTATACCTACTTCCGTGTTGGTAAACCAATCCTTAAAGACGATACACTTAGATTTCCAATGTTGGACTTGTACATCTCGATCAACTTAGCGAAGGATACTGGCATCGACGTCTCATGTTCCAGTTTTGTTCAGAGGTTTCATCAGATGACTCGGAGCTACAACAACATAGTTTTTCACCCTTACATTGATTTTCCTCTGTATGGTGTTAATGATGGACATCGTATTCTTGATTGTTCTCTGCGTAGAGTTGTTTTTTACACTCCAGAAACATAAATATGGGTTTGGTACCTGAGAGAAAGACTGCAATACCAAATAAAAGGTATATATGCAATTGAAATTAACTCGCCACAACAGATGCAAACCACTGGATCATATTTTGATCGGCTGAGAAGAACCAATTGTGAGAGGTACGAACTAAATACAAAGAGGGATATTAGTGAAGCGCAGTATGTCAACTGGTACAAGTCTATTGTGGAGCCTGTAATTGGGACACACAACATGCACATCTATGGGTTTGATTTTCCAGGGTTATCACGCCTTTCCCATGATGCAAATATCGTTCCTAACCAGCCACCTCCAAAAGAGCCATTCTTTATAACTTACCCCACAACGGGTGCAATTTCTTCATCATCTTCGTCAAATATGCCCGAAATTCGTTGGAATTATCCTTACTACAATGTGACTGCCAGTAACGAAGAGTTGCGGAGCCAACTGAACAATTTGAATTGGGTGAATCGGCAAATGAAGGATATACACTTGAATGTGTGTCGGAAATGGCACAAGGACACAATGTTTCGATTGAGTCCAATTGTAAATGATGATGGGCGTTGACAGTCTACCAATTCCACCAGGAGCAACAGATCATTGCACGATAGTGATAATATAGTGGTGGGAGAAACACAAGTACGATAGAGTTCTTCACCACATGTACGACACAATACTTCTCCACAAAATGTGCCTATACCTCAACCTCAAGTATTTCGGCTAGATCCTATGCGCATTGCATCATCGTTCTCTCCCTACAACCCAAATGATTGCTACAATGTTACACCACCACCACAAAAACAACAACAACAACAAACATCTTATATGCTTGGAGGACCGAATGCACCGAGTTCTTTCTAACAACCGAGTTCTTTCTGATCGCCTAGTGCTTTCCAATCGCCTAATGTTGTTCAACCAGCTTTATCCCCTTATGGAAATTTATTTAATATGTTGGCAAGTGGGGATATCCCAGGTATTGGAGAATTCTTGACTCCAAAAGATAACAATGGGAGAGCTACCGATGAGCGACATTAGAGAAATTGTAATTTAACTATGCTACATTTGTAATTTTAGTTTTAAAAGTACGACGGTCTAAATTAAATGAAATTACATATGTTTAAAATTAAGTGTTTTACATTAGCTTCACTGAATTACGGTGAACTACATTAGCTTTACTGATGAGAAGTACTAGGTGGAACAACAACTACAAAGAATGGGTTGAAACTGTTCAACACCTTAAGGATTTCGAAAGTAAAAGTCATATTTTTCCATTTTCGCCATTCATCCAAAGATCTTGTTACTATCTCACCATCAGTTTCATCTCTCAGTCTATATTGATTGCTTGTATGGTTAAAGCTACAAACTCACTTACTTCTTTCTTAATTGTACGAAAATAATTTTCTATGTCGCATATAACACGACGACTCGGATTACGGGTGTCACTGCAGAACCCGTCGCGAATAACCGCCCATAAATTTACCCATGGATAGTTTGCTGAAGTAAGCTGAGTAAATAAAAAAACATAGTTTCTGCAAATAGATTCATCTACTTTTTTAGTATACGGAGTGCACCGAATTAACAAGGGCTGAGACATGTTCAAGAATTGAAAATTTTGTTGAAGTTGAAGAATTTTTGTAAGCTCTGAGAAGAAGAGTAAAGAAGACTAGATGTGTGAATGTGAATTTGGAGTTGAAATGAAGAGTATTTATAGAACTTAAAATTATAACCACTGGATGACAAGGATTTACAGCCCTCCAGATGTAGCAGTTGGTGCTTTTGTGTCAAACACTGGAGATTTTAATACAAACGCTAGCGTTTGAAGTAACAACGGGTGTTTCAAGGACAAGTTCCAATGTTGGTGCCAAGCTCACTCTGTCTTACATCACGCGCGCACTATATGTTCCATATCACTCAACAAACCAACATATCTGTTGTTTGTACATCCATTTTTCATGTTTGTTGAGTCCATAGTGGGAGCAAAATCAACAAACTACAAGTTTGTTGAGTCCATATGAGCTGCTCTAATAACATGTTTGGATGCGCCTCTAGAGGCAATTTTTTAACTTCTAAGGGCAATTTCTAATACGGGATGTATCCAAACATGTCACAGTGGCTGATTGAGTTTCCAAATCTCGTAGGATTTGCATATCTCTCCATGTTTAAGTAGGGGTCTAATAAAAGCGAAGATAATAGATTACATGAGTATTCTTGTTAGGTATTGGATTTGTTAGAAATTTTTAAGTTTAGTAAGAATCTTTTAATAGGGTTTGGTTGTATTAAAAGTACTAAAGAGTCTGTTTCTCTTGGAGTCAGCTTGAGGCTCATAATCTTGATAATATTATTGATTCAGTTTGGTTATAAACCATTGTCTATCCTTAACTCTTGGATTAGAGTTGTCGTAGCTTCTGGATTGAAGTGAGTTATATGTTCTAATGAGTGGATTCTCCTTGTATTGCTAATCTTTTCTTATTGCTTCCGATGTCCTATATCAGGTGTTACCAGAGCTACAATTATTTCCTGCTATCCATCTTTTCCTTGAAGACTGCTTCCATGACTAAGCCAACAAAAACTGCTAACGAAGGCACTAATGGTGCAAAACCTAGTGAGAAAAATACTGACAAACCTATTGAGGAAAGTACCAACAATGACCTGATATTGTTGATAATTAAAGCTCAAGATACTACTATAGCTTCTATCGTTGAAACCATAACTACTCACACAAAGATCTTAAGGGAACTGCAAGAATCCTTAAAGTCTTTGAGTCTAGAACGAGGTGAGAAAGGGGAAACTAGTCGAGATGCAGAACGCCGTCAACATCAAATACAACACCAAAGATTCAGTCGAGATGGAGAACGACGTCATGGACCTTATCAACAGCCATATAAAAGATTCAACCCCAAAACTACCCCGGAAGGTAATATCTTAAATTCTATAGGTACTATTAACCGAAACCCTTATTTTGACGAGTGCAGACGAATGGTTGGACGTGATGTTCAGGGGTTTTCCGAGTATGATTTTCAACCTGATATTTTTGGTGATTTTGAAGAGTTCGAATCGAACCCCTGGAATTTGTTGTTGGAGCATTCAGTTCCAAAAAGGAGGTTTCCATGTTTTAGAGGAGATTTCCGGCATACTTCTATTGAATACGAGGATGAATCTGATTTTTTTTTTTTATATGAGACATACTAAATACTCCCTCTGTCCTAAAATTTCTGTCCTCTATTCTATTTTCATATGTCCTAAAATACTGGACAACTTCTGTTTATAGTCATATTTTTTAGTCAAACTCTCAAATATGCCCTTTAATTTTTTATAATTATAAAATTATTTTTAAATATAACAAATCTAAATCTTAAATGATATCTTCCTCAATAGGAAACAAATCTACTAAATCAATACTACAAATATTTTTATTTTTATCCTCTGTTTAAACATTTCTATAAATAATGAAATTACCAAATATGTATTTTTCTTACATACTCCATTATCCATATACTCTTTTTAAATTTGGTAATAACATAGCATTTAATAGGGGTAGTTTTGTATACTCTTCCGGTCTCCTTAATATCTTGACTTAGTCAAAGCGGACTAATAATTTAGGACGGAGGGAGTAATATTTTTCGTGGCGAGGACGATCCAAACGCTGCCTACAAGATGAAATTGGACGTCCCAAGCTATGGAGGGATTTATCGACTACATTGCATCCGTAGAGAATTTTTTAGTATATGCGAATCCCAGAATCACAACGAGTAAAGTTGGTCGTATACAAGCTCAAAGGTAGGACAGGCACCTGGTGGAGGCAAAATGAACACAACAGGAGGCTTAGGGGAGAGCCGGCAGTCACCTCATGGCCTGAAATGGGACGTATGATGAAGATTTTTTTCCTCCCACCTGATTCCTCTCATAAACTTTTTAAAATCTACCAACAATGCTTGCAAGGTAATAGGTCAGTGAATGAATATACTAAAGAATTTTACCGGATAGGTAGGATAGTTAATCTCCCTAAAATTGAAGATCAATTAGTCTATCGATACATCAATGGTTTGAGACCAGAGCTCAGCGAAGCCCTTTACTTGCAGTCCTTCTACTCCGTAACTGAAGTCATTTCTCTTGCATAAAACATAGAGATACAACAACAAACAGGGGTGAAATCTGAATATAAAAGGAACCTAAACTTCAAGGATGGTTTAGAACGACTAAAGGAGAAATCTGCAGGCCCATTTAATAACCATCAACCTACGATCTCAGATAGCAAAGGTCCTTCCATTGAATCGTCTACTACACCAACAATGAAGAAGAATAATAACAACCCTTACGCAAGACCAATGGCTGATATTTGTTACCGATGTAGGCAACCTGGACGTCTTTCAAACGAGTGTCCAAAAGGGCGTCGAACTTCTCTAGTTGAAGGGGAGGAAAACAAGGCTATTGAACCGCGATCAAGTGAGGAATCAGTTGTTTATGTTGATGATGTAGAATCTATCCTAGTAGTAAGTAAAGTGCTACAATTTGACAGTACAAAAACAAAGGTACTCCTGGCTCCAAAAGTTGATGAAGCTACTCAAATAAACAAGCTTTTTGAATTCAAAGGAATAATCCTAGAAAAGGTATGCGACTTTATTATCGATAGCGAGAGTATAGAAAATCTTATATCGTGGAAGCTAGTTCGAGAACTAAGTTTACCGACAGAACTGCACCCCCGTCCTTATCGTGTTGGTTGGATTAAAACCGGGTTAGAAACCAGAATTGAACGAGTATGCAAGATTCAAATTTCTTTTGGGAAAGTGTATCGTGATGTTATTATATGTGAAGTGATAGACATGGATTCATGACATGTTCTTTTGGGTCGACCATGGCAGTATGATGTGGATGCTCTATTCCGCGGCAAGGCAAATTCCTATGAGTTCTATTGGCTTGGAACAAAGGTGACTCTACTGCCAACCAAGCGACAACCAGTTAGAGAGGAAAAGGGATGCTTCCTAATAGGATTTTATGTGTCGATGCTACTGATTAAGCGGTTGTTAATGATCGTGATAAACTCGTGGAGAGTTTAGTCGCAGTGGGGGAGCCTGATACGGGACGTATCCAAACATGTCACATTGGCTGATTGAGTTTCCAAATCTCGCAGGATTTGCATATCTTCCCTGTTTAAGTAGGGGTCTAATAAAAGGGAAGATAATAGATTATATGAGTATTCTTGTTAGGTATTGGATTTGTTAGTATTTGTTAAGTTTAGTAAGAATCTTTTAATAGGGTTTGGTCGTACTATAAGTACTAAAGAGTTTGTTTCTCTTAGAGTCAGCTTGAGGCTCATAATCTTGATAATATTATTGATTCAGTTTGGTTACAAACCATTGTTTGTCCTTAACTCTTGGATTAGAGTTGTCGTAGCTCCTGGATTAGAGTGAGTTATATGTTCTAAAGAGTGGATTCTCCTTGTATTACTAATCTTTTCTTATTGTTTTCGATGTCCTATATCAATTTCTATGGCAATGAACAAAAAAATAAATTTGTTGAGCCACGTGGATGATCAAACATGTTTTTGCAATGTGGAAACCAAGACAAAATGAACAAATCTGATATTTTATGGTCCTACTAGTGATTTTATTAATATAAACTAATAAGAGTTGGGTCCCACTGATTATTTAAATAATAAAATAAAAAATAAACCCTAAATATAATAACCGGATTTTGAGAGAGAAATTGTTAGGGGAGGTCATGCTTTCAACGCCCGGTTCTACATCAACCGCGCGCTTGATTTTTCCATCTCACTCAACAAACCAACAAATTTGTTGGTTTGCCCATCCATTTTTCATGTTTATTGAGTCCATAGTGGGAGCAAAATGAACAAATCTTTGTTCATTCCATAAGAATTGCTCTAACAGGCAAAAAACAAGAAATTATAACTTGTTTTGATACTAGAAGCAGAAGTCAAAGGAAAAATGTTTTTGCTTCACCAAAAAAAAAATTTGACTTCTAGGAGTCATTCGGAAATTGTGTACCCAAACTAATTTTTGACTTTTCTGCTTCCAGAAGTCAAAAAGCAACTTATGGAGTGACGTCTTTGGATGTAAAATTTCAAAACTGGTTTCTAAAAGTAAAAAAATTGACTTTTTGTGAAGCAAAATAAGTTAGAACTAGAAGATATAAAGATAAAAGAGAATTTTATTATTGAATGGTGTTAATTACATTGAGAACCCATAGGGTATATATAGCGACATCATAATTTGGTATGCAAGAATAATGCTTGTAAATCAATTCATGCTAAATATATCAAATACTAAATATAACCCTAAATACTAAAACTTTCCATATAATTTATTATTACCAATCCTATACTCTAACAAAATATCTTTGCTTATGATTTCTACTTCTGATATCCAAACACGCTATAATTTTGTATAGTAACGGAGAGTTAAGATGTCAAAACAGCACCTCTCGTCTATTTTCATTTTTCATTTTGGACACCGTATGCTCCGCAGTTGTAGGCTATAGCTCTCTACCATGAATGAAATTCAAAAACTTTCCTAGCACGATGTCAGGAAAATCATCCACAGTGCAATGCCATCTCTCCTCGCAGTCACATCATCCACAGTGCAATGCCACCTCTACTCGCAGTCACATCATGCCCAGAACAAGCACGCATTAACCTTTACCTTTCAATGCTTACAAACTAAAAACCCTCGAAGTCCCAGCAGAATGCAGTGAATTCATCATAACATTCAGCTGGACCTCGGGTTTTTTCAGCCTTACATACCAGTACATATCTATGCACTTTCTTTTAGTTGCATGAAGATGTCCTTACTGTGTGCAGGCACTCCCTTAAGGTTCCAACTTCCACCAATCAATTTTGTCTTTACTTCAAAGTCCAAACCAACACACTGACACTTTTTCACCTTTCAAAAACCAACTGCACAGAGAAAACCACCAAGACATGCATATCTGCAACATGGCATGAAAATGGAGGAATCTTTCACCAACAAATGAAATGTGTCGCACTCTCAAACCCATTACTCTCCTATAAATACCAGCAAATAACCATTGCTAATAACTCATCTCATTTCCTACTGAAATCCCTTCAACAAATTAAACTTAGCTAGTTCAAGATGAAGTCCTCGTCTTTAGTTTGTCTTGGTTTTTGCTTCGTTTTTGTGTTGAATGGCTGTTTAGGTCAGATAGAACAGCAAGGAGGAGGATGGCAAACCCAGCAGCAGCAACAGCAGTCACGCCATTACCAAGGTCAAAGCCAGTGTCGAATTGAGAACATCAATGCACAAGAACCTAACCGCCGTGTTGAGTCCGAAGCTGGTGTTACAGAGTTTTGGGACCAGAATAACGAACAATTCGAGTGTGCAGGTGTCGCCCCTGCTCGATATATTATCCAGCCTAATGGACTTCTCTTGCCATTTTTTGTTAATGCGCCAAGACTTGTCTACATTGTTCAAGGTATGTTCCCTGACATTACATTTGAGTTCAACATTTACTGTAATTTCTGGCAGTGTTTAAAACTGAATGTACTATTGCAGGTAGGGGTATGTCTGGAGCTCTTATCCCTGGATGTCCTGAAACTTTCCACTCAATTCGACAATCTGTGCAGCAACTAAGAGGAAGAAGCCAGCAACAGGGAGCTAGAGATCAACATCAAAAGATCCGTAGCATTAGACAAGGAGATATCTTGGCTTTACCTGCTGGCGTAACTCATTGGTTGTATAACGAGGGAGAGACCCCGCTTATTGCCGTCTCTCTTCATGACACAAGCAGTAACGCTAACCAGCTCGATCGCCAACTTAGGGTATATGAAATGATTAATCCTTTTGAATTGTTATTGAAGAATTATTATGTCATACACAGATCTAACACACATATATGTGCTGTGTAGAAATTTCAATTGGCCGGAAGCCAACAAACACAAACTAGCTCATACCAACAACGACAACAACAGCGTCAACAGTTAAGAGGCCAACAACAAGATGTCCCAGAAAACAACATCTTCAATGGCTTCAATGTCGAAACTTTGGCTGAGGCTTTTGGAGTGAGCACCGAAACAGCGAGGAAACTACAAGGACAAGATGACCAGAGAGGTAACATTGTTTTCGTTGAAGGCGGGCTTCATGCTATCAGGCCACAACAAGGAGAAGAAGAAGAGGAACAAGAACAACGTTACAGGACCACAAATGGGTTGGAGGAAACTATGTGCAGCATGAGACTCAAGCAGAACATAGCCAATCCAACAAGGGCAGACATTTACTCAGAAAGAGGTGGAAGAATTACTACTCTCAACAGTCAGAAGTTACCCATCCTTAGCTTCCTTCAAATGAGTGCCGAGAGAGGAGTTCTTTACCAGGTAAAAACATCATTCCGTTAACCATTGTAAAATTTAAAATCCAGTGGGAAGAATTTTAACTCACACCATGCATGATGCTTTTATGCAGAATGCTCTATATGCACCACACTGGAACTTGAACGCCCACAGCGTGATTTACGTCACCAGAGGAAGCTGTAGGTGCCAGATTGTAGGTAACCAAGGTCGCCAAGTCTTCGACGGACAACTCAACCAAGGTCAAATGTTGGTTGTTCCTCAGAACTTCGCCGTGGTTAAACAGGCTGGAAATGAAGGATTTGAATGGGTATCTTTCAAGACTAACGACAACGCTATGACAAGTCCATTGGTTGGTAAGACTTCCGTATTAAGAGCAATGCCAGTAAATGTGTTGATGAATGCTTATCAGATCTCAAGGGAGGAAGCCAATAGATTGAAGTACAACAGAGAACAAGAGACTATGATACTTACTCCAGGATCTAGATCTCAGGTTAGAGCTTCTGCTTAAGCATATAAAATGCGCATGTATTAGTTCATTTTGAAGGGGTTTAGCTAGGTAAGGCGTTAGTAGTAATAATAAATCTGATCTCCGTAATGCTGCAGTTGGTTCAGCTTACATGTATGAGGCATGATGTAATAATAACTATTAGAGTACTGATAAATGCTCCCATGGATCTTCTCCCCTTCTTGCATCATTTTTTTTTATAAAGGGGTGCACCAGGCCTTTGCAGCAGTGCAACGCAAAGGCGGAGCCTGAGACCCCAGCAGCAAGCTGCTGTGACGGGAACTCCCTTCTTGCATCTGAGTCTCTGATCTCAGATTCTATTTCTATTTCTCTTTAGCTTTTGTTCTTGGTTAAAAAAGAAAGATAAAACTAAGAAATCAAGTGCTGCACAACAGAAGACCAGTAATTTGACTCCTTTTTAGTGATAAACTAGGTCACTTTCTGATACACAAATGACTACAGTAAGGCGATTAACATTAACTTACGAACTCTCTACAGCATCACGCAGTGACTGCGAAAATTCTTTTGTTGCGCTGTATATGCCCCCTTCTCCCTGGATGGGTTCCACAAAAACTGCCGCTGTTTTGCCCCGTTGAATTGCTTTTTTTTGAAGCCTCTATATTACCATACTCTAAGAAACTAACTCCAGGCATAACAGGTTCAAATGGCAACCTGTACTGTTCTTTACTCGTCAGAGCGAGAGCACCCTTTGTCCTCCCATGCAAAGAATTAGTAAATGAAATGAACTCTGTAGCTGGCTGTTTCTCATCAGGGTGTGAAAACCGTTGATATTTCCTCGCAAATTTAATAGCTGCTTCATTTGCTTCAGTTCCAGAGTTTGAAAAGAGAACACGACACAGTACTATACTTGAACATATCTAACTGGAAATAAATGTTACAAAATCTCCTTTTTAGAATACGTCAGACAATGTAAGAATCCGAATATGGGATAGGTAGGGGATGAAATACAGAGAGGGAGTGAGTGAGACTGAGACAATCCAAATAAGAGTTGCCTCCTCCTCTGAGTTCTCTCTTTGTGACCTTGTCTCCCAGTTTCGGTATCAACATCACTCTTTGTAGATGTTCACAAATTTTGGCAGAGGAGATTCCTATACCAATCAGCAGATTCAGCACTACGCGCATGGCTGGTAACTAGAAACATTCTTAGAGAGTTGAACCCAATGTAGGACTAGTATCTCTAAACTTCTTAGTAGGCGGTGATTAAGGTTTTTTTAGATTCTTTTCAACAAAATCAGAACCACACTAGTTTAGAGATCCTAGTCCTAGAAACAGAACAAATTTATCTAAAACAAAAATCCCCGCTCATAATTTTACTTTCTGCAGATAAGAAGCTAAAAGTTGAAAGAATTTAAGGAAATGACACCCGCCACACTTTACAAACAGAAATTTTGGATTAGAAAAATTACAAACTAAAGACTGATCTCAGTTGTTAGCCTAATGCAATATCTAGGAAAGTTATTAAAAACTTCCTAAAAGGCCTGTAATATTTTACAAAAGTGAAACTAAGAAAAAAAAAAGCAATTAAGATAGATTACAAAAAAATCGAAACAGCAACCATCATTTCTTAGTTTGTACACTTAACATATTAAACAAAAACTTCTTGTCCGAGGGGCATCCCGCTCTTCCCAGCCCCTTAAAAATGCTCTGATTGCCAAGTGCTCCGAGGCATATGTCATAAAAGAGGCCAAAATTATTCCACCAGCAACCATTAATCCCAACCTGTCAAAATCCCCAATGTGTTTAGAATGAAATTAATGACCACGAGCACTGAAGAATTGAAGAGAAGACTCGATAAGACTCCACTAGTACTGAAGAAAGTGAAAGCCTCAGCTTTTTCACTATACTGGTTCTTGTAATAGCACAAAACTACAGAACATGCCTAAAATTAGATCGTGTGGCTAGGACGTATTTCTCACAATAATGAGCAAGATCGGTTACAGAAGTCTCAAGGAAATATAACTTTCGAACGTAAACAAGGTTTTAAATGAACTTCTTTCATCCAGATGAGGAACAGTAGTACCCAACAGTAGGATAGTTTCCTGACAATTATGCAGGAATGTGTTGTTTTAACAGAATTAGTTACCTTGGAAAAAGTGCAGTTATCCCAAATAGGCATGGCAATGAAGGAGCAGTAACTGCTAGGAATGCCATCCCTAACCCATAATACCATGAGGCAGCATCACAGGCAGAAACATGTCGTTGATGACCTGTACCACAAAGAAGTATTATCAAGACAAAATCTTTACTAGCTAACTGAATGTGGACGTGCTGTTAACAATAAAATATACAAGCACGGGAAGCATACCTTTACCAGCTTCATAAGCCAAAGACTCAGAGTTGGTAGAAAGAGATCCTGCATGAGCTGATGCTGATTTCCCCCACTTATAAATTAGATGAAGATATCCTCCAAATGTCATGAAGAATATTGTGAATGTCCACTCATACACCAGCAACAAACCTGCCCACGGCATCACTTGCCGAGGAACAAGTGAGAATGCAAGTGCAAGTGACACTAGAGCAGCTGTGAAGCAAACCAATATAGACAGTCCCCCCAAATAAGCAGGTGGGTGCGACCCAATAGGAAACTGTTGACATAAAAAAGAAGAGTTTTTTATATTACAGATACATGACGGATATTTACTTGGACAATGTCAATAATGAAGCTTATCACACATGCACCCTGGCCTTAATAGACCAAGATGGATTTTTGGACCCAATGCCAGGCCAAAATAAAGGCTTTTCTTCTTTATTTTCTTTTATTTAAATTTTTATTTTATTTTTGCCAACTCAATGATATTAACAGTCACAATAGGCACCAAAACCATAATAAAAAAGCACCCAAATTGGGTGCACAATTCGTACCCACCCTTATACTACAAGCAGGCACTCAACAACAAACACTAACAAAATCAAAAGTAAGACTGATAGGAAGACTCGAGAAACGCCAAAATGACGGCCTGGACATATACCCCAAATAAAGTCCTAAGTATCGGAAAACTCCCTATTGTGTTCGTAATTCTCTTGGTATCTATGTGCCAGCTATTCCAAGTGGACTTATACCCATGGATTCCTACATAATTTTATTCTTGGGGTCAGTAACTATTGACTGACTGCAGTTTAGAATGTTTAAGCGGGACAGTGTTGGTCATCAATCTTACCAAGTACTATATACTGTTATATTGTTCCAGTGCGGAAATTGTTTAGGAGTTGGGAGTATGTCGAAACCAAGGATAGATTAACAGTGACGTATATGGTATATCCTATTCGCTGGACAGGAAAGAGAAGAACTACCTGTTCATTGGAGCTAATTATAGATGATGGAGAAACACCAACAGCAGAATAAGCAAGACCACCACCAGATCTGAATCTATAGTAGACATGTCTGATATTATCAAACAATGAGTTTGTCGAAACAAAAAAATCCTTTTGCATCTGCAGGATAAACCCATAAGCATTTGTTTAAACCAAAATCCCATGTCTTCTGTATTTGCTCAGAAACTTAAAAATGAAGAAAGCCAACCAACCTTAACGAAAGACCGATAGAAGCAGAAAACAAGAGCAAGTAAAGGAAGCAGAAAAAGAAATTTGATAACGCGATCATCATTAGGGTTGCTGCCACCTCCTGTTCCTGGAAGTGTTTCCTGGAGCTGTTCCCGAACATTCTGTGTAGCACCAAAAAGCTGAGAAGTCAAAAACAGTTCCTCGTCTAATTTCTTTCTAGACAACATATGCTCCAAACGTGTGTAAGCAGGTCCATTTAATGTTATAGCTGTCTACCGTTAGTTCAAAAACATTCCTAGCACGATGTCAGGAAACCCATCCCCAGGCATATGCCACCTCTCATCACAGTCACATCATGGACACAACAAGCACAAACTAACCTACACCTTTTAATGCTACAGACCAACAACCCTCCAAGTCCAGTAGGCCGTCACACATGTAAACAAGAACAATGTTAAAGTATGAAGCGAATACCTGCCAGACATCAACCGGTTTTAAAAGCCACGATGTCCACCAATCCCAAGGTTTAAGGGGACCAAGCGTGTAGTGGATAACACGAAGTTCTTTTTCTTCTACCATCCACTGCAATAAAAAATTATAGCAAATGAGAAGCTGGGGCTTTGAAACTTGAAAGCCTAACTCAAAAAAAAAGGTGTGGAAAGTGAATGGTCAGATTAATATAATATGGGCAATCATCATTTTATTTTTATTTTTCTCTTTGGGACAAAATAGAGCCTGTAGAGCAATCATCTTGAACCGAATACTATAAGTGCACAGATAACACAGGAAGAAGATGACAAAGTTCTTATCAGGGTAACGATATTATGACAATATCATCAAGCATTTAGCACACCTGTAATAAGAACAAAATATACTTCTTCGTACTACTAAAATATCCCTAGTTCCCTACAAAATCCTTAACTAAGAAATTGTTTGTGTTTTGGTCAAATCTGTTTAAATACGAATTATGGCCTAATACCATTTCATATGCAATTACAGCTACCGGTTGTACCCTTTCCTCATAATTGACCTAGTTTCAATTGTTGGATCATTAAGGTAACGTATTAAGCGGTGGGCACATCTGATTCGCAGATAAAGGAAGGAATCGTGACAAATATCATGTGAGCATGGCCTGTAAAACTACACCAGAAGTATAACGATGCAGCATGGTCATGCTTCCCATGTTGGGTTATCTCGCAAGAACATTAGAAGGATAAGTTTGAAAGAAAAAAAAACACAAAGGGAATTTTATGATCATATTCGACTCTTTATTTCACAAAACTACAAAATAGGAGCTCGGAAACGACTAATGTATATAAGTTCGGTAATACTGTATCTTCGATTCGTACACCTATCTACATTATCAGTAAGTTCTGACCTTATTAGCCAGCATGTAGAGACCAACATCTGCATTATATAAGGTAGATAGTCGCTCCATGTCAGGCACTGGCCTAGATTTCATCACCTCTGGCGATAAGTTTGGTTCAAAAACATGTGCATTGGCAAATCCAGTGAAATACGAGTTCAAAAACCCTTGATCTCCTGTAGAAATAAGAAACTAAGGACTGATTAAATTAAAAACGGAAAGTAACTTTGTTAGTGTATGTACACCCTCTGGTATCATGTTCCCAAGTGTGGTAAAGGAGTCAATGTACACAAAGCAAAAGAAAGAGAAAAACCTCCTGTATATGAATGCAATGTGGTAATTTTGCTCATCATATCCTTGAAAATTTTATCAGATGGCTCCACAACCATGACTCCTGAATTCATCCTCTCCGAATGCTTCAAATTTGCACAAAACTTCTGACATTTAAAAAGATCCTCAATACTCTTGACCACAATGGTATCCGCATCAAGATACACCACTGCACACAATAGTACACTGTGAGTATAACAAAAATACCACTAAATACAAATAAAGAAAATGAAACTCAAAACATAATATCAAAGCAAATAACATATCGAGGAAATAGTTACCTTTGCTATACTTTGTCATGTTAAATATTTTTAGTTTTGTATACACTCCCCAAAACCTTTTAGGCCGTATTTGGTTGGGGTTAGCCAACAAACTTATTACCTCCACAATCCAACCATCAGCCTAGACCAATAATTCAAATCAACAAGTGTTAATAAAGAAAATCCACAAATCCAAACCTACAATGATCAAATTCACTTAACATATAAAACAATAAGACTGAAGTTTCAAATACATTCCATTCTATAATCAAACAACAGATGGACATTTTGCTGTAAAAACAAAACAAAGATCGCATTCCCCTAGTCGTCTTACATTCTAACTGGGTGACATTGTTCACAGTGTTGCTATCTTGTAAGCTTAAGCTACAAACTAAAATGGTTTTGTAACTCCACATTAAACCATCCACCAGCTCTAACCCAATGCATCAAAAAATTTGAACAAGCCACTTCAATTTGTTAACCAGGTAGATGTCCAGCAATAACCTAACATAACCTAGTTACTAATTAAGCTGTCTTCCACTTAAGTAGCAATAGAGAAGAAATTATTTCAAATTTCAAAAATAAAGTGAATACCTGAAGGAGATCCTTAGCATAATCAGAGACCCCATCAGAGACTAAAACTACCATATCTTTTTTGGATCCAGTATCACGAATAGATTTCCCAAGAACACGAACACCAAGTAAAAACTCATCTCCATATAAAAGAGTTACATAAGCTTGTGGCTTTGTAGATCCAGTATTAGCAGCAGTAATTCCAAGTTGAAATAATGATGAGAAGATAACCAGAAAACCGAATAATTTCGAAATTCTGGATCTCATCATCTTCTTTAATAATTAACTAATAACCCAACTCAATTTTCAGTACTATTATAAATACTCAGAGATATTTCGGGTATTTGGTAACCATGAAAGTAGTTATTATGTAGTTCCGGAGAAACCCTAGAAGATCAGATTGATTATCTTCTTCTTCTTCTTCTTTTCTTCTGTGTTTAGGTTTTTTCGTTGCTCTGCCAGCGTTGTTGAGAAAACCTACTACTATCTGGAATTGTATGGCTTTGGAAGAAATGAAACTATCTGGAAATTTCAGAAAGCCATGGCGGCCAACCTGTGTTTACTATATCTGTGCTGCGTGGCCTGCCTCCTGCGTAATCACTAATCATACGCATGGTCCGTGGTGTACATCACGTGACTCTTTTTCCTCATTTTAAGAGAGTTGTGCCGTGACGAGGTGACCTTCGTGATAGTCTCCTTAGGCTTAGGCTTACGACATGTTTGTTTTTTCCTCTATGTAGTGTCAAAGCACTACCTTCCTCTATGTAGAGGTGGTTCCCATATTTTTAGATGTTTGTTTTTTCCACTGCCTCTATCGATATAGAGGTTAAACCTCTATCAAGTAGAGGAAATTAAATAGCAGTAGGAAGCTGCTATTTTTGCACTCAACCTCTATCTAACGTTGAAATTTCATATTTACCCTCAAACTAATTATAGATTCCCATTATTTATCCCCCGATAAGAAATTTCGTTCTCTGCCACTGTTTCCCTAAAAAGAAAATTTGATACTCCAGTGGAAGAGCAAGATCGTTTCATCGATCTTTTGGGAGGTAAGATGTTCTTCTTTTCTTCTCTTTGTTCAATAATAATCATTTTTCGTAATCTTTATTTTCTGAAATTATCAGGGTTTGGTTTTGTTTAATACTTTGATTCGGTCTGCATTGGATGTTACTTATGGTTTCAGCTTTCAACGTTAGCATAACTCTGTAATTGGGTTTGGTTTAAATGTTTTGTTTTTTTCATCTAGTAATGAATCTTTGCACACTATCATATATATAGTTTTAATTTGAACATCAAAATTTGGGGACGGAAACTATTTGACAAAATGCCCGAAAGATTATTCCCTGTTTTTGCCTTCTCGGTATTTTTTTTTTCTTTCTTTTTGGCTTAATCTCGATTATATTCATCAAAATTTTGGAGTTGGGTCGTGGTCAATTTGGTGTTACACATTCATGTACACATAAAACTACAGGTGAACGATTCGCATGTAAACCATTACGAAAAGAAAATTGGTTAACAACGAGGATAACGTAGGAAGTTCAGATGAGGTATTATCTGACAGGACATCCTAATATTGTTAAATGTGCATATGAAGATAAGCAATATGAGCATTTGGTTATGGAATCATGTGCAGTTGGTGAACTTTTCAATCGTATTGTTGCAAAAGGTCATTATACCGAATGTGCTGCTGCTTCTTTACTAAGAACGGTAGTGCAAATTGTTCATACTTGTCATTCAATGGGTTTTGTTCATAGAGATTTAAAACTAGAGAATTTCTTCTTTTAAATAGCGGAGAAATGATTCATTGACACCTTTTTATTTAGTTGCATTCAAGGATCAAAGAGTCCTCATGTGTTGTTGTTTGTTCCCTTTGTTACTGCTGTATTCTATATTGGCATGCCAGAAAGAGCATGAAACTTTTATTAGTTGTCCTACTATAAAAGTTCCACTTTGTTCCATCTTGTATTAACCATTTCATGGGTTATTCTAGGTGCTTAAGCAAGTGATGTTCATTGCTCTATGTTTGATATCTTGTCTCGAAGTTCATCCATAGCAGTTAGCCTCTTGTTTGTCACCAAATGTATTGGACTCTCACGTAGCCAATGCTCACCCTGGAACGCTCTCTATATGTGCCTCATCAAAGGCATCTTCACAGGGTATCTCCAGTTCCTAGTATTCCCAAGGCTATGTTGTAAAAGGCGCACTAGGCGGAAAGCTGGCGCCTGGCAAAAATAGGCCCCCAGGCGCCAAATTATACTGAATTCCGGTTTTTTCTAAAAAAAAGGCCCTCGCCAGGGGCTCCTTAGGCGCTGAGCTTGGCGCCTCACCTTGCCTAGCGCCTTTTACAACATAGTCTCAAGGGTCTCTGTGTTTACTTTACATCATATATATATCATATATGATCAACTAATCCAATTTTATATGCATTTGCAGGTGGATATAATCTACAAGTAGAAAAAGGGTAAAACATATGTATTATGTATTATCGACGCTGCACTTAATGAAGAGCTATTTGTCAAAGTTGTCAGACATCAACTTACAGTCGTAGAGGTTGATGCACCAGGAAAAACCATAAAATGTTCGTATAACAGCTGATCAAGGTTCAGGCGAGTACCTTGTTGCAGCTTCATCCTTCACCGATTCGTTAAAAAGCTTAAACTCCATGAATTACCCCGGCTAACACTGTGTAAGGTTGAGTTTGGTGTTTTTATTTTCATTAGAACCTTCAAAGTTCGAACAGTTATATTTTCATTTTGAACGTTGGCTTTTTGAATTTTTGAAAATGTTAGGTCGTAATGAATATTCAATGGAATTTTTGAATTTTATAAGGGTAGAATAAGTAATGTATAAAATTGATTACACGATATAGAATTATCATATAGTGGTAAAAAAAACATAAATTTGAGAGACTTTATGTAGTGGTATTTATATAGAGGTAGAGGTAAACCTCTATGTAGAACCCTCTACCTATATAGACCTAAAAACAAACATGATGTTAGTCTTATGGGAGAGATATTTAGCTGCTAGATTGGCCATCCACGTCAGATTGAACAACATCCTAACCCTTATGAAATGGCCAATCTAGCAGCGAAACGCCTAACCATTCGACGTCCAACGCCGAAGCAAACGACGTTTTCCTCTCTCTTCACATTTTTCCCCTCTCTCTCCACCTTTTCCCCTCTCTCTCCACCTCCTAGTTAGTAATTCGGCGAATTATTCGCGAATCCGTACGAACTGTCCGAATCCGATGCATTCGTCCGAATTAATCAAACTCCGAACAGGTTATGCGTACAATATGAACCGGCCGAATGTTCGGCGAATTATTAGCGAATCCGGATAATTCGGCGTACTGATTCGTGTAGTGACTCAGCCGGGTCAGTACCGGTCCACTGTGCTGATCCAGCGAGTTGAAGCGAGTTGAAACAGTTTATAAGAAAAAACAATAAATGAAGGAGGTGGGATTCGAACCCTTGCCCTCTAGAGAATTTGCAAGAGCTCCAACCACTGAGCCAGGCGACAGTTGTTGATTATTCATTAGATATTATCTATATATTCAATTTCAAGACATATTTCTATGTAATTTCTACCCAATTATCTTTTTATATAGGGCGAATTTTCAGTACCGAACTCACATTTCTAAAACGAATTATACACGTACGTATCCGTTCCGAACTACACCCCGAACAACGAACCGTTGACCGACTTTTTGACCGAATCCGACCTATCCGTATATGTATAATTCCCGAACGTATGACGCCCCGAACTCCTCTCCGTATCCCGAATTACTAACTAGGCTCCACCTTTCCCCTCTCTCTACCTTTTTCTCTCTCTCCACCCACTTTTTCCTTTCTCTCTCCCCCCACTTTATCTTCTCACGCTTTTTTTTTCTTTTTTTTTTCATTCTTTTTCCTTCAACGCCGAATAGTCCGGCGTTTAAGTTACTTTTTGAGCGCCGCACTATTCGGCGTTTCAATCTCGCCGATAGTGAGACTGCGAGCAAATGCTAGGAGAGAGAAGTAGCCAGATTGAGTGCTAACTTTTTTCCCACATTTTTTTCATGATTTTCAACACTTTTTGGCCAATCTAGCACTTCAATCTAGCCCATAGGACTTAGCCTTAGACTAAGTCTTATGGGCTAGATTGGAGGTGCTAGATTAGCACATAAGTGTTGCAATTCCAAAAAAAAGTGTAGCAAAAAATTGAACACTAGTTCTCTTTCCTACCAGTTGCTAGCATGTGAAGTAGCATGCTAGATTGATACGCAGAATGATTCAGCGCTAGAAAAACTACCTTTTAGCAGAATGATTCAGCGCTGAGGGATTTATTTTTGATCTGACGGATGAGATTGGTTGCATTGAACCATTTAGCGCCATTCAGCGCTGGGCTGACGTGGACTGCTAATCTATCTGCTAGATTAGCACTCCCATAAGACTTAGGAGGTATTCATGACTGCTAATCTAGGTGCTAGACAGACTTAGTCTTATGGGCTAGATTGGAGGTGCTAGATTAGCACATAAGTGTTGCAATTCCAAAAAAAAAATGTAGCAAAAAAATTAACACTAGTTCTCTTTCCTACCAGTTGCTAGCATGTGAAGTAGCATGCTAGATTGATACGCAGAATGATTTAGCGCTAGAAAAACTACCTTTTCGCGGAATGATTCAGCGCTGAGGGATTTATTTTTGATCTGACATTTGAGATTGGTTATTTGAACCATTTAGCGTTGAGCGCGAATGATTTAGCTGTATTTGAATGGTTCAAATGGGCTGATGTGGACTGCTAATCTAGCTGCTAGATTAGCACTCCCATAAGACTTAAGAGGTATTCCTGACTGCTAATCTTGGTGCTAGACTAGCACCCCATAAGACTTAGTCTTATGGGCTAGATTGGAGGTGCTAGATTAGCACATAAGTGTTGCAATTCCAAAAAAAAGTGTAGCAAAAGATTTAACACTAGTTCTTTTTCCTAGCGGTTGCTAGCATGTGAAGTAGTATGATAGATTGATACGCAAAATGATTCAGCGCTAGAAAAAGTAACTTTCGCGGAACGAAACAGCGCTCAGAAGAATATTCCACGCATCTACGCGGAATGGTCCAGCGCAAACATATAGCGCGTAATGGAAACGCGCAAAACTCTGGCGCTACATGATTCCGCGCTTGACCTTTTTTTTTTTTACTTTTCACTCTTCAGTAATTAAATTTTATACTGTTTTCATTATTTGTTTTCTCACACTCATGCTACACCACCAGACAGTTATGTTTTCAAACTTTGAATTTTGAAAAGTTTGACTATTTGTTCCAACAATTGTTTGTTTCAAAATCTTAAAATTTGGCAAACTAAGAAATTTTTTGATTACATTGCAAAATAATGTTACAATGTTTTTTGAAATTAAAATTCTACTTCTAAAAATTTAAAAAGTACATTAAAATTAAAATCCTACTTCTAAAAATTTAAAAAGTACATTGAAATTGAAATCCTATTTCTAATTCAAACTTGAAAATGAACTTCTAATAACTAAAATATCACTCATAATTTAGGGGATTGGATCAAAGCCATTACGAACCAAAATCTCGTTCTTCCATTTCTTGTAAAGGGGTATCTCCCAAGGTTGTACTTCATTCAAATTTTGGCGTAGGATCTTCAAGTCGGATTCCCTTTGTTGGGTTTGTGCCAAGATTGTATTGTTTTCCAAATCTTTCTTAAGGAACGCTTCTTCGGTTTCATACTTTGCCACCATTTGTGCTTGTTAATTTTCAAGAAGATGTATGAGCTTGTCCATTTTATCATCCGCTCTCTCTGATTCTTTAGCCTCACGAGCCTTTTTCTTTGCCTTATCTCTTTCGCCACTTCTAACATCATCTGTTTGTTCGAAATAGCGTCTTCTACGCGATATGTCTGAGGTATCAGAACCTTGGGTTGATTGTGAGCTTCCAAACGTCGCCATATCCTCCAAATCTTCCACGCGATATGTCTGAGGTTTCGGGAAAAGAAAAACAAAAAACCTAAAGTTTCAAAATCTTACCCAAATCAATTTAGTAGACGGTTTCGCTCCAAACTAGTCTCAAATGACTCCAATCTCTAACATGCAGTTCCGGGAGAAAAAAAAAAGAAATGGGAAGAAGAAGAAGAAGAAGAAGATCGATCTTCTGTTGAGTTTATCGATTTTTTCATCGCGGAATGGTCCAGCGCGTTGCGCGGAATGATTCTGCGCATTGACTCTGTTGACTGGTCAAGCGCGGAATCATTCCGCGAAAGGTTGTTGCGCAGAATGGTTCAGCGAAATGCGTTGTTTTGATTCAGCGACTAGAATGCTAGACTAGAACCCCATAAGACTTAGGTTATTTTGCTGGTTGACGTGGATTGCTAATCTAGGTGCTAGACTAGCACCCCATAAGACTTAGTCAAGGTGCATTTTTTAACCCTTAGATCTTTCATCTAAATATATTCACATCTCGAGATAATAAATAAAGTACGCGCAATCGAGGGATATCAAAACTAATTACGGGATAGAGAGAAAAGACAAAAACTGAATCCAAATATCAAATCATGGTCATCCCTTATCTAAGTATTTTACCTAATACCTAATCTACCCCTCATTAATCAGGATTAGTGCTTAATTATAATTAGTAAATTCATAAGATTATTTGATAAATGATTAGTTTGTGTTTTTATTTGTATTTGGGTGAGTGGGGTGAGAGTAGAAGGAGGGAAAAAAATTTGAGAGGGAACTTTTTTTAGTAAAAATGGAGGATGATTGTACTAGCACTCCCGATACTCAGGTAAAGGTGCCAATGTGTTGAAAATTTGATTTTTTTTCTTTGAATCCACCATTGTTGCAGATGAAATATCTCGGTGTCGGCATGGACGTAGTATGAATACAATGCCCGTCATTGTATTCAACCGAAAAAACCATGCCGGCATTTGTTGAAAATTTTCATAAATGTTTGCCACTATCCGGGGGGGCGTAGCACCGTTAGTCAATTCTCAAGCATGCCGGTACTACTAACGGCATAGTATGTTGCTTAAATTTCTTTGCATGCACATGATGTAAAGTATCCAGAAAATTGAAGAAAAAAAATCACTTGACTACCGGCATTGATAGATTTCTATCGAGCATGTCGGCATTTAGTGACGGCATGGTCTTCATCACTTACGGCATGGTATTTATCTATACCAGCGTGGTCTTCATCACTTTCGGCATGGTCTTCATCACTTCCAAATGTAAAAAAAAAAAATCGTTTTCAAAGTGAGGAGCCGGCAGAGAAGGAAAAGAGAATTTGAAAGGGAGTGGGGAAAATTTATCATTTGAAAGGGAGTGGGGAATGTTTAGGTTTCAAATCTCTAACCCTAAAAGAGATTAATAAGAAGTGAAGATGGAAATGGGGGATATGATTTTGTTTTTTTATTTTAAGTTTTTTTATTTTTATTTTGAGGGAAGGGTATTTTAGTATTTTTCCCCCCAAAAAAACACTCCTTAGTAGATATTATTGGTTGGGGGAAGTAATTTATATCCCCAATTAGTTTTAGTACCCCAATTGCGCGTTCTAAATAAAATTAAAAATATTCATTTCATTTTTATTGTTTTAGTTATATCACTTTATTTTATTTTGTTTACTCATTGGTCCTCCTAACAAATCAAATTATATTGCCACTTGCTGCAACAAATCTTCTCTTTCTAGATTTCTAGAAACATAAATTTTATAATTTACAAAGAAATATTGATTATGTTTGATAATAACAGTTTTGGGGGTTAATCATCCACAACTAGATTTTCTATTGGGAGATGTTACACCGGCCGAAGCTTTCTCCCGAGAAAGCTCCCGATTGGGAAATGGATGGACAAGATGAAAGGCTCTGCCATTTGGATTAGAAATGGGGTAGAGTAGGTCCCATTCTCTATCTCAGTCATGAGAAAACCTCGGTAGACTTTCTCGGTCATTCTATCATTTTCGTTTTCTATTATCCATCAATTCGCCAATGCACGTTTAATAAGTGAATACTTTTGTCGCCAACAACACCAACATTTTGGTAATCCTGATCAAAATGATCTAGCGAATGAGAAGAGTCCAATGAATTAACTTCATAATCAGATTTAGGGAAATTAGTCTTCTTATATTATCATCACAATGATCAGTTGATTCAATTTAGTGGATTATCTTGTTCCATAATCTCGCTTGATTAATTCCACCAAGGATGTATTATAAAACTTAATCGATTGATTCATTTCTTCATGTTAGAAAAGAAAGAAAGAAAACTATCTTGTAAAGTTAATGAAGAAAAGAAATCAAATAAAAATAATAAAAAATAATTCTAATATATTTTGATTTCTTAAACATGGTCTCGAGATGTGAATACATGTTGGATTAAGATCTAAAGGATAGAAAGTACACCCTTACAAAAGCTACGACGAAGGTGACCTCATCACAGCACGATTCAAAAGGGAGAATATATTGATAAAAAACAACTCACCACCAAGACAGTGATTGAGTTGCACAAAGTAATACAAAAATCAACTCAAAAAATAGCCATAAAAATAACAGAGATTACAATTATCTCATCACTACATCTCAGTTGTGTAAAATTGTATTCAGTTGGAAACCATCAAAGATATTGGTTCCCGCACCATTTATAGATGTAAATATTCACACTATCAACGATAGAATCCAAATCCATGTATTTCCCATTGAAAACTCTTGCATTTCTTTCGATCCACACAGTCCACCAAACAACAAAGGGAATGATATCCCAAATTCTTGACCTAATTGAGTTGTTATTTGCATTTTTTCTATCTCCATTGCCAGATGTTACTTCTGACACAGTCATGAAAAACCCATTGCAAAACATAAAAACTTAGGAAATAATGCCATACTGACCTGGTGGTTTCACGACGAAGGAATAAATGTTGGTTATCTTCTTACTTGAAAAGAAGGCATCCATTCACCATAATAACATTTCTTATTGAATCCATTGTTGGAGTTGCATTGTAACAATGTGTCCAGACAAAAAAATATAACCTTTTGAGGGATTTTTGGATTCCATACACATTTACGTGGAAACATTAAAATTTCATCATCTTCAAGAGACTTGTAGCATTCAGATACATAGAAACCTTTGTTACCAGCTTGCCATACTCTTTGGTCACCACCACTTTCACAGCTTATAGAAGGGATTAAATCAAGCAAATGAGCCACTTCTTTTATTTCTTCATCTTTCAGATCCCTGGAGAACGCAAGATTCCAGCTACTATCTGATAGGTGTGATAAACACCTAATTTTATATCAAGTATTTATGCTTTCTTTGTGAGTTTTCATGTAAATTATGTATCTTATGTGTGAGTTTGAGTTTATTAGGTACTTTGGAGTCATACGGAGGAAAATAAGAAGAATTCGTCCAAAATGGATCAAAAGGGCAAAAAGGTTATTTCCACATGTGAACGATATTAGGAGCTAAGGCCAGGTTAAGGGGCGACTTTTGTTGGAGGAATACTAAAACCAGCCCAGAGGAGGTTAAGGGACAGCCATTGGGTGGTCGTATCCATGCACAGTGGGCGCAAAATAGCCATCCCACGTTCAAGACCTACATCTAGTCGAGAGAAGATATTCTCTCCCAAAATTTCTTAAGCTGAAAACACAGAACACAGATTGAAATTGGAGTTTAGTTTGGTTGATTATCCAAAAGAAAGTGACAAACTAAAAGCAGCGGCTGCTGCTGTTGAATTGAGACCGAGAAGAATGGGTTGATTTCATATTTAAATTTGAGATCGAATTCAAAACAGTAATTGAGAAATTTAGGTCGAATTGAGTGAGTAAGCTGCAGATTTAAAGGGATTCTATGATGTGCTATTTCGAATCAAGAAGAGACAGTGCAACTTAGGGTTTGTGGAGTTGATTGAAATCCAGAGAAGATATATAGAGATGGGTGTCTATGAAGATTCACAGATACAAGGAAATATGGGTATGGATTGGAATTGAGTCGGAGTTCTTATCAACAGCACTACAGTGAGATATTGAAGAAGGGTTCGAATCTGGGAAGAAGGAGGTGCAGCTGACGATGCTGACGTTGAATCTGAGATGAATTGAGAGTGGGTTTGGTTCTAGTTCGACTCAGGTGACAGAGAATGGTGAAGACAAGGTTTCTTCCATGAATTAATGAGAATCTGTGATAGTTAGGGTTACAAAAGAACTGATTTGTTGCGGAGGTCTTGCTGGTATGAATTGCAGATATGGTGGTGAAGCTATGAATTGCATCTGAAATGACATCTGTCGATGAAGGGAAATGGAGTTGAATCCTGGTGATACAGTGAATTTGAGATTTAGATGAATGTGTTGTTGGCTTAAGGATATTTAGCTGGAATTTGCAGTGGTTGGTGTTGTTACTGGGGTGAGAAGAATGACTTGTTGCTGTTGATATTGGCATGAGTTGTTAAGAAGATGATAATGGTTCCACTGAGAGTGCAGTGCATTTGCTGGGTTGGTTTGTTGGCTGAGTTCTTGACTGATATAGCAGGGTTAGTTATGTTTATGTGATATCAAGAAAGGAGCAGAAGGGTTCTGAGAAGCAACAATGAATTGAAGCTCAATTTTAGCTAAAATATGATGATGCTATGATGGATTTTGTGTCTTGTTGCCGGTGGTTCTGGTCTGGAGTAAATGGTAGGAGTTGTTGGTGTTTGAACTCAGTTTACAAGGGAAGAAGGTTCATTACAGGTGCAGGGATGTTGTTGTCCATGGGTTCAGTGCAATGGAGTGGAGAATGGCAGTTGCATTTATGAAATGGGTATTTGGTAGTGTTAGCAGAGTTGAATTGCAGTCAGGCCTGGGATTGTTGCAGCTGGGCAAGTAGTCACAAGGAGATGATGATGCTGCTATTGCAATGAAGAAAGTCAAGGAATTGAGATGGAATTACAGTGAACAAGGTGGTTGCAGAGAAGAGTTAATATTGCAGGGAAGGAACCACAGCCATCATGGCTGGCCATGAAGCGCTATGATGGTGCAGTAGGACCATCATGGCTGGAGAGAAGCTCAGGCATGTGTAATGATTGCAACAGGTTAAGCCTAAACCAGTCAGCCGAGTTAGCCAGCTGACTCGGTTCTGACTCGTTCTCACTAAGACCTTGACCCGGTCAACTGTTAAGGACCGTTAGTCAACAGTTAAACATAACAGAATCTTAACAGAATATTCCATGGGCAGGGAAGAATTTTCAGGTGACCGACGACCATATTCCGGCCAATTCCTGCCAAAAAATCCAGTTTTCCGGCGAGCGATTTCGGGACAGAATCTCTACACGGGTTTCTCTCACTTATGGGCCGGGTGGATTTCCAACTAATGGACTTTGAAGGCTAGACCTAATTTTGGAACAAGGAGAGCTATAAAAGAAAATTTTCTACATATTTTAAATATCTTATTATCTCTACTTTTGTTTCTAGGGTTTACAACATGATAGGGTTTTTCTTTCTTCTTGTTATGAACTCCATTAACATGAGTACTTAATTTTATTATTGGTTATGGATAGTTGGATTTCATAAAGCATGATTCTTTGATTCAATATATTAGTTTTGTCTCATATTTATGGTTTACGATTCTCTGAAAATATAGTTCTATGATTTGATTGATTGTTTTGTCAAGTTGAAAATTGGTAGAACTTCTAATCACATCTATTTCTAGTTTAGGGTTTATTATACGTAAAAGTGATAATCCTTGAATACAAGTAGCATAAGTATGATTATCGTTTATAGTGATATATTCTTATGATCATATGTGAATCGTGACCTTTGTTAAATTGAATTAGTGCGCTTTCCACGTTCAATTGCTTTGATTGGCCTGATTTCATAGAACTTAATGCATCTAGGGAATTAAACTTGATTAGTGCTTTTACACGTTAGGTTGTTCTCGTAGATAGAACTCATACTCGCATATTTTAATGTGTTTGTTGACGACAAAAGGAGATTAGCGGGATATTCTTGCGATCAAGGTATTCTAGGGCCATTGATAAAAGTTGAGATTAAATATCAATTCTACTTATTGTTTTGAAAGCATGTTAGTGAATGAAGATGAATCCTTAACCAATATCTCTTCTATTTGATTTTTTTGCTTATTTTTTTATTTACTTTTACTATATAAAAATCAGAAAAATACCTCGTGTTATTCATAGGAAACCTAAAGCATATTGACAACCTAGACCTCTCCGTGGGATCGATCCTTTCTTGCCCTTGCTATATTTATATTTTGAGTAGTAAGAAAGTGTAATTTATTTTCGATGCATACGACAGCGATCAAATTTTGGCGCCGTTGCCGGGGAGGCAGCGGTTGTCACTTGTTTTTGGTTTCTTATTTTTTTTGGTTTTAGTTTTGTTTTTGTTTTATTTTCTGGTTTTTAACCATAATTTTGAGAACTCTTGTTTCAGGTGTCAATTTATATGGACGGAGCATATTGGAACAATGAGTACGGTTATCAACCTCAACAACAACATGACAACTATCACCCTTATGGGGAGTACAATCAAAACCAATCCTTTGGTTATGATCAATACTCCACGTACCCTTTTAGTTACTCTCATACATTCCAACCTTCTTACGGTGGGTATGTAAGTGAGCAACCACAAAGAGGGGAGAATAGTTGTGCTTCTCTTAATATTTCCTCTGGTTTGGTAGATGAGATGCAACAATTTATGGTCAGCATGGAGTCAATTTGTAGACAACCAAGCATGGAACCAGTTTCATCGACCGAAAGTGCTCATAGTATGTTTGGCCCAATTTCTGATCGTAGTTATGATCATTCACCCATTCAAAGGGAAGATAATTGGCCTAGCAATACTGAAGTAAGTAATTTTACCTTTTTTTTGTCGAATGAGTTTTACCAATAAATGGAAACCTATTTTCAAAATTTGGATGGATCACTCCAAGAGCTTCAAAAAGGTATTTCCAATTTAAGACAAGGGATTGAAAATTACAAAGAGGACATGCAAAATTATGCGAAAGACCAATCTTTGGGAAGTGGTAGCCAATCTTATGATAACTATGATAGTGACGATGATTATGAAAATACATCGCTTGAACTAATTTATGGTGACATCCCCGAGGAGTGTACAATGGAATCTTTTGGCGATCAAAGTGAAGTTAAAAAGGAATATTATGACATTAGTGTAGCTTACTCAAGCATTGATCTTTATAATGATCAAGAACCTATTCAAAAGGTAGAGCTTGAGGATGATGCAATGAGTGTTCTAAATAAATTCCTTATGGTGAGACTTGAATCCGCAGTGGAGTATGTGCCTTACAATGAAGAGGAGTGTGTTGAGAATGTGACCGTTATGACCAATATTGTGGAAGACCCAATTGAGCTTGCATATGATTGTAATGATGATGTTTATGTCGAGACTTCGGTTAAGGCATAAACGGATGAAAAATGGTTGCAAGGTTTGATAGAGGACCATGATATATAAGAGGTGAATAATTCACTTGAGTTTTTCAAGGATGAAGAGGATTCCGTAATACAAGAGATTGTGATAGGTTTGTCTAACCCTTTGCATATTAACTATTCTCCTTTACCTCTTATTGGTTTAAATATTTGTGCTTCGAAAACATTGTTGAATGATTTTGTTTCTCGATTTCCGCCATTAGAGAAACTTGATTCTCATACTATGCAGGTTTTGGAACAAGAAACCGTGGAAGTACCCGACTCCTATATTCTTTATGCACTTCCAAGTGTGGACAAGAATAATTGTGGGGGAAGCTTTTATCAGTTAATAGCTTCATTTTTGTTTTATATTACTAATATTTATGTGAAGCTAGTGTTTACAAAACATGTGATATGGGTGGATCCCCAACTTTTCCGATTGTTGGTGTATAGGGAATTCAACTTGCAAGTCGGGCCGACGACTTTAAACCAAGCGCTGAATGGGAGGCAACCCACTGGTTTTGTGTATCTATCTCTATCTTTTTCTTTTATTTTAAGTCTTTTATCTTTATTTTATTATATTGGATATTTGCATATCAAAACTCCAACTTTTAGAGATTTTTGAACAATTTAGAATAAACACTAGCCTTTCTAAGTAGATGGAATTTTTTCTTGCCGGTGAGGTGTATATTGGATGAGTTGAGATTAGATGCCAACTAAATAGCTTGTTTAGTGTTTATCCTCTATTGTTCCGAAATAGCTATGAGTTGGAGTATTCGTTTTTATCATGCATTTTCTTTTCTTATTGTGTATATATATCATGTTATGAATTTCCCATCTTGAACTTTACTTTGAATGACTAAATTTTACATTGAGGACAATGTAAAGTTTAAGTGTGGGGGAGTGTTCTCATATAGAGTTTTTAGCCTTGTTATTTTTCCCATGTGTTCGGAAAAAAAAATAGAAAAAGAAAAAAAAAATTGCTTTATGAACTCCGAAACCTAGAAACATGGGCCTTTAGGATGACACTATCAATCTAAATGGATGGAACCATCTTGATTGGAGGAGTTGAGGAACCCATTAACTAAAAGGGACATAATTATTCAAGTGTTAGAAATAATATGATAGTTGTTACCATATCTCGGAATATCACATTCTATTTTTATTTTTCCATATTTATCTATTGTTCTCTAAGTGCTTTGGTGGGTCACTAAACATCGACTTGTTATTACTGCTAGGATGAAATAGAGTGATTGAGTTGCCAAAAAAAAAAAAAAAAAAAAAAAGACCGACCGATTAGACCAAACGGAATAAAAAGACACTTGGATAGCAGCAGTATGTGTGAAACGTTGTCCCTGTCTCCGTCGCCTAAGCAAGCGTGGAATGCAGGATCCAAGGCAACCATCACATTTTTTCTGACAAAGAAGCATGCGCTTGGATCCAAAAGATCTAATCATGTTGTCTATAAAAAAAAAAGTGAAAAAAGAAAAGAAAATATTATTATTGTGTTGAATAAAGTCACTCCTGGTTCCCTTGTATATGCCAGTTGAGTTGATGTAGAATTAATATTGTTAACCACTGGTTCCCTTGTATATGCCAGTGTGTTGACACTAGAATTCAGACTAGTAGCTCAATCCAATAGAATGCATAGGTTCATCTTGGCAGTGACCTTCAGACAGATATGGGAAACACCGATCACTTGTTAACATTCGCAACATCTACTTCTATATCCATCTTCTTAATCTTTTCATTGTGATTGTGGTTAGTCAGATTCCGAGTATTGTGGTTTGTTCAACTTTCCGAATAGAGATTAATTTACATATATATGAATTTGGATTCGCATATGGGTACCTCCTCCAATAGCCATTTTGGATTCGTTCATAGATTTGTCACGGGTAGCTGGAGTTGGAAAAATAGGTTTTGTAGGTAGACCTCTTGTAAACCTTCACGAGACTAAAACTCGTCCACTAGGGACACCTAGGGGTTCAAAGGCTTATTATTTATGCTAAAAGTGACCGTAGCCTTGACGACACGGAGTTGTATGTATGTTTTAAAATTGTTTTATTTTATTTGCTCGAGGACTAGCAAAGTTTAAGTGTGGGGGAATTTGATAGGTGTGAAACACCTAATTTTATATCAAGTATTTATGCTTTCTTTGCGAGTTTTCATGTAAATTATGTATCTTATGTGTGAGTTTGAGTTTATTAGGTACTTTGGAGTCATACAGAGGAAAAGAAGAAGAATTCGTCCAAAATGGATCAAAAGGGAAAAAAGGTCATTTCCACATGTGAACGATATTAGGAGCTAAGGCCAGGTTAAGGGGCGACTCTTGTTGGAGGAATACTAAAACCAGCCCAGAGGAGGTTAATGGACAGTCATTGGGTGGCCGTATCCATGCACAGTGGGCGCAAATAGCCATCCCACGTTCAAGACCTACATCTAGTCAAGAGAAGATATTCTCTCCCAAAATTTCTTAAGTTGAAAACACAGAACAAAGATTGAAATTGGAGTTTAGTTTGGTTGATTAGCCAAAAGAAAGTGAGAAACTAAAAGCAGCGGCTGCTGCTGTTGAATTGAGACCGAGAAGAATGGGTTGATTTCATATTTCAATTTGAGATCGAATTCAAAGCAGTAATTGAGAAATTTAGGTCGAATTGAGTGAGTAAGCTGCAGATTTAAAGGGATTCTATGATGTGCTATTTCGAATCAAGAAGAGACAGTGCAACTTAGGGTTTGTGGAGTTGATTGAAATCCAGAGAAGATATAAAGAGATGGGTGTCTATGAAGATTCATAGATACAAGGAAATATGGGTATGGATTGGAATTGAGTCGGAGTTCTTATCAACAACACTACAGTGAGATATTGAAGAAGGGTTCAAATCTGGGAAGAAGGAGGTGCAGCTGACGATGCTGACGTTGAATCTGAGATGAATTGAGAGTGGGTTTGGTTCTAGTTCGACTCAGGTGACAGAGAAGGGTGAAGACAAGGTTTCTGCCATGAATTAATGAGAATATGTTATAGTTAGGGTTACAAAAGAACTGATTTGCTGAGGAGGTCTTGCTGGTATGAATTGCAGATATGGTGGTGAAGCTATGAATTGGCATCTGCCGATGAAGGGAAATGGAGTTGAATCCTGGTGATACAGTGAATTTGAGATTTAGATGAATGTGATGTTGGCTTAAGGAGATTTAGCTGGAATTTGCAGTGGTTGGTGTTGTTACTGGGGTGAGAATAATGACTTGTTGCTGTTGATATTGGCATGAGTTGTTAAGAAGATGATAATGGTTCGACTGAGAGTGCAGTGCATTTGCTGGGTTGGTTTGTTGGCTGAGTTCTTGATTGATATAGCAAGGTTAGTTATGTTGCTGTGAGATCAAGAAAGGAGCAGAAGGGTTCTGAGAAGCAGCAATGAATTGAAGCTCAATTTTAGCTAAAATATGATGCTGCTATGATGGATTTTGTGTCTTGTTGCAGGTGGTTCTGGTATGGAATAAATGGTAGGAGCTGTTAGTGTTTGAACTCAGTTTACAAGGGAAGAAGGTTCATTACAGGTGCAGGGATGTTGTTGTCCATGGGTTCAGTGCAATGGAGTGGAGAATGGCAGTTGCATTTATGAAATGGGTATTTGGTAGTGTTGGCAGAGTTGAATTGCAGTCAGGCCTGGGATTGTTGCAGCTGGACAAGTAGTCACAAGGAGATGATGATGATGCTATTGCAATGAAGAAAGTCAAGGAATTGAGATGGAATTACAGTGAACAAGGTGGTTGCAGAGAAGAGTTAATATTGCAGGGAAGGAAGCACAGCCATCATGGCTGGCCATGAAGCGCAATGATGGTGCAGTAGGTCCATCATGGCTGGAGAGCAGCTCAGGCATGTGCAATGATTGCAACAGGTTAAGCCTAAACCAATTTGCCAGCTGACTCGGTTCTGACTCGTTCTCACTCAGACCTTGACCTGGTCAACTGTTAAGGACCATTAGTCAACAGTTAAACATAACAGAATCTAAACGGAATATTCCATGGGCGGAGAAGAATTTTCAGGTGACTGGCGGCCATATTCCGGCCAATTAACCCAGTTTTCCGGTGAGCGCTTTCGAGACAAAATTTCTACACGGGTTTCTCTCACTGGTGGGCCGGGTGTATTTCCAACTAATGGACTTTGAAGGCTAGACCTAATTTTGGAACAAGGAGAGCTATAAAAGGAAAATTTCTACATATTTTAAATATCTTATTATCTCTACTTTTGTTTCTAGGGTTTACAACATGATAGGGTTTCTCTTTCTTCTTGTTATGAACTCCATTAACATGAGTACTTAATTTTATTATTGGTTATGGAATAGTTGGATTTCATAAAGCATGATTCTTTGATTCAATATATTAGTTTTGTCTCATATTTATCATTTACGTTTCTCTGAAAATATAGTTGTATGATTTGATTGATTGTTTTGTCAAGTTGCAAATTGGTAGAACTTCTAATCACATCTATTGCTAGTTTAGGGTTTATTATACGTAAAAGTGATAATCCTTGAATACAAGTAGCATAAGCATAAGTGATATATTCTTATGATCATATGTGAATCGTGACCTTTGTTAAATTGAATTAGTGCGCTTTCCACGTTCAATTGCTTTGATTGTCCCGATTTCATAGAACTTAATGCATCTAGGGAATTAAACTTGATTAGTGCTTTTACACGTTAGGTTGTTCTCGTAGATAGAACTCATACTCGCATCTTTTAATGTGTTTGTTGACGACAAAAGGATATTAGCGGGATATTCTTGCGATCAAGGTATTCTAGGGCCATTGATAAAAGTTGAGATTAAATATCAATTCTACTTATTGTTTTGAAAGCATGTTAGTGAATGAAGATGAATCCTTAACCAATATCTCTTCTATTTGATTTGTTTGCTTATTTCTTTATTTACTTTTATTTTACTTTTACTATATAAAAATCAGAAAAATCTCTCGTGTTATTCATATGAAACCGAAAGCATATTGACAACCTAGACCTCTCTGTGGGATCGATCCTTTCTTGCCCTTGCTATATTTATATTTTGAGTAGTAAGAAAGTGTAATTTATTTTTGACGCATACGACAGCGATCACTATCATTACTAAACATCATCATTTCTTGAATTGTTGCTTCCTTGTTATTGCTGATAGAGAATAAAGTTGGAAACAATGATTTAGTAGAATGTTCATTCATCCATCTATCTCTCAAGAATAAGCATTTATCTCCACTATTCACCTGAACTGCAGAACTTTTCTTTACAGTATCCTTGCATTTTAAAATCCCAGCCCATAAACTCCCTACTGACTTATTATATGTGTTTGGATAAAAAGATTTTGGGTTACCTCCAAATTTGAGATTAACAATTCTCCTCCACAAAGCACTCTCTTCAGTTTCATACCTCTAAATCCATTTTACATGTAAGGCTTAATTCACCAGCCTTAACTTCTTGATACCAACTCCACCCCGCTCCTTAAGCCAACAAACTCTTCTCAATCCAACCCAACTCTTCTTATTATTATTAGCAGAAGAACCTGAAAAAGCGGGGGTCTAACAACCACACCCAAAAATTCGTTTGGAAATTTGAGAGGACTTACTCCAATACACTTTCTAGAGAATCAACTAGACATTCATACTCAATCTAGAGTAAAGTATATCAAAGAGCTTAATATCTTTATTTCAACACAATCAAAGTTAAACAGAAACAAGTCCGTAAACTTTATTTTAGTGTGAATCTCTTGAAACAAAGTTTTTTTTTTAATCACAACCTATTCAATATCCACCGTGTATAAATCTCTTTAAGCAAAAATCACTAAAGGAATATTTCAACACAGTGTCCACTTGAAATAGGGTTAGTCCAGGCTGGTCTAACAATGTGAAAACAACAAAATCAATTGTTCAAAATCAATCAAGTCTTATCCAACAAACAAGGTCGGATTTAACAACTATGATTGATTAACGTACAACCTGTATTATTTCAATTATATAAATAAAATATAATGTGGAAAAGAAATAATGCAGACACCAGAAATTTTGTTAACGAGGAAATCGCAAATGCAGAAAAACCCCGGGACCTAGTCCAGAATAAACACACACTAATTATAAGCTGGTACACCAATTTCCTACTACCTATTCGGACTATATGTAATACCTTCTTCAGTTGTATTCTTATAGATCTCCTAGCAGAACACTGATTCTCTTTAGGAACTCTTCTCGTAAATCTTCTATCAAAACCCAAGGTTCTCTTTAGAAGATACAACAACACGATTGATACGATTCGATATTTTGTTTGCACAAAACACCGGTTTGATTTCCCTTTAGATATAAATCAAGGTTTTGGAAATCTTGTAGATTAGGGTTTTAACTTACAATCAGTATGCGTACTCACAAGAAGTCCGTGAACCTGATTTTCGTAAGTGAACTTGGGTGATTCCAAAGATCAATTTCCAAGTTAAGAAAACCCTAATAATTCTACAACAAGAACAAATAGATAAATCTGGATATATCTTGTTTAAAAATTCTCAAGGATTTTTACGAGATGCCTCAATAGAATTTTTTCTTTCTAGTCTCCGATTTCGACTAACAAGAGTTGTTATACGATCGGAAACTGAAATCTATCAAAACTTAGGGTTTATGATCAACAAATATTGAATGGTTTTATATCAGAAGAGAAAATTTTAGAATAGACAAGAGGTAAAAAACCTAGATTACAAGTTGTATAATAAATCACAAAGATTTAATCCAACTTGGCTTTGTGATCCCCAATACAAAGACTTTTATCTCACTCTTGTTCACGAAGAACATAAGACGTGGAAAACAACCTGCAGAGCTTACGCCAATTTTCCAAAGGGGATGAAAAACGTGTAAACTCACGAACTCAATATTTATAGTGAAACATAGCTTGAAAACTAAGCAAAGCTATTTTCCTTTTTCAAGACTCTCCTCATTTTGGGAGTCTTTCCTAAGTTACAACTCTTGCCAAAATAACTAAATAAATACTCCCTCCGTCTTAAAATAAGTGTCCTAATTGAATTTGTCAAAATAATAAGGATTTCCTATAAAAAGTCATGACTAACCCTTGACTAACCTATTTAATTTTAACTTATTACCAAAACTAAATAGAAGTATTAGGAATGTAATAACTACACATAAATATTTTTATTTAAAAAAGGAATGACAATTAATATGAAAAAATATTGAATGGATTTTTTCCTTATATATGGTAGTGATATTTATGATTTGGAATTAAGTTTATATTAAAAATGATTTTGTAATTATAAAAAATAAAGGGTATATTTGATAGTTTAAGGGAAAAGTATGTCTATAAACAGAGCGGACAGATAAAAAAAGACAGACCAAAGTAGAAATTAGGACAGATAAAAAAAGACAGAGGGAGTAATTAATTAGCAAATATTGTATTTATGTGAATAAATCACAAATTAAATTAGGAAGGAATCACAAACACTTTAATATGGAAATCAAAGATGTTTGGAGTAATAGCTAACTTGCCTAGATAAGGAAAACATCACCAATTTGACCAAAAATGCCTTTTAGTCACGTAATTGGGCCCAAGTCCGCGAACTGTTACAAACAGTCCATGCTAACGAACTGTAACAATTACAGCAACACTTATAATTGTTACATTAATAAATCACTCATAACTTCATCGTTATAACACGGAATTGAGTGATTCTTGGCTCCTTGGATTAGCAAGATCATTCACTATAACATGATATCCTCTATAGGGATAAAGGTTATTATCACCAAAGTCATGAATCAAATAACCTCAAGTATATATATACATAAATGTGCATTTACCGTCATAGGAATTGGTCCATGGAGTGAGCATTTATATCGATAGATTAGAAAGGTAGAATCATATACCTTTGTTGATAAAGTACTAGTTGATGTCTTCTTGTAGTCTTTAATCTTCATCCTTTAAGGATAGCTTCGATTCAACTTATTAGACCTAATCTAGTCTGAAACTATCTTTAGTATGCTAAATCAAGAATGTATTTTGGCAACTAAAATTGACAACTAACTTGACATACCAACACTAGTGGGTTCAACCGAGATTTGATCGAACAGAACCCCAAATGAATTATCTCATTATCCTCTCCATTTGCTTCTCAACAGATGCCAGAAGATGAAATAAGAACAAATAATATATTGGAAGACTAGATAAGACACGCCTTATTAACATTAATCAACCACCTTTTGATAAATACCTTCTCTGCCAAACACTTAAATTTTTCTAGAACTTTTGAAAGATTACCTCCCAAAATCCTTCAGACTCTGTTCTACCAAGGGTATAATTCCCAAATATTTCAAGTTGTTATTGTTAGAGAATTTCTCGGTCGAACTCGTAGGCGTTGCTATCTCAAGCTTGTTTGTCAAATTTAGTTGTCAAAACTATATGTCTTGATTTCTAGTCTACTTATAGCTAAGTCTCGGACTAGGATAGTTAAGTGTAGTTGAGCTCCAGACTCCATGGCGATCATCTTATGAAGACGAATAACAACTCAAGGAACCAATAAAACTTAATCCGACTAAAAGGTATATGGAAACTTGAACTTATCTATCACTCAAAAGTCTATCTACTCTATCTCCTACTCTTGAGAAAAAAGTCGTATAAGAATGATAGTTTTCATACATACACATTTGCTATTTCAAGCCGAGTTTACACGCCAATCTATTTCTCGAAATATGTGTTGGTAAGCTTTCACTTTAACCATTTTTCATCTTTACCGGTGATGAAATTCATGATGATGTTTCAATCTTGAAAATAGCTTTGATGATGATAGTTGTGAATAACGACTGTTATAACATTATAGAAGAATATTTCAATGATTGAAACGTATATTTGAGATTACCATCTATGGATATAAGCATATATAGTGTGTTCGCACATTAGTTTATAAATCCATGTGCCGAAAACCAAGTGCGTATATATGTGTGCATGCGGTATTGGTAAAGGAGACAGGTACCCGTACGCGTACTTGCAACTTTTCCTCCCGGAAAATTCTGCTAAGTTTAGAGTTTACGAACTCATAAACCAGTCAACTTAAGTACGCGTACTGGCGGAACTTTTCAACCCAAAAAATTCTGCTGAGTTTGGAAACTCAAATCCGGTAGCTAAGGTACGCATACCCGTACACGTACCCAAGCTGGTTATTTCTCAAATCAGTAGTTCATGAACTTAAAACAATAAATTATAAGGAATGCAATCTTTGCAAACCGTGGCTATATTATTCATGAATTGACTCAAATGAATCAAACCGATTTTTTTTCAATTGTGTCTATGTATAAAGACCTAAGCAATTGAACAACTCTTCAACTAGTTCTTTTGAAGTTATTTGAACTAGTTATGAGAAAGATGAACACGGTTAATAGGAAAGTGCTCATATGGCTAACCATTGGTTAACTATTTGTGAACCAACTAAGTGTACACGTTTAGGTACGGTTACTCAAACATAAATGAAATACGTTTCATTTTTGTGTGACAAGCTAAGTTTCGATCTAACGGTTGAAAGATATTAGCTTGGTTGAATTAGGTGTTTCATCTAATGGTGAATATTGATTGCTTTGTTACTAAGCTAGCATTGATTGCAAACCCTGATTTGAAAACTATATAAGGGAGAACTCTAGCAACTGGAAAAACTAATCCCCACACCTCCTATGTGATACTAGTTGGTTTAGATAGAGTCGATTCTCCTTTAACCTTAGGTTTCTTCTCGAGACCCTGTAGGTTAATGACTTAAAGAATTCATTGGGATTGTGAAGCCAGACTAAACTACTTCTCTTGTAGTTGATCAATCTGATCTTTCCATTTTCTATCATACGAGTTCAATTAAAATATTGACTTGAGATTATATATCCTATAGGGAAAGATAAAAAGAAATCACAAACATCTTCGTCTCATCGTTTGTGATTCCGCAATATCTTGTTTCGCTACCATACGATTAAGATTATTGTGAGGTGATTGACAATTCTAGGATGTTCTTCGAAAATATAAGTTTGGGTTATCGATTGGTTCTTGTTCACCTTGATTTCTATCAAAAGACGGAACAAACTCATAGGTTTATCTGTGGGAGACAGATTTATCTATTATCGTAGACTTTTTTGTGTGATACAGATTTGTTTATTCATGTCTTAGACTTTGGGTCGTAGCAACTCTTGGTTGTGGGTGAGATCATCTAAGGGAATTAAGTGCATAGCATCCTGCTGGGATCATAGACATAAGGAGTGCAATTGTACCTTAAATCAGTGTGATATTGATTGGGGTTCAACTACAGTCCAGACCGAAGTTAGTTTGTAGTAGGCTAGTGTATGTATCGGCTTAATATAGTGTGGTGTTCAATCTAGACTAGGTCCCGGGGTATTTCTTTATTTTCAGTTTTCTCGTTAACAAAACTTATTGTGTCTGTGTTATTTCCATTCCGGATTATATTTTGTTATATAATTGAAATATCACAGGTTGTGCATTGTATCGATCAATTGTGAAATCCAACCTGTAGAAATCGAGGGTCAGCACGGGTCGGGAGCCGAACTTTTCCGATCCCTAATTATTATGGGGGTGAAGTCTATGTTCTCATTCGTTCGTGGATATTTACTGCACAAGGTAGGACATAGGTAGCTTCTTACTAGTTTGTTCAATAAGAGAACTAACTCCGTAAAGAGAGAAGAAATGTTTTGAAGTCACCACCTGACTAAGGGGAGTCAGGACCCTTTAACTAGTTTGAATTATTTTGGGAAAACAAAATCTAGTTATGACTTTCATGTTTATGGTATGATATCAGAGAGTCTGGGTAAGGAGATTCTAGAACGGGATGGGAAGGTGTTAGGCACTCATCATCCGCCCAATCATATGATTGGCCTATACTTCATGATTAAATGGGAATAATATTTACAATTTTTCTTTAAAATGTTCTATACACACACTTGTGACTCTTGGACTAATGTCTATAGCCGGCGGAACAACTCATAATTATTCAAAGGTATCGGGAGCCTAGATCAATTCCTAGCATGTTGAGAATATTAAGGCCAAATATAAAGTTGTAATGTCTTGATGTGAATAATTTAGATTTAAACCAGACATCCTTGGATGATGACAGAAATTTGGAAGCTGTCACGGATTACCGATTGAAGGCTTATTGAAATTTTGGGGTAATAACCGATAACCTGCAACTTAACCGGTAATTAAATAAATTATTTGCATATTATTCACGTGCGGGGTCGTGATATGAGAGGGGAAACCGCTCTATGCTCATATTTAGATCTTCCCACGATATGAATTAATTATATTATACAACAAAATATATCACTACAAATAAATTATGTAGGAATTTACATGGACAATCAGAATGTGAGAGGGGAAATCCACTCTATGATCACAATTTTGATTTATCCACGAGAATAAATTTGATCAATATACCTTAGACGGGGTATTTGCTTCAAAGATTCTTATGCTCTTCTTTATTGTTTTTGGTTAAGTATGATGAAAGTAGTTAAAGTACCAGCAATTTAATGCTAGTCTTTTAAAAACTTAAAGACAATACTTGATTTAATATTTCTATTTTTTGGGGTTTTTCTCAAAATGAACTATAAATGCATAAGACAATAATAACTATTATGTAGGAAGGAAATTTGATTTCTCTTTGATTAAATGAAAAAATACATGGAGACTTGGAACATGTGAGAAGAAATATTTTCTATTTGGGAGACAATAATTCTTCTTGGTTTAGGTATTATGGGTGGGAATCAGGATTTTTTGATTGTGTTTGCACGGGGAGAATAAGAATAATTTCTTTAGTGTAATTGGTGGATTCTTTATTGTAGAATCATATTTTTATGGGATAGTTGGTTGTTTCCAAGTGAGGTAAGGCATGCCTTATATAGTTGTAGAAAGGTAGGGAGTAGGTGTAAAAGAGGTATGGAGGAAATGATGAAAGGAATAGTGGGGGATAAAGGATATTGGGATTGATTTACTTTACTTTACTTTTTTTTCTTTTTTTTTTTTTTGTGTAAAGGAATTTTTGAACATGCAACGGGTGGAAAATGGGGTAGATTGAGGAAAGATGGTGCATGGGGTGTATTAAAAATTATTTTTGGGATAATGGGATGAGAGGGGTTTATTATTTTAGAAAAAGGTGGTTTTTAATGGGATTTGAGAAGGATGATTTTTGTTTTTTTGGGTAATGGGGTTGAATATAAAAAAGGGTGATGATTTCATGGTGTGTGGGAGAGAAGGAGAGAATTCCTTTAGTTGTTGGTGGAAAGGATAAAAAGACGTTGGTGATGATAAAAAACCTCTTCTATTTGTTTTCTTTAATTGTTTTCACATGGGTGATGAAATGGGTATTTTGGTAATGAAATGGGTGGTTGGGTAGTAAAATGGGTAGTGCTTGTGGGTTTGATTGGGTAGTGAAATGGGTGGTTGAGTAGTGTTTGTGGGCTTGATTCGATATGGAAATCCTTAATTGTTCCACATAGAATTTCTCTTGTTTCCGGCTTTGATCGAAATATAAAACTGATATTTTTATGTGGAAGGTGCGAAATTGGGGTGTCAACAGTTGCCTCTCTTTGAGAGTAATCGCTCGCGGTTGGCGAACAAAGTTGTGGACCCGATTTCGCGCTTTGTTCGGTGCTGTGATTCAACTGTTGATGCATCAATTTATGATATTGGCCAGGTTTTCCCTGATTAAGCTTTGTCGATTTCTTAGGAGGCGTCGGCCCTTGCATGATACAGTTTGTTGGAGATTCTGTTTTTGAGGTCACAATTATTCGGTGTGTCGTGCCTTGACTTGGTATGATTGATCTTGCGGAATAAACCCTTTTTGGAGATGGTTGTTTTTCTATTCCAAGCTTACTGTAGAAGGATGTACTTTTCTTTCTTTATAAGATTGAGGGAGAAGACTATTCTTTACCCAGAGGGTTCTTCTTTCATTTGTTTTTATTGTCTTATCCTTCAAGATGTCATTTGGGCAGCTTTCTGACATTTTCTATGCTCTTTCTCCTTCCGGTACGTAGAAGACGGAGGGTTAGGGTTTTGGATGATGTTGAAAACCACGTTTCGGCAAAGATCCGTAATAATCCAGAAACTTTTTGAGTTGAAGTTTCCTATTTTCATGTTCTTCGAGTTTGTCTGCTGGTAATTCTTACCGGGATTCTTCCTTATCACGTGCTTTTGCAGGATTATTCTTGGGCGTGCTTCCGTGGAACGACCACTGGCATAATGGATTGGTGGACTGTGTTGTAAAAATGCATAGGTTTGTAGCTGCAGAATAACCTACAACTACACCCTCAATAGAATTAGTAAAAACTCAAGAAGTTCTTGATGATGAATAACAATTTTCTTATTAATGTTCTCAATTGATTACAAAGAAGTATCTAAATGGAATTAGAATAGTTACAACTTTCTCTATTCTCTTTCCTAAGATATTTTCTAACACTCATTAAAAGAACCTCTCGAATTTTACATTTGAACTCCTATTTATAGTAAAACTTATACAGCTGTATATGAATTGCGAAGTATCGCAACTCATACTCGCAAAATTACTCCATCCTCGCAAAACTTCATATTTCTCCGCGCTACTTCTATCATCGTATCATTTTATATCTCTTTTCTCCTTTATTTATTACGATACTCGTGAACTATTATCTTGCGATATTCAGTACCTACATCTTGCCTCTTCTCATGTCAATTCTACGAAGAAGAAATGATCGTGAGAACATAACCGTTACTTAGTCTTTTAAAACTTTGACACGTCTTTTGTAACCGTTCTTTTCTAGTTATTCCCTTATATAACTCCTTTATATTCTCTTCCTTTTTTTCTTCTTATTTCCGCAATTCTATCTTCTACTCATACTCTCTATTATTTGTTTTCTCTGCAATTTTTTTCTTCTGCTATATCTTCATGAGTTCTCCAAGGTAATTTCCTTATATCTCCGCGCATTTCATTTGTTCTTTCTCTTTAATTTCTGTATAATTTGTTATCTGATTTTGGTTTATTTCAGCAAAATAACTCCTCAGATGAAATTTCAACTAAAGAATCCAAGCCTTAATCCACGAAGAAGAAAATATGAGAATCAAAATGCAGATTAAAAACTGAGGAAACAATATATTGTTCAGGAAAGAAGGCAAAGTAAATTTAATACGCAATTTAATATATTATTGTATTAAATTCTGAATACAACAAGAGAGTCATTGAACGTGAATATAAACCAGGTGATTTGGTCATGCGAGAAACACCTAAATATCAAAAAGAAAATGGAGGAAAATTAGCACCAAAATGGGATGGACCATACGTTGTTAAAGAAGTTGTAGGAAGCGGAGCTTATCGGCTGATGGATCTAGAAGGGAGAGACATGGGTTTGAGGCTTGGTAGACCTTGGAACATGCTATATTTGAAAAGGTATTACCCATAAAACTCATGAAAATTTTTACGAATATTGTTTGCTCGCAGGAAATTGGGAAAAGTTACGAATTTTCAGAATTTATATTCCGATTAAAATTTCATTAATTTGCGAATAAAAGACCGCAATCTGTGATCAGCCTCCAAAAAAGAAAGAGAGCCGCAGAAAATTTTATACAGGCAAACCTTTTTGGCGTACACCCTAGTTCGCGAAGCTATATTTCGTAAGAGGCAAAGTCCTAAAGTACGTCATTTAAGGGGGTACCTATAACGTGGATAAGGGTAACCGGAACACCACCAAGGGCCCTTAGTACATGGTAAAATTTTTTGGGTACAACCCAATAATGGGGTACCTATCCGGGTTAGACACCTTGGATTCTCACCTAATCTAGCGACATTACGCAATATAAAATGCGGTGTAAGAGGATTTAGGTTGGGCGACTAAGGCATACTGTCTTTCCCAAGAAGTGCAGAAAACGATCAAGGCACCGAGGTACACGGTTGAGTCAAGAGTGCCGGGTGAGGTTGAACCACATCTGCCATTTTTGACAAGTCTTGGAAAATGATGCACTTGGCCCAAAGATACCCCATAGGGTGCAACCTCGTAACTATAAGTCCTATAGGAAAAAAGGATAAGAGGTTGCGATCAAAAGCTGGTTGTTGGCAGAACCGGATGGGAAGAGCTAACCTTGTATGGTCGATGTACGCTTCCTTGAAGGGGCAATCAGGGGGAAGATAAAGGGCAGCACCCTCCATTAGGGAGCTGATACGTGCTATAAGACGCAAATGTCACGAGGCTTCTTGTTTCCGAAAACATAAAGGCTTGTCATATTTGTGCAACAAATGAAGTTCTGCGAGCCTTCTAAAAAAAAAGAGAAAGAAAGAAAGAAAGAAAAGAATAAAGAACTCGCAGAACATAATAAAGAAGTTAAGATGAGATCAATGGGTCACTACATGAAAGTGTAGAGACGTCCTGCGGTTTCATCGCAAGACGGAAATGTCATGGGGCTTTATGTTCGCAAGAATATTTAGGCCTGTCATATTGTCGCAACAATTCCTGAAGAGGCTAAAATACTATACAAAGAAGTTAAGATGAGATCAATGGGTTTTTGCATGAAAGTGTAAGAACGTCCTGCGATTTCATCGCAAGACGATAATGTCACGAGGTTGTATATTCGCAAGAATGTTCAGACTTGTCATATTATCGCAAATACAAAAATTTACTACAAAAGAGGTGGCAAAATAAGACCTTTACTTAGGAAGGCATGATAAGACCACAGAAATTAATGAAATTCATTGCATCAATATCATTGAAGAAATTATACAAGAATATACATTATGAAGATTTGAAGAGAAGACAGCTTCGTCAATACCATTGAAGAAATTATACAAGAATATACATTATGAAGATTTGAAGAGAAGACAACTTCGTCAATATCATTGAAGAATTTTTACAAAAAGTCCTATCAAAGAAGATAACATCATTAAAGAATTGTCACGAAGACTTAGCAAAAGATGCGATTTTGATAGCAATCAAATACAGATAAGATCATACTCGTAAAATGTTACGAGAATTACATACTTCTTATACTTCTCCATATATTGAATATTTCTCCAAAAGATTGAATACTTCTTATAATTCTTCAAGAATATATCATATTCATTATACTTCTTTAACGGATACTTCATTTGGCGAAGGTTAAATAATCATTATACTTCGTCATATGTTACGTAATTATTCATAGATTGAATACTTCTTATATTTCTTCAGTGGGTGAATTGAGTACTTCTAATACTTCTTATATTTCTTCAGTTGGTGAATTGAGTACTTCTAATACTTCTTATATTTCTTCATTTGGTGAATTGAGTACTTCTAATACTTCTTATATCTCTTCATTTGGTGGATCGAGTACTTCTAATACTTCTTATATATCTTCATTTGACGGATTTGTTACTTCTAATACTTCTTCAAAAGTATTGTATATGTAGTATACTTATTAAGGATATTTCATATATTTTATTTTTATACTTAAAAGGGAGGATTTCTTATTTACAATCGTAACAAGTTGAAACTTCGTAAGATAAATTGAGGCAGATATTCTAATACTTTAAACAACGTTTAATCATTTAAAGAGAAATAATAGGGGGAAAAGGAGATACTAAGCTTTATCTATGAGTTATATATTATTTCTCTTCAGATGATCAAATGGGGGAAATTTAATTAAAGAAAGGATAAATTATCTTCGCAAAATATCAGAAAGAAAGGATAAATCATCTTCGCAAAATATTAGATGTACTTCTTAAAAAATAGAATTGTTCGCAAAAAGAAAACCAACAGTAATTAAGGGAAGGAATTCAAAAGAAAGGAGGACAGGAGATTCAATGATAAATTGAAAAAAGAATGTTATCATGCTTCATCAACATTCTGTGCTGGATATTCAAGATCAGTAGGGTCATTAGCGACCTTCGACTTTTTGCGAGATATCATCCTTGGAAGAATATGCAAAGAAACATCTCCTTGAGGAATAGATTCTTTCTCATCATCAAGATCTTCATCATCACTCTCATAATCAAAATCACTATCAGGCTCACGAGCAACTTCATCGTCGATATCTTCGTGAGGAGTAATTTTCACAGGAGGCAAGCCTCTTGATAAGAGAACGTTATTCGTAAAGACCTGAGATTTCAGATGACTTTCACGAAGTATAGCTTTTTGATGATTGGTATCTTCGATATCTTTGGAATAAGCAAGATAGTTGAATCTCCGAGTAGCACGGTCACGAGAGTTGATTAAGCGGGTAGAAAGCAAAGCATTTTTCTTACGAAGCTCGGAACAGGAGGCTTCTAATCCAGCTTTCGCATTACGAAGGTTGTTCTCAGATTCTGCACATAAAACAAAGTTCAAAGAATAAAATTTGCGAGTATAACGAAATTTAAAAGATATACCAGAGGCAGTCAAATTTTAATGACTACCTTCTCTTTGCTAAGTAAGAGATTGAGTTAAAGATAAACAACAGTTCTTCATCTGATTCATCGCATTATCAAAACCATCACCAACTAATCCTTTAAGTCGAGATTGAAGCTTTTGATCTTTAGAAAGGAGAAAATTCTTATCCTTCGCAAGTTTGGCATTAAGACTTTTTAATGATGAATAATCTTCTTCAAGTTGATTCTTCTTAGCACTCAAGACTATGTTCTTATTAATAAGGGAATTCTTCTCAATAACAAAAGAATTTTTTCAAAGATCTGAAGACTTCTTTAATTCCTCAAGTTCACCTTTCAGAGAAAGAAGATTTTCTTGATCGCAACATTTATTCTCAAGAGTTTTTAATTCTTGCGAAGAAACAATCATTGTATTCAAAAACGAACATTTCTCTTCTGATAAGGTTTTGTTCTCTTCTAATAAGGTTTCTATTCTCAAATTAGCTTTAGTTAAGGAAGAAAAAAGTTGAGATATATCATCATTCAAAAAATTTCGATCATATATCAGTTGAGTATTCTCTTGAAAAAGAATGTCAGAGTTGTCAAGAGCACATGAGTAAAGATTAGATAAATGGGAGAATTGGTTTGAGAGGCTTTCATGCTTGGTTCGATATTCTGTTGCATCTGATTCATGGTGAAGTACCAATCTTCTACATTTCTCGGATGGATTCTATAAAGGGGAATGGGTTTTAATGGATGTTTCAAGCATATGAAGAATATAAGTAAATAAAAGGGAAAATATGAAGATAGTAATCATACCTTTCAATTCATCATTTCTTTTGCGAAGAATCGCACAGTCGAGAGAATTATTCTGAAGATGATGATTTTCTTTACGGAGATCCTCGCATTCTGCTTGAGAAGATTTCAAAGATTGGCGGAGCAATTCAATTTCTTTTTCCAAAGATTAACGTGAAGAAGAAATGTCTGGATTGACAAAATTATTTAGAACTTCGCAAAACTCATATTGCGAGTGAACATTAGTAGACTTCGCAGTATTGGTCAAAATCTCAGATAACATTCGGAAAGTTGAATAAATTCCATCTCGAATTTCCTGAGGAAGAGGAGAAGAATTTGAAGGAATAAGAGCAAGCTGCAAATTGTCCGGAGAAATAGCACTCAAAGGATTTGGGGACAAGACAGGTTTTTCAAAAGAAGAAGTTGAAGAAATATTTTGCGAAGGTTGTTTTTCAAGAGAAGAAGTTGAAGAAATATTCTGTGAGGGTTGATCTTGAAGAAGTGTTGATAAATTGACACTGATGGGAGATTGAAAGATAGGTAATGGAGTAGAGGCAGGAGTGTGTGAAGAAACATTTTCACGAGGAGGAGAGGAAAATTCCTTATCAACTTCAGGAAGGAAATCATCAATCGGAATTAATGGTGTGGGTTTAGTTATTCGAGATCTCTTACTAGGGTTTGGTTTTTCGCCAACCTGCGAATCAAAATGTAGATTAAAAACGAGGCAACAATATATATTGTTCGGGAAAGAAGGAAAAGTATTTTAACTACCTTTTGATTCTCATATTTTCTTCTTCGTGGATTAAGGCTTGGATTCTTTAGTTGAGATTTCATCTGAGGAGTTATTTTGCTGAAATAAACCAAAATCAGATAACAAATTATACAGAAATTAAAGAGAAAGAACAAATGAAATGCGCGGAGATAGAAGGAAATTACCTTGGAGAACTCATGAAGATATAGCAGAAGAAAAAATTGCAAAGAAAACAGTAATAGAGAGTATGAGTAGAAGATAGAATTGCGGAAATAAGAAGAAAAAAAGGAAGAGAATATAAAATAGTTATATAAGGGAATAACTAGAAAAGAACGGTTACAAAAGACGTGTCAAAGTTTTAAAAGACTAAGTAACGGTTATGTTCTCACGATCATTTCTTCTTCGTAGAATTGACATGAGAAGAGGCAAGATGTAGGTACTGAATATCGCAAGATAATAGTTCACGAGTATCGTAATAAATAAAGGATAAAAGAGATATAAAATGATACGATGATAGAAGTAGCGCGGAGAAATATGAAGTTTTTGCGAGGATGGAGTAATTTTATAGTATGAGTTGCGATACTTCGCAATTCATATACAATGTTATAAGTTTTACTATAAATAGGAGTTCAAATGTAAAATTCGAGAGGTTCTTTTAATGAGTGTTAGAAAATATCTTAGGAAAGAGAATAGAGAAAGTTGTAACTATTCTAATTCCATTTAGATACTTCTTTGTAATCAATTGAGAACATTAATAAGAAAATTGTTATTCATCATCAAGAACTTCTTGAGTTTTTACTAATTCTATTGAGGGTGTAGTTGTAGGTTATTCTGCAACTACATAATTATAAATATCGAATATATAAAAGATTTTTGATTTGATTTACAAAGCGCGATACAATCGTAGAATTACAAAGATTTCACAATTACAAAAGAAATTACAAAGATCTCAAGATTTCACAATTACAAAAGAAACCGAGAAAAACATCTCGCACAAATAAATTTATATATTTCTCTTGAAAATTTTACTTTATTTCCAATGATATGATATTCGACATGGAGAGTAGTAGCTGGCAAACCTTTATGGCGTATACTCTTAAAAGGCAAAGCACCTCAGTGCGTCATATGAGGGGGTACCTATTAGGATCATTTCCATGGAAAAATATTTGTCAAGAGAGATGAAATAGATAATACAAAGGAAATCAAAACAAACAAAAAGATTTTGAAGTAGCATATAAATAAAAAATAAGAAATTTTGATAAAAGAAATGTTGAATACTAATCTAAATTTTTATTTGCATTACAGCATAGCATGAGGCAAAGAACATGGAGTGAGAGTTCGCATGATGGGTTCGCAATATTTCTTACATTTAGAGGATTAAGTACTTCTTAAGGATACTTCATACTTCTTATATATTTCGAGGATTAAGTACTTCTTATACTTCTTCAAGGATACTTCATACTTCTTATACTTCAATGGTTGATACTTCTTATTTACTTCGCAACATTAGGGACTTCGCAAAAGAATAGAGGCAAGTATATACTTTTCAAGATTAGTATTCTTTCGCTCGTTCCTTCATCAACAAAGATCAAAGATTACTACAACAACGGATTTTTTCTTAAAGATCGCTCTTCAAGCAATATTCAAGAAAAAAGAGGCAAGATGTAGGAGCGGAATATCAAAGCAAATGATAACTTACGAAATTGTGGAGAGAAAATACATTTTGCGAGTATAGAATATTTTGAGAAGATAAAGAAATCACGAAGAACGTTTTACGAGTAAAGGAAGTTCGTGAAGTAAATTTGCGAAGGTTCGTATGATGATTCTTTGATCCGAAATTAAGGGAAAGATTAGTTGTTATCCAATATGTAAAATCATATAAATAGCCATTTAGGCATGAGAGGAAGAAAAGAGACACATTTTGAGAGGGGATGATTTTAGGAGGAGAGAGAAAAATGTTAGGAGAGATTTATTTTCTTTATCATCTTCTTCCCCAAAAATTCTAGAGCTCCAAATATTCATTAATGGAGTCTCAATTGTAAAATCATGTAATCACATACAATCACTAGTGAAGCACCGTGGATGTAGATCACATTGATCGAACCACGTAAAAATCTTTGTGTCTCTTTATAATTTTAGTACCTTAATTCTTAGTTTCATATCAAATTAATTAGGTTTAGGAATCATTTTAATGGATTCTTATGAGGGTGTAGTTGTGAGATAATCCGCAACGACAAGGTTTTCGTGACATTGTGCGTCGAGTCGGTTTGTTCTCCTTCATAGAATCTTTGAGTTCGCACCAGGATCGTGATAATACCATAATTGTGGCGGAGCGATGGTGGGGTGATACTAATTCATTTCATCTTCCATATTGTGAGTTGACCATCACTCCTTGGTATTTCTACATGATTACTGGAATCCGTGTGGGGGTTTGAGCTCCTGTTCCTTTAGGTGTCAACATGATCGAGGTAAATATCCGGCAGATATTGGGCCGCGTTGTGGGACCATTTTCCCAAAGAGTTGGTCAGTCAGCCTTCGCGACTTAAGATCAAGTTTCTTGACTCCTAAGATGGAACTTGTTGATGACTCTCCGAGAGATGACCCTAAAGTCATTGAAGTTACTAGAGATTTTCTTATTTATTTTGCTGGGTATACCTTCATCGATTCTTCCCACGACTATGTCAAAGCGGGCTACCTGGCAGCTGTCAATGATCTTGACCTGTTGGGTTTTTATGATTGGGGAAGTTGCGCAATGGCTTGCCTCTTCAACAGTCTCACTCGAGTGACTCATCTTGAGAATAAGGTTCTGTGTGGGGTTTTGGCCCATCTTGAATGTGAGTGTCCATCACCTTGGATTAATCCTGATAATTTCATCTAAATTTCTTATCGCTCTTTTCTAACACCGCTTCTTACTTTTTTTTCAACAAATCTGGTGTTATGAGTATTTTCGCACTAGTCGTCCACCATTTGATTGCAGCTTCTCTAATAGCCAGTTGTTTCCATGAATGGCTAGGTGGAGAGGTGCCTTTCGATATCATTCGATTACACATGCACGTCTCTATTTATAAGAGGCTATCGTTGACTCGGTAAAACAATTTTTTTTTTAACCTTCACTTCATTTTTGTTGTAGATTTGCTGGGATCCTTGGAAGAATCATTTGACCAATCGTGATGATGGAGTTATCCGTCCTATGTCGCTTATCATGCTTCATTACTTGTTACGAGGCCCGGATTACTGTGCCTGGTATCTTGGTGATAGATTTGGAAAGTAAATCGGTCAACCGAATGCGACACCTCGCTTTCCCCCTCCTTAGGATACATGTTTAATTTATGTATCTTTTAGTGATATGATCACTATGTCTCGAAAACCGCAGAGCTTATATGAAGAATCTATTGATCGTGACTTGGATTTTGACACGTATTAGATATTTGTTTCTTTGGGTCCACCTCTGGACGTTCGTGGTCAGCATGAGGATCTTATTGTGGGAGATCTTGGTTTTTCCCCTCGTCCGCTATTGATGGGATCTTCGAGTAATATTCCTACTCAATAGGCTCCCTTACTCAGTATGGGTCATCTGATTCCTTCTTGGGATCTTCAAATACCTATCTTGGGTACTTCTAACGTGATTTGTATTGAAGGCGACTCTTTTGACCGGGAGGGTGTTGTTGGGTTACTTCTTCCTATCGATATTCCAGAGGTATCTTCATTATGACTGCTCTGTTTTGATCATTCACAAGAACATCTTGTTTTAACATGTACCTTTTGAAAAGGCGAGGGTACCCAAATATACCTCAATCTATAACTTTTCTTTCCTATAAGTCCTTTCTCCGAAAGTGATTGTTTATGGACAGAGTCGAGACAATACAACAAATCAGTTCACACTTCGTGTGATCGTCTATTGATACGAGATCGAGATAATACAACAATGAAGTGTGTTTACTTGATACAAAGGTTCGGACTTAACCAAACTCAATAGGATTACGTATTAAGTAAATAGGAATTAATATTTGTGCAATTTACTTTAATTATAATAAAATAATTATAATGCGGAAATATAAAGTAAATGACACAGCAAGATTTTGTTAACGAGGAAACCGCAAATACAGAAAAACCCTGGGACCTAGTCCAGAATTGAATACTCTCAGGATTAAGCCGCTATACAAAATAAACCAACTTCATATAGTTGAGACCAAGCAACTAAACCTATAGTTCACCTAGTTTCTTTTGTATTCCCACGCCTCTGATAGGTGTCTAAAACACCATATTATTTATCTATTGTTTATGCTTTCTCTGCTAGTTTTCTTGTAAAATATGTATCTTATGTTTTGTTTTTGAGTATTTAGGTACTTTGGAGTCATTTGGAACAAAAGGAGAGGAAACATGGCAAAAGCATTGGAGGCGGATTGTGTCTCATTATTTGCTTTTATTTCTTCATCTATGTCTGAAAAGTATATCGGCTTTAGTGATGCAAATTTCTGTCTGAAAAGCACGACAACTTTAATGATGACTCTCATTGAAGAGTATAAGTGAATAAGAGAACTAAGGGACGGTTGTTGTTAGTGGAGGAACTCGGATAAAGTGTTCAATTGGAGCATAAAGTGGCGAAGCTATTATTTCCTAGGCGAATACTTTCGGGAACCCAGTTAAGGTTAAGGGACAACTTTTTTGAAAGAGCACTAAAAACAGGACAGCTGATTGCTAAGGGATGGCCACCTGCTATAGGGTATCCATTGTGGTGTCCCCTTAGACATTAGTGGGATACCGTTATCCATCCCCAATTTATAACCCTCAATTTGAGAGTCGTCTCTCATTCATTCAATCATTATGTCTGAAATTGAGAGACGGGAGGAAAGAGGCGCTGTCAAGGGATGAATTCAGAGATCGGCAAATTGAAGAGAAGAAGGTACAGATGTTGATGCCGCTGTTAATCGTGGAAGAAATGGGTTTAAGCAGAGATGGGTGTGTGATTGAACTAAGTATGAGATGGAATTGCCAGAGATTCGAGTTATTTATGGGTTGGGGATCGATTTGATATGAGAAACTCATGGAGAAGATGGTGGTCTCTGTTGAAGTTAGGGTTTTCTGAAAATGGAAGCCCTGTAATGAATTACTGAGCTTGATTTGAAACCAGAAGAAGATATTGATGTTTCTGCTACCAAGAGGATTAGAAATATAAGATTGGGTTGTTCTTGGTGTGGATTAAAGCAACTGCTGGAATGGGTTTGCTGGAATTGATGAAATAAGGGTTAGATGAACAACGAGAGAATGATGGGTTTCGATTTCGTGATGATTTGAGAAGAATAGAAGATGGGTTTTGGGTAATGTTTCAAGTCCATAAATCAGTGAAGAAAGAGTTTTAGTACCATGGGTATGTGGAGTACTTGTTCTGTGGCTATGTGCAGCTGCAGACGGAGTTTGAAGTTGCAATGAACTGTTTAAGCTCAGATGCAGGTGGAGGTCATTATGCTGGTACTGGTAATTGCAGGTTTGGCACTGCAATGATTGCAGGTAGTTGGTGGTGATGTTGTTGAGCTGGATATGGCGAGAGTGCAAACAAGTGATGTGCTGGGCTGGAGCTGATTGCAGCTGCAAATGGTAATGCTGCAAGGGAGCTACAGATGGTGATTTTGCAGGATTTACTATGGTGATTGTATGGGCAGTGTTTGGAAGAGTTAGGATGTGATTTAGAAGCTTGCAGGGCTACAACGAAGGAGAGAGAAGATGGTAATTGCAGGTGGTTTTCTGAGTTGGTGGCGTTGAGAGTAAAAAGGAGCTGACATTGCAGTTATGATGCCATATACTACAGGGAATGGTATTGAGAATGAAGGGTTATGAAGCTACAACAAATGAATTGAATGAATAGATGGGTTTGATTTCAGTGGATGAGCTCATGGTGGCTCAGGTGGTTGAATGAATGCTTTTCAACTGAGGATTGATGCAGTGGTGAACTTAGTTGCAGATATTGAAGTTGAAATGGGCACTGTGTACTTGATTGGTAGTGGTTTTGGTGATATGCAACTACAGGGGAAGGCACATCCATAATGGCTGAAGTGCAGAGTTTTTCCAGTGCAAATGGCTTATGGCCTGGCAACTCAGCCCAATCAGCCAGAGTTCTGAATCAGTTCTGACTCGTTTTGACTCAGTGTAGCTTTGACCTTTGACTCCATTGACCGTTAGAGACCGTTATCTTGACCGTTGACTTTGACGGTCAGTGACGGATTATTCCATCGACGGAGAAGCATCTCAGGCTACCGACGGCGAATCTCCGGTACCGGATTCCGGCCATATTCCGGCCAAAACCCCAATTTTCCGTCGAGCAATTTTGGGAAAGATTTTCTACACGGGTTTCTCTCACTTGTGGGCTTGGTGGATTTTTATCTAATGGACTTTGAAGACTTGGACCTAATTTTTGGAGAAAAGCTACAAAAGGAGAGGTTTTACTTCTTTTTGGAGAGAACGTTTTATTCTATTCTTGGATCTTTTGCAGAGAACTACTTCTAGGGTTTGCTTTCTTTTATGTTTCATCTTCTTTCTTTGAATATTATGATGATGAACTCCATTAATATGAGTAGCTAAATACAATAATTGGTTATGGGATAAAGTTGATTTCATCAAGCATGTTATTTGATTCTATGAATTAGTTTTGTATCAATTCTATCATTTATGATTCATTATTTTTATTATCATATGATTTGAATGCTAGTTTGGTTGAGTCCGGAATCAATTGGATTTGTTTTCATCTCTATAGCTATATTAGGGTTTTCAATACGTAAAAGTTGTTTATCCCTGATTTTTAGTAGCATCTTGTGGTTATTACTTATAATGATACATCTTTTTAATCGCATATGAATCATAACCTTTGTTCAAATGAATTAGTGCTTTTACACGTTTGTTTGCATTGATTAGTCTTATTTCATAGAACTTATTGCTCTTAGGGAGTTAAATCTAATTGTGATTTTACACTTTAGGTTGCTTTTTAAGAAGATTTCACAATAGCATCTTTTAATGTTGTTTGTGATAAAATCAGGAAATAAACGAGATACTCTTGCAATCAAGATATCCTAGGACTTTTGATAATTACGAGATTAAATTACCAATTCTAATCATAGATGAAAAATACATGCTTGTGAATGATACTATCCCCTGACCAATATCTTCTCCTTATTGATTATTCCTATTATTTACTTTTCCTTATTTTATTTTATTACTTTGATAAAAACTAAACACACTCTTGGGTTATCTTGGTTACTTAAGAATTTGAAAATTGCATAACAACAATCGCCTCTCTGTGGATACGAACTCTTTCTTATCACATACTTCATTCATATTTAGTAGAGTGAGAAAGTGAAATTATTTTTGCTCGGCTGACAACCGGTCAGCCTCCAACCTGTAAACAAGTCACGTACTTGGACCAATTCCTTTGGTTCATATTCCAAACAGTAAAGGAACAACAAATCTGTTTGGTATCAACTCTCTTCAACCAAGTGATATGAGTTGCACAAAGGCTCTTATGTTTATCTCAACATAAACTCCTTTGCCAGGTTCCAAGATCTATCTTATGTTCAATCACCAAAAGGTAATCTTTAAGATTTTGCTATCAATACCTTTAATCCTAAGGAAATATATTGATGCCGATCTACACAATTATTCTATCAAAATACCACAAGTATAAATCTACTGTAGTTGGATCCTCTATTACCGAAAAAAGTATTGTGTACACCAAAGATTTATATAACCAAGTCATAAATCTTGTATCTCTTCTTTGTCTTCAAATCTTCTTAGATCTTTAATAAACACCTTCACACAACTACTTGAATCTCTTGTGATCTATCACACACAGAACGGAGTCTGTTAACAATGGATTATCACAAGATTGTCTTTAGATCTAACAACAGTCTAAAGATCCCTATCGAAACCTTGAACTAGTTTGAGTGAATCTTATATCAGAAGAGAAGATTCTCAAGCATAAACAAACTAGGTGCAATCAAAGTTCAACCACCGTTAGTCAATCAAATCAATATGAAAACTAAAGATAAACCGCAATTATCTAGTTTCCCATCAACTGTACGTACTAGAGCTTCTCAATCCCAAAGAAGACTTTAAACTGAGCGGTCGTAAGAGATTTTTCCTAATTAGGTTACTCTCATCTCCGAATAGGCGGCTTCACCCGTAATAGTACAACAGAGGAATTTTATTATCACGAAGGATTGGTTTTCTATAAATGCAAACTCAAAGTATTTATAGACAAGGAAGTTTGGACACCAAGGAATTTCCAAAAACGAAAATATTCTCAAGATATTCAATATTATTCCAAATTCGGTTTTCATAATTCCTGAGAATGCACTGTCCAAATTTATGATCGAAATCTCCTTGGAAAATCTTTAACTAGTAAATGCACATTACTAATTCTTATTTTCCCTATATAATTAAAAACCTTAATTAAAAGATTCTTAACTTATTTAAATTCGATCTTGGGATTTACTTCCTTCTTAGCTGTTAAGGAATATCTTTGAACAATAAAAAAATACGCATTAATGCACGTGTTCAAAGTGTGCAGACATCTTTCTCTTGTAAGTCCTTTTTCATACTTACTCACTTGAAACCGATTTACCACACTTCCAAACAAGTTTATAATTGGTTCATCTGACTTTCAATTGATCAAGTAACACTCAATCACAAGTCATGGGTGTAACGGTTCTACCAAAACAAGTTTTGGTTCTACCTCCATGTGAGTACTGTGTATAGCCACACTAGCTTTCCAAAATTTGGTTGACTAGGTACTAGGATCGATTCCCCACATATATATGGTATCTAACTTATATGTGTTGCACATGTCCATAGGATCGGTTCCCCTTTACCTAAAAATGTGTTGCACATGTTCATAGGATCTGTAGATGCATTTTACTACAAGCTACATCCAAAGGATAGAAACGCAATGCTCATCTCAAATGAAAGTAAACACTCCACAATGAACACAAGATTTACGTGGTTCGGTATGATTACCTACGTCCACGGGGGAAAGGATGAATCTTATTACTTTGAAGTGTTACAAAGGTGTTGCTCTCCGTGGGATTTCCTTACAAGATGCACTTACTACTCACTTTTCTTCTTCTTCATGCTTACTCGAGTTTTTCTCCTTTTTCTCTCCCTCAAAATACAACCCACCTCTCTTGAATACAAGTCCCTCTATTTATAGGAGAAGTTCTATACAACGAAATTAAGGTGTTGGTCATGTTACATCTATTTATCAGTTCTGTGATCGGGCCGGTTCACGTCGTCTCATGTGGCCGATGTATCCTGACTCCTCGCCTATCCTCCGTTTGTGACGATCTTTTTAGGTGCATTATTAACGCGATGTCGCCTGTCGTCTTTATGGTTATCCGATGTGACCCGTTCTTCTTTATTCATTTGACCATAGTTCCTCGTTTGACCCGCCACGCCTTATCCTGTCAGCTTTATCAGAAGTCCGGGTCAAGTCTTGTCCGAAATTATTACGCCCGATCCACGTGGCTCCTTAAATCTCGCGCCCGATAATCTTCGCTCTATACTTCGCGTCTCTTCGTATTTGGGTACACCGGTTCTAGGATGTTTCCACCTGGATCTGTAGATAATTTACACCTACATTTATGCCCCTTCTTTCGCTCGTGTAGCAGACACGAGTGGAAGAAAGTCGTTTCAACCGCCACGTCCTCGTCCATGCCGCAGATCTCGCCATGCATCATCCCACTATCCCCACTTTATTACCTGTAACCGTTGTCATCGGTTACAACTTGTTCTATTTAAATAGCCCGCTCCTTTTTTCTTTTCCTTCTTCTTCTCCACTTCTTACTTCCGCCATTACAACCTCTTCTTCAAGATTTCTTCGTTACTTTGCGCTTAAAAACCCTAGATTTCTTGTTTTTCTTCCTTCATCTCCTCTTCCCCAATCGTTACAGTAGATGTTGTCGCCTCATCTTTTTTTGTTGAAAACCGAGCTTTGCATTATCTCCATTAATGGCTTCTTCTCCTTCCATGACTGAGAAAAGGTCTGTTGACGACGTTTTTTCCGAGTTTGATGCTCCTCCCCTTGATTCTCTGTTTTTGCTTGAAAGTCCTTCTAGGTATGATGATCGCGCGATAAAATCTATTTTTGCTGATAGCTCTTCTTCTATTTTGTGCAGGTCCAAGAAAAGGGTGAAGGATATCTCTGATGAAGAGTTCATTGAGCAACTAAAGGAGAAGTACGATCTTCAAAATTACGAAGTGACCCTTCTCTCGGGCCGAAACGGTATCTTGAAGAAAACCGATATGAAGAAGCACGAGCAATCGGCTGATTGTGTGGTCATCACCTTGGGTCAACTGGATATGGGACTTCATCTTCCCTTATACAACCCTGATAGCCCATTTTATTATGAGATTTTGCCTCAAATTCGGCCTTCTCGTGCTTTAGCTCAATGGACTGGCAATACTTTTCGAATTATGAACGAGTGGAGGGATCGCCGCGATGGTCATGGTTCTACTGCCGAGTGATCGACCTAAAAGCTTGAGGACGCTCCTGAGTATACCGTTGCCAATTTCCTTGTCAACTATCGAGCTGGTACTTCAACCTTATTAGATCTTGCCGGTTTTGCTGCTAGTCCTCATAGGGTCAAAACTATGCCCGAGGGTGTTGAAAGGATGATGTTGGATGCCGATCCCATCGGCCAGGGTTCCAACAAGCGAGCCCGCCATTCTAATGACACGATTTATCCCTAGTTCCACTTCTAGTCCGAGGTCCGATCCTTCATGGTGACTTCTCGTAGCCTACTTTTCCCGTCGATCCATATTCTTTCTGGGTGGTTAATGATGACAAGGCTGATAAGGTATGCGCTTTTCTTGATTTTTATCTTGTTAGATTCGGGCGTCAGTTAGTCATTTGTTGTTGTTTTAAAATCTCAGGTCGGCTCCACCAAGACTATCGGATCTAGGAAAAGAGGTGCTGACACAAGGGTTGAGGAAGACCAGGGGAAGGTAACAAACATAATGATTTTCTTATAAGTACATGTACTTGCACTTGTTTTTTTCCTTCACATGTTCTGACGAGACACTTGTGAAGAAACACCCAAGGCACGATGATGATAACGCGGGCGATGTTGACCCCACTCCGCTGAGGCGTAATCCTGGTAGAGGTAAGCAAATTGCTAAGCCACCGCCGAAAATGGGCCCCATCATTGATCTTTCCGATGAGGATGAGCTGTTTGGAGAGAATGTGTCGGGTGACAAAGGCGATGAACAAGGTATGGGCGACCAATAGGAGCCCTCGGAGATGCCCGTCGTAGAGAAGGTCGTTACTGATGTACCGGTAGAGCTTCCTTGTGTGCCCCGGATTACTGAGGGATCGTCTTCTAGTGCTGAAACTTCCTTTACTGTCTCTGGCCCGATCATGAACTCCTTGGGTGCGCTTACTTCCTCCAACTTTGGGAAGTATACTGATGAGGAAATGTTGAATATTGTGCCACGTTATGGCGACATCGCCCTGACACTTGACACTGTGGTGAGTGACTCGTTTCTGTATGGTAATGCCCCGCTTCTGATTTCTTTTTCTTAGTGTCGCTTATGATGCAAACTATTTTGTCTGTGTTAGATTATGAACCGCGTACGCTTGTATGCCACCAATCTCCTTCGAGATAAGCAGTTTATAGAGTCTCTCCAACTTCAACTTTAAAATGATAAGGGTCACGCGAACGAGATGGAGATCAAACTTGCCGATGCTCAAGGTATATGATCATTCTTAACTTGTGTTGATTGAGTTTATCGTGCCAGTATCCTAAGTCGGGTGTCCTTCTTCCTAGCCGAGGTATCTAGTATAGGAATACACGTTACTTCGGAGTTTAGAATTATGAAGAAAAAATGGGATATTGAGAAGGATCTAGTGGAAAATCTTCGCCAACGAATGGCAAACAAAGACGACAAAATAGACCGTCAAACTGAGGAAATTGCAAGACTCGAAGACGAGTTAGAACGACGTCGCCGGTTTGATTATGATCCTGCCGAGATGGATAATTTACGGGCTCACTTGGGATCTTTTCAGCGCCTTGCTGCTGAAAAAGCTGCTTTAGCCACAAGTTTGGAGCAAAGGGTAGACGTTCTACAATTACAGAATCGAGACCTTCACGAGGACCGTCGTCGAATACTGAGAGATAAAGATGTGGTGGAGCGAGCTAATAGCGATTTACTGTTCCGAGTGAGTGAATTTGATAAAGTTGTGGGAGATTTAGAGTGGAGTAGATCACAGCTTGCAGTGCTCCAAGCGTCGCGTAATCGGTTAATGGACGATTGGACCGAGCATAAGAAGTATTGCCCCAGTAACGAGTTCAATGAGCAACACTATAAAGAATTAACCCTGAAGTTGTCCAAGGCCGAGGATGAGTTGTCCAAGTCGGTAGAGTCGCTTCAGTCGGTGTTACCCGCCCTGTCAGGTCTCTTAGACGATGTGTTGAGGCCGTTCTTTTAGATCTAGATTGCGCTTTATTCTTACAAAAATGTACCCGATGAATAACATTATATCTTTGTGATTTTGTAGCCGAGCAAAAACGCTCACGGGAGCTAGATCTGGAGGTTCGCCGATTGAAACAAGCCAAGGTCGATTTGAGCTCCAAGTTAGCTGAAGCTGAGGAAAATGCTTCCCAGATTACCCAACAACTCGAGGATGAACGCGTCGCTCATGTGGAAGAGTTAGACCAAAAGGTTCAGGCGGGCATTATGGACTGGTGGAGAAGAAGCGGCTCGAGATCGCGCAGAGGAAGGACGGCGCGGCTCCTCCCAAGGCTTAAACTTTCTTTTTGTGGTGCTACGTCACTATGTTTCCCCTTCCATCGGGTTGTAAATCGCTCTGAACACTTCTCCCCTTTTTAATTTCCGCTACCTCGCTTGTTTGTTTTAATGGGGGTGTTGCGTCACCGATGGTGTTTGTTTTATTTTCATTAGACGCTTTGTTTCGCTTGGTCACATGACGCTTTCCGTATTTTCTTAATATTCGCATGACGCAATCGAGTTCTTATTTGTTTCATATGTTATTCCTGCAATCATTGTTCAAGTAAGTCAGTATTCTAACCATTTCTGTCGAACACACCCAACAAGGTCATCGGGCCCTATGCCATGTCCTAATTGGGGTATCTCATCACTATCTCTTTGGATTCAGTGGAAGGGTACCAGTCATCCTAGTTCTAGGCCCGACAATCCCGAGTGGTTATCGACCAACCGATCTCGGGCAAGTGGACACGCCCACTTGCGATGGTGGTGACCTTTCAGATGTAAGTAGGCCACCTAGCTGAGTAGACCTTGCGTCTAAACAACCTTTGGAACTGGTTTCCAACCACCAGAACCCTTAGGCTACCTCGGCACTTGCACACTTCCACTGCCCCGAGTTCGAATAGCCAGGAGACTGTAAGGCACCTCGGCACTTCCACACTGGCGTTGCCCCGAGTACGAATGCCCATTCGAGTGTAAGTCACCTCGGCACTTCCACACTGGCTTTGCCCCGAGTACGAATGACCATTCGAGTGTAATTCACCTCAACACTTCCACACTGGAATTGCCCCGAGTATGAATGACCATTAGTCGCTCATGCCCTATCCCATACCCCTCAAGGTTTCACAGAGATAGAAGACACGTTTGCTTACCGTTTTTTCGCATCGCTTTTCAAGGATGGTAGATTTTCAGGAATCGGATGTTCCATGGTTTGAGCTCTCTTGTTCCGTCGAGTCGCATTAGTCGATATGATCCCTTGCCCGCCTTAGATTCGATTATATATGGCCCACCCCACTTTGGTGCTAGTTTTCCGCCCTTTTTGTCGCGCTCCCATTCAGCCAGAAATTTCAATACCTGCTGCACGGGATAAAATTCTCTTGGTCGAACGCGCTTGTTGTATTCCCGTTGTAACCTCCTTTGATAATTTTCCATTTTTTGTAACGCCATTTCTCTTGTTTCTTCCAAGTCGTCGAGTTTAGCCAAGATCAGATCGGATGACACGTTTCGCCTCCAAGCTTCGGTTCTTGTGGTAGGAATCATCCCTTCTGTTGGTAGAATCGCCTCGGTTCCGTAGGTAAGCATGAATGGAGAGAATCCCGTAGCTTCCCTTCGTGTGGTCCTGTATGCCCATAGGACGTTATATAGCTCCTCGCACCAGTTGCCATATTCCCCGTCCAGTTTTTTCTTCATGTTATCGGCGATTGTCTTATTAGTGATCTCGGCCTGCCCATTGCACTAGGGGTAAATCGGGGTAGCTTTGCTCTTCCTGATGTTGTAAGTGTTGAATAGAAGATCGATGTTCTCGCCCTGTAGTTGTTTTCCATTATCAGAGACGATTTCATCCGGGACCCAGAAGCGACAAATGATATGTTCCCAAATAAACTTAAAGACATCTTTGTCCCGAATATGCCTTAGTGGTGCCGCCTCTACCCACTTGGTAAAGTAATCAGTGGATACGATCAAATACTTCCTTTGCCCCGTTCCTACATGTAATGGCCCGACAATGTCCACCCCCCATTTAGCAAAGGGCCACGGACTTATGATTGAGTTCAACTAAGACGCAGGAGCATGGATTTTCTTCCCAAAACGCTGACATTCTTCGCAAGCTCTTGCCATTTGCTTTGCGTCCTCGTTCATATACATCCAAAAGTATCCCATTGTTTTTTCCTTAACCGACAAACTTCTTCCCGAGCTGTGATTTCCAGCCGCCCCATATTGTAGCTCGTGTAGGATTATATGGCCCTCTTCCCTGCTTAAGCATCGTAGGAGTGGTCCTAGGTAAGATTTTCGATATAAGATCCCTTCCCTTAACTCGTAGGCGCCCGATTTTCTTTTGATCTTGTTCATCTCGGGACGACTCTTAGGTAGCTCACCCGTCTCTAAGTATTGATGTATTGGCTTTCTCCAGTCTCCTTCTTTGTATCTCTCGACTGTGCTAACGGCGACCTCGATCCGTACGTCTGGTGTTTCTGGGATAGACGGGTTAAGAAGCCTCATAACACGTATCCCTTCGATGCTCGGGTCTACTAGTTGTGAGGCGATGTATGATAGAGCGTCCGAGTGTCTGTTATCCTTTCAGAAGATATGGCAGAACTTAATATCTGGTATTTTCTCGATGTAAAATTGGGCGAGCTCCCAATATTTTTGCAGCACCGGATCGTGTGTAGCGTATTGGCCCATTAATTTTCCGGATCACTAGTTGTGAGTCACTAGTCAATCGAACCTCATGCATCCCCATTTCCACAATTATTCGTAAGGCATGGATCACCGCCTCATACTCGGTGACATTGTTTGTCGCCTTGAATTCTAACCTGAACGAATGCACGATTTTCCTCCCCTTTGGCGTGGTAAACACCAACCCGAGACCCGATCCGTCTTTGTTTGATGCCCCATCAACAAATACTTCCCATCATGTTGAACTACTGGCGGCTAGTAGGTCCGCTGGCTCCTCTTGTTCTTATGCCATTCCCGGTATATATTCTACCTCGTCCTCATCACTGAGGGGGAAATCTACCAAGAAATCGGCCACTACTTGCCCTTTGATCGCGGTTCTTGTCTCGTATATCACGTCATATTGTTTAATTATGGCTCCCCACTTGGAGATTCTCCCCGATCGCCCAGCACTATCCAAGACCGCTTCGATAGGCGATTTGGTGAGCACCCGTATTCGATGAGCTTGAAAATATGTTCGTAATTTAGAGGCAGCAAAGGCTAGTGTGAGCACCATTTGCTCCATTCTGGTGTAGTTCTTCTCGGCCGAACTTAAGGTTTTGCTAGCGAAGTATACCGGCTTCTCCACTCCTATCTCTATTTTGACCAATACCGCACTGATGGCATAGGGTGTCGCGCCTAAGTATAGAGTGAGAATTTCTGACGGCTCGGGCCTTTGAAGAACCGGGAGGCTAGCTAGATGTAGCTTGATATTTTGAAAGGCCTCTTCACTGGCGTCCGTCCATCGGAATTTTTCTCCTTTCTTCAAGATGTCGTAAAAGGCCTTGCATTTGTCCGATGACCGTGATACGAATCGCCCCAATACGGCTATGCAACCGTTTAGTTTCTGCACGTCTTTTAACGTTGTGGGGGATGGCATTTCAAGGAAGGATCGTACCTTCTCGGGATCTGCTTATATTCCCCTGGGGGTGATGATGTAGCCTAGGAATTTCCCCGACGTGACCCATAAGTCGCACTTGGCAGGATTAATTTTCATTTTGTGTTTCCTCATTGTCTGAAAAATCTCTCGAAGGTCTCGGACGTGGTTTTTTGATTTCCGACTCTTAACTAACATGTCGTCCATGTAAACTTCTATGGTATCGTGAATCTTGTCTTCAAACATGTCGCCTACCAATCTCTGGTACGTAGCCCCGTCATTCCTAAGTCCGAATGGCATCTTGGTGTAACAATACAATCCTCTTGGTGTGAAGAAGGAAGTGTGTTCCTGGTCCTCGGGCGCCAATGGTATTTGGTTGTAGCCCATGTATCCATCCATTAAGGTCATCGCTTCGTATCCCACTATTGATTCTACTAGTTGATCTATGCTGGGAAGGGGGAAACTTTCCTTCGGGCAGGCCTTGTCCAAGTCGCTGAAATCAATACATATTCTGACTCCCCCTTTCTTTTTCGGTACCACGACCATGTTAGATATCCACTGTGGGTAGTGGGACTTCCTTATTATTCCGGATTCTTGTAACTTCTTCAGCTCGACCTCGACCACCGCTTGTAACTCTGGTGCGATACGCCTCATTTTTTGTCTAACCGGTTTGAACCTCGGATCAATTTTTAAGTGGTGACAGCAGACCTTCGGGTCAATACCCTCCAAATCATGCACTTCCCAAGCGAATGCATCCAGATTTTCTTTTAATAGCATCGTGAGTTTACTTGCTTGTTCGTCCGATAGTAATTCCCCGATCCTCACTATCTTGGGTTCTTCTATCGTTCCCAAGTTTACTTCTTTAGTTGGCTCGACTGTCGAGAAGTTTGATTTGGTCTCCCTGACTGGGGACGCTTCCTTTAATTGCTATAAAGGGTCTTGTTCTCGAGTCTCGTGTGCCAGGACCTCTTGTGAAATCACCTCCTCCAATTCTTTTGCCGCCTTCACTTCCTTTGCTTTGTTATTTTCTTGCCTTTGCCGAGCTCGCCGTTCTTCATTTATTTCTATATCAACTTTCATGCATTGTCGTGCCGCCTGTGAGTCTCCCACAACTTCCCTTATTCCCTTGCAAGTCGGGAATCTTAACCTTTGATGGTATGCCGATGCTACTCCCTTAATACCAGCAATCCATGGGCGCCCGATAATGGCCTCATAAGGTGAGGCGACGTCGACCACACAAAAGGTGGTTAGTGTGTCGAGGTAGCCACCACCATCTGAAACCCTCAAAGTTACTTCTCCCTTTGGGATGGTTACTGTGCCGTTAAAGCCGTAGATGCGATATGTTGATGGGACGAGCATGTCGTCTGAGAGTTTCATTCTTCTGAACGTGTCGTAGAATAGCACCTCGACTGAACTTCCGCTATCCACGAGAATCCTTCTTACTCCCCACTTTTCAATCAATAGCGTGATGACTAGTGGATCACTGTGTGCATGTCCGTTTGCTGGGACATCCGTAGCCGAGAACGAAATGGGCAGCGTCATCCAAGGTTCCATTGGAAGGGACTTGGCTACGCTAAATATCTCTTTACCTTCACGATCCCTTTTATGGATCCTGGTGGTGACTACTGGGCCGAGGGTGTAGTTTTGCATAGCCGAATGTGAAATGGTGCTTACGAACTGACTCGTCCTTTCTATGCGGACTTGATGAACTGGTGCGTCGGGTGTTGCTTCCGGCCGAGGGGGTGTCGAACATATTGCCTCAAATATCCATCGCGGATGAGGTGCTGAACAATATCTTTCACTTCTCGACAGTTGTTGGTGGAATGGCCCATGTACTGATGGTAGTGACAGTATTCAGGGTGGTCTCGGGTCTCTTGAAACTGTACCCCCCTCGATGCTGGGTAGTTGATGTCGTTTCTCTTCTCAACTTCCTTGAACACCTCTTCCAAAGAAGCGTTTAGAGGGGTATACGATCGGGCTTCCTGCTTTGGCTTCTTCCCTTTGGCCATTCATTCCCTCTTCTCACTGCTCCTCGGGGGCGGGTCCGATCTCTTTTCTGATCGCCTGATATGATCGTCCATGACCGTTTTAGTTTCTGGTACCAACTTCAAGACTTTGGATTCTTGTACTCCTCTATCTCTTGATTCAGGCTGAATTTCTTCCAAGGCGATGTAGTGTTCTTGCATTCTTCTCATCTCCTTTAAGGTTTTAGGTTTTTCAGAAAACATGGAAATCCAGATGGGGTCCGATCTCCCCAACGCGTTTTCAAACCCAAAGATGGCTTGGTCCACCGGTACCTTCCCAATTTCAGTACACAGTTTCCTCCACCTGTCGGTCAGGGTTCTCAAGGGCTCTCTGAATCTTCGGGCGAGAGTAAACAGCTTGTTCATTCTTGGCCGAGGTCGAATGTTATGCATGTAGGTCTCAAGGAAGGCCTCTACTAGCGCATCGTACCCATTAATCGAACCAGGTGTGAGCGAATAAAACCAATCTCGCGCCTCGCCATCCAAACTAGCTAGAAAGAATTTGCACATAACTACCGGGTTGATTCTCCATTGGATTAGTGACATGGTGTACATCTTAAGATGCTCGATCACATCGCCCGTTCCATCAAATCTAGAGGGGAATGAAGGTAAAATACACTTAGGTGGGAACGGCATTTGTTCCAGTTCTTGAGAGAAAGGCGTCTTCTCGGCTTCACTCATAATCTCGGCCAACTTATTCTCTTCGCTTCCGCCCGAGAGTTCCTTGATTTTTGCTTCCAACTCCTTAAGCTTGGATTTAGTTGTCTGGTCTTGTCGCTCGTCCCTTCCTCGCCTTTCTTCGTCGGTGGACGAGTCCTCGGGTGGTCCATATCTCTGCGTGGGGGGTACCGGAGGTAATGGTGGCTGACCCGACTGATTGAGATGATTAAGGTTACTTGGCCCCATCGTGGGTGGTGAGTGTTCGGATCGGCCACGATAACCCGATGTCCCTCGGCTGGACGACCCTCTTGATCTGGTCCGTTGGTTTCTCAGCTGGTAGTTCTCATACTCCAAGGCTAAATTCCGCTGCTGGAGTTCCCTTAGTGCCGCTTCTTGTCTCCTCTGACTCTCCAAAATTTCCAACAACGTCGAGTCCGTAATTTCATGACTGGAATGTCCATTGGTTTGGTGTGGCCGAGGCTATAATGGTGCAGATGTGGGTGGTGGGGGTAGTATCGGGTTGGTTACACGATCGACCGCGTGAAAAGTTGTCGGGCCGATGTTACTGGCTGCTGATCGCCCCAGCTGAATCTGCCTAAGACGCTCTTGTTCCCTTCCCAAGGCTTTCTGGTACTCAGCTTGTTGCCTCATCCTTTGCCTCCCGAGCTTGTGCTGCAAGTGCTTCCTCATCGTCATCGGTGTCTGAAGCTGTGATTCCTTCGATTTGGTCAACTCTTTTCTGAGTCGGTATAACCTGGTCCAGAGGTAAGGTGTTATCGTCTCGCCCCAAATCTACTTCCTCGTCTACAACAGGCATTCCTCGCGCATCTGCATGAGATTCCTCGGGCGGTGTTTGGCGACTGTCTTCTTGCCTCGGCCCCGTTATCCCTGCCTGCATGCTGCTGCTAGTGACTGTACGATTCCTTAACATCCTAATTGTTCCTGAAGTGCTAGCCATCGGTCACGTCGCGTGATAAGCCAAGTATCGCCCATCCCTACGTCAGCAAATACGAAAAGAACCCCTTACTTTGACCTAATTTTCAAAATAAAAAACTCAGACATAAGGGCAAAAAGTTCGACTGTACAACTGTTGTCACTGTGTAAGATCTACTTCAGTTGTTAGGTGGGTATTGTCCCTCTACCCTATTTTGTCCCTATGCTGAATCTGTGGCTGACCTCATTTTCCCGTCGCTATCACTCCGTACGACGTCGCTCTCTGTACTCGACCTATGCATTTAAGTTTTGTCCTTTATTCTACATGTTCCAAATCATTGATTTTATGCACATGATGCTTAGAAGAAAGTACGGCAAGTAACCCCTAGAATCAAATCATACTTGTACCAGCTCCACTTTCTCGAGATCTAATTATGAACTCTCCGACGACTTATGCTACACCGCCGGTTAAAGAATTCTATACGGTTTGACAGTTTATCTCACGATGAAAACATCTACAAACACAAACTTTTGGTTATTCCAAGCACCCGACTTTATGCCGTAGCTAAAAACAACTCGTTTAACGCTAACAATTATACAACTATCAAGAACAAACAGTCGTCCTTTCAACAGATTCTTCACATAGCTTCTAACCCGAACTGTTAGTCGCTGGTGAGCTCGTGAAGTCTCTCTGTTGATCAAATTGTTGAAGATATTAAAAAGATGATGCTATTGTTCTGGCTTTGAAGTAAATGACTCAAGACAACCGTTATTTCGGCCAACATAGTTCATCATAGCTTCAACTTCAACACGTTAATCGTGTATTGAGGAGCTGTTGATCGTCTCTGAAGGTTTTTACGGCAAGGTATCCGGAGATCTTAGTCGTGTCCCCTTAGTCGGCGCCAGAATGTAGATTCATTTTACTACAACCTACATCCAAAGGATAGAAACGCAATGCTCATCTCAAATGAAAGTAAACACTCCACAATGAACACAAGATTTACGTGGTTCGGTATGATTACCTACGTCCACGGGGGTGAAAGGATGAATCTTATTACTTTGAAGTGTTGCTCTCCGTGGGATTTCCTTACAAGATGCACTTACTACTCACTTTTCTTCTTTTTCGTGCTTACTCGAGTTTTTCTCCTTTTTCTCTCCCTCAAAATACAACCCACCTCTCTTGAATACAAGTCCCTCTATTTATAGGAGAAGTTCTATACAACGAAATTAAGGTGTTGGTCATGTTACATCTATTTATCAGTTCTGGGATCGGGTCGGTTCACGTCGTCTCATGTGGCCGATGTATCCTGAATCCTCGCCTATCCTCCGTTTGGGCCGATCTTTTTAGGTGCATTATTAACGCGATGTCTCCTGTCGTCTTTATGGTTATCCGATGTGACCCGTTCTTATTTATTCGTTTGACCATAGTTCCTCGTTTGACCCGCCACGTCTTATCCTGTCAGCTTTATCAGAAGTCTGGGTCAAGTCTTGTCCGACATTATTACGCCCGATCCACGTGGCTCCTTAAATCTCGCGCTCGATAATCTTCGCTCTATACTTCGCGTCTCTTCGTATTTGGGTACACCAGTTCTAGGATGTTGCCACCTAGATCTGTAGATAATTTACACCTACAGGATCGGTTCCCCTTCATACTATAAACCTTGTTGCACCTCATACAAGGATCGATTCCCCTGTGTATGTGTTGCACCTCTTACTAGGATCGGTTCCCCTTTACCCAGTGTTAGGTATTATACACACAAAATCGATCATACCCCAGGTGATTACTTAACATCGGTTTCACTAATAAAAGTCATGCCAATACATAAGTCAGGCCTCATGTGAATAGTTTTACCAAGATCACAAACAAGTCATGAGAGGTTATATTAATCACACATATTGGTCGTTCATAAGATATGCAATGAAGAACAACCCCAATAACACCTGGCGATTTCCTTTTCGGTTCACAACACATATCATGAACTTACTTCCTAAAAACACATGTAAAAAAATTGTTTCCTAGGATGAAATCCTCACCTCATGCCCATACATAATCACAATAGCATTCATACGATAATGTTGATGTCTTATATACAAAGTTTAATGGTTAAGCAATAAACCTCATATTGTATTCCTTAATACTATGTATATCTAGAGTGTTCATGCTTCGCAGTTTTATGTTTCAATATGCACGACTTGAAAGATACGTTAGGGAATGAAACAGTTCAAGTCAAATATCACTAACCTCAAGTGGAAGGATGATGTTGTGGTTGTAGCTCCGTACTTATTCACTTCTTTAAGTCTTCGCAATACTTGTAATGTCTCATCCTAATACTTTCAAGCTAACCTATATGAAGTTGACTCTAGTACATTTAAATCAAGCGACTCTTAAATGTGTTTTGGTTCACTAAAATATGACAACCAAACTTGACATACCAACGCTTGGTGGGTTCAACCGAGCTATGCTCTAACACGTTTTATAGGTTTCAAAAGTTTTTCAAGAATACTTGCTCCGCCTGGTGGATAGCCGAGATCGTCAGCTTAATTCGTTAGTAAATGATATGTATGAAATCATGTTGAGGAATAATGCCATCAGTAGGGAATCTTTAGAGCAGCAAGCACACATCGAAGCTCTTTTTAAAAAATTGTCCACACTCCGGCTGCTTCATGAGGTTGACCAGATTTTTTTTATTTTTTATTTTTTTTATAGGAAAAATGAGCTAGTGGGTCGGATGGGTGACCGCAGCGGATCGGGTTTCATTTCGGGTGATGCCCGAATAGGTGGTTTGATGGATCCCTAAATCTCTGCCTTATATACTTCGTCTTCTCCTTTTCGACCACCAGCTTCTTCTTCTTCTTTTCTCTGCACACTCGCCTCTTTCCTCCAGATTTTATCATATCCTTCTAATATATGTCGGATCCGGACTTTGATTTTTCTTCTCTTAATCATGTTCTTCTACTTTCTACTTGTTTGGTTTATTGTCGTCGTAATCATTTACTGGTGGAATGTGCAAGATATAATTTGAGAAGATGAATAACATATCCTCTAAAGTTGGGTTAACTGAGAAAAGATGTCTTCGGTGGAATCTCAAAACACATATGCACGAATCTTCTTTTTTCTTCATTCGAGGTGAGTACATCTTGAGATCCATACTAATGTTCAGCTCGGAGATGAAGATCTGATGATTTAGGGAAAAACGCAAGAATATTCCATATGCAACTTCAAAATACATACAATGATAAATTTGATTTCAAAGTTGAATCCATATTTAGATTTAGATGTATTTTGACAAGTACAGATGATCTGCCTGGGATGAAGACATCTGAATCAAGTGTGTCACATGGGCATTTTTACCACCATCATACACTGGTTTCGATCAATGGGAAATGGTGAAGAAGTTGGACCTCAGTCTACACTCAGATAAAATCATCTCCTTTCTTTATTAGTTCTTCACTTCTTCCTCTTTGGTTTATCGTCAGATTTTTTTTTCTTCGGATCTTATCATGTATCCTTCAGATGAATAATTATTCTTGATTTGTTGTAGACTATTCTTGTAAGCGCTTCTTTTGTGAATAAAGTATTTTTTTTTGGTGGTGCTCTTGTCCTTAACTTGACTCGTATTGTCTCTGTAGCCTGCCGGATTTGGTGGAGAAGTCTTAACTCAGATCCGTCTTTCATAAGTATCATTAAACAAAACTGAAGGGATTAATTAGATAACTTGAAAACGTTGCCTCAGTTACCTATTTGCTATGTGCATGGCACAATATCATCCTAAGGATTTCATCATCGACATTTTTTTTTTTTGTAAAAAACAAGATGATGAGGTATAAAATAGAGACGGTGAGTGCCGACATACCTGTTGAAGATGCCGGGCCTCAGTATGCTGGAAAAGTTGCCTTTGGTTAGGCATAATACCTTTTGAGATGATCTGCATTCGTGGGCCTTGGATGTTCTTCTCCATCGAGGTCCATCAGTTGTACTGTCATTCCCTGAAAAATCTTTTTAACAACGAACATACCTTCCCATTTTGGTTTGAATTTTCCCCTTAGGTCGGTATGCTTGACTGGCCAAATTTACTTGAGCACGAGATCTCCTTCTTTGAGGTTACATGGTCGCACATGTTTGTTGAAACTGCGTGCAACTCTGTTCTGGTATGCTTGAGAATGGAATGTTGTTGTTAGCCTTTTTTCATCAATAAGATTTAATTGCTCGACTCTTACTTTTATCCATTCATCTTCAGGTAACTGGATTTCCTTTATAACCCTTAGAGTTAGAATTTTTACCTCTATGGGATGCATTGCCTCCATACCACATGTGAGCAAAAAAGATGTAGCCCCAGTTGCGGTGCGAATTGAGGTTCTGTATGCCCACAAAACATATGGTAATTTCCCACTCCAATCTGTATATGTATCTGTCATCTTCTTAAAGATCTTGACGAGTCTTGTTGGCTGCTTCTACCGCTCCATTGGTTTGAGGATGATAAGGTGAGTCCAGATGGTGCTTAATCTTATACTTTCCAAGCAGTTCTTTGGTTTCTTCACCAATAAAGTTTGACCTATTGTATGATATTATTTCATGTGGAACTCTATATCTGCAGATGATGTGGTCCCGTATAAAATTGACCGTCGGCTTTCCTTTAAAACTTCTGGTCTAAATGGCTTCCACCCACTTGGTGAAATAGTCAATTGCAACAAAGATATACTTGCGTCCCCTGGAAGATGGATTGATTTTACCTATGAGATCGATTCCTCGGGTGGAAAATGGCCATGGAGATGATATAGTATGAAGTTGAGAAGGAGGTACATGCATAAGGTTCCCATGTATCTGACATTAGTGACATCTCATAATGAAATTGCAGCACTCTGACATCATTGTTGTCTAGTAGTATCCTAGGCGAGCTGTCTTCCTACTCATCATGTGTGCATTCATGTGAGGGCCACACTCACCACTGTGTACTCTCTCTAGGATCTTCCTTGCTTCGTGTTCGTTCACACATCGTAACAAAGTTCCGTCTCTTGACACTTTGTACGGGACATTTTCAAAGATTTTGTACTGACACGCCACTCTTCGGATATATCTCCTTTATTATTTTGTTGAATCTTCTGGGTAAGACTGATCTTCGAGGTACCTTTGAATATCAACAAACCAATGAGCATCTAATTGTTCAACGGCGACTTGAATGTCATAACAGAAGGCGGGTTCATCTTTTTGGCTTATTTCGATGGGTTTCACCGTCATTCCTTCGGGGACTGCAAGCCAAGAAGCTAAAACATCAAGAGCATTAGCACCATAATTTTTGTTTCTGTAGATGTAGTGGTATTCGATGTGATCAAATTGTTTGGTGAGATCCTCCAAGTATGTATGATATTGGGATGACTGTTCGTTAACCTTCCACTCCTTCTAGATTTACTTGATGATCAAAAATGAATCTCCATACACTATGATGCTTTGACATTTATTTCAATAGCAGCCTTCAGTCCAGCTATGAAGGCTTCATATTCTGCAACACTATTAGAGCATGGAAAACATAGCCTGATAACAATAGGTGTATGGATACCTCTGGTGAATCTAGCAGTGTCCCTACACCCCATCCTTGTTTGTTGGGGGCGCCATCAAAGTACATCTTCCATGGCCTATCTTCGACTATATCAGCGTACATTACCCATTCGTATGGGAACTCAATCTTCAGCTTGGTGTTGTCGAGGATATGATGTGATGCCAGATGATTGGAAATTGATATTCCTTTAACAGATTTTTACGTGATGTATGTAATATCAAACTCAGAGAGCAACAATTGCCATTTTGATGTTCTTCCAGACAATATAGGCTTGTCAAACAAGTATTTGATAGGATTCATCCTTGATAGTAGCTCAACTTTATGAGACAACATGTAATTTCGAAGACGTTGGCTTTCTCAGACAAGCTCCAAGCAAGTCTTTTCTAACATGGTGTGTTTTTACTCGTACCCTGAAAGAGTTTTGTTGATGTAGTATATTTCCCTCTCCTTGCCGCTTCCTTCATGATACTGTCCCAACATTGCTCCCATAGAGGTTTTGGTGACCGAGAGATATAGAATCAAAGGCACACTAGGGCTAGGGGAAATAAGTACTGGTGGATTAGCAAAATATTTCTGGATCTTTTCAAATGATTCTTGACATTCATGATTCCACACGGTAGGCACATTGTTCCTTAACAACTTGAAGATCAGATCGCATAAGGGAGTGAGTTGATTTATGAACCGACTTATGTATTGCAGTCGACCTAAAATCCCCTGATTTCTTTTTCTGTTCTTGGTGGAGACATCTCGATGATAGCCTTATCCTTTGATGGGTCGTTGATAGGTGTAGAAAACACCGTATTTATTATCTAGTATTTATGCTTTCTTTGCGATTTTCATGTAAATTATGTATCTTATGCGTGTTTTTGAGTTATTAGGTACTCTGGAGTCGCACGGAGGAAAAGAAGAAGAAATCACCCAATTTGAGCAAAAAGGGCAAATCTGTCATTTCAGGAGAGAACACTATCTGGAGCCCAGTCAATGTTAAGAGGCAACTCTTTTGGAAGAGCACAAAAGATAGACTAGCTGAGGTTAAGGGGCTTCCATATGGCTAGCCCTTATCAGAAGTGACCATTTATTAAGGGCACCCAATCTGAGGGTGGTTCTTATCGCTGGGTGTCCCAATCCTTCCCTAAAGACTTAATCCTAAATTCGAGAGATATTTTCTCTCGATCATTAGTTCATTTACTTGAGAATGAAAGAGAGAAAGTAGCAGTTGATCGCTTTCGTAAGCGTCAAAAATAAATTACACTTTCTTACTACTCAAAATATAAATATAGCAAGGGCAAGAAAGAATCGATCCCACAGAGAGGACTAGGTTGTCAAGTTGTTTCGGTTTCCTATATAAAATACCGGGAGTTTTCTGATTTTTATGCAAGTAATAGTAGAATAAAAGCGAAGAAAGAAATAAGCAAACAAATCAAATAGAAGAGATATTGGTTAAGGATTCATCTTCATTCACAAACATGCTTTCAAAACAACAAGTAGAATTGATATTTAATCTCAACTTTTATCAAAATCCCTAGAATACCTTGATCGCAAGAATATCCCGCAAATCTCCTTTTGTCATCAACAAACACATTAAAATATGCGAGTATGAGTTCTATCTAAGAGAACAACCTAACGTGTAAAAGAACTAATCAAGTTCAATTCCCTAGATGCATTAAGTTCTATGAAATAAGGCCAATCAAAGTAATTGAACGTGGAAAGCGCACTAATTCAATTTAACAAAGGTCACGATTCACATATGATCATAAGAATATATCACTACAAACTATAATCATATTTATGCTACTTGTATTCAAGGATTATCACTTTTACGTATAATAAACCCTAAACTAGCAATAAATGTGATTAGAAGTTCTACCAATTTGCAACTTGACAAAACAATCAATCAATCATACAACTATATTTTCAGAGAATCGTAAACGATAAATATGAGACAAAACTAATATATTGAATCAAAGAATCATGCTTTGTGAAATCCAACTATTCCATAACCAATAATAAAAACTAGGTACTCATGTTAATGGAGTTCATAACAAGAAGAAAGAGAAATCCTATCATGTTGTAAACCCTAGAAACAAAAGTAGAAGAAGAGATTAATCTTTCTAGGTTTAGAGAAAAAGTTCTATTTATATGCCTCTCCCAAAAGGATACCCAAAAGTAGGTCAAGTTCTCAAAATCCGTCTCAAATTCATCCACCAAGCCCATGTATGAGAAATATGTTTCTGGAAATTTTGGGTCCAAAACTAGTCGACGGAATTGCTGACGTCATTGCCGGAATCCGGTCGCCGGAAAATTGTCTCTGGCCGGCTTTGTCATCAGAAACTGTCACCAGCAAGTATGTACTTCCAGCAACTCATCTATCCTTCTCTGCATTTCAAACATTCACAAAAATCATCCAAACCAATTCTTTCTCTCTTGCGAAAACGCGCCCAAAAGCGTGACTCGTAGCTCATATATCCGTCTGCCAACTTCCGCATCCGACTCATACCCCCTTCATGATTCACTGAAACTTTACAATCCCCACTTTCAGTTCCAAAATCCGGCAACCGGAACTATGCTCACTGACTCGCCATTCTCACTGCATTTTCGCAGTGTTCTCTGCAGCTTTGATTGCAAAATCTACTTCTCAGGCAAAGTTCATAGCCAACATAATTTCCTTAACATGCATCTAACACAACTCAGGAATACATTCTTGCACACCAATCAGCGCCAGCTTGCACCTCGTCACAAACCCATTACATTACTTGAACAACAACAACTATATCATCTCTTCCTGTAGCATTTATATCTGCTCCTAGCCTTCATGCTCCTTATTCTGCTCAACACCATTGCCAATTATTCCTCCTTGTGCACCACCAATAGCTACAGCAACTGCAGCAGTTATCATCTGCAGTACTCTCAACATACACCCATACTTGCTATTCCAGCTTCAATTGCGCCACTTCTCTACAACTGGATTTCCCAACCTCCAACTCTTCTCCATGCTCAACTGTCAAGAAGTACCAACAACAATGCTAACTTATCTGCCTCATTCTAAACCTCAGTTCAATGCTTCCATTTGGTCCTCAATTCCCATACAACTGCACAGCTGCTCAAACCCATGCTCATCTCCGTCTCCTCGGGCTACCTGCAACTCCTGTCAGTTCAAGTCTCATTTTCTCAGCGGCACACACAAACAGCACCACTCTCTCTCCCGTAACTTGTTGTTTTTCAACCCACATTGTCACAGCCTTTCAATCTCACCAATCACTCCATCATAATAACCACAGCCTTGGGAATCTCCAGCTGTACCTTACTCAAATATTAGCGTAGCTCAACCATCAGAAACTTGTAACAGCATCATGACACGGCCTTCTACAGCAACAGTACAAATCCATTCAACCACTATCAACACCTGAAGCTCCACTACAGTTCCATTTTCTGCAGCTTCCTTGCTCATCTAAGTCCAATTCCATCCTTGCCTTGTCCACCATTGCCATGATCAGCTGCACATTCACTATCTCCAATCCCTGCAACTCATTATCCAGTACTCATGAGTTACCTACACCACCTGACTGCAGCAGCATAGTAGCACCTACATCTCCAACACACCTCATAGTCTACCTGCAAAATGCATCACAACCTATGGCAAGACTTTCAATTTCATTGCTTCTGTATCTTTTTACCTATACCAATTCCAACACCACAGCACCCTGCAGTGTATTCATTGTAATTCCACCAGCACCATGGCTATCTAGCTCCTACACTTGCAATTCTCGTACTTTTCCAGGCCATGTCCAGCTCTTGACCTGCAACACCACAAACATTTCAATCACTCTGCAGCCATGCTTCTGCCATCCCCTACACCAGTTCATCTTGAGCTCACAGCAACCTCAGCCAGCAACCAATACCAGTTGTAATTAGTTGTATCATTCCTCTATCCAAGGCAACAGCTTGGTTCCATTACAGTAACAAACCCACTCAAATGCCATCCACTCTTGCCAAGCATTCTCCACCTGACGCATTCAACTACCCTGTGTTGTTCTAGCACTGTGAAATATCAATTAACACCCTTGTAAACAATCCATTGAAATGAGCTTCACCAGCATCATCTGTAGTTCATTCATTGATTCACTACTGTGAGTTTCTCTCAACCAACACAAACCCTCAATTTCTCAGATGCATATCAACAGACCCCATCAAATTTCCACCAGCATCGATTTCATCTCAAACCCGAACTTCAGTTCTTCACAAACCTTTATCTCGACCATTTCTAGCAAACCCATATCATTCTTCCCTCGATTCCCTTTTCTCAGTGCCACCAACCCTAATTTCTCTCGGTTTCATCAGCAGTCATGGCTGCTTTTCTTTTCTCAGTTTCTAGTGATGGAATGAATGAGAAATGATTGGAACTGATTTCTCAAATTTGGGTGTAGAGTTGGGTCTGGATAATAACACCCCATTAGGTAAGATCCACCCCAAATTGGTGCCCCATAACAAATGGTCACCCCTTAACCTAAATTGGTTATTTTTAATACTCCTTTGAGAGAGTTGCCCCTCAGCTTTGGCTTGGCTCCGGATAGTTCTCTCCTGTGAAATGATAATTTTGCCCTTCCATCTCAAATTGAGCAATTTCTTCTTCTTTTTCTTCGTATGACTCCAGAGTACCTAAAACACTCAAAAGTAAACATAAGATACATAATTCACACGAAAACTCGCAAAGAAAGCATAAATACTAGATATAAAATTAGGTGTTTATCACACCTATCAAATTCCCCCACACTTAGACTTTGCTAGTCCTCGAGCAAATCAAACAAAATAAAAATACAACAACTCATTCTCGTCGAGATTACGGTTACTTTTAGCATAAATAACAAGCCTTTAAACCCCTAGGTGTCCCTAGTGAAAGAGTTTTAGTCTTGTGAAGGTTTACAAGAGATATACCCACAAAACCTATATTTCCAACTCCAGCTACCTGTGACAAATCTATGAACGAATCCAAAATGACTACATAAGGAGGTACCTTGCACAATTTCAATTCATATATTAGTAAATAAAGCTTTAATTAGATAGTCTAACAAGCCACAATACTCGGAAACTAACAAACCACAATCACAATGAAAAGATTAAGAAGATGGATATAGATGTAGATGTTGGCGAATGTTCACAAGTGATCGATGTTTCCCATATCTGTCTGAAGGTCACTGCCAAGATGAACCTATGCATCCTATTGGATTGAGCTACTGGTCTGAATTCTAAATCAACTCACTGGCATATACAAGGGAACCTGGAGTGACTTTATTCAACCAATATAATACTTTCTTTTCTTTTTCTTTTTCACCTTTTTTTTTTTCATTTTTTAGACAGCATGATTAGATCTTTTGGATCCAAGCGCATGCTTCTTGTCAGCAAGAATATGATAGTTGCCTTGGATCATGCATTCCACACTTGTTTAGGCGACGGAGACAGGGACAACGTTTCACATACTGCTATCCAAGTTTCTTTTTTATTCTGTTTGGTCTAATTGGTCGGTTTTTTTTTTTTTTTCTTCTAGCAACTCAATCACTCTATTTCATCCTAGCAGTAATAACAAGTCGATGTTTAGTGACCCACCAAATCACTTAGAGAACAATAGATAAATATGGAAAAATAAAAATAGAACGTGATATGGTGATATTCCGAGATATGGTAACAACTATCATATAATTTCTAACACTTGAATAATTCTGTCCCCTTTTAGTTAATGGGTTCCTCAACTCCTCCAGCCAAGATGGTTCCATCTATTTAGATTGATAGTGTCATCCTAAAGGCCCATATTTCTAGGTTTCGGAGTTTATAAAGAAATTTTTTTTCTATTTTCTATTTTTTTTATGAACACAAGGGAAAACTAACAAGGCTAAAAACTCTAGATGAGAACACTCCCCCACACTTAAACTTTACATTGTCCTCAATGTAAAATTTAGTCATTCAAAGTAAAGTTCAAGATGGGAAATCATAACATGATATACACAATAAGAAAATAAAATGCATGATAAAAACGGATACTCCAACTCATAGCTATTTCGGAACAATAGAGGATAAACACTAAACAAGCTATTTAGTTGGCATCTAATCTCAACTCAGCCAATATACACCTCACCGCCAATAAAAAATTCCATCTACTTAGAAAGGCTAGTGTTTATTCTAAATTGTTCAAAAATCTCTAAAAGTTGGAGTTTTGATATGAAAATATCCAAAATAAGAAAATATAAAAGATAAATACTTAAAATAAAAGAAAAAGATAGAGATAGAGATAGATACACAAAACTAGTGGGTTGCCTCCCATCAGCGCTTGGTTTAAAGTCGTCGGCTCGACTTGCAAGTTGAATTCCCCATACACCATAATCGGAAAAGTTGGGGATCCACCCATATCACATGTTTTGTAAACACTAGCTTCACATAAATATTAGTAATATAAAACAAAAATGAAGCTATTAACTGATAAAAGCTTCCCCACACTTATTCTTGTCCACACTTGGAAGTGTATAAAGAATATAGGAGTCGGGTACTTCCATGGTTTCTTGTTCACAAACCTGCATAGTATGAGAATCAAGTATCTCTAATGCGGATATCGAGAAACAAAGTCATCTAACAATGTTTTCGAAACACATACATTCAAACCAATAAAAGGTAAAGGAGAAGAATTAATATGCAAAGCGTTAGACAAACCTCGCACAATCTCTTGTATCACGGTATCCTCTTCATCCTTGAAAAACTCAAGTGAATCATTCACCTCTTGTATATCATGGTCCTCTATCAAACCTTGCAACCATTCTTTATCCGTTTCTGCCTTAACCGGAGTCTCGACATAAACATCATTGTTACAATCATATGCAAGCTCAATTGGGTCTTCCATAATATTTGTCATAACGGTCACATTCTCAACATACTACTCTTTGTTGTAAGGCACATACTCTACTGCGGATTCAAGTCTGTCCATAAGGAACTTCTTTAGAACACTCATTGCATCATCTTCAACCTCTACCTTTTGAATAGGTTCTTGATCGTTATAAAGATCAATGCTTGAGTAAGCTACACTAGTGTCATCATATTCCTTTTCAACTTCACCTTGATCGCCAAAAGACTCCATTGTACATTCCTCGGGGATGTCACCATAAATTGGTTCAAGCGATGTATTTTCATAATCATCGTCACTATCATAATTATCATAAGATTGGATACCACTTCCCAAAGATTGGTCTTTCGCAAAATTTATATGTCCTCTTTGTATTCTTCAATGCCTTGTATTAAATTGGAAACACCTTTTTGAAGCTCTTGGAGTGATCCATTCAAATTTTGAAAATAGCATTCCATTTGTTGATAAAGCTCATTCGACAAGGAAAAAGTAGAATCACTTACCTCAATATTGCTAGGCCAATTATCTTCCCTTTGAATGGGTGAATGATCATAACTACGATCAGAAATTGGGCTAAACATACTATGAGAAGATTCGGTCGATGAAATTGGTTCCACACTTGGTTGTTTACAAACTGACTCCATGCTCACCATAAATCGTTGCATCTCATCTACCAAACTCGAAGAAATATGAATAGGAGTACAACTAGCCTCCCCTCCTTGTGGTTGCTCACTTAAATACCCACCATAAGAAGGTTGGAATGTATGAGAGTAACTAAAAGGGTACGTGGAATATTGATCATAACCAAAGGATTGGTTTTGATTGTACTCCCCATAAGGGTTATAGTTGTCATATTATTGTTGAGGTTGATAACCGTACCCATTGTTCCAATATGCTCCGTCCATAGAAATTGTTACCTGAAACAAGAGTTCTCGAAACTATGTTAAAAACCAGAAAATAAGAAAAACAAAAATAAGAAACAAAACTAAAAACAAGTGACAACCGTTGCCTCCCCGGCGACGGCGCCAAAATTTAATCGTTGTCGTATGCGTCAAAAATAATTTACACTTTCTTACTACTCAAAATATAAATATAGCAAGGGCAAGAAAGGATCGATCCCACAGAGAGGACTAGGTTGTTAAGATGTTTTGGTTTCTTATATAAAACACCGGGGAATTTTCTGAATTTTGTAAAGTAAAAATAAAATAAAAGCAAACAAATAAATAAATAAGCAAACAAATCAAATAGAAGAGATATTGGTTAAGGATTCATCTTCATTCAGAAACATGCTTTCAAAACAATAAGTAGAATTGATATTTAATCTCAAATTTTATCAAAAGCCCTAGGATACCTTGATCGCAAAAATATCCCGCAAATCTCCTTTTGTCATCAACAAACACATTAAAAGATGCGAGTATGAGTTCTATCTAAGAGAACAACCTAACGTGTAAAAGAACTAATCAAGTTTAATTCCCTAGATGCATTAAGTTCTATGAAATCAGTCCAATCAAAGCAATCGAACGTGGAAAACGCACTAATCCGATTTAACAAAGGTTATGGTTCACATATGATCATAAGGATGCAGCACTACAAGCTATAACCATATTATTGCTACATGTAATCAGGAATCTATCACTTTTACGTATGATAAACCCTAATCTAGCAATAGAGATGAAAACAAACTCAGCCGATTTGCGACTCGATCAAACAAGCATTCAAATCATGTAACAATATAAATAGTGAATCATAATCGATAATATGGAGACAAAACTAATTTATCATATCAAAAAACATACTATGTGAAATCCAACTCCAGTGCCATTCTTGGGATCATTTTCATCTCCTTATACCCCCTATAATAGCTTGGACTGAAAACACCCTAAGCATTCATCTATCGGATTCTTCTCTTTTCTGTCAGGCCAAGCACCAACACCATGCTAGCACACAGCACAAACCCATTTCAGTCATTCTTCAACTCAGCTCAAAGCAGCTTCTCTATCAGCCATTGAACACATAACCCACTGCTTTCTCTTTGGATACCATTTGAAGCCTAATACATTCACCTAATAATCCCTGCATTCTTCACACCTTCTGCAGCTTTACAGTACATTGCGGAAGCATCACCATTTGGCACTATAACCTGACCATATGAGCATCCAACTCTGTTGCCCTTACTACTCTTGGTTTGAGACTCAACAACACCACTGTCATCTGATTCATCTGCTTCTATCTTCGAATTCCTTATTCCATACCCATTGTTCCTAAGCCTATCATACGCTCAAATCAAACCCATCTTCTACTTCTCTCGATCTAAAGCTTCAGTGAACCCTAATTATATTTTGGGGAAGAACAAAAAGGATTAATTCCGACTCCCTAATCTTCTCAATTTCACAGCGCCACCAACCCATCTTCAATTTCGTTCTTCTTAGATAGACATCAACAGAATCCACTATCTCCTCCCTGCATCTTCAATTCCAGAGACCCATTAACAACACCTCTCGGATTTCACAATAGTAGCAGCAGTTCTTTATTAATTTAACTCACGGCAACAACAACACCTTCACTGATTTATCCATTGAATTCGAACCCAACCCATTACCATCAATTACAGATCCAAAACTCAGGTGAATGAAGTGTAAATTTGGGAAGAAAAGAATAATGGCTTCTCTCAAATCTTCGACTAGGGTTATAACCCGGGGTAGATTAAGAAGACCCCCCAAAAGTTGGCAGCCCCTTATCCTCAGCTAGTCACTATTTAATTCTCCTCCAAAGAGTTGTCCCTTAACCTTGACTGGGCTTCAGATAGTATTTGCCCCTGAAATGACAATTCTACCCTTTTTGCTCAAAATACACGGATCCTTATTCTTCTCTCCAAATGGCTCCAAAACACCTAATAAACTCAAACTCACACATAAGATACATAATTTACACGAAAACTCGCAAAGAAAGCATAAATACTAGATATAAAATTAGGTGTTTATCACACCTATCAAATTCCCCCACACTTAGACTTTTCTAGTCCTCGAGCAAATAAAACCAAACTAAAAAAAATACATACAACTCCGTCTCGTCGAGGATACCTGTGATAGCATGATTAGATCTTTTGGATCCAAGCGCATGCTTCTTGATAGCAAGAATATGATGGTTTCCTTGGATCGCCGTCCCCGGCAACAGCGCCAAAATTTGATCGCTGTCGTAAGCGTCAAAAATAAATTACACTTTCTTACTACTAAAAATATAAATATAGCAAGGGCAAGAAAGGATCGATCACACAAAGAGGACTAGGTTGTCAAGTTGTTTCGGTTTCCTATATAAAATACCGGGAGTTTTCTGATTTTTATGCAAGTAATAGTAGAATAAAAGCGAAGAAAGAAATAAGCAAACAAATCAAATAGAAGAGATATTGGTTAAGGATTCATCTTCATTCACAAACATGCTTTCAAAACAACAAGTAGAATTGATATTTAATCTCAACTTTTATCAAAATCCCTAGAATACCTTGATCGCAAGAATATCCCGCAAATCTCCTTTTGTCATCAACAAACACATTAAAATATGCGAGTATGAGTTCTATCTAAGAGAACAACCTAACGTGTAAAAGAACTAATCAAGTTCAATTCCCTAGATGCATTAAGTTCTATGAAATAAGGCCAATCAAAGTAATTGAACGTGGAAAGCGCACTAATTCAATTTAACAAAGGTCACGATTCACATATGATCATAAGAATATATCACTACAAACTATAATCATATTTATGCTACTTGTATTCAAGGATTATCACTTTTACGTTTAATAAACCCTAAACTAGCAATAAATGTGATTAGAAGTTCTACCAATTTGCAACTTGACAAAACAATCAATCAATCATACAACTATATTTTCGATAATCGTAAACGATAAATATGAGACAAAACTAATATATTGAATCAAAGAATCATGCTTTGTGAAATCCAACTATTCCATAACCAATAATAAAAACTAGGTACTCATGTTAATGGAGTTCATAACAAGAAGAAAGAGAAATCCTATCATGTTGTAAACCCTAGAAACAAAAGTAGAAGAAGAGATTAATCTTTCTAGGTTTAGAGAAAAAGTTCTATTTATATGCCTCTCCCAAAAGGATACCCAAAAGTAGGTCAAGTTCTCAAAATCCGTCTCAAATTCATCCACCAAGCCCATGTATGAGAAATATGCTTCTGGAAATTTTGGGTCCAAAACTAGTCGCCGGAATTGCTGACGTCATTGCCGGAATCCGGTCGCCAGAAAATTGTCTCTGGCCGCCTTTGTCATCAGAAACTGTCACCAGCAAGTATGTACTTCCAGCAACTCATCTATCCTTCTCTTCATTTCAAACATTCACAAAAATCATCCAAACCAATTCTTTCTCTCTTGCGAAAACGCGCCCAAAATCGTGACTCGTAGCTCATATATCCGTCCGCCAACTTCCACATCCGACTCATACCCCCTTCATGATTCACTGAAACTTTACAATCCCCACTTTCAGTTCCAAAATCCGGCAACCGGAACTATGCTCACTGACTCGCCATTCTCACTGCATTTTCGCAGTGTTCTCTGCAGCTTTGATTGCAAAATCTACTTCTCAGGCCAAGTTCACAGCCAACTTAATTTCCTTAACATGCATCTAACACAACTCAGGCATACATTCTTGCACACCAGTCAGCGCCAGCTTGCACCTCGTCACAAATCCATTGCATTACTTGAACATAAACAACTATATCATCTCTTCCTGTAGAATTTATATCTGCTCCTAGCCTTCATGCTCCTTATTCTGCTCAACACCATTGCCAATTATTCCTCCTTGTGCACCACCAATAGATACAACAACTGCAGAAGTTATCAGCTGCATTACTCTCAACACACACCCATACTTGCTATTCCAGCTTCAACTGCGCCACTTCTTTACAACTGGATTTCCCAACCTCCAACTCTTCTCCATGCTCAACTGTCAAGATGTACCAACATCAATGCTAACTTCTCTGCCTCATTCTAAACCTCAGTTCACTGCTTCCATTAGGTCCTCAATTCCCATACAACTGCACAGCTACTCAAACCCATGCTCATCTCCGTCTCCTCGGGCCACCTGCAACTCCTGTCAGTTCAAGTATCATTTTCTCAGCGGCACACACAACCAGCACCACTCTCTCTCCCGTAACTTGTTGTTTTTCAACCCACATTGTCACAGCCTTTCAATCTCACTAATCACTCCATGATAATCACAACAGCCTTGGGAATCTCCAGCTATACCTTACTCCAATAGTAGCGCAACTCAACCATCAGCACCTTTTAACATCGTCATGATACACCCTTCTACAGAAATAGTACAAATCCATTCAACCACTATCAACACCTGAAGCTCCACCACAGTTCCATTTTCTGTAGCTTCCTTGCTCAGCTAAGTCCAATTCCATCATTGCCTTATCCACCATTGCCATGATCAGCTGCACATTCACTATCTCCAATCCCTGCAACTCATTATCCAGTACTCATGAGTTACCTACACCACCTGACTGCAGCAACATAGCAGCACCTACATCTCCAACACACCTCACAGTCCACCTGCAAAATGCATCACAACATATGGCAGCACTTTCAATTCTATTATTTCTGTAGCTTCTTACCTATACCAATTCCAACACCAAAGCACCCTACAGTGTATTCATTGTAATTCCACCAGCACCACGGATATCTAGCTCCTGCACTTGCAATTCTCGTCCTTTTCCAGGCCATGTCCAGCTCTTGACCTGCAACACCACAAACATATCAATTACTCTGCAGCCATGCTTCTGCCATCCCCTGCACCAGTTCATCTTGAGCTCACAAAAACCTCAGCCAGCAACCAATACCAGCTGTAATTAGTTGTAGCATTCCTCTATCCAAGGAAATGGCTTGGTTCCATTACAGTAACAAACCCACTCAAATTCTATCCACTCTTTCCAAGCATTCTCCACCTGACGCATTCAACTACCCTGTGTTGTTCTAACACTGTGAAATATCAATTAACACCCTTGTAAACAATCCACTGAAATGAGCTTCACCAGCATCATCTACAGTTCATTCATTGATTCACTACTGCGAGTTTATCTCAACCAACACAAACCCTCAATTTCTCAAATACACATCAACAGACCCCATCAAATTGCCACCAGCATCGATTTCATCTCAAACCCGAACTTCAGTTCTTCACAAACCTTTATCTCGACCATTTCTAGCAAACGCATATCAATTCTGCTCTCGATTCCCTTTTCTCAGTGCCACCAACCCTAATTTCTCTCGGTTTCATCAGCAGTCATGGATGCTTTTCTTTTCTCAGTTTCTAGTGATGGAATGAATGAGAAATGATTGGAACTGGTTTCTCAAATTAGGGTGTAGAGTTGGGTCTAGATAATAACACCCCATTAGGTAAGATCCACCCCAAATTGGTGCCCCATAACAAATGGTTACCCCTTAACATTAATGAGTTATTTTTAATACTCCTTTGAGAGAGTTTCCCCTCAGCTTTGGCTTGGATCCGGATAGTGCTCTCCTATGAAATGACAATTTTTCCCTTCCATCTCAAATTGAGCAATTTCTTCTTATTTTTCTTCGTATGACTCCAGAGTACCTAAAACACTCAAAAGTAAACATAAGATACATAATTCACACGAAAACTCGCAAAGAAAACATAAATACTAGATATAAAATTAGGTGTTTATCACACCTATCAGCAACCGATGTTGGTGTTGGTCCGAGAGAAGAAATAAAGAGAGGGAATGGGATAAAAGCTTCAGCCGCACCATTAATGGAAATAGGGATCTGAAATTTACAGTAATTGAAGATGGAAGAATCTGTTTGAAGAACAAGAAATTGGGGATCTGTTGCTGGTAGATTTGAGAGATGGATTTCGAATTGGTGGATTTGACAGAATAGGCAGATGAAGGTGTTGCCGTTCAAAATGAAGATGGTGACGCTGCTGTGAAGCTACATATTTTTTTGAGGTTGTATTTTAGGGTTTGGTGGTAAAGTAAGAATTTGGCAGGAGAATGATTTTGAATATGTGAAATTGAGGCTGGGGTTTTGTCAATTAGAATATGGAAGGAAGAAATGGGTTGAATTAATGTTGGGATCTGCTGGGTGAATAAAAGGGGTTTTGGATGAATAACACTGAGATGATGGAATTGAGAGATTGATTAGAATATGGGTAGGTTCTGAGTATGGAATAGAACAAATGCTGCTCCTATCGTCGTTTCAGGGTTCGAATGAGAAGAATGAAAAAGATGTTGCAGCTGTGACAGATTCATATGAGTTGAGTTTTTGCTGTAATGGGTTGTGTATGAAATTGATGAATTGAGTAGCAGAGGAATGGATGATGGAAAGACAGGGTGTGGTGATGTCGCTGGAGTGCAGAACATTATATGTATGTTAGGATTTATTGAATGATGCAGGAAAGAACGGCCTGAAATTGGCCTGAGAGTTGTCGTAAAAAGCAGGGGAAACTCTGCCTGAGTCTTGGCCCGGTGAGTCGACTCAGAGATCCAGACGACTCGGTAACCTAACTCATAAATAAGACGACTCAGCCCGACTAAGATAGCTGATTTGAGCTGACTTACTCTTTCTACTTTGACCTCATTGACTAATGGTTTGACCGTTATGACTATTAACTTTGACGGGAACCGTGACGGAATATTCCTTCAACGGAGAAGAATCTCAGGTGATCGGTGGTGCCGAATTTCGGCGAATTTCCGGCCAAAAACCCAGTTTTCCGGCGAGCGTATTTTGGGACAGAATTTTACACGGGTTTTCACACATGGGCTTGGTGGACCACTTGGAGATAGGTTTTGAGAAGACCTAATATTGGAAGGAGTATCCTTTATGGAAATTGAGAAACATATAAAAGAGAATAACCTAATCTCAAATATTTCATCTCTACTTTTGTTTCTAGGGTTTAGAACATGATAGGGTTTCTCTTTATTCTTGTTATGAACTCCTTGAGCATGAGTACTTAAGTTTATTATTGGTTATGGAATAATTGGATTTCACATAATATGGTTTTTGATATGATAAATTAGTTTTGTCTCCATACTTTATCGATTATGATCACAATTTATATTGTTACATGATTTGAATGCTTGTTTGATCGAGTCGTGAATAGGTTGAGTTTGTTTTCATCACTATTACTAGATTATATGTAAAAGTGATAGATTCGTGATTACAAGTAGCATGAATATGGTTATAGCTTGTAGTGATGCATCCTTATAATCATATGTGAACCATAACCTTTGTTAAATTGAATTAGTGCGCTTTCCACGTTCGATTGCTTTGATTGGCCTGATTTCATAGAACTTAATGCATCTAGGGAATTAAACTTGATTAGTGCTTTTACACGTTAGGTTGATCTCTTAGATAGAACTCATACTCGCATCTTTTAATGTGTTTGTTGATGATAAGAGGGAATTAGCGGGATATTCTTGCGATCAAGGTATTCTAGGGCTTTTGATAAAAGTTGAGATTAAATATCAATTCTAGTTATTGTGAAGAAAACATATTTGTGAATGAAGGTGAATCCTTAACCAATATTCTCACTACCTTGATTTGCGTGTTTACTTTTTTTTGTTTTGCTTTTATTTTATTTTAGCTTATAAAAATCAGAAAATACAGGGTGTTTTATATAGGAAACCGAAACAACTTGACAACCAAGACCTCTCTGTGGGATCGATCCTTTCTTGCCCTTGCTATATTTATATTTTGAGTAGTGAGAAAGTGTAATTTATTTTTGATGCATACGACAGCGATCAAATTTTGGCGCCGTTGCTGGGGAAGGCAACGGTTGTCACTTGTTTTTGGTTTCTTATTTTTGTTTTGTTTTGTTTTTCTTATTTTCTTATTTTCTTATTTTAACATAGTTTTGAGAACTCTTGTTTCAGGTACCAATTCTATGGAAGGAGCATATTGGAGCAATGGATATGATTTTCAACCTCCTCAACACTATGACAATTTCCCACCACCTATGGGATGCAATCAAAACCAATTTATTGGCTATGATGCATATCCTAGAGAACCTTATGGTGATTTTCATACATACCAACAACAACCTTGTAGTGGGTATGTAAGTCAAGCACCTAGGTGGGATAATTCTACTTCTAATTGTCTTTATTCGAGTTGTATGCAGATTTTGAATGGATTACAAGACATGCAACAAAGGCTAGACCAACTTGACCGTGATAGAGAGAACGTCGCATAAACCAATTTCTGGAATATTTCTTCGTACCCGACTCCGGATAGTAGTTATGATCATTCACCCATTCAAAGGGTAGAGTCGTGGGAAAGAGAACCTATTGTAGCTAATGGTGGTAAGCGTGTGAATGTCAGAAAACTTGCGCAGAAATTATACAAGTTGGAAGATGATGGATACTCGGAAGAGATTGTCGATGAAATTAGTAGGACCATTCACATGGAACTTAAATGACGTCGTGATAAAGGTTGGGAAACCGATGACGATTCTGATTATGGTGAGTCTGAAAATGAAGATGAAGATGATTATGTTGAAAAGGACCAACCTTTGGAGATATTTGATGACGCTAGTATAGCTTACTCAAGCATTGATTTTTATAATGATCAACCACCTATTCAAAAGGTTCATGAGTATGATGAAACTAGTGTTTTACGTAACTTTGCAACAAGGTTTGAGTCTAATGAAGAGGAATATGTTGAGAATGTGACCGTTATGACCAATATTGTGGAAGACCCAATTGAGCTTGCATATGATTGTAATGATGATGTTGATGCCGAGATTTTGGTTAAGGCAGAAACGGACGAAGAATGGTTGCAAGGTTTGATAGAGGACCATGATATACAAGAGGTGAATAATTCACTTGAGTTTTTCAAGGATGAAGAGGATTTCGTGTTAAAAGAGATTGTGCAAGGTTTGTCTAACCCTTTGCATATTAAGTCTTCTCCTTTACCTCTTATTGGTTTGAATGTATGTGCTTCGAGAATATTTTTAGATGACTTTGCTTCTCGATTTCCGCCATTAGAGAAAATTGATTCTCATACTATGCAGGTTTTGGAACAAGAAACCGTGGAAGTACCCGACTCCTATATTCTTTATGCACTTCCAAGTGTGGAAAAGAATAAGTGTGGGGGAAGCTTTTATCGGTTAATAACTTCGTTTTTGTTTTATATTACTAATATTTGTGTGAATCTAGTGTTTCCAAAACAGGTGCTATGGGTGGATCCCCAACTTTTCCGATTATTAGTATATGGGGAATGAATCTTACAAGAAGCTAAGTCGGGCCGTCGACTTTAAAACAAGCGCTAAGTGGGAGGAAACCTACCGGTTTTGTATTTCTTATCATTTTGTTTTTATTTTCTTTGTGTTTCGTTTATTTATTTTTCTTGTTCCATATCATATTAGGATTTCCCACCTTGACTTTACTAGGAGGAGTCAATTACATTGAGGACAATGTAAGGTTTAAGCGTGGGGGAGTGTTTGGATGTTTTGCATATAGAGTTTTTAGCCTTTTTGAGCCGATTTTTCAAAAAATTTGCATAAAACCTTCAACTTGTAAAGATTTTAGAGTCACTAGAATCCTTCTAGGTATGTTTACATAGAGAATTCTGACCGACATAACTGAACTTGGAAGTGTTAGGGAACTACATTCGGATTTCTTACGAATTGGAGTGTTAAATTATGGATTTAATCATGCCGGTGATGCAAATTAGGAGCAGAGAGAAATACATTATTAGAGTTGTTGATTAATCATTAGTGGAGACTACCCATTTTCATATCAACCAAGCCACGGACCAGAAATTCTTCCATTACTAAAGAGCTTCTTTTGAGTGTGTGTCACCGTACGTTAATTCCGGGTAGAATGGTGAGCTACCCAACTTCACACCATTTTCAGCACTATTTTTGATCTCTTGAATGCTAATTTTTTTCAATCATGAAGGTGGTGTCTATGGATGAAATCCTCCTTCATGTAGTTCGATTTGCAGTTAGCACCATTCTCTCTCTCGACAATAACGGGTCCATAGAAGCTCCATAATCATCAACAAGGAGCGACATCAAAATCTACAAGGAAAGTTGAAGACGTTTGAGGTTTACAAGCAACAATGGAACAAGAAAAGAGAAAATTTGATTTTCAAGTAAAGCAACATACAATGAGCATAATTTTACATACAAGTTGAAGACTTATTTACAAGAGCGAAGAAAAGCAAAAGGTGAGAATTATTGAAGTTTATGATTTCGGGACGATACAAGTTGTGAAGAATCAAGCGGTAAAGTACTTTTCCACGGCCATGGTTTGTTTTATTTTTTCACTTTGTTTTGTATTTTATTTCTCTTGTCTAAAAAAAAAGAAAAAAAATATGAGACAAGAGAAATATCTATTATTGTTTTGTTTTTATTTTTATTTATTGAATAAGCCGTGGGGAAGGAAAATCTATAATGAAGTTTCAAGCGACATGGATTTTAAGGAAAAAGGTTACAAATTGAGAAGATTTTAGGAAGTTCAAGAATTTATCATCAATAGTTGAAGCCGAAGACCAAGAAGATGAGGAGCAAAAGACGTTTCTATTGGATGCCGTGAGAGTGGTGCTATCATAATTGGCAATCGGATGTGATGGTGAGTAAGTAATCTCATCCTCGATAATAGTGGTTGATTTCCTTTCTTAGAGATCGTTAGAAAAATAGTTTTTCAAAATATTAAAAGATGTGGGTTTTTCAAAATATTTCGGAAGTTTTCCTTCCTACCATTCAACGTGTTGCAGGAATTCTCTCTTCATTCCTACCTGCACACATGTGAGACCCATAAAAAAGGCGTCTTTTTGAGTGCAATTTCGTAAAATCCTTTTTGGTGAGGCAGAAGTTGAGGCGAAATGCTTATTGATCGTTTCTCAAACACGCGTTCTCTCATTATGGTGTGGTTATTTCTCACTCAAGATTTAAGAATGAAAATGTTCTTTGATATTTCTAACTTCTTATTACTAGCATGCAGAAATTCTATATCCTCATAGCTCTTTGGATGCTTGGGACACTGGAACGCTTTGAAGTTGGAGTAGGTTTTGTGGGTATATCTCTAGTAAGCCCCCACGAGACTATAACTCGTCCATTGGGACACCTAGGGGTTTAAAGGCTTGTTATTTATGCTAAAAGTGACCGTAGTCTCGACGTCACGGAGTTGTATGTATGTTTTTGAATTGTTTGTTTGATTTGATCGAGGACTATCAAAGTCTAAGTGTGGGGGAATTTGATAGGTGTAGAAAACACCGTATTTATTATCTAGTATTTATGCTTTCTTTTCGAGTTTTCATGTAAATTATGTATCTTATGCATGTTTTTGAGTTATTAGGTACTCTGGAGTCGCACGGAGGAAAAGAAGAAGAAATCACCCAATTTGAGCAAAAAGGGAAAATCTGTCATTTTAGGGGAGAAAACTATCTAGAGCCCAATCAATGTTAAGAGGCAACTCTTTTGGAAGAGAACTAAAGACAGACTACCTGAGGTTAAGGGGCTGCCAGCTGGCAAGCCCTTATCAGAAGTGACCATTTATTAAGGGCACCCAATCTGAGGGTGGTTCTTATCGCTGGGTGTCCCAATCCTTCCCTAAAGACTTAATCCTAAATTCGAGAGATATTTTCTCTCGATCATTAGTTCATTTACTTGAGAATGAAAGAGAGAAAGTAGCAGCCGTTGTTGGTGTTGGTCCGAGAGAAGAAATAAAGAGATGGAATGGGAAAAAAGCTTCAGCCGCACCATTAATGGAAATAGGGATCTGAGATTTACAGTAATTGAAGATGGAATAATCCGTTTGAAGAACAAGAAATTGGGGATCTGTTGCTGGTAGATTTGAGAGATGGATTTCGAATTGGTGGATTTGACAGAATAGGCATATGAAGCTGTTGTCGTTCAAATTGAAGATGATGACGCTGCTGTGAAGATACAGATTGGTTTGAGGTTGTATTTTAGAGTTTGGTGGTGAAGTAAGAATTTGGCAGGAGAATGATTTTGAATCTGTGAAATTAAGGTTGGGGTTTTGTCAATTAGAAGATGGAAGGAAGAAATGGGTTGAAACAATGTTGGGATCTGTTGTGTGAATAAAAAGGGTTTTGGATGAATAACACAGAGATGATGGAATTGAGAGATTGATTAGAAGATGGGTTGGTTCTGAGTATGTAATAGAACAAATGCTACTACTATCGTTGTTTCCGGGTTCGAATGAGAAGAATGAAACAAATGCTGCAGTTGTGACAGCTTCAGATGAGTTGAGCTATTGCTGTAATGGGTTGTGTATGAAATTAATGAATTGAGTAGCAAAGGAATGGATGATGGCAAGACAGGGTGTGGTGATGTCGCTGGAGTGCAGAACATTAGATTTATTGAATGATACAGGAAAGAACGGCCTGAACTCGGCCTGAGAGTTGTCGTAAAAACAGGGGAAACTTTGTCGGAGTCTTGGCCCGGTGAGTCGACTCAGAGATCCAGACGACTCGGTAACCTAACTCAGAAATAAGATGACTCAGCCCGACTAAGATAGATGATTTGAGCTGACTTACTCTTTCTGATTTGACCTCATTGACTAACGGTTTGACCTTTATGACTGTTAGCTTTGACGGGAACCGTGACAGAATATTCCTTCAACGGAGAAGAATCTTAGGTGATATGTGGTGCCGGATTTCGGCGAATTTCCGGCCAAAAACCCAGTTTTCCGGCGAGCGTATTTTGGGACAGAATTTTACACGGGTTTTCACACATGGGCTTGGTGGACCACTTGGAGATAGGTTTTGAGAAGACCTAATATTGGAAGGAGTATCCTTTATGGAAATTGAGAAACATATAAAAGAGAATAACCTAATCTCAAATATTTCATCTCTATTTTTGTTTCTAGGGTTTAGAACATGATAGGGTTTCTCTTTCTTATTGTTATGAACTCCTTGAGCATGAGTACTTAAGTTTATTATTGGTTATGGAATAATTGGATTTCACATAATATGGTTTTTGATATGATAAATTAGTTTTGTCTCCATACTTTATCGATTATGATTCACAATTTATATTGTTACATGATTTGAATGCTTGTTTGATCGAGTCGCGAATCGGTTGAGTTTGTTTTCATCTCTATTGCTAGATTAGGGTTTGTTATATGTAAAAGTGATAGATCCCTCTGATTACAAGTAGCATGAATATGGTTATATCTTGAAGTGATGCATCCTTATAATCATATGTGAACCATAACCTTTGTTAAATTGAATTAGTGCGCTTTCCACGTTCGATTGCTTTGATTGGCCTGATTTCATAGAACTTAATGCATCTAGGGAATTAAACTTGATTAGTGCTTTTACACGTTAGGTTGTTCTCTTAGATAGAACTCATACTCGCATCTTTTAATGTGTTTGTTGATGATAAGAGGGAATTAGCGGGATATTCTTGCGATCAAGGTATTCTAGGGCTTTTGATAAAAGTTGAGATTAAATATCAATTCTAGTTATTGTGAAGAAAACATATTTGTGAATGAAGATGAATCCTTAACCAATATTCTCACTACCTTGATTTGCGTGTTTACTTTTCTTTGATTTTATTTTATTTTAGCTTATAAAAATCAGAAAATCCCCGGTGTTTTATATAGGAAACCGAAACAACTTGACAACCAAGACCTCTCTGTGGGATCGATCCTTTCTTTCCCTTGATATATTTATATTTTGAGTAGTGAGAAAGTGTCATTTATTTTTGACGCATACGACAGCGATCAGTCGCATTCAATCCATCTGTTGCTGACGACGAAACCTAACAATTTACCGGACTTGGCGCCGAACAAACACTTGTTAGGATAGAGCTTAAGCTGAAATTTTCGAAGACGCTGAAACACCTTTCTTAAAACATTTACATGATCCTTGTTATGCGCAGATTTTTCCACCATGTAGTCGACATAAATCTCCAGCTCCTTGTGCATCATGTCGTGGAAAATAGTCGTCATGGCTCGTTGGTATGTGGCTCCAGCATTTTTCAATCCGAAGGGAATAACTAAGTAACAAATATTCCCCATGGAGTGAAGGATGTTTTAGTCATATCTTCTTATGCTATTCTGATTTGATTATATCCGGAGAATCCATCCATGAATGAAAGACATCCTTGCCCGAAGGAATTGTTGACCAAGATATCAATATGCGGCAATGGGAAATCATCTTTTGGGCTTGCATTGTTCAAGTTGCGGTAATCAGTGCACATCCTTACCTTTCCGTCTTTCTTCGGAACAGGTACAATGTTAGCCATCCATTCAGTATAAGTGACTGCTTTGAGGAAGCTTGCATTAAGCTGCTTCTACACTCCTCCTTTGACTTTTAAGGTCCATTCTGACCTTAGTCTCCTGAGATTTTGTTTGACCGGCTTTACATGAGGATAAGTCGGCAAATGATGGACCACCAAGTCAGTATCCAACCCAGACATGTAAGACCAGGAAAATACGTCCTCTAACTTAGTGAGTAGCTAGACCATCTCATTCCTTTCTTCAGCGGATAATGTTGTCCCGATCTTTACATTTCGTGGTTCTTCTTCCGTGCTCAAGTTGATTGTTTCTTCTTCCATGAATTCTGGCTATTTTTCATGTTTTTCGACGCTGTTTTGGATCTCTCGTGGAACATCTTTTAGGCAGGTTATAATTTCTTCATCCTCATATTCAAAATTTCCTGCAATGTCATCCTCCAAATCCAAGATGTCATATTGGTTTTCATACTCTTTTATTTCTGAAATCACACTTTCTACATTTTTTTATTTTTCATATTTTTTTTGGATTTTTCTTAAATTTAAAGGTGCATTAAACATACAAATACTGTCTTCTGGGGCCCACGAGGATTCTTGAAGTTCATCATTCGTCAATTGTGGACCCTCATCATCCATTCTTACCAGTTATTTTTTGTTGTGGCGTCGGAAGAAGTTTTGACGTCTTCTGCTGCTTCATTGGGAATTATCATGCAGATGCTTCTATCAGATGATTGCTCCCTCCTTCTGGCGTTGGTCCTCCAGAATATTTCTCTCTGTTCTTCGAGGTACTGTTCCAGGTTTTGATTGATCACCTCCGGTCGAATCTCTGAAAAATTCTTGATGAAAGCATTGATCGTTTCTGGCCACGTTGCTTGCCGAACATGCTCATTGGTTGAATATCATACTGATGCACTCCCAGTTAAGATTTTGCCGAAGTATTATTTCAAGTCCTCCTTATGCATCTCCAGTGGCTCCATGTACCACAAGAATAATTTGAGGTGTTTGATGGGAGAGCCTTTACCGTTATAGATAGGGAATTTCCTCTTTTTAGGAAATCGCAACCCTAAGCATGTAATAACCATACATTCTTGGATTGTTCCTTCAGTTTCCTATGTTAGACTTGTTGGAGTCTCTTTTTGCTCAGGGACTTCCAACTTACACCCATATTCCCCTTTATATCCGCTGGATTCGCTTGCATTGTTAATAGGAGATTGATAAAAAAGCTGACTTACCCCTTCGTAAACAGGTTCTTTGGCTTCTTTTCTTTTGGCAGAATTTTTTTTTGTTACTACGGGTGAAATCACCGCCGGTGTGCTTGGTGCTGGAACCTTTTCTCCTCCCTTACGGATGAACCACTTTTGGAAGGACGGTTGACGGCTCCAAACTATTCCTTGATCTTCTTGCCTTTTCACAAATGTCATAGAGTCCCGATAGGTCGACCGATATCCCAGGCTTGCCGTATCAAATGCCTTTCTCCCAGGTATTGTTATTGGTTGTGTGGGCCCTTATTGTCGGATCCTAAGCCCCATTCCCGGAAAGAACTTGCTTTTCTAGAGCATTTTTGAAATATTTCGATTCCGGTATTTGAGTTGGTCCGTACGTGCATGTCGACTTGCTACTTCAGCCGCACTCTCGTATCGGATCTCTGCAGTATAATTTTCAATCACTGGGATCATATTTATGGAAGCTTGATTATCCTTTATTTCGTTCTCCCCATTATCTGCATGTATAGTAATTAATTCATTTCTCATCCAAAATCTGGATTTATGGTGAAGGGAAGATGCACCAATTCCATTTTTATGCATCCATGGATGCCCTAGAAGCATGTTGAAACTTGCCGAGATATCCATGAGGAGGAAAGTAGCCTTGGTTTTCATAGGTCTGACCCATATTTCGAGCGTGATCTCCCCAATTCATATTTGCTTACCGTTAACGAAACCTCTGACCATTAAAGCTGATTTGTTGCTTTTAGTTACACGACTGAGGTCCATCCCGATCTTTTTTGCTGCTTTTAGGGCGCATATGTTAATACCTGCACCGTTGTCCATGAAAACTGATAGTATAATTATTTTTTCCCATCATATGGCGATGTAGAGCCCTTTATTGTGATATCTTCCTTCTGGTGGTAAGTCATCGTCTGTAAAAGTAATTGCACCCGTTCTTGCGGCTTGATCGATCAGGTGCACTAGGTCTCCAGGAGTGATTCCCAAAGGGACCTGCATCAAGATTAATACCTCTTGTAGGGCTTGGCGATGACTTGTCGATGCTTCTAGAAGTCCCCAAATGGAGATGTTCACCTTTGTTCTTCGCAATTGTTCAATGAGTATGTTATCTTCTTTTATCGCTTATTCTAGATTGCTGGTCCGGATTCGAACTGCGTTGCCCCTAGCAAGAACACCTGATTTTTGGTCCGCAGATTGGGAGGCTTGAACTGTCTCCCTCCCCTTGTTTGGTGTTGTACTTCTTCACATTTTTTCGGCATTTGTTCCGGGTATATGACTTTCCTGCTCCCTGCGATAGTGAACAACGTTTTTGTTTTTACTTTACAGATGTTGATATCTAATGTGATTTTTGCTGCTTATTCGTTGTTCTCGGCAATGACTCTAACATCTTTCTTTGTTTCGATTGGAAATTCTTCTGGGAGTGTCCGGCGTACTTCGGTGTCATCGACTTCAATGAAGTTGACTCCTTGATTCCCCGGATATGCCAGAAGAGGGTTGTGATGGATTACTTTGACACCCCCGCGATGACTATCTTATCATCGTCAGTAAATCTTGGATAAGATGCTTCAGGACATAACATGAGTTGGTATCATTCCCCGCGCTCTGATGGTAATTGCACATCTTCGATTCGTCATAACCCCGATGTTTGGGGTTATGTACGGGTTTAGGATCCCGAAGTTGGAACAATTCCTCTTTAACTAGTGCAGGAAGAAAATCACTGATTTCTCCATCTAGTTCAGAGAATACCCGATTTCTGCTCCACCTTTTTTCGACATACTGCTGACCTTTGTCTTGCCGAAGTGTCTCTGTCATTGGTGCTTTTCCTGCAGCCTTAATTAATGTAGGTGGGTCTGGAAAGAGTTGGGTTAATATAATTGTCTTCCTTCTTTTTTGTTGAGGTTTTCCCCGTGAGGAATACTGAGTATGCACTGTCTCTCATGGCATCCTCGATGCTAGCTCCTTTTCTTCGAAAAGCAGCTATATTCTAGGGTACATACATGCTGAGGGGTACCATGTAAGACATGGAAACATTTTTTATTAGCATCCTTAACTGAGTTTCTTCAGATGGACTTTTGAACATTTCGAACACTTTCTTGTCCCATCGAATCATCCAGTCGATGAACCCTTCATGGGTCCCTTGTCGGAGGGACTCGAGCTGGCGTAAGGCGATTGTATGATCTATATTTTTGGTAAAATATTCGACAAGGGATTCAATCATGGTTGGCCATGTGGATATTTTAGATTTTTCCACATGTTGCTTGAAGAACTTCACTAGTTGTTCTTCGACAATTTGTTCAATTCTTGAAACTCTGAGAGTTTCAGAATTGTCTTTTCCAGATTGTGAGTCAGGCATTTTGGTCAGCCTTTCTTCTTTGCTCTGATGCCAGCTACGAGTACCTTCAATCACAGAGTCTTAGTAAGTGAATATTAGTACGCAATAAAGCAAATATCATAAATATTTCCCATTAATCATTTTTTAAGTCGAATCTCTCACTCCCCAGTGAAGTCGCCACTGTAGAAATCGAGGGTCAGCACGGGCCAGGAGCCGGGCTTTTACGATCCCTAATTATTACGGAGGTGAAGTCTATGTGCTCATCTGTTCATGGATATTTACCTCACAAGGTCGGACAGAGGTAGCTTCTTACTAGTTTGTTCAATAAGAGATTTAACTCCGTAAGGAGAGAAGAGATGTTTTGAAGTTGCCACCTGACTAAGGGAATTTAGGACCCTTTAACTAGTTTGAATTCTTTTGGGAAAACAAAATCTAGTTATCACTATCATGTTTATGGCCTGCTATCAAAGAGCCTGGGTAAGGAGATTCTAGTACTGGATGGGAAGGTGTTAGGCACCCATCAGCCGCCCAATCATATGATTGCCCTATACTTCATGATTAAATGGGAATAATATTTATAACTTTTCTTTAAAATGTTTTATACACACACTTGTGACTCTTGGACTAATTTCTATAGCCGGCAGAACAACTCATAATTATTCAAAGGTATCGGGAGCCTGGATCAATTCCTATCATGTTGGGAATATTAGGGCCAAATCTAAAGTTGTAATTTATTGATGTGAATAATTTAGATTTAAACCAGACATCCTTGGATGATGATAGAAATTTGGAAGCTGTCACGGATTCCCGATTGAAGGCTTATCGAAATTTTGGGGTAATAATCGATAACCTGCAACTTAACCGATAATTAGATAAATTATTTGCATATTATTCACGTGAGGGGTCGTAATATGAGAGGGGAAACTGCTCTATGCTCATATTTAGATCTTCCCATGATATGAATTAATTAGATTATACAACAAAATATATCATTACAAATAAATTATGTAGGAATTTACATGGACAGTCAGAATGTGAGAGGGGAAATCCACTCTATGATCACAATTTTGATTTATCCACGAGAATAAATTTGATCAATATACCTTAGTTGGGGTATTTCCTTCAAAGATTCTTATGCTCTTCTTTTTTTGTTTTTGGTTAAATATGCTGAAAGTAGTTAAAGTACTAGCAATTTAATGCTAATCTTTTAAAAACTTAAAGACAATACTTGATTTAATATTTCTATTTTTTTGGGTTTTTATCAAAATGAACTATAAATGCATAAGACAATAATAACTATTATGTAGGAAGGAAATTTGATTTCTCTTTGATTAAATGACAAAATACATGGAGACTTGGAACATGTGAGAAGAAATATTTTCTATTTGGGAGACAATAATTCTTCTTGGTTTGGGTATTATGGGTGGGAATCAGGATTTTTTGATTGTGTTTGCATGGGGAGAATAAGAATAATTTCTTTAGTGTAATTGGTGGATTCTTTGTTGTAGAATCAGATTTTTATGGGATAGTTGGTTGTTTCCAAGTGAGGTAAGGCATGCCTTATATAGTTGTAGAAAGTTAGGGAGTAGGTGTAAAAGAGGTATGGAGGAAATGATGAAAGGAATAGTGGGGGACAAATGATATTGGGATTGATTTACTTTTCTTTTTTTTTTTTTTTTTTTTTTTTTTTTTTTTTTTTAGGTGTAAAGGAATTTTTGGACATGCAACGGTTGGGAAATGGGGTAGATTGAGGAGAGATGGTGCATGGAGTGTATTAAAAATTATTTTTGGGATAATGGGATGAGAGAGGTTTATTATTTTAGAAAAAAAGTGGTTTTTAGTGGGATTTGAGAAGGATAATTTTTTCTTTTTTAGATAATGGGGTTGAATAAAAAAAAAGTGATGATTTCATGGTGTGTGTGAGAGAAGGAGAGAATTCCTTTAGTTGTTGGTGGAAAGGATAAAAAGACGTTGGTGATGATAAAAAACCTCTTTTCTTTTCTTTTTTTCTAATTGTTTTCACATGGGTGATGAAATGGGTACTTTGGTAATGAAATGGGTGGTTGGGTAGTAAAATGGGTAGTGCTTGTGGGCTTGATTGGGTAGTGAAATGGGTGGTTGAGTAGTGTTTGTGGGCTTGATTTAAAGGATATGGAAATCCTTAATTGTTCCACATAGAATTTCTCTTGTTTCCGGCTTCGAAATATAAAACTGACATTTTCATGTGGAAGGTGCGAAATTGGGGTGTCAACACAACCTTTAGTTGTTGATTGGAAATTGATTGATCCTTGGATATTGGTCTTTGGTACCATCCAAGTTTATAACTCTTGTATTTGATAAAGACTCACAAATTTTTATTTGTTTAAGTATAGATCAAATCGAGAGATAGAGATATTAACTCCTTGATATACTTTTTATAAAGATTGAGTCTGACTGTCTAGTTGATTCTCTAAAAAGTATATTCGAGTTAGTCCATACAGATTTCTAATCGAAATATTGGGTGAGGTTGTTAGATACCCGCATTTTCAATTGGTATCAGAGCCGGCAAACACGTTTAAAGACCTTATCAGTCTGTGTTTGTAGCGATCTAACTCTATGGACAGAGGTGATATCTCTATTAATGTACCACTAGTCTACGATGGCTCAAACTACCTATGGTGGAAACTTGATATGGGAGATTTTCTTCAATCGCGTGATTTTGAATCATGCGTATATGTTGTTAATGGCTATGATGCTCCCGTTGTGGCAATAGGTAACGCTATTGTTACAAAGAATATTGGCGAATATGATTCTGCTGAGATACTTGCTGCAAAGCAAAACTCCGACGGTTTGAATGCCATCATACATGCCATTAACCCAAATCTTCAGCACCATGTGTCAAATTGCACTAGGTCTAAAGATGCGTGGGATATCTTAGAAACCTTATTCGAAAAAAAGACCGGTGAAAAGGAAGCCAGGCTTCAAAACCTAAATTCTGATTGGTTAAACCTTCGTATGGCATATGAAGATTCATTTGATGAGTTTAATCACAAAGTTTCTGAAATTGTTAATGCATCTTTTGCATTGGGTAAGACTATTCCTGAAAGGGATATTATGATGAAAATTCTTAGATCACTGCCATTTAGATACGATTCTAAGAAGCTGTGATGTAACTGGTTATTTGATAGCTTAATGAGAGAGATAAGGTTGTAATACAAGCATTCAAGTAACTCAGTACCACTGTACTTCCTTCATTAGCTTAATATTTATTGTTCTCACTGTGATTCAAGTACAAGTTATTTAAGGGAAAGGGACTAGACGAACCCTAAACAGCACACAGACTACACGCATGCAAGCAATGCATCCGTACAAGTAAATTAAGGGAGAATTAACTGTAGTAAAAACGACTAACTAATTACTGAAAGATAAATACACCCCAATGGTGGTTGAAGGCACCCTAGCACCATGACAATACTCCCTCCTTCATAATATCCTTGTCCTCAAGGATGGAATTCAGGAAAGTAAGCGCGAACATTAGACATATCCTCCCAAGTGGCATCTGCTGGTGTAGTGTGAGACCACTGAATCAGAAGTTGTTGAACTTCCACACCCTGACGAAAAACCTGTAGAGAATCCAGAGTTGTGATAGGCTTGAGGATGATCTCGCCATTTGAGTCGACCAAAGGAAGCGAAGTAATAGTGGAAACTGCAGAACCGAGATTCTTTTTTAACTGGGAAACATGAAAGACAAGATGAATCTTAAAATCTGGAGGAAGCTCCAGCTTGTAAGCCACTTGTCCTATCTTCTGAATCACAAGAAATTTTCCAAAGTATCTAGCAGACAACTTAAAATTCTTGCGCAAGGCCATGGAAGTCTGCCTTTAAGGTTGTAACTTCAAGTAAACTAGGTCCCCCACAATAAAGTATCTGTCAGCCCTTCTTCTATCAACAAACCATTTCATTCTTTCCCGTGCCTTGTGAAGGTTTTCCTTCAAGAGATCAATAACTGCATCTATCCTTTGGAGATATTCTTCAACAGATACTACAAAAGTATTAGCAATAGTTGGGAAGGCTAAATGAGGAGGGACATACCCATACAAAGCTTGGAAGGGGACATTTTGAGGCTGGTGTGAAAGTTTGTATTGTACCACCATTCTTCCAATGAGAGCTAGTGGAACCACTGCTTGGGTTTATGACCTGTCATGCACCTTAAGTAACCTTCCAAGCAAGCATTAACTCTCTCAGATTGTCCATCTGACTGAGGGTGGTAAGCAGTGCTCATGTTGAGGTGTGTGCCCAAAGTTCTGAAGAGCTCTTGCCAAAAAAATTTAGTGAAGACTTTGTATCTGTATGAAACAATAGAAGCAGGTAGCCCATGTATCTTGAAAATGTTAATCAGGAATTCCTAAGCCACTGTGATTGTTGTGTATGGATGATGAAGTCATATAGAATGACTGTACTTAGTGAATCTTTCCACTACTACTAATATAACATCTTTATTATTGGACTTAGGGAGGCCCTCTATGAAATCCATGCTGATGTGTTTCCATGCTTGGTCTGGTACTGGTAGTGGTTGGAGGAGTCCTTGTGGGTGCTAATGCTCTAGTTTGTTTCTTTGGCAGATGTCACACTGGATGAATAGAAGCAAATTATCATGTTTCAATCCTTTCCAATAAAAATAAGTTTTGGCCCAAATATAACTGCCATGAATGCCTGAATGGCCTCCAATTGCAGAGGAGTGGATGGAATGAAGAATATGATGTCTCAGATTAGTAGTGGTGCCCACATAAATTCTCCCTTTGTACCTGAGAATGCCCTCTAAATAAGTGTAGTGGGGAACTGCAGAGCCATTGAATAGTAGCTGTGGAATGAGTGCAGAATCCACAACATCATCTGTACAACTTTCAAGGATATCTTGAGTCCATGTTGGAGTAGATAAGGAAATAGCATTGCAAGTGGTGGGTGAGCTAGATGTTGGCAGTCTAGAAAGTGCATCAGCAGCTTTATTTTCCAGGACATTTTTGTAGTGAATAGTATAGTCAAACCCAAGTAGTTTGATGAGCCATCTCTGTTGTAATAATGTAGTAAGATTTTGCTCCATGAAGTACCTAATGCTCTGCTGATCAGTATTAATAAGAAAGTGATGTCCAGTGAGGTAATGTCTCCATTTGGTGACTGCATTGACAACAACCAATAGTTCCTTTTCATAAGTAGATAGTCCCAATGACTTTGGCCCCAAGGGTTTGTTGTAGAAGGCAATAACTCTTCCTTCCTGCATAAGGACGGCCCCAATGCCTCTAGAGAAAGCATCTGTCTCCACTACAAACTGCTTGGTGAAGTCAGGGAGTGCAAGAACTGGAGTAGTACACATAACATTCTTAAGTATAAGGAAGGCTTCTTCAGCTTCAGGGGACCATAGAAATGCATTCTTCTTTAAGGGGTCAGTAAGTGGTTTAGCAATAGAGCCATACCCATGAATTTTTTTTATGTAGTAGCATGTGAGGCCCAAGAAGCCTCTAAGTTGTTTAATAGTTGTATGGACATGCCAAGACTTCATGCAAGAAATTTTCTCTGGGTTAGCTGCCACTTCATCATCTGTAATGATATGGCCTAGATACTCTAATGAAGACTAAGCAAAACAACATTTTGAATATTTGACATATAAGTGATGTTCCCTTAGTAAGGAGAGAATAACTGAAAGGTGATGAATATGTTCTGTAATGGATGGGCTATATACTAGGATGTCATCAAAAAACACAAGCACAAACTTCCTGAGATAAGGACCAAACACAGAGTTCATAAAAGCTTGAAAAGTAGCAGGAGCATTGGTGAGGCCAAATGGCATTACCTTGAACTCATAATGGCTATGGTGAGTTCTAAAAAGCAGTCTTATGGATATCAGGGGAATGGACTCTGATTTGATGATATCCTGCCCTTATCGAGTTTATTGAACACCTTAGACCCATGCAGCTCATCTAAAAGGTCATCAATAACTGGAATAGGAAAATTATCCTTTATTGTAATGGCATTGAGCTTCTTGTAATCGACACAGAACCTCCAAGTGTTGTCTTTTTTCTTCACAAGAAGTATAGGAGATGCAAAGGGGCTATGGTTATCTTGAATGATGCCATTTTGAAGCATTTCTTGGACCAAGGACTCCACTACTGACTTGTGGATATAATGGAATTTATAGGGTCTAAGATTGATGGGTTGTGAGTCCGGTTTAAGGGTGATTTGGTGATCTAGAACCCTTTGTGGTGGTAGATGGGTGGGTTCCTCAAAAACATCAGTAAAGGTGTGAAGTAATTCTTGTATTGGAGGTAGGATGTCAACTGGTGCAGGAGATACTGACATGGAGAAGAACTGGCCCACCAATGCTGGGGTGTTCTTTCTAATAAAAAATTTCATGGAATTACTACTTAACATTAAAAGAGAGGGTTTAGAGGAAATGCCTTGGAGAGTGATCAGCTGGCCATTGTGGAAGAATGAAATAGATAATTTAGCTAAGTTGAATATGACATCCCCCAGAGTTCTCAACCAATCTGCTCCCAAAACCAAATCACATCCCCCAAGTGGAAGTACTCTCAAGTTATAGTAAACTGATGATTCTGCATTGTCCAATGGAGCTATTGGCAGATCCCATGGCTTGAAGTTTTAGCTCCATTAGCTACAATAACCAACATGTGAGCAGTTGGTTGAATTTCACAACCCAGTTGAGTTTCTAGAGCAGAATCAATAAAACTATGAGTATTGCCTATGTCTACTAGCACAGTGATGGCTCTTTTCTTAAGGAATCCTAGAATTCTAATGGTGTCAGGATTGACATTGCCAGTGAGGGCATGAAGAGAAATTTCCTGAGCAATAGCTAGTTCTTGTAATCTAGCTAAATAAAATGCCTGAGCAAGGGTGGAAGGTTTGTGCATCTGCAGATTCTGCACAGAACTCTTCAAAGCATCTTTTTACCCACTAATAAAGCTCAAAACAAAGTAGTCCTCAGTAAGATGAGTATTTTTACTCAACATTAATGCTTTTAACTGCTCAAATTGGTCAAAATATTCTTCAACAGAAGTAAGCTGAGATAACTTATTGAATCAACCCACATAATTATCATTTGGTAGATCCTCAAAATGAGTACAAATAGCTTCTACAAAAACAGGCCAAGAGATAAATTGTTTACCAGTAAGGAAATCCAGAAACCATGAATCAGCTTTCCCATCCAAGTATAAAGAGGCAATTTCAGTTTTCTGCTCATCAGAAGTTGAGTGGATCTGAAATAATCGTTCACACTTGTGAATCCAGCTACGAGGATTTTCACCAGTAAATCGAGGGAAGTCTAGTTTAGGAATTTTAGAGAAGGTAGAGAAAGATGTTTGTGATGGGTGTTAGATGAATCTTTTTCATAATTAGATTCCGGTAGTGTTTTAGATAGAACTTGAATAAGTGCATCAAACTTGGCTTAGTTTTCTGTAGAGATTTTAACCAAGGAAGCAAGTAAGGTATCTTGTCTAAGAGAAGCTTCCTTACGCTTAGATGCATCACGGGTGTGGAGATCTGTAAGATTCTTTATCAATTGAGAGAGTTCACGGGTAGTGGTATCCACATCTTTGATAGTTGGACCCGTCATGGCGTAGAGAAAGAGAAGAGAGAGAGGGATCGACTGGGTGATACCAGATTTGATGTAACTAGTTATTTGATATCTTAATGAGAGAGATAAGGTTATACTACAAGCATTCAAGTAACTCAGTGCCACTGTACTGCCTTCATTAGCTTAATCTTTCTTGTTCTCACTGTGATTCAAGTACAAGTTATTTAAGGGAAAGGGACTAGACGAACCCTAAACATCACACGGACTACACGCATGCAAGCAATGCATCCGTACAAGTAAATTAAGGGAGAATTAACTGTAGTAAAAATGACTAACTAATTACTGAAAGCTAAATACATCCCAAGGGTGGTTGCAGGCACCCTAGCACCATGACAGAAGCATGTCATCATTGAGGGAAATAACCTTGATAATCTCTCCAGAAATACGTTGGTTGGGAAGCTTAAGATCTTTGATCACGAACATTCATCCAAATATAAGGATATTGCATTCAAAGCACTGAAAGACACAAAATTACTTGATAAAAGTAAAAATGTGTATATCTCTGAAGGCGATCACTTGAGACTGATTCATCACATGAATATCTTGACAAATTGGTCTTGATGATCACAAGACAGTTTAGGGATCTTCTGTTGAAGAGAAGTAAACGGTTCTCCAGAGATAATCTAAAAGCATCGGTCAAATCTCATAATCGTATTCCTCCTAAAAATAGGGACACAGATGAAACTGATGACGAGGATATGCCTCAGTGCTTTAAGTGTAAGGGTTTTGGTCATTTTGCAAATGAGTGCCCAAATCGTAGAAAATACACTGGGAACAAAGGTCTTGCTGCGACGCTTGATGAGATGTCTGATAATTATGATTCTGATGAAGAAAAAAAGTCAAGTGTTGCTCTTCTATGTGAAAATATTGATTTTGATAATTGTAACAATACATACATCAATCTTGAAAATCTTTTAGAAAATAACCCAATCAAGATGGAAGAATCAATTGACCCTTCTTTTGGAAACTCTATGTTTAATGTTTCAGGATCTACTTTGCGCCTAGCATCTTGCGTTTCATAGGCGCCTGAATCATCTTATGCATTGACATGCTCATATTGTTCTCTCAAGGGTCATGAGATTTCAAAGTGTTTCAAGTACAAACACAAGATGAGATATGTCAACAAGCTTCAACGAAGAGCATATCGTCTAGCTACCAAGCTTAAACTCGCGGAGAAAATGGTTGAGATATGTAAGATCTTATCTTCTTCAAAGAAATTAGTTTCCAAAGATAGATTTAGACCATTAAAAAAGAAAACATGGTCTAAACATACAGAAAGGCATGGTTCCATGAATTCCATCCAAAAGGGTCATGGTGGACAGATTATTATTCACCACAACACAACTTGATTGTGTTATCATTGTGCACCTTGTCTCATGTGCCTGTTCAAAAGAGACAAGATCTTGCACACCTCAGGCTTTAAAATAATTTTTTTTTTTTTATAGCTTTGTGTTGTTTGGTTTTTGGAATTATTTTATATCACTGTTGATATTGGAAAGGACCTGTTTGCCAAAAGAAGAAGGTTATTATCGACAATTCCCCTCTTTAGAGAGTTGTGAGTTGTGCGTACACAAACCTTTTATTGGTTTAGAAACCCTAAATTCCTTTTTCCTTCTCTGATACTCTTTATATCTTAAGACTGCTTGTTGAGTTTTGATTGTAAATTCCTCTCACAAAACCGTGCTTACATGGAAACTCCAAGCACCATGTCTTCTGATGGGAAAGATATGAATATGATTGTTAAGTCATTAACCACTAAGGAAAAATAGAAATCTCAATTGTCTCCAACTTTGAAAAGAAAAATAAGGAATGTGAGAAAGCCAAGAGTTGTTCCTTCAAACTCTTAGAAGTTTTCTGATGTTCTTGAAGAGTTGAAGTCGGAAAGAAAAGAGATTCAACAAATAAAGGCTTGTGTTTTAAGATCATTGGAAATTTAGAAGGCACTGGTTCGACATTATCATCCAAGAAGGTTTATTGGTATTGACTTCTTCTCCATGAACCATATGTTCCAATGGCTGTTGACGACAAGGAGTTCGGGGACGACAAGGAATTTTTCAAAGATCTTAATGTCTATGAAACTTCTTAAGAGAATTTTTATTCTTGTTTTTGTTTAAGAAGGATAACTAGGGTTTGGAATAGCCATTATTGTGAGTACACATAGCTATGTCCAACATTTTCATCTTGCAATGTTTTTAGATTTATTTATTTAAATTCTAAAGTTGATTTGGAAGATGATTTTTGCAATATTAATATTTATGGTTTTATATATTGCAATATGTTATGGGATATTTGTGTTTGCGTCCGTGAACTATTATTGTCCCATACGATGTCAAAAGTTATCTCTTTCATATGTCGATATGCATGTATTGATACAAGATCGATGAACTTTTGACAAACAAAAGTTAAGCCTATTATGTCATTTATTGATGGAAGATAGGTTAAAATCTTTTGTTTACAAAGATTATGTCTATTATATGTCATTATGCAAATAGTGATGAAAATAGATTGAATCTTTGTATATTCCGCAGTATTGATCTTCCTTGATCCATATCTTATGTATATATTGTGCGGCTCCATAAGTCTTCTTATGTGAGCATTTCCAACTAGACTAATCATAGATTCGTTTGTGGTTAATTTGGTTATGTACTCCGATTAAATTAATAATGGGTTCTCTTGTGATTAGTTTAATAGAGAATTTTGGATACAAAATCATTTTTTTGGTTTTGGTGTCCAAAGAAATCCCTATTTTCTCGTAAAAGTAAGGTCGCTCTTGTTAATGGGGGAGAGTTCTTTTGAACTTGCGCTTAATTTTCATATCTTTGTGGGGAGTGCAGCTATGGAATATTTTAGGATTTATCTTGTATCTTTATAAACTCCTTGATGAATGCATTTAGCCTTGGATTTATGATTGCATCTAAAAAAAGTTGATATGTACTTTTCTTTGGTCTTGAAGCGTCTCCGTGGAAATTTCATCAGGATCCCGTTTTCGTACCTTTGCCAATTTTATTGACAAAATGGGGGAGAATTTATATGTAGTTCACCCTAAAAATACATATGGTTTTCGGATCATTATGTAAGGTGGAGTGGTTTTCATGTTGAGATGAAAGTATTTACTAAGGGGGGGTGATACATATCACCATAGTATTGTTGTCAAAGTTGTGAGACAATTGAACTTTGATATTGTGTAGTAATACTATGACACTATATAACAATGATCTAGAGCTTTTGTTTTCTCATTGTTATGGCTACAGATCTTCAACAACTATGATTCTATGCTAAACATTTATGGAATCATGGGAGTACTTGGAAAAGACGAGGTTTTCGAGTAATGTTGAAGCACCAAGGAGATCAAGCATGTGGACGAGAAGCTACAAAGTTTTATCTATTTTGTAAATCCATATGTATTGATAGTTTTGTCACTAAAATTGACAAAGGGGGAGATTGTTAGAGCATTGCTCGATCGAACTCGCAAGCGTTGCTATCTCAAGCTTGTTTGTCAAATTTAGTTGTCAAAACTATATGTCTTGATTTCTAGTTTACTTATAGCTAAGTCTCGGACTAGGATAATTAAGTGTAGTTGAGCTCCAGACTCCATGGAGATCATCTTACGAAGACGAAGAAATACTCAAGGAACCAGTGGAACTTCATCAGAATAAAAATTATGTGGAGACTTGAACTTATCTATCACTCAAAATCACATCTACTCTATCTCCTACTCTTGAGACAAAAGTCGTATAAGTATGATAGTTTTCATACATACACATTTGTTATATCGAGCCGAATTTACTCGCCTATCTATTTCTCGAAATATGTGTTGGTAAGCTTTTACTTTAACCATTTTTCATCTTTATCCGTGACGAAAGTCATGATGACGTTTCAATCTTGAAAATAGCTTTGATGACGATAGTTGTGAATAACGACTGTTATAACATTATAGAAGAATGTTCATGATTGAAATGTAAAGTTGAGATTACCATCTATGGATATAAGCATATATAGTGTGTTCGCACATTAGTGTATAAATCCATGTGCCGGAAACCAAGTGTGTGCATATGTGTGCATGCAATATTGGTAAAGGAGACAGGTTGGGTATGCGTACCCGTGCGCGTACTGGCCGAACTTTTCCTCCCGGAAAATTCTGCTGAGTTTGGAGTTTATGAACTCATAAACCAGTCACCTTAGGTAATCGTACCTGTACGAGTATTGGCGGAACGTTTCAACCCGAAAAATTCTGCTTAGTTTGCAAACTCAAATCTGATAGCTAAGGTACGCATACCCATATGCGTACCCAAGCTGGTTATTTCTCAAATCGGTAGTTCATGAACTTAAAACAATAATTTATAAGGAATGCAATCTTTGCAAACCGTGGCTATATTTTTCATGAATTGATTCGAATGAATCAAACCGATTTTTTTTCCAATTGTGTCTATGTATAAAGACCTAAGCAATTGAACAACTCTTCAACTAGTTCTTTTGAAGTCATTTGAACTAGTTATGAGAAAAATGAATACGTTTAATATGAAAGTGCTCATATGGCTAACTATTGGTTAACTATTTGTGAATCAACTAAGTGTACATGTTTAGGTACGGTTACTCAAACCTAAATGAAATATATTTCATTTATGTGTGACAATCCAAGTTTCGATCTAACGGTTGAAAGATATTAGCTTGGTTGAATTAGGTTTTTCATCTAACGGTGAATATTGAATGCTTTGTTACTAAACTAGCATTGATTGCAAACCTTGATTTGAAAACTATATAAAGGAGAACTCTAGCAACTGGAAAAACTAATCCCCACACCTCATGTGTGATACTAGTTAGTTTAGCTAGAGTCGATTCTCCTTTAACCTTAGGTTTCTTCTCGCGACCCTGTAGGTTAACGAATTAAAGACTTCATTGGGATTGTGAAGCCATACGAAACTATTTCTCTTGTAGTTGAGCGATCTGATCTTGACATTTTCTATCGTACGAGTTCAATTGAAAGATTGACTTGAGATTATATCTCCGATAGGGCAAGATAAAAAGAAATCACAAACATCTTAGTCTCATCGTTTGTGATTCCGCAAACTCTTGGTTGTGGGTGAGATCAACTAAGGGAATCAAGTGCGTAGAATCCTGCTGGGATTAGAGACGTAAGGAGCGCAACTGTACCTTGAATCGGTGTGAGATTGATTAGGGTTCAACTACAGTCCAGACTGAAGTTAGTTTATAGTAGGCTAGTGTCTGTAGCGGCTTAATACAGTGTGGTGTTCAATCTGGACTAGGTCCCGGGGTTTTTCTATATTTGCAGTTTCCTCGTTAACAAAACTTCTGGTGTCTATGTTATTTCTATTCTGCATTATATTTTGTTATAGAATTGAAATATCACAGGTTGTGCGTTGTATCGATCAATTGTGAAATCCAACCTTTGGTTGTTGATTGGAAATTGATTGATCCTTGAATATTGATCTTTGGTACCATCCAAGTTTATATCTCTTTTATTCGATAAAGACTCACAGATTTCTATTTGTTTGAGTATAGATCAAATCGAGAGATAGAGATATTAACTCCTTGATATACTTTTTATTAAGATTGAGTCTGTCTGTCTAGTTAATTCTCTTAAAAGTATATTCGAGTTAGTCCATACAGATTTCTAATCGAAATATTGGGTGAGGTTGTTAGACCCCCACATTTTCAGTTATTGAACATCCAAAAATATTATTATGCTCAGCATCATACACCACATCCCCAACGGCTACAAGGGCATTCTTCTTAAAGTTTACCTTGAAGCTAGATACTGACTCAAAAGCCAATAATATATTCTTTAAATTTTGCACCTGACCTACATCGTCATATAAAAACACTATCAACTCATCTGTGAATTGCAAATGATTGATAGGCATAGCACTTGTTAGAGCACTTCTAGGTCGAACTCGCAAGCATTTCTATCTCAAGATTGTTTGTCAAGTTTAGTTGATCAAAACTGTAGTCTTGAATTCTAGTCTACTTATAGAAGTTTCGGACTAGGATAAATTATGTAGTTGAGCTTTAGACTTCACGCCGCTTATAATTGAAGACGAAGATCTACTGAAGAACTCGGAGGAACTTCATCAACAAAAGGTATGTGGAGACTAATACTTATCTATCACTCATAAGTCTATTATATTCTATTCAATCTTCTATTGAGAAAAAAGGCGTATAGCGATATAGACTTTCATATTATACACATTTGTTATTTCAACCTGCATATAACTCGCTTATCCATTTCTCGAAATATGTGTTGGTAACTTTTTGCTTTAGCTACATTCATCATTATTCTTGACGAGTTTAGTTGGAAATAATTAATTTTTTGGAAACTAAATAATAAGTCAAAAGATGATCATGTGGAAATTGCCTTGAAACATCTTACATGATTTGTGTGACACAATCATTTGATGTCGACTTGGAAAGTTTCGTATTGATCATTTGATCATTTGGAAATTGCTTATAAGCTAATGGTTTGTGTGAGACAGCCATTGACATCTTCTAAGAATGTTATAATGATTGAAATGGGAGTTTATAACTAAAACCCATGTCTGGAAAACATCATAGTATGCGTACCAAGTGTACAAACTGTGTTGGTATGATTCAGGTCCGGAAACCAAGTTTGCATACCCGTATGCGAATGGTTCTACCTGAGTTAGGTCTGGGATGATAGTTTGCGTACCCGTTTGCAAACTGTTGGACAAAACCAAAGTCCAGAACTTTAATTTGCATACCATTTTGCAAGCCGAGGGGTTAAAGTTCAAAAATCGGTTAAGTATGTTCACATACTCATGAACAAATATATTTATGAAATAAGGAATGCAATCTTTGCAAACCGTGGCTTATGTTCATGAACTGATTATTGTACTTTGTACATTACGAATCAATCCGATTTTGCTTCAATTGGATCATATATACTTCTATATGATTACACTTCTATATATACTTCTATATGATCATCATAGTTAATCTAGATGTGTTAGATGAATTTGGTTAAGACAAAAGTGTTCATATGGATAACTTTGGTTAACTATTATTGAGCCAACTCAATATACATGTTTAGGTATGGTTACCCATATCTAAATGAAAGTATATTCCATTTGTGTGTGACAAGCTAAGACCATCTAACGGTTGAGAGATATTTCTTTGGTTTCAAGCAAACTTAGCTTGTATCTTAAATCATATTTTCATCTAACAGTGAATATGGAATGGTTTGTTTCTAAGTTAACTTAGCAAACCCTGGTTCGAAAGGCTATATAAATGAGAACTCTAGCAACCGGGAAACCTAATCCCCACACCTCCTATATGATACTAGTTGTGGCTAGAGTAGATTCTCCTTTAACCTAGGTTTTCCTAAAACCATTATAGGTTAATGACTTGAAGACTTCATTGGGATTCTGAAGCCAGATCCAACTATTTTTTTCTGTAGTTGTATATTCAGATCTTACTTGTTCTATCGTGGTGTGATAGGTCTGTTAAAATTCCTCGTGGTGTGATATAGAATGTTCTTATTGAGGTCGAAAAGTTTATTTATCATATGGACTTCGTAGTCCTAGATACCCAACCTGTCCCTGACCCAGAGAACCAGATACCTCGCCTATTTTTAGTTACGTCTAATGTGATCATAAACTGTCGAAATGGTATCATGAATCTATCTTTCGGTAATATGACTATTGAGATGAATATTTTTAATGTCGATAAGCTACATTCTGAGAAAGATGACACATGCAATGAAGAGGTTAACATGATAGGAACTTTTATTCAGGAGTCATTATCAAACATTTTATCGGAAGATTTATTAGAGAGTTGTCTATCTCATTTTATCTTGGATTTCGACGATGATAACAACATTGAACAAGTAAATGCTCCGCTGGATTCTATTCCCGTGTTATATATTGATAGATGGAAAGCTAGTTTCGAACCATTATTATCTTCCGAGTCTACCTTAATCCCTTTTTTATAAGAGCCCCCTAAGTTGGACCCTAATTATGCATTTAAGCCCATCTGAGACTTCGCCTATGATTATAGCTTCCGATTTGGATAGTGATCAGGAGAATAGGCTAGTGACCATGATTTAAGACAATAAGGAAGCTTTAGGGTGGACTATAGCGGATTTTAAGGACATAAGTCTTAGAGTTTGTATGCATCATATGCATTTAAAGGATGAACCACCTGATTATAACCTAGAGAAAGGAATTGACCTTTTTCGGGAACCTGATGGTCTAAAAATTAGGAATATTGTAACTAGTCTATCTAGAGAGACCCAAAATTCTAAATTTTTGGGTGGACTTGAAATATGTGGCTCTACCATTTTACAAGAGTATCTTCATAGAGAAGTTCAATTATTATACACCCATCCTCTGGTTGATATGGTTTACCTAGGTGATGATACCAAGATTGACTTTATTTTCCCACCAACAACTTTTTTTCCCAATTATGGGAACGTATGAGTTTGAAATGTGTCAGTTATTAAGTTTTGAGACTAAGCCTAATTACTTTAGGATATTAGAATCGAAACATTTGCTTAAGAATGACCACCGCTTTCATTATGGTCAACTATGTGAGTCAACTATGATTGACTTTGAGGATCCCCAATTATTCAGGTTATTATTATGTGCTTCAAATTTCTTTGTTTAGTTTTCCGGATTCTACAACCTGAATCAGATCTTTTCACTGAGGAAATTCAGACCAAAAAGGTTTACCTAAACCCATTTATAGAGCCTGAACCTGAACCATAACTAGATATAGTGGTCTTAAACAAAATACTAGATAAGGTTGTGCTCGGTTTTTTCATTCTTTTGGTCAATTGTTGTTTCCTTTTACTTGTGTCAGCTCCATTTGGTTTTGACAATCCATAATTGTTCCAGATATTGATATATGATTCTATGAGGTGACTAATCCTTTATTAGTTTGGCTGAAGACTTTAAACTTGACACTTATTGGGAGGTAACCCATGCTCATGCAACATGGTAATATCTTTCCTTAATACTTTTACTTCAAGTGGTAACAGTTTCTCATTGTTCTTACTTTTAATTTTATCTTTAGAACATTGAGGACAATGTTAGATTTAAGTATGGGGGTATGGGGGAAACTTTTTAGTTGCATTATTAAACTCTGGAGCCTAGAAATTTGTGCCAATTAAGGATAGCACTAACAAATCAAAGTGGATGGAAGCATCTTGGTTGTAGGAGTTGAGGAACCCAATGGTAGAGTCTATTCATAAAAGCGCAGAGTTCAGGTGTTAGAAATAACATGGTAGTTTCACTGTATCTCGGAGTCGTCACCATATCATTTTGTTTTTTTTATTATTGAAAACTTATATGTTTCTCTAACTAATTTGGTGGGGCACACACATTGAGTTATTACCACTACTAGGGTGAAGTAGAGTGATTGAGTTGTTATTTGAAAAAATGGAAGAAAAAAAAAGAGAAAAAGAGAAATAAATAAAGAAATTTAGACCAAACCATTAGACCAATCAGAATAAATTGTTCAATAAAGTTGACCACTAGTTCCCTTGCATATGCCAGCTGAGTCCATCTAGAATTAGGATTGTCGACCACTGGTTCCCTTGTATATGCTAGTTGTGTTGATATTAGTCAGACCAGTATCTCGGATAGGTTCGTCTTGGCAGTAGCCTTCAGAAAGATATTGGAAACACCACTCACCTTATTCAACATCATTGCAAACCATCTATTATCTCCATATCCATCTTCTTAATCTATTCACATGTGATTGTGGTTTGTTGACTCCAGATATTAATGTCCATAGTGCGACTACCTGAGTAGAGATATGTCACTCGAATCAGGGTACTTCCTCCTGTAGTCAATGATAGTGTGCCAACCAAGGAGGTTCTTTAGTTCCTTCCAAGGTTTTGCATAGGTAGCTAGGGTATGTAGGTACACCTCTTGTAAACCCTTCCGAGGCTATAAATCGACCACTAGGGCCACCTAGGGGTTCAAAGGCTTGTTAATTTGATTCATGTACTGTAACCGTACATACTAAGTTGTCTTGGATATTTATTTTAGACATCATCCAAGAGTTCTTGTACTTAATAAGGTTCACAGATCTTTCATCCAAATTGAAAAAGCAGGGGTATAACAACCACATTCAATAATTCGTTCGGAAATCTGTATGGACTAAACTTCAATCAAGAAAGATATTAAAGATCTTTATCTCTACTTCTCAATACAATCAGTAAATCGAACATATAGATATCTGTGAGCCTGATTGATATGAGAAATAACTATGACGGTACCAAAGACCAATGCCCAAGCGTCAATCAAGTTATGTCCAACAAACAACATCGGACTTATCAACTAATTGAACTACACACAACCTGTAATATTTCAATAATATAAACAAATATAATGCGGAAAAGAAATAACACAGATACCATAAAAATAATTAACGAGGAAACCACAAATGCAGAAAAACCCGGGACGTAGTCTAGATTTGAACACCACATTGTATTAAGCCGTTACAGACACTATCCTACTACAAGTGAACTTCAGACTGGAATGTAGTTGAGCCCTAACCAAGTCAAGCACCGTTTAAGGTATGGTTGCGTTCCTTACACCTCTAGAACCACGCCGGATTATGCTCACTTGATTCTCTTAGTTGATCTTGTTAGAGCACTGCTCGGTCGAACTCGCAAGCGTTGCTATCTCAAGCTTGTTGCCAAGTTAAGTTGACAAAACTATAAGTCTTGATTTCTAGTCTACTTATATCTAAGTCTCTGATTAGGATACAAAGTGTAGTTGAGCATTAGACTTTGCGGCGTTAATCGATAGAAGATGAAGAACTACTAAGGTAAGCTTGTGAAACTTCATCAACAAAAGGTATGTGGAGACTTAGACTCATCTATCGCTCAAAAGTATATCTACTCTATCTCCTATTTGAGACAAAAGTTGTATACCTATATAGACTTCTATTATTGTAGTTGTGGATTATCTCACAACTACACCCTCATAAGAATCCATTAAAATGATTCCTATATATAATTAATTTGATATAAAACTAAGAATTAAAGTACTAGAATTATAAAAGAGACACAAAGATTTTTACGTGGTTCGATCAATGTGATCTACATCCACGGTTCTTCACTAGTGATTGTATGTAATTACATGATTTTACAATTGAGACTCCATTAATGAATATTTGGAGCTCTAGTTTTTTGGGGAAGAAGATGATAAAGAAAATAAATCTCTCCTCACATTTTCTCTCCCCTCCTAAAATTATTCCTCTCTCTAAAAATTATCCTCTCCTTCTTCTCATGCCTAAATGGCTATTTATATGATTTTACAAAATGTTGAAAATTAAACTGTCTCTCAACTTCGGACTTGAGAATTACCCTGCGAACTTCTTTTGCTTTCCTCGTGATTTCCTTTGCTCGCAAAATGTATTTTCTCTCCACAATTTCGTAAGTTATCATTTGTTGTGATATTCCTCTCATACATCTTGCCTCTTTTTTCTTGAATATTGCTTGAAGAGCGATCTTTAATAAAAAATCCGTTGTTGTAGTAGTCTTTGATCTTGTTGATGAAAAAACGAGCGAAAGAATATCAAACTCAAAAAGTATATACTTGCCTCTATTCTTTTGCGAAGTTCTGAAGCTTTAAGAAGTAATTAGAATTATCATCTTGCGAAGTATGAAGTGTGCGAAGTATCTTGAAGAAGTATGAAGTATAAGAAATATAAAATATCCTTGAAGAAGTATAAGAAGTACTCAATCCTCGAAATATATAAGAAGTATGAAGTATCCTAAAGAAGTATAAGAAGTATTTAATCCTAGAAATATATAAGAAGTATGAAATATCCTTGATGAGAGTGATAAATATTGCCTCTGTTCATGTGAAATTATTATTCCATTTTTGCTGAGGATTCTTGCTGAGAAGATAAAGAACATAAAATATTTTCTTAGGTATCCATAGTTGCCTCTGTTCTTTATCTATGAAGGAGAATCCTTGAGAAAATGTTGAATGATTAAATTGCGTCTCTATTCTTATCTTGCCTCTGCCTTAAGTGATAACCCTGCTAACTTCTGAATATTTCTGCGAATTTCTGAGTTTTTCTGTGAATTTCTGAACTTCTGAATAGTACTGTGAATAGTGCTGCGAATAGTGTTGCGAATATAGTGTTATGAATAGTGTTGCGAATATAGTGTTGCGAATATTGAATAGTCCTACGAATTATGAATGTTTCTGTGAAGTTTCGCGGTATTATCCTGTAAAATTTTGTAAAATACTTGTGCGAATATAATATTTATGTAATGATTATGTTATGAAATGTGTATGCGATGCTTTTATGATGCGAGTGTGATGCTTGAATGATGCCAGTATGATGCTTGTATGATGCGAGTATGATGCTTGTATGATGCGAATGCTTATCTATTGCAATGTATATTTCAAGTTTCTGTTCCTTAGCTCATTTTGCCACAGTAAAATTGTTGTAACTTTAAATTGCTTCCATTCCTGCACTATTAGTCTCGTATGATAAAAATATTAAAGATGCATAATCTCAATTTTATTTCAGTATATATGTTCGTAAGCTTGTTTGCTTTCGTATAATCATCTTCGCAAGTTTATTTGCGTATTCTCTTACATGTATCCGTCTTTGATTGCGAATGAAATCGCCTCTTTTGCTATGACTTCGTGATATATATTCTTGTAAAGATTCTTCAATGATATTGATGGAATTGTCTTCTTTGTTAGGACTTCATGATATATATTCTTGTAAAAATTCTTCAATGATATTGATGGAATTGTCTTCTTTGTTAGGACTTCATGATATATATTCTTGGTAAAATTCTTCAATGATATTGATGGAATTAATTTCATTAATTGTTGTGGTCTTATCATGCCTTCCTAAGTAAAGGTCTTATTTTGCCACCTCTTTTGTGATAATATTTTTGTGTTTGCGATAATATGACAAGTCTGAAAATTCTTGCGAATATACAACCTCGTGACATTATCGTCTTGCGATGAAATCGCAGGACGTCTCTACACTTTCATGTAGTGACCCATTGATCTCATCTTAACTTCTTTATTATGTTCTGCGAGTTCTTTTTTCTTTTCTTTTTTTTTTTTTTTTTTTTTTTAGAAGGCTCGCAGAAGTAAAAATGTTGCACAAATGTGACAAGCCTTAATATTCTTGCGAACAAAAAGCCTCGTGACATTTGCGTCTTATAGCACGTATCAGCTCCCTAATGGAGGGTGCTGCCCTTTATCTTCCCCTTGGTTGCCCCTTCAAGGAAGCGTACATCGACCATACAAGGTTATCTCTTCCCATCCGGTTCTGCAAAAAAACAGTTTTTGTTCACAACCTCTTATCCTTTTTGCCTATATGGCTTATAGTTACGAGGTTGCACCCTATGGGGTATATTTGGGCCAAGTGCATCATTTGCCAAGACTTGTCAAAAATGGCAGATGTGCTTCAAGCCCACCCGGAACTCTTGACTCAACCTTGTACCTCGGCGCCTTGATTGTTTTCTGAACTTCTTGGGAAAGACAGTATGCCTTAGTCGCCCAACCTAAATCATGTTACATCGCGTAATATCGCGTAATGTCGCAAGATTAGGTGAGAATCCAAGGTGTCTAACCCGGATAGGTACCCCGTTATTGGGTTGTACCCCGTAAAGTTCCATGTACTCAGGTTCCTTGGTGGTGTTTTGGTGTCCCTGAGCCATGCTTATAGGTACCCCCTTAAATGACGCACTTTAGGACTTTGCCTCTTACGAAATGTTGCTTCGCGAACTAGGGTGTACGCCACAAAGGTTTGCATGTGTAAATTTTCTGCGGCTCTCTTTCTTTTTTGGAGGCTGATCACAGATTGCGGTCTTTTATTCGCAAATAAATTTTTGCGTCTTTCTTCAATGAAAGCTAATCGCTTATTATTTTTGGCGGTATTTTTTCGCCTTTTATAAGTAGAATCAAAATTCTTTTTATTCGTAAAAATTCATCGTAAATTTTTCATGTATATAAAATGTTGAATGTTTTCGTAAAATCTTTAGTATAACAAGTATGAGAAGTATTCATATCGCATCTTTAAATTAAAATTGTTCTATAGAATTATATAAATTTAATTTTCTCTGTTTTTGGTAACTTTGAAGTCTTTGAAAATTTTTGAGATCTTTAAATTTTTGTGATGAATTTATTTTTGAATCTTGCGATTGTATCGCTTTTCACCAATCTAAAAAAAATAATCTTTGAAATGTTTTGAAATCTTAGAAATTGTATAAATTTTGCGAGTATATCGGTTTTAGTAAAAAAATTCAAAAATATTTTGTCTTCCGTAAATAAAGTATTAAAGGAAATGGTACTTACATTTTTACGGCTTGTTGTTGTCTCTTGCGAAGTATATGACTTGCCATTTCTTGCGAAATAATCTCCCACTCTCTTCTTGTGAAATATCCAAAAATCTTGCGAAGTAAATCTTTGAATGAAGTAAACGAACGTCTGCGAAGTGTTGGTGCTGCGAACGTTCACAAGGGAAACATTTGCGAAGTGCAAAGAGTAGAAGTGTTGGTGCTGCGAACGTTCGCAAGGTAAACATTTGCGAAGTGCAAAGAGTAGAAGTATTGGTTCTGCGAATATTCTAAAGGTAAACATTTGCGAAGTGCAAAAATTTTATGTGAATATGGAGACTCGAACCCGCGTCTTCAAACCCCTTCCATTTACTTCTGACCATCTGAGCTAGCTTCAGCTTGTGAAAGAAACACATATTTTCGTCTTGTTATTACTTCTTTCCTCTGTACATTTTCATTTGTTGCTCTGCATGTTTTTTACTTCTTCTTTGCATGCATTAAATCCCTTCCATTACGTTGGTTTCCTTTGGTATCCATTAAGTCCCTTCTTTGTACGTTTTTTACTTCCCTTTTAGAAGATGGCAATGTCATGGCACAGTTTTCATCTCTGCGGGCAACAAATTCAGTTGAATAAATTTCTTTGATTGGACTTATCATTTGATATTACTTAAAGCAATAATTTTCGAAGTTAAAAATTGGAGAATGAAAATACTTCCCTTTCAGTTGATTTGTTCGTGATCTCTATTTTACTTTCCAAGGAATTATTCTACCGATTAAGGTGCTTGCCGAAGTAATGCATTCATGCCTGTCCATGATCCTACATCTTCTCTGCGTCACCTTCGCAAGAAATGGTTTATATTCGCAAGTAGGTTTTCCGCGTCATTTGATGATCTTCTTTCATCGCAAATGAAACTGAATGATCTCTATCTTCATCATCGTAGGTGCATGCTGAAGTGATATTCCAAAAGCTGCTGACAAAATTAGTTGTTGAGAAGTTTTTGCTTTCTTTGAGTTTCTTTTCATTCATTTCTTTGCGCTTGCAGGTTCTATATTCTTTTGTTTGTCACGGTTCTACATTGACAGCTCTCTAACGTCATAGTACTCAAGGATGATGAAATGCAGCTAACTGTTTCAAGTTGATATTTCGCGGAACTATCCTTCGTAGAAATATATCCCCTTTCTTCGCAGAATAGTGTTGCTTCTTCGCAAGAGAGCTTTGTGTCTTCGTAAGATTTCCTCTTTGTTGAATCAATGTTCCATAATTATTTTGCTTTGTCCCCTATGATGAAGCCTTTTTCATGTATCCCTTCACTGTTTGGCCCTTTCTACAACCTCCACATGTCTGTGATATTCCTTTGTACTTCCTGTTACTAATTCATTTTCCTGTGACTAGTTTTTATATTTCTGCTAAGTTACTTCATGTGCTGCGAATAATATTTTATTGCTAAAATTTCTGCGAACGATCGTAAATAAAAATTCTTTACAAAATTTCGAACCCACGGTATTTCTTTATTGCTGCGAACGTTCGTAAAATTCGATCCCATGATGATAAAAATCTTCGCAGAATGGGGATATTCCTTTGTTTCTTCGTCTTCTTCTTTTAACATTTGCGAAGTACAAAAAAGAAATAAAGAACACACTTCTTTTGTTCGTAATGGGGATAATCTCTTTCGTAAGTATGGTGATGAGGATGATGAAATGAGCTTTGTTACGTTTAGTCTGTCTTTGACGAAGGCAAAGATGCTCCTTTACTTTCTAACTCCTCATTGCGTTCTTAACAAAGTAAAAAGTACGTATGGGAAAAAGCTTTGCCAAGTGAGGAGTGGATGTGGAGTCATAGGGCAGTGCTTGTTTGTTTGTTTGTTTCTTCGCAGACACATGATACTATCCTACCGTGATATTCTTCTTCGCAGTATACTTATTCATTACGTCTTCTAGTCTTGGTTCTAAATTAGCTACCTCACTACTGGTTGATGCTAGATTCTGGCTATTGATTTTAGTAAATGTGTCTCCACCCGTCTTGGTTGTGGTGCCTTTAATTTGAGCCTCCTTATGCTTTTCTTGACAATCACTTTGATCTTTGTCTCTGCGGACTGTTTGCTGATGACGATATTTCAACCTTACTTCGCTGATCCATGCTACGAAGTATTGTCACCGCATATCCCATTTCTTCGCAAAACTGATCTTCAACTTAGTTTGTTTCTTCGCAAGTGTAAACTATAATTTTTTCAACTCCATTTATATTGTTCCTACTGTTCATTTTGTATTTTCTTCACACCTGCAGTGAGTAATAAAAACAAAATAGCTAAAATTTCCATTGCTATCAGCGTATAAGAAATGCATTATAAGTTTTTTAATCGCCTGAAATTTGTTTCCCATACTCAATATTTTTTGGAATCAATAAAATAAGTTTGTAAAACAAAGATAATCTATCACAAATCCATCAATAAAATATGTTTTGATTAAAAAAAATGCAGCCAAAAATCATTTTTTATGAAAAGTACGATATGGTATTGATAAAACATTTTCTCAAGAATCTCGATTAAAAACTTCCAAATCTGAATTTTTAGGAATAGAATTAAGAGATAGAGATAAGATTCATCTTCATGTGCAGAGCGTTGGTCTAGATTTTAGCTGATTTCATTTTGTTGACAATTTTCTCCTTATCCACATCTCTCTTCCTGAACTACTAAGATGCGTTCGTTGTTTGAAGATGCACAAAACTCCAGGAACTTCCATTTTTGTCTTCAAAATTCATAAATCCGGTACAATTCATCACCAATAGTAATCAATTTTTCTAACTTTCTTGAACCAACAAGGCTAGTCCCTGTTTCTAGCGCCAATTATGTAGTTGCGGATTATCTCACAACTACACCCTCGTAAGAATCCATTAAAATGATTCCTATATCTAATTAATTTGATATAAAACTAAGAATTAAAGTACTAGAATTATAAAAGAGACACAAAGATTTTTACGTGGTTCAATCAATGTGATCTACATCCACGGTTCTTCACTAGTGATTGTATGTAATTACATAATTTTACAATTGAGAATCCATTAATGAATACTTGGAGCTCTAGTTTTTTGGGGAAGAAGATGATAAAGAAAATAAATCTCTCCTCACATTTTCTCTCCCCTCCTAAAATTATTCCTCTCTCTAAAAATTATCCTCTCCTTCTTCTCATGCCTAAATGGCTATTTATATAATTTTACAAAATGTTGACAATTAAACTGTCTCTCAACTTCGGACTTGAGAATTACCCTGCGAACCTTCGCAACTTCACTTTGCGAACTTCTTTTGCTTTCCTCGTGATTTCCTTTGCTCGCAAAATGTTCTTTGCTCGCAAAATGTATTTTCTCTCCACAATTTCGTAAGTTATCATTTGTTGTTATATTCCGCTCATACAATTATACACATTTGATATTTCGAGCTAAGTTTAACTTGCTTACATATTTCTCGAAATATGTGTCGGTAAGATTTCGCTTTAACTAAGTTCATCTTATATTCTTGACGAAGTCAAAAGATGATCATGTGAAAAATGCCTTGTAACATCTTACATGATTTGTGTGAGACAATCATTTGATGTAGACTCGAAATATTTCGTATTGATCATTCGATCACTTGAAAATTGCTTTGAAGCTAATAGTTTGTGTGAAACAGCTATTGTCGTCTTCTAAGAATGTTTCAATGATTGAACTGGGTGTTTAGAACAAATAACCATGATCGAATATAACACATTATGCGTACTTTTATGCTAACTTTTGCAAGTTATTCCAAGTCCTGGAACCATGGTAAGCATACCCGTATGCGTACTGGTTGGTCTAGTGAAAGTCCGTGAACTTAGTATGCATACTGGCGTGAGTTTCAAGATCCGTAAATTCAAATGAGTTTGGAGGTATGCGTACATGTTCGCATACTAGCGAATCCAAACTTAGTATGGCCACTAAGGTATGCGTACTAATTTGCATACTTGGGTAGGCTATGTTCTAAAATCGGTTTGTTAATGAACTAATACATTTATATAATAAGGAATGCAAATCGTGGCTATAATGTTCATGAATTGGTTCGAGTGAATCAAAATCGACTTTGCTTCAATTGTGTCTTGTGTACTTTTATGAGAATATAAACAATTGAACAACTCTAGATCTAGTTTCATTTGAGTAATTTGAACTAGTTATGTTAAGCTGACTAAGTTTGATATGAAAGTGTTCATATGGCTAACTTCGGTTACCTATTGTTGAACCAACAAGGTGTACACGTTTAGGTACGGTTACTCATAACTAAATGAAGTCACTTTTCATTTGTGTGTAACAAGCTAAATTTGATATAACGTTTGAAAGATATTAGCTTGAGTCTAATCAATTTTTCATCTAACGGTAAATATTGAATGCTTTGTTACCAAGGTATCATTGATTGCAAACCCTGATTTGAAGACTATATAAGGGAGAACTATAGTAACTGGGAAACCTAATCCCCACACCTCATGTATGATAGTCGTTGCGACTAGAGTCGATTATACTTTAACCTTAGGTTTTTCCAAAATCATGTAGGTTAACGACTTGAAGACTTCATTGGGATTGTGAACCAGACCTAACTATTTTCTTTGTAGTTGCATGTTCTGATCTTGCTATTTTCTATCGTTATTGAGTACTATCTTCTCTAAGATTTGCTCGATATTTAATCTCCGATAGGCAAGATAAAAAGTAGTCACAAACATCTTCGTCTCATCGTTTGTGATTCTATAATATCTTGTTTCGCTAAAATACGATTAAGATTATTGTGAGGTGATTGAAATTACTAGGATGTTCTTCGGGAATATAAAACCGGTGTATCAATTGGTTCCTGTTCACCTTGATTTATCAAAAGACAAAAATAGAAACTCTTAGGTATTTCTATGGGAGACAAATTTATCTATTCAATAGACTTTTCTGTGTGAGACAGATTAGTTTATCAAGTCTTCGAATTTGGGTCGTAGAAACTCTTAATTATAGGTGATATCTGTTAAGGGAATCAAGTACGCATAGTCCTGCTGGGATTCAGAGGCGTAAAGACCGCGACCGTACCTTGATAAGTGTGAGATTGGTTAGGGCTCAACTACATTCCAGTCTGAAGTTAAATTGGAGTAGGCTAGTGTCTGTAGCGGCTTAATACAATATGGTGTTCAAATATGGACTAGGTCACGGGGTTTTTCTGTATTTGCGGTTTCCTCGTTAACAAAATCTATGGTGTCTGTGTTATTTTTTTCCGTATTATATTTGTTTATATAATTGAAATATCATAGGTTGTGCGTTAGTTCAATCAATTTTGAATACAACCTTTGGTTGTTGATTAAATTGATTGACACTTTGATATTGGTTTTTGATACCGTCCAAGTTATTTCTAATATTCAATCGGGCTCAAAAATTCCTATTTGTTTGATTACAGATTAAATTGAGAAATTGAGATACAACTTTTGGATGTACTTTTCTTAAGATTGAGCATGACTGTCTAGTTGATTCTCTTGAAAGTATATTGTAGTTTTTCCATACAGATTGTTGAGCGAAATATGTGGTATGGTTGTTAGACCCCCGCTATTTTAATTGGTATCAGAGCAGGCATACACATTTTAGACCTTATAAGTCTGTGTTGGTAGCGATCTGACTATATGGCCAATAGTTTGGTCTCTGATAAACACGTCACCAGAGACAAAAGTTCTTTTTCGATAAATTCTATTAAAGAGAAAGATTTGTCTATCTCGAATTTAGATGAACATTATGTTCCAGTGAAACATGATTGCGCTGATAAGTGTTACCACGATTACTCTGACTCGGTTGAAGAAAGGGAATCTACTAAAGAGAGTGTGATTTTAAAACTTATTAGAATCCAGGCTGATAAATCAATCGGTTGAAACACAAAGTCAATGTTCTTATGGATATGGTAAATAATCGTGACTCTCAATCCAAGGTTCTCCATGAAGAAAATCCCTTAGTCCGTTCTTCACGAACCTTACTAGAGGCTAAACTCAAAGTGCATTCCTTGGAAATTGAACGAATTTTGAGTAAACTCTCTATTCAAGGATGTTCTGAAGAGTCCAATATGCTTCTAACTCAACTGAGACTTCATTTTTAGAAGCTAAATCGCAATCCCTTCCTATAGGAAAAGATATGTCTGGTTCTTCCTCTAATCAACGAATCTCCATATCACACGAAAGGAATAAATCTCCTAACGATTGTGTTTAGATTGTTCACTCTAATCACTTCGGTGATCAAAAAGTGTGTCTCTTTTGTGATTCAAAAGGACATGTTGAACGTAAGAGAAAATCTAGGTCGAATGACAATTCTATTGATCAACTTCATCACACCTTAAATTTAATTTTCAAATGTATAACTGACATTCGTATGACTAAACCAATTGGTTGTAGTACTCACCCTGTGAATCCTTCCAAGAAAGTAAGTTCTATTTATTCCTCGAATGTTCAAGATCGCAAAAGCCATCTTAACACAAATCGTCCAAGAAGAATTCAAGGACCTTTTTCGTTAAAAATGGAGATGATGTTGTTCTTGATGTGAACAAGGTACCAGAAGAAAGCAAAATTGGAGATATGAAAGACAACCTGAATTTGATAATCGAAGGATACAAAGGGCTCATCAACAGGCTGTCGAATCCCTCTAGACAAAATTATTCAGGTAAGAATCCATACTATGCATCGTATCTATATGATAGTAAGTTTTATGATAACTTTTCACATCAAAAAACATTTCCTCAAAAAATTAGGAAAAAGAGGTTTCACTGTGAACACCATTCATTTAATGAGCCTAGGGATCATACTTGTGCTAATTAATTACAAGGTAGAAATCTCACTCACACAAAAAATCTTGGTTAAGTGAGATATGATCATGTATACTTATCAGTAAAATGTTTTCTAATTAGTCGAGCTATTTTCGTATTGTCCTTAGCTGTTTATTTTCTTCAGAAAGCACTGCCTAAGTATTGTTTGTGTCTTAAGAATCTCTTCGTGTTTTTTTTCTTGTTTTAGATTCGAAGAAGTTTTTGTTGCAACTAAGCTTCCAGCTACTCTTGTGCTCTGAATTTTTCTCTTTGAGGAAATATAAAATTTATTGAGCCAAATTTTGTGAAAACATTTCTTCACGTAGCAAAATTATACTGTTTTGTTTTACCTTGTAAAAATGGTACGTTACGGGTTTAGTTTTGTTTTTTTACTAGTATCTAGTTGTGTTCGTACGGTTATCTAAGACTTACTTGTCACGAACTGTCTTTAGAAACCCTAAATGTTACCGTCCCTTAAAAACCATTTAAATACCCAACCTATCGAGTCACGTACACGTACTCTAGGTTATTTGTTTGTCAAGAATGTCTTCTCCTTCTCGCTCGTGTGATTTTGCAAGAATTTTCTTGATAAAGGTATTGGTTTCGAGTCCAAAGGGAGGAAGAAAAGAACCTTAGTAGATGTTGATGGTAAAAATCCTGATGTCTTATGCTACTGTGCCTATTCTCATCAAGATGTTGAGAATGAGGAGATGGTTTCGGCCGAAGTGGTTGTTGATTTTCTTAAATACTTTGAGGAAGCAAAACTGCAGCTCGTTGATACTATGAAGATGAAAAGGCGAGGTTACCCAAATATACCTCAAGCTAAAACTTTTCCTTCCTATAAGTCCTTTCTCCGAAAGTGACTGTCTATGGACTGGGTCGAGACAATACAACAAATCGGTTCACACTTTGTGTGATCATCTATGGATACGAGATCGAGACAACATAATAACGAAGTGTGTTTACTTGATACAAAGGTTCAGACTTAACCAGACTCAATAGGATTGTGTATCAAGTAAATAGGAATTAACGTTTGTGCAATTTACTTTAATTATAATAAAACAATTATAATGCGTAAATATAAAGTAAATGACACAGAAAGATTTTGTTAACCAGGAAACCGTAAATGCAGAAAAACCCGGGGACCTAGTACAGAATTGAATACTCTCAGGATTAAGCTGTTATACAAAATAAACCAACTTCCTATAGTTGAGACCAAGCAAATAAACCTATAGTTCACCTAGTTCCTTCTGTATTCCCACGCCTCCGACCTGTAAACAAGTCACGTACTTGGACCAATTCCTTTGGTTGGTATTCCAAAAAGTAAAGGAACAACAAATCTGTTTGGTATCAACTCTCTTCAACCAAGTGATATGAGTTGGACAAAGGCTCTTTTGTTTATCTTAACATAAACTCCTTTGCCAGGTTCCAAGATTTATCTTATGTTCAATCACCAAAAGGTAATCGTTAAGATTTTGCTATCAATACCTTTAATCCCAAGGAAATGTATTAATGTCGATCTACACAACTATTCTATCAAAATACCACAAGGATAAATCGATTATATTTGGATCATCTATTACTGAAACACGTATTGTGCACACCAAAGATTTATATAACCAAGTCAGAAATCTTCTATCTCTTCTTTGTCTTCAAATCTTCTTAGATTTTCAATAAACACCTGCACACAACTACTTGAATCTCTTGTGATCAATCACACACAGAACGAAGTCTGTTAATAATGGATTATCACAAGATCATCTTTAGATCAAACAACAGTCTAAAGATCCATGTCGAAACTTTGAACTAGTTTGAGTGAATCTTATATCAGAAGAGAAGATCCTCAAGCATAAGCAAACTAGGTGTAATCAAAGTTCAACCACCGTTAGTCAATCAAATCAATATGAAAACAAAAGATAAACCCAATTATCTATCTTCCCAGCAACGATACGCACTAGAGATTCTAAATACCAAATAAGACTTTAAACTGAGCGGCCGTAAGAGATTTCTCCTAATTAGGTTACTCTCCTCTCTGAATAGGTGGATTCACCAGTAACAGTACAACGGAGGAAGTTTACTGTCACTAAGGATTAGTTTGCTAGAAATGCAAACGCAAAGTATTTATAGACAAGGAAGTTTAGACACCAAGGAATTTCCAAAACCAAAAATATTCTCAAGATATTCAATAATAATTTCCAAATTCGGTTTTCATATTCTTGAGAATGCACTGTCCAAATTAATGATCGAAATCTCCTTGGAAAATATTTAACCAGTAGATGCACATTACTAATTCTTATTTTTCATATATAATTAAATACCTTAATTAAAAGATTCTTAACTTATTTAAATTCGATCTAGGGATTTACTTCCTTCTTAGCTGTTAAGGAATATCTTTGAACAATAAAAGATACGCATTAATGAACGTGTTCAAAGTGAGTCTACATCTTTCTCTTGTAAGTCCTTTTTCTTACTTACTCACTTGAAACCGATTTACCACGCTTCCAAACAAGTTTAGAATCGGTTCATCTTACTTTCAAGAACTATGTGATTGATCGAGTAACACTCAATCACAAATCACGGGTTTAACGGTTCTACCAAGACAAGTTTCGGTTCTACCTCCATGTGAGTATTGTGCATAGTCACACTAGCTTACCAAACTTCAGTTGACTAGGTACTAGGATCATTTCCCCACATATATATGTTATCTAACTTATATGTGTTGCTCATGTCCATAGGATCGGTTCTCATTTGCCTAAAAACGTGTTGCACATGTTCATATGATCGGTTCCCCTTTCTTCTATAACCTTGTTGCACCTCATACAAGGATCGATTCCCCTTCGTATATGTTGCACCTCTTACTATGATCGGTTCCCCTTTACCTAGTGTTAGGTATTACACACACAAACTCGATCATACCCCAGGTGATTACTTAAGATCAGTTTCACTAATAAAAGTCATACCAATATATAAGTCAGGCCTCATGTGAATAGTTTTACCAAGAACACAAACAAGTCATGAGCGGTTATACTAATCACACATATTGGTCGTTCATAAGATATGCAATGAAGAACAGCCCCAATAACGCATGGAAATTTCCTTTTCGGTTCACAACACAAGATCATGAACTTACTTCCTTAAAACACATGTACAAACATTGTTTCCTAGGATGAAATCCTCACCTACCCATACATAATCACAATAGCATTCATACGATTATGTTGATTTCTTATATACAAAGTTTAATGGTTAAGCAATAAACCTCGTATGAATTCCTTAATACTATGCCTATCTAGAGTGTTCATGCTTCGCAGTTTTATGTTTTCAATATGCACGACTTGAAAGATACATTAGGGAATAAAACAGTTCAAGTCAAATATCACTAACCTCCAGTGGAAGGATGATGTTGTGGTTGTAGCTCCGTACTTCTTCACTTCTTCAAGTCTTCGCAATACTTGTAATGTCTCATATCCTAATACTTTCAAGCTAACCTATACGAAGTTGACTTTAGTACATTTAATCAAGCGACTCATAAATGAGTTTTGCTTCACTAAAATATGACAACCAAACTTGACATACTAACGGTTGGTGGGTTTAACCGAGCTATGCTCTAACAGAAGGGTCTCTATGTGTTAAGAACTGAGTTGGAAAAGGTTAATTCTGACCTTGTTATCACGAAAACATATGTTAAAGATCTTCTCAATGAGGATATCTTCTCTGAAGAAGTAGTGGATGATGTCAATCACAATCTCGAAGGTCTCAAGACTCGTGAGGATTCCGGAAAAGCTCTTTGATTTGTGTTCATGATCTGTTTTGATGGTTTCAGAGTCTTTTTATTTTAGCTTGTTGATTTTTATTTAATGTCTAGGAAACTTCATATGAGAATTTATTCTTGTGTTTTAAGAAGGATAACTAGGGTTTGGAATAACAATTATTGTGTGTACACATAGCTATTGCCAACGATTTTCATCTTGCAATGTTTTTAGATTTGTTTATTTAAATTCTAAAGTTTATTTGGAAGATGATTTTGTAGTATTAATCTTTATTGGTTTTATATATTGAAAAAAATTGTTATGGGATGTGTGTGTTTGCGTCCATGAACTATGATTGTCACATATATGTCAAAAGTTAATCCTATTAATTCATTATGCAAATATTGATGGAAGAGGGATGGACTTTTGATTGCAAGGATTAAGTCGATTATATGTCTTTATGCAAATATTTATGAAAAATAGAATGAATCTTTGAATATTCCGCAGTATTGATCTTTCCCTGATCCACTTCAATGTGAAAATACTGTGTGGCTCCGTAAGTTTTCTTATGTTGAGCATTTCTGATTAAATTAATCATGGGTTATCTTGTGGTTAATTTAATTGAGTTTTCTATATACAAATTCATGTCTCATGTAATTTGTTAATGTCCAAAGAAATCCTTCTTTTCTTGCAAAAGTAAGGTCACTCTAGTTGTTCTTACGGGAATGACATTTAATGGGGGAGAGTTCTTATTTAAACTTGTGCTTAATTTCCAAATCTTTGTGGGGAGTGCGGTTGTGGAATATTGTAGGAGTTTTCTTGTATCTTTATAAACTCCTTGATGAATACACTAAGTTTCGACTATGTGAAATCGCCGAAACAAAGTTTATATGTTTTCTTTTAGTCATGAAGTATCTTTATGAGAATTTCATTATGATCCCACTAGTTTTCGTACCTTTGCCAATTTATATTGAAAAAAAGGGGGAGATTTTATGTGTAGTTTACACTACAAATACATATGGTTTACGGATCATTATGTAAGGGGGAGTGGTTTTCATATGAGATGAATTATTAACTAAGAAGGAGTGATACATATCACCATAGTATTGTTGTCAAAGTTGTGATACAATTGGATTTGATTTCGTGTAATAATACAATGACATTGTATAACAACATGAAAACATCTTGTTTTTATATATTTTTATAGCTACGGATCTTCAACAACTATGATGCTGAGTTGAACACATTCAGAATCACTAGAGTACTTGGAAGTGATGAAGATTTCGAGTAATGCTGAAGAACCAAGGAAATCAAGCATTTGGATGAGAAGCTACAAAGATTATTTATTTTGTAATCCATATGTATTGATAGTTTTGTCACTAAAATTGACAAATAGGGAGATTGTTAGAGCATTGCTCGGTCGAACTCACAAGCGTTGCTATCTCAAGCTTGTTGTCAAGTTTAGTTTCCAAAACTATAAGTCTTGATTTCTGGTATACTTATATCTAAGTCTCGCATTAGGATAGAAAGTGTAGTTGAGCATTAGACTTCGCGGCGTTCATCGATTGAAGACGAAGAACTACTAAGGGGAGCTTGTGGAACTTCATCAAAAAAAGGTATGTGGAGACTAAAACTCATCTATCACTTGGAAAGTCTATTTCTACTCTATCTCCTATATTGAGACAAAAGTCGTATTACTATATAGTTGTCAATTATATACATTTGAGATTTCGAGTTGAGTTTAACTCGCTTACATATTTCTCGAAATATGTGTTGGCAAGCTTTCCTTTTAACCAAGTTCATCTTATATTCTTGACGAATGTCAAAAGATGATCATGTGAAAATCGGCTTGTAACATCTTACATGATTTGTGTTAGATAGTCATTTGATGTAGACTCAGAATGCTTCGTATTGATCATTCGATCACTTAAAAATTGCTTCGAAGCTAATAGTTTGTGTGATACAGCTATTCTCGTCTTCTATGAATGTTTCAATGATTGAAATGGGAGTTTAGAACAAATAAGCATGATCATATATAGCACAGTATGCGTAGTTGTATGCTAACTGTTGCAAGTTATTCTGATTCCGGGAACCATGGTATGCATACCCGTATGCGTACTGGTTGGTTTAGTGAAAGTCTGGGAACCTAGTATGCATACCGGTATGCTTACTGGTGTGAGTTTCAAGTTCCAGAAATTCAACTGAGTTTGGAGATATACGTACACGTTCGCTTACTGGCGAACCAAAACTTAGTCCGTCCACTTAGGTATATGTACCTGTTTGCATACTTGAGTAGGTTATGTTCTAAAATCCGTTTGTTCATGAACTAATAAATTTATATAATAAGGAATGCAACCTTTTGAAAATCGTGGCTATAATGTCCATGAATTGATTCGAGTGAATAAAAATCGATTTTGCTTCAATTGTGTCTTATATACTTCTATGATAATATAAACAATTGAATAACTCTAGATCTAGTTTCATTTGAGTAATTTGAACTAGTTATGGTTAATATGAATAAGGTTGATATTAAAGTGTTCGTATAGATAACTTAGGTTAACTATTGTTGAGCCAACAAGGTGTACATGTTTGTGTACAGTTACTCATATCTAAATGAAGTCACTTTTAATTTATGTGTAACAAGCTAAGTTCGATCTAACGTTTGAAATATATTAGCTGAGTATAATCAGGTTTTCATCTAACAGTGAATATTGAATGCTTTGTTACCCAAGTAGCATTGATTGCAAACCCTGATTTGAAGACTATACAAGGGAGAACTCTAGCAACTGGGAAATTTAATCCCTACACCTCATGTATGATACTAGTTTCGACTAGATTCGATTCTCCTTTAACCTTAGGTTTTTCCAAACCTGTAGGTTAACGACTTGAAGACTTCATTGGGATTGTGAAGCCAGACCCAACTATTTCCTCTGTAGTTGCGTGTTCTGATCTTGTTGTTTTCTATCGTGATTGAGTATTATCTTCTCTAAGATGTGCTCGAGATTTAATCATCGATGGGCAAGATAAAAAGTAGTCACAGACATCTGCGTCTCATCGTTTGTGATTCCACAATATCTTGTTTCGCTACCATACATGAAAAAGCGGGCGTCTAACAACCACACCCAATATTCGATTAGCAATCTGTATGGACAACTCCGAGTTACTTTTTAGAGAATCAACTAGACTCAATCAAATAGAAAATATCTCAAGGAGTTATTATCTCTATCTCTCGATTTGATTTACTCAAGCAAATATAATCTGCAAGTCTTAATCAAAGAGAGATAACTTGGATGGTACCAAAGACCAATTTATAAGTGTCAATCAATTTCAATCAACAAACAATAAGGTCGAATATTCTAATTAATTGAACAACGCACAACCTGTATTATTTCAATTATATAAAAATATAATGCGGAAAAGAAATAACACATACACCATAATTTTGTTAACGAGGAAACCACAAATGCAGAAAAACCCCGGGACCTAGTCCAGATTAAACATACACTGTATTAAGCCGCTACAGACACTAGCCTACTCCAAATTAACTTCGGTCTGGACTGTAGTTGAACCCCAACCAATCTCACACTGATCCAAGGTACAGTTATGCTTATACGCTTCTGATCCCAGCAAGATACTGCGCACTTGATTCCCTTAGTTGATCTCACCCACAACCAAGAGTTGCTACGACCCAAAGGCGAAGACTTTAATAAACAAATCTGTCTCACACAGAATAGTCTATTAGATAGATAAATTCGTCTCCCACGAATAAACCTATGAGTTTTGTTTCGTCTTTTGATAAATCAAGGTAAACAGGAACCAATTGATAAAACCAGACTTATATTCCCAAAGAACAACTCAGTTTTATGAATCATCTCACAATAGTCTTAATCGACGCAGCGAAAAAAGATATTGTGGAATCACAAACGATGAGACAAAGATGTTTGTGATTACTTTTATATCTTGCCTATCGGAGATAGAAATCTCAAGCCAATTATTATAATTGTACTCGTACGATAGAAACAGCAAGATCAGATCACACAACTACGATAAAAGTAGTATCGGTCTGGCTTCACAATCCCAATGAAGTCTTTAAGTCGTTAACCTGGTTTTAAAAGAAGAAAACCAAAGGTTAAAGGAGAATTGACTCTAGCTATGCAACTAGTATCACACGTAAGGTATGGGTATTAGGTTTCCCAATTGTATAGTTCTCCCTTATATAGTCTTTCAAATATGGGTTTGCAATCAATGCTAACTTAGTAACAAAGCATTCAATATTCACCGTTAGATGAAAACATGATTATATACAAGCTAATATTTATCAACCGTTAGATAGAAAACATAGCTTGTTATACACACATGTACTAGATGTTTTTGGTTTTGTGTAACCGTACCCAAACTTGTACATTAGTTGTTTTAACACTAGTTAACCAAATGGTTAGCCAAATGATAGCTTTCATATCAACAATATTCTTCTTTACCATAACTAGTCCAAATGACTCAAATAAACTACTTAGAGAGTTGTTCAATTGCTATGAGAACCCATTTACTACACAAAACACAATTGAAGCAAAAACGATGTGATTCACTCGAATCGATTCATGAACTATAAAGCCACGGTTTGCAAAAGCATTCCTTAGTTTATTAAGATAAGTTCACAAACATCATTTTTAGACATAACCTACTCAAGTTCACGGACTGGGTTCGCGGAATTGTAGTTGCAGAATAACCTACAACTACACCCTCAATAGAATTAGTAAAAACTCAAGAAGTTCTTGATGATGAATAACAATTTTCTTATTAATGTTCTCAATTGATTACGAAGAAGTATCTAAATGGAACTAGAATAATTACACCTTTCTCTATTCTCTTTCCTAAGATATTTTCTAACACTCACTAAAAAGAACCCCTCGAATTTTACATTTGAACTCCTATTTATAGTAAAACTTATACAGCTGTATATGAATTGCGAAGTATCGCAATTCATACTCGCAAAATTACTTCATCCTCGCAAAACTTCATATTTCTTCGCGCTACTTCTATCATCGTATCATTTTATATCTCTTTTCTCCTTTATTTATTACGATACTCGTGAACTATTATCTTGCGATATTCAGTACTTACATCTTGCCTCTTCTCATGTCAATTCTACGAAGAAGAAATGTCATGAGAATCCCTATTCTCGTAAATTTAGTGTAGTTATTACCACCCTTCAGGTTCGCAACACGTCTTTTTACTTTTCCCTTATCTTTCTGACACGTTTCTTCGTAACCATTCTTTTCAACCGTTCACGCTTACTTGTATTAATGAGTTTTTATCTTCATCAAACTCTCTTATAAATATTATCCTTTGTTTTTGTTTTTTATTCTCTTATTCATCTTCTTCACCATTTCTGCCTCTGCAATCTTTTTTCCTTTCTATTTTCCCTCTTATATTCAATGGCACCAAAGAAGAAAACTATTGAACAAATTAATGCGGAACTTGCTGATAGAGACCTTATTCTTTCTGAGATTGAAGGTTATGATAATAAATCTTCTCTCTGTGTGAAGCTCTTTACCAACTATGTTTGGGATGATCAGAAAATTTTAATCTCACAAGGTCAAATCCTCGCAGGTCTTCCTCTTCCTCTTTATGATGTTAATTTTCCTTTATTCTACGAAATTATTTCCCACCCCAATTTTTCTTGTGCTATTTACCAATTGACTGGTGATTGTATTCGCCTCTTAGTTGAATTCGCAAATCGTGCCGCTTTTGGGAAATCTTTGTATTCAGTTGATCTTAGGAAACCTGGATTTGAAAATATAGAAATTTTTCCTGCGAATTATACAGTTGAGGGTTTCTTCAAGAATTACACACTAATTCCTGCGAGGGAAGAAGATAATCGTTGGGGTGTTCGTCTTCATCGTAAAGCTAATATCGCAGCAGATGATCTTCTCATGCACGATATTGATTATGCTTCAGGAAATACTAAGACACCTCTTCGTTCTAATGATGAAGATTGGTATAAGTACCCTTTAATGTTATCAGGTTCTTATATTCTTTGGGATAGTAGAACTTCTGCGAACCTTCGTAACCGCTATTATCAACCTTGGGTTTTTAGAAATGTATGTACTTCCACCTCCTTATCTTTTTGTTACCCTTTAATTTCAAATGAGGTAAGAAACACTCTTGTATTTTTCTAAACAATATATTGTTGCCTCTGTTTCTTATCCTTATTTGAATTTGGGTTCCACTTCTTCCCGAGATTCTTTGCGAGTGAAAATAAGAGTTCTACTTCCTCTAAAAAGGCTTCTTTGCGAGGCAACAAACTCTTCGTTCTGCGAAGGTCTCCCAAGCTTTTGGTAATCAAGATGATGCTCTTCGCAAAGGAAAAAGAAAACTTCAAGATGTTGTTTACGAAAGGAGGAAAAAGAAGATACTCTCAACCAAATCTCATTCCAATGTAATTTCTTCTAATGAGAACATTGAGGAAGATCTTGGTGATGAAGATGATAAATATCCGAGAAGGACTTTAGTTCTAATTCGATACCCTTTCGACAAAGGAGATGATGATAATGATGTTGATGAAGGTGGAAATGAAGATTATAGTATCCAGAAACTTTTGCCTCAAAGCAATGGTTAGCATCTCTCGAGGCTTTCCTCCATTCTTCTCGTGGATTAGGAAATTCTCCTACAGCGAATGCTCGCAAACTTATTGCGAAGGCTTGTAAAGTTCCTACCGTAATTGATAATAACTCCCTCAAAGGAATTTCAAGATTCGTCTCTCCTGCTTCATTATATGCTTTAGGTAGCATGGTAAGTTTCTTCTTTATTCCTTGTTTATTTCCCTTATTTTGTTGATTTATAACCCCTTTTTTCTTGTTTAGGTTGGAAGAGTTAGTTGTGCAGTTTGCTTTTGATTGGGAAAGACGTCATTCTATTGCTGAGAAGAAAACTTTGAATCGTTGTAAGAAGTTAGAGGTTGAAAATTCAAGTCTCCGTCAGATAATAGAAGATCTAAATATTGATAACGCAGAATTAATATCTCGTTACGAAGATAATTCACAATCTGCGAGCATCGCAATTGATAATTCTTCTCTTCTTGAGGAGAATAATCAATTAAAGCTTGAAAATTCTTCTCTTCGTAATGATAAGAAGCAACTAGAAGGTAAATTCTTTGCGATGGTAATTATTTTGGTTACTTTTCCTTCGTAATTTGCTAACTAATTCCTTAATTTCTCTCCTTGCTGCAGAAAATTATGCGAAGATGAATAATGATCTGGAAACTCTCCTTGCTAATCGTAATAAGAAAATTTCTGACTTGAGATCTCAGCTTCTAATTTCCCAAAGATAACCATAGTTTATATGTCAAGCGTTTTCGAGCTAAGATGACTCGAAAGATTTGCGAAGATAATGAAATTCCTCTCAAGAAGTACCATACGCTCCTTTCTGAAGAAATTCTGAAGATACTCCATATCCGGAAATCTCTTGAAAGTGAAGTTGAAGATGATAGTGAAGTTGAAGAAGAAGATCATTTTGATGGGAACAGATCGCCTGAAGAATAACTTCATTCTTTTTTTTTGTATATCTGTTCTGTAACTTTTCAATACAACACTTTCTTCTTGATTGTGCTTTTAATCAATCCAACAATTTATTTTTCAAAGCTTAATTTGAATTAATCTTTCTTTGATGTTTATTTCCCTTATTCGCATAACTTGATCATATGGAGAGAAATAATATATCTTAAAGACTTAGCTTAGTATTCCCTTTCCCCTTATTATTTCTCTTCAAATGATCAACTATCATTTGGAAGTATTAGAATATCCTTCTGAATTTATCTTACGAATTTTCTTCTTATTGTGATTATGAATAAAAAATCCTCCCTTCGAAGTATAAGAAATATAAGCCTTTTGCTTTTTACGGAATGTTGCAAAGTAAATAATAAATATCCCCTTGAAGTATAGAAAGTATACAAAATATGAAATACCCTTAAGAAGTATAAGAAGTATTAGCAGCATTCAATTTATGAAGAATTGCCCAATATATGAAAAAGTATAAAAATTATTACTCATTGTATGAAGAAGTATAATAAGTACTTAACCTTCGCAAAATTAAATATCCGTTGAAGAAGTATAATAAATATGAGATATTCTTGAAGAATTATAAAAAGTATTCAACTTTTTGGAGAAATATTCAATATATGGAGAAGTATAAGAAGTATGTAATTCTCGTAAATTTTTACGAATATGAACTTATCTGTATTTGATTGCTATCAAAATCGCATCTTTTGTTAAGTCTTCATTAAAATTCTTCATTGATGTTGTCTTCTTTGATAGGACTTCTTGTAAAAATTCTTCAATGATATTGACAGAACTGTCTTCTCTTCAAAATTTCTTGATGTATATTCTTGTATAATTTCTTCAATGATGTTAATGCAATGAATTTCATTAATTTATGTGGTCTTATCATGCCTTCCTAAGTAAAGGTCTTATTTTGCCACCTCTTTTGTAGTAAATTTTTGTATTTGCGATAATATGACAAGTCTGAATATTCTTGCGAACATACAACCTCGTGACATTATCGTCTTGCGATGAAATCGCAGGATGTTCTTACACTTTCATGAAAAAACCCATTGATCTCATCTTAACCTCTTTGTATAGTATTTTAGCCTCTTCAGGAATTGTTGCGACAATATGACAGGCCTAAATATTCTTGCGAACATAAAGCCCCATGACATTGCCGTCTTGCGATGAAATCGCAGGACGTCTCTACACTTTCATGTAGTGACCCATTGATCTCATCTTAACTTCTTCATTATGTTCTGCGAGTTCTTTATTCTTTTCTTTCTTTCTTTCTCTTTTTTTTTTTTTTTTTTAGAAGGCTCGCAGAACTTCATTTGTTGCACAAATATGACAAGCCTTTATGTTTTCGCAAACAAGAAGCCTCGTGACATTTGCGTCTTATAGCACGTATCAGCTCCCTAATGGAGGGTGCTTCCCTTTATCTTCCCCCTGATTTCCCCTTCAAGGAAGCGTACATCGACCATACAAGGTTATCTCTTCCCATCCGGTTCTTCCAACAACCATCTTTTGATCGCAACCTCTTATCCTTTTTGCCTATAGGGCTTATAGTTACGATGTTGCACCCTATGGGGTATCTTTGGGCCAAGTGCATCATTTTCCAAGACTTGTCAAAAATGGCAGATGTGGTTCAACCTCACCCGGCACTCTTGACTCAACCGTGTACCTCGGCGCCTTGATCGTTTTCTGCACTTCTTGGGAAAGACAGTATGCCTTAGTCGCCCAACCTAAATCCTCTTACACCGCATTTTATATTGCGTAATGTCGTTAGATTAGGTGAGAATCCAAGGTGTCTAACCCGGATAGGTACCCCATTATTGGGTTGTACCCCAAAATTTTTACCATGTACTAAGGGCCCTTGGTGGTGTTCCGGTTACCCTTAGCCACGTTATAGGTACCCCCTTAAATGACGTACTTTAGGACTTTGCCTCTTACGAAATATAGCTTCGCGAACTAGGGTGTACGCCACAAAGGTTTGCCTGTATAAAATTTTCTGCGGCTCTCTTTCTTTTTTGGAGGCTGATCACAGATTGCGGTCTTTTATTCGCAAATTAATGAAATTTTAATCGGAATATAAATTCTGAAATTCGTAACTTTTCCCAATTTCCTGCGAGCAAACAATATTCGTAAAATTTATCACGAAATAAAAATTTTGTTTTACCACATACCTTATTTCCACGAGTAAACATATTGATTACCTTCTTGTTTTATTATTTTCCTTCTTCTTTCTTCGCAAATCACAATCCCTTATTATCATCGTAAATTTCTTGTATGATTATCATCGTAACTTTATCCTCTTTTTCCTTAATCCTTTGCCATTAAATTTTCACTTCTTTTCACAGCCTTTGCTCTTTTTCTCCAATTTTTCTTCTCAGCAGTTTTTCCTTCGCAAACTTCTACTTCGTATCGTAACATTTCTTTCCCTCAGCCCAATCACCCTTGATAATTCCAATACCCTTCATATGAGGAAATTTTATGCACTGATGTAGAGTGGAAGCTACGCCTAGAATTCCATGAAGCCATGGTCTTCCTATCAAAGCATTATATGGTGATTCGACATCAACAACGCAGAACAAAATTTCATTTCGCATTCCACTCAATGGAATTCGCATGCTCACTTCTCCTTTGGGCTTGTTGGCAGTTCCATTAAAACCATAAATTCTATAAGTAGAAGGTATTAAATCTGCATCTTTTTCCCCCATAGTTTTGTAAGCAGAATAGAAGAGGATATTGACAGAACTTCCCGTATCAATCAAAATCCTATTAAGACCAATTGATTCTTCCTCCATATCATCTTCGTTTTCCTCCATATTCATGTAGATTTCTAATCTTACTACCAATGGATTATCATGTGCTTCACAACCTTCTGGGATTTCAGTGGCTTCAAAATAAATTTCACGTTTCTGCCATTCTTCAAGTCGTGAAGTTTTTGCGATGTTCATTACTTCCTTTCCTTCACCATCCCTCACATATACCCTGCTTAACACATTATCACGAAAATCCTCTATGGTTTTATATGAATGAACAATGGAATTACAAAAAACATTCCTTGCTTTTGACCCCACTTCTATATGTAGGATTTCTTCTCCCTTTTCTTTTGTTGTGTTCTCCCTGCGAGTTATGGCTGGAGCATGTGGTAATTGTTGCGACTGTGTCTGCTTAAGTAAAAATTGATTTAGTTTTCCTTGATCAATCATTCGCAAGATTATCCTCTTGATATTATGGAAATTATTTGTAGAATGTCCATGGAAATGATGATATGAACAAAATTCATGACTTCTCGGACCCATTGGTGGTTCCTTTCCCATGTTCCATGGAGTTGGTATATTCTTTACCAGGATAATTGCTTGCCATATCTTTTCTACACTTGTATTCAAAGGTGGCAACTTTATCTCTTCCCTTACCATTCTTTGACCTCCTTGACCGTTGTTATAATTTTGTCTATGGTTCCCTTGTCCAAAATAATTTTGCCTTTGTCCCCCATAATTTTCTTGTTGTTGATCTAGTCTTGGAATTTGGTTATTTCCTATTCGATTATAGAAATTCTTCTCTCTATCATACTCTTCTTGATCTCTACTGCCCATTGCTACCATCTTTGGCTGGCTATCATTGATTTTTTCTTCTCTTGAAATTTGCGAAGAAGTTTGTGAGGATGTTTGCGAAGTACCTGCTACTACATTGATTATTTTGGGAAGTAAATTTGCTCCTCCCTCTTGATTGCTAGTGTTTGCTCTTTGGATATGACTCCATACTGTTTTGCTTTTCCTCTAATGTAATGTATTCTTCTTGCAATTCTCGTAACTCTGTCATCATTATGGAATTCTTTCTTCTGAAGATTTGAACATATAATTGTTTAGTCGCGAACATCGCATTTATGAAGGACAGAATCAAGTATCTCTCATCCACACGCCCTGCCATATCACTGCACATAGTCTTCCATCGTCTTACCAAATGCTTCAAACTTTCACCCACTCTTTGTTTTAAACCAAATACATCTTCAATACCTAGCCATGAAGAGTGATTTGTGATATATGCTCCGAGGAAAGTTGCTTGCAAATGACTGAATGATGTAATAGTGTTCTTAGGGAGTCCTTCGAACCACTTTAAAGCTTCCCCTGTTAAACTTGATGCGAAGTACTTTCATAACACAACATCATGATTCTCCCATTGTAACATGCATCTTATGTATGCTTTAATGTGCTGAATAGCACATGAAGTCCCATCAAAGATACTGGTAAGTGTGGGAAAATTGCATTTTGGTGGAATTCCTCCCAATTATACTTCTCTAGCAAATGGAGTCCTCGTAGCTTCTTCTATTGCTTCATCTAATTGCCTTCTATCTCCTCCTCTTCTATTGTTTATCATCCCTCTCATTTCTGCTAATTCTCGAAAGATTCATGCATTTGCCTCAGAATTCTCATCCATTGGTCTTTTTAATGCAGCTTCTCTTCTTCTACGTTCTTGCGCTTCCTCCCTTGCGATCCTTCGCATTCTATCATATTCTTCATTAATGTTTTCATTTGCATAATTTTGCAAATATCTTCTTTCTAAATTATCATAATTGTTCAGTTGCATAGCATCTTGGAATTCTTGTTCTTCCCTTTCTATTCTTCTCATTCTTCTCATGCGAATATCGGGAATTTCTTCTTCTTCATTTCTCCTTCTTCTGTGACTTATTTCTTCTTGATTTACTTGTACTCTGATTCGAGAATTTGGTTCATTCCTTTCCACTTCTGTTTGTTGATTTACAATTCTTCTCTTTATTCTTTCATACTCAACATTTTGTTTGTTACGAACTTCTTCATGTCTTCTTACTCCATTCTCGTGATTGTTTTGATGTATTGCTTGTTGTCTCTCAGTTTCTTCCATAAGTTGTTGTTCTTCCTCTCGATTCTGATTGTTTTCTCTATGATTTGGTCTTGTTTGTAAATTCTCCATGCTTTTTTCATGGTTTGGTATTAAAATGAAACGATTCTCTTGATTTCTTTCACTTTGATTCTGCTCTTGTTCTTGCATATTATTTTCATTATTGATTATCGGTGAATTTTGTCCTTCTCTTTCTGTTCTAACATTTGATCTTGCAACACTTTGAGATTTCCTCCTTTGTAACATCTCATTTTCCATCCTCAATTCTTGATTTTGTCTTGTTAATTTGGCACGTTCTTCAGCTTCGATCATTCGTTCTTTTTGGATTCCTTGTCTCAATGTTTCTAACATCTACCTTTCTCTTTCAAGAATTGTTCCTCCCATCAACCTCCCATTTTCTCTGATTTGTGGTTCTCTATCTTCTTCTTCTGGTGTATTAGTTCTCCAAGTGTGTATACTCACTTGATCATGATCTCCTACTTGTTGAGCTTGATTTCTTCGATTACTCCTTCTCCTACTAGGTTCTCCTGTTATATTTGCTTCTCCTCCTGCTAATCTTACACTTATTCTTACTTCATTTAATGGTTCTGATGTGTTTCTTCTTCTTGTCATTTTTCTGGTACAGGAATTCTTCAAATCCCTATTTCTAGCGCCAATTATGTAGTTGCAGAATAACCTACAACTACACCCTCAATAGAATTAGTAAAAACTCAAGAAGTTCTTGATGATGAATAACAATTTTCTTATTAATGTTCTCAATTGATTACAAAGAAGTATCTAAATGGAACTAGAATAATTACAACTTTCTCTATTCTCTTTCCTAAGATATTTTCTAACACTCACTAAAAAGAACCCCTCGAATTTTACATTTGAACTCCTATTTATAGTAAAACTTATACAATTTGTATATGAATTGCGAAGTATCGCAATTCATACTCGCAAAATTACTTCATCCTCGCAAAACTTCATATTTCTTCGCGCTACTTCTATCATCGTATCATTTTATATCTCTTTTCTCCTTTATTTATTACGATACTCGTGAACTATTATCTTGCGATATTCAGTACTTACAGGAATTAAGTCAACCGGTTGGAGTGTACAAACTCCAGCAGAAATTCTCGGGTCGAGAACTTCCGTCAATTTGCGGGCTGAGTTCGCGGACTGAAACTGAGCTACAATAACAGCAGAAATTCTCGGGTTCGAGAACTACGCCAGTTCGCGGACTGAGTTGACGGCTCACGTTCCGGTTTCACTTGATCAACAAAGTTAGCAAACTTCGGTTCAAGCAATAAGGACTTATACATATATGTGTTACCACAATAATGTTTATATCTTCCAATGGTTATATTGTCTAAACTCTCATTTCAATCATTGAAACATTCTCAGAGGATGTTATATAGTTGTTATTCACAAACTATTTTTCGTCCGAGCGATTTCCAAAATGATTGAAACATAACATGACTTTCGTCACTAGGCAAAGATGAACTTGGCTAAAGCAAAATCTTAACCAACACACATTTCGAGAAATAGATAAGCGAGATATACTCATCTCGAAATGACATATGTGTATATTCTTAGTCTATATAGTAATACGACTTTTGTCTCAAGATAGGAGATATAATAGATAGACAAGTGATAGATAAGTTCAAGTCTCCACATACCTTTTAATCGATGAAGATCCACTGGTTAGTCCTTCGTCTTGTATGATGATCTCCATGGAGTGAGCTCAACTACACTTTCTATCCTAGTTCGAGACCTTAGCTATAGTAGACTAGAAATCAAGACTTTATAGTTTTGATCACTAAAATTGACAAACATGCTTGAGATAGAAACACATGGGGAGTTCGACCGAGCAATGCTCTAACAATACAATTAAGATTATTTCGAGGTGATGATATTACTAGGCTGTTCTTCGGGAATATAAGACATGTGTATCAACTGGTTCCTGTTCACCTTGATTTATCAAAAGATGGAACAAAAACTCTTAGGTATTTCTATGGGTCACAGATTTGTCTATTCAATAGACTTTTCTATGTGAGACATATTAGTTTATCAAGGCTTCGACTTTGGGTCGTAGCAACTCTTAGTTGTGGGTGAGATCAGCTAAGGGAATCAAGTACGCAGAGTCTTGTTGGAATTCAGAGGCATTAGGAACGCGACTGTACCTTGATCAGTGTAAGATTGGTTATGGCTCAACTATATTCCATTCCGAAGTTAACTTGGAGTAGGCTAGTATCTGTAGTGGCTTAATACAATATGGTGTTCAAATCTGGACTAGGTCCCGATTTTTTTTTCAGCATTTGCGGTTTCCTCGTTAACAAAATTTCTGGTGTCTGTGTTATTTCTTTTCCGCATTATATTTGTTTATATAATTGAAATATCACAGTTTGTGCGTATATTCAATCAATCGTGAATCCAATATTTGGTTATTGATTAAATTGATTGACACTTGGATATTGGTTTTTGATACCAACCAAATTATTTCTTATATTTTATCGGGCTCGCAAGTTCCTATTTGTTTGATTGCAGTTTGAATTAAGAAAACGAGATACTACTCTTGGATGTACTTTTCTTAAGATCGAGTCTGACTGTCTAGTTGATTCTCTTGAAAGTATATTGGATTTTGTCCATACATATTGCTAGGCAAAATATTTGGTGTGGTTGTTAGACCCCCGCTTTTTTCAGATCTCAACCACAACTAAGAGTTTCTACGACCCAAAGCAGAATACTTTAAAATAAATCTGTCTCCCACATATAAGTCTATTCTTTATTCGGTTTTTGTTCCGTCTTTAGATAAATCAGGGTGAACAGGAACCAATTTATAATCCGGTCTTATACTTCTGAAGAGCATCTTAGAAATATCAATCACCTCACAATAACCCAACTGATTAACAAAAAAAGTTATTGAGGAATCACAAGAGTCTGATTCGAAGAACTATTGTGATAACTTTTTATATCTTAGCTATCAGAGATAAATATTGAGTAAATCTTAGAGAAGATAAAACTCAATACGATAGAACAAGTAAGATCAAAATACGCAACTGCAAAGAAAATAGTTGGATCTGGCTTCACGAATCCCAAATGAAGTCTTCAAGTCGTTAACCTATAATGGTCTAGGTTAAAGGACAATCGACTCTAGTTTGCAACTAGGAAACAAGAAAGTGTCGGGATTAGGTTTTCCGGTTGCTAGAGTTCTCCTTTATATATCCTTTCAAATCAGGGTCGCTTACAATCAAAGCTAAGATAGCTTAATAACAAATCATTCAATATTAACCGTTAGATGAATTCATGATTTAAGATTTAAGCTAAGTCTGCTAAGAAATTAAGCAAACAATCTCCATCGTTAGATGGTCTTAGTTTGTTACACACAAATGAAGTATACTTTCATTTTGATATTGGTTACCGATCCTAAACGTGTATATTGAGTTGGATCAATAACAGTTAACTGAAGTTAGCTATATGAACACTTTAGTCTTAACCATATTCATCAAACACTTCTAGATCAAATATGATGATCAATCAAACATGAAAGATAATCAAATGAATCTAATTGTGTTTTAAATAAAGTTGTTCAATTGTTCACTATCTTATAGAAATATATATGAAAAATTTGAAACAAAATCGGATTGATTCCTAACCGTACAAAGTACTTATACAAGAATCAATTCATGAACATTAGACCATGGTTTGAAAACTTTGCATTCCTTAAATCATAAATATTTTAGTTCATGAGTATGAGAATCATACTTTACCGATTTTAGAACTTAACCATTGTGTTCGCAAACTGGGTATGCGAACAGAAGCTCCGGACCTTGGCCTAGTCAAGTCGTTCGCAAACCCGGTTCGTAAACAACCGTCCTAGACCCAATTTAGGTAAACCCGTTCGCATACTAGGTAAGCAAACAAGAGTTATGTACCTTCTCAGGTAAATCCGTTTGCATACTAGGTACGCAAACAAGAGTTCCGAACCTGAATTATCACAATAAAGTTTGCATACTAGGTATGTTTACCGTGTTGTATTCAGACATAGTTAATTGTTCTAAACTATCATTTTTCAATCATTGAAACATCCTTAGAAGACGGCTATGGTAATCTCACACATACCATTAGCTTCAAGTAATTTTCAAGTGATCGAATGATTAATACGAAACTTCCCAAGATAATATCAAATGACTGTCTCATCAATCATGTAGGATGTTCAAGGTAATTTTCCCATGATCATCTTTTGACTTAGTATTTAGTTTTCAACAAATAAATTGTCTCCAACTAAACTTGTCAAGAATATGATGAACATAGTTAAAGCAAAAGCTCCCAACACATATTTCGAGAAATAGATAAGCAAGATAATCTCGGCTCGAAATATCAAATGTGTATAATGTAAAAGTCTATATAGATATACGACTTAGTCTCATTAAAAGATAGAATAAAATATACTTATGAGTGATAGATAATTTTTAGTCTCCACATACTTTTTGTTGATGAAGTTCCTCCACTCGTCTTCAATTAGTGAACGTCGTGAACTCTAAAGCTCAACTATACATTCTATCCTAATCCGATACATAGCTATAAGTAGACTAGAAATCAAGTATATAGTTTTGATCAAATAAACTTGACAAACAAGCTTGAGATATCAATGCTTGCGAGTTCACCCGAGCAGTGCTCTAACAATCTCCCCCTTTGTCAATTTTACTGACAAAACTATCAGTACATATGGATTATAAAATAAATAAACTTTGTAACTTCTCATCCATCATGCTTGATTTCCTTGGGTCTTTAACATTCCTTGAATTCTTCGCTACTCCAAGTAATCCAACGATTCTGAACGTGTTCAACTCAGCATCGTTGATGTTGAAGATCCATAGCCATAATAATAAGAGAACAAATGTTCTCAATCATTGTTATACAATTTCATAGTATTACTATACAACATCAAAGTCCAATTGCATCACAACTTTGAAATAATACTATGGTGATATGTATCACTCCCCCTTAGTCAATACTTCCATCTTATAATGAAAACCACTCCCCCCTTACATAATGATCCGCAAACCATATGTATGTAGTGTGAACTACCAAATAATTATCCCCCTTTTTGTCAATAAAATTGGCAAAGGTACGAAAATAACGGGATCATAATGAAATTCTCAAAGAGATAATTCATGACTAAAAGAGAACATATCAACTTTGTTTGGATGATTTCACATAGTAGAAACTTAGTGTATTCATCAAGAAGTTTATAAAGATACAAGATAACTCCTTCAATATTCCACAACCGCACTCCCCAAAAAAATATGGAAATTAAGCACAAGTTCTATTAAGAACTCTCCCCCATTTGATGTTATTCCCAAGAGAACAACACGAGCGACCTTACTTTTACAAGAAAAGAAGGATTTCTTTGGACATTAACAAACCGTATGGATTTGTATCTGATAAACTCGAATAAATTAACTACAAGAAGAACTTATTGATTAATTTGATCGGAAAGACTCAACATAAGAAAACTTACGGAGCCATACAGTATTTTCACATAAAAGTGGATCAGTGAAAGATCAGTACTGCGGAATTTTCAAAAGTTCATTCTATCTTTTATCAATATTTGCATAAAGACATAATAGACTTAACTTTTGAGCATATATGAGATAATCATAGTTAATTCACGGACGTAAACACAACATATCTCATCAAACATTTGCAATATATAAAACCAATAAAGATTAAATACTGAAAAAATCATCTTCCAAATAACTTAGAATTTAAATAAATAAATCTTAAAACATTGCAAGATGAAAATCGTTGAAATAGTTATGTGTAATCACAATAATTGTAATTCCAAACCCTAGTTATCCTTCTTAACCATAAGAATAAATTTTCATAAAAAGTTTCCTAGACAAAATAAAATCTAAAACCATACTGAAAAAAACTTTAAATATAGTCAGTAATTAGAGATCGAACACTAGCAAGATCCGCAGTTGCTTTCTTCAGTTCGGTCTTCAAAAATTCAAGATTTTTTGTTGCAATTTTAAGTTGATCACGAACAACTTAAAAATATCAGAGAGGATTTCCAACCAAATCAGATGACATCTGAACATGTCTATTGTCTTAATGATCACAAGCATAGTAACAAGTTATGATAAGAGGATTCTCATGAAACTCAATAACCTTTCCATCTTCAATTTTGTCTTCCTTTTTGCATCCATTCATCGTACAGTTCATGAATTACAAGAGGGTTTCTTGAGGTTATGGAATGTACAAATATCTAAGAAGTAAAACAGTCTTATATATATATATATATGTTTTTCATGGGAATAAACCCTAGGGTCACATATAGATCTTTCCAAACACACCGGTGTTGGAACCATACGTCCGATCATGGAACTAATACACAGATCATTCATGGTTATGAATAAAATTCAGTACCAAAGAACTAATGGAGCCTATCCCAGAAACATGTTTTGAGCATAATATCAAAAAATGTTTTTAAGTTTAGACAAAATATATTAGCTCAAATAGATAAATTTAGAGCACATGACCTTTGTTGACAAACAACAAATCACTGTCTTAAAGAAAACACTTATTGATACTTCTCATTGATAGCAACAAATAATATTATTTCAAGAGTTACTGATCATTCTTATTACCAAGTGTAGCAAATAATGGAGCAAGGCTCAACAGTAAGATGATCATAAAGAAATAAATTAGAAAATAACACAAATACAACCAGGACCACTTTGTCAAGAAGAAGATGTCTTCTTGAGAAACTTGTGCATCCTCACGCGATCTCAATGAGAAGGCACAACTAGAAGTAGTCAGGTTGTCAAGAAGAAGGTGTTGACACTCTCTCCCTTTCTTTATTGAAAACCGCCCGAGAAGTCAGTACAATGAGTCTCAAAAGAATCAATAAGAGAAGGACAAGAGATACCTGATGTTGTTGCCTTCCTAATGCTGCACTTGAGTCTATTGATACTGGTTTTGAGTTTTGAAACACGGTTATTGATGTGAATGTATTCAGGAATGATTGAGCCTTTTGATCTTAAGCTTTCTTCAAACCTAGACGGAGAGTTTGAAATATTTTATTTTTGCACAACCAACTTTATTCTTCTTGGAACACTAAGATAGTCATCTGATTTTCTAACATTATCCCTTTGATAACTGGTATAATTGTGAAAAGGTTTTGTATTACCCTTACGAACAAAGGTTGGCTTATCATAGAACTTTTTTTGTCTAAAGGTCGGACAATTATGACCAGTAGTATGAGATACATGCTTGATCACTTCTTTAGGCATCCAAATAAAAATGTTATGAAGTTTCTCATTCCGATAATGAAAACAAAATCTCCTTTCACGGTGACCTTTGTTTCCGCAGTAATGTCAACTGAAAGGAATGCTACTATCTGTTCTCATGTGAGCTGTTTTTCGAGGTTGACGAACCTTCTGGATCATCACTTTTGTCATCCATGAGATTCTTCTATTGGCACTTGCTATTAGCATGAACAAAACTAATCTTACTAATACTTGGAGCGTCTATTTATTGATAGCCTAAACCTCTTGTATCACGATGTTTCTTACATGTTCCCAGCATAGTGGATAATTTTGTTGAGCTAGAGCTAAACTTTTTCAAGTCATCTTCCAACAATTTTCCTTATTGTGAGCAGCAATTAGATCAGCCTCTAATTGTTTTTCTAGAGAGAGAAAAGTGTTTTATCTGTAAATGAAACAACTTTGTTGAGATTCATACCTTACTTCAGATTCTGCAAGTTTTTCTTTCAACACAAAGAGATTTCGACGAAGATTTTCACATTCAGAGTTTTTTGAACGCACAACTTATTCACGATCGCGATTGTAATAGATTATATCCACAATCATAACCCTTAAAGAGTTTTTTAATTTTCTTGTTTTCTTGACAGAGAGGAGTCAGAAACTCAGTGAAACAACACGTTGACTTCTTTTTATGAGATGGCAAAAATCTTGATATATTGCAAGACCTCCTTATCAACATTTGAATCACTTTCATATGAAAGTTCATCCAACTATTCCTCCTGGTGTATTTCCCAGTTATACACAGTTTCAGGCAATGATGAAGATATAAGATATTCCTCAAGGGAATCCAAGTTTTAAACCATGTCAGAATTTTCCTGAACTAGTGATGTGTCATTTGAGTAGCACTTCTATCCATAGAGTTAGATTGCTACAAACACAGACTTATGAGGTCTTAGCGTGTTTTCCTTCTCTGATACCAATCGAAAAAATGGGGGTATAACAACCTCACCTAATAATTCGTTCAGAAATCTGTATAGACTAAACTCTAATATAATTCCGAGAACACCAACTTAAAAGCGAGCTCAATCAAGAAAGATATTAAAGATCTTTATCTTTATTTCTCAATACAATTAGCAAATCGAACATATATAAATCCGTGAGCCTGATTGATGTGAGAAATAACTTTGACGGTACCAAAGACCAATGCCCACGTGTCAATCAAGTTATATCCAACAAACAAGGTCGGACTTATCAACTGATTGAACTACGCAAAACCTATGATATTTCAATTATATAAACAAATATAATGCGGAAAAGAAATAACACAGACACCATAAATTTTGTTAACAAGGAAACCGCAAATGCAGAAAAACCCCAGGACCTAGTCTATATTTGAACACCACATTGTATTAAACCGCTACAGATACTAACCTACTATAATTTAACTTCGGACTGGAATGTAGTTGAGCCTTAACCAAGTCTCGCACCGATTAAGGTACGGTTGCGTTCCTTACACCTCTAGAACCACGCCGGATTCAACGCACTTGATTCCCTTAGCTGATATCACCACAACCAAGAGTTGCGATGACCCAAAGTCGAAGACTTATAAACAAATTTGTCTCCCACAGATAAATTTATTCTTTATTCAATTTTTGTCCCGTCTTTAGATAAATCAGGGTGAACAAGAACCAAATTATAATCCGGTCTTATACTCCCGAAGAGCATCTTAGAAATATCAATTACCTCACAATAACCTAACTGATTAACAGAAAAAATTATTGCGTAATCACAAGAGTCTGAGACGAAGTACAGTTGTGATTACTTTTTATATCTTACATATCGGAGATAAATCTCGAGTAAACTTAGAGATGATAAAACTCAATACGATGGAGCAAGTAAGATAAGAATACACAACTACAAAGAAAATAGTTGGATATGGCTTCACGAATCCCAATAAAGTCTTCAAGTCGTTAACCTATAATGGTTTTGGAAAAACCTAGGTTAAAGGAGAATCGACTTTAGTTTGCAACTAGGACACATGAAAGTATCGGGATTAGGTTTTCCAGTTGCTAGAGTTCTCCCTTATATAGCCTTTTAAATCAGGGTTGCTTACAATCAAAGCTAAGATAGCTTAGTAACAAAGAATTCAATATTCACCGTTAGATGAACTCATGATTTAAGATTCAAGCTAAGTCTTCTTAGAAATTAAATAATCAATCTCCACCGTTATATGGTCTTATCTTGTTACACACAAATGAAATATACTTTCATTTAGATATGTGTTACTGTACCTAAACGTGTATATTGAGTTGGCTCAATAACAATTAACCGAAATTAGCAATATGAACACTTTAGCCTTAACCATATTCATCAAACACTTCTTGATCAAATATGATGATAAATCAGCATAGAGTTGTTCAATTTTTCACCATCTCATAGAAATATATATATAAACAAATTGAAACAAAATCGGTTTGATTCATAATCGTACAAATTACTTATACAAGAATCAATTTCATGAACATTAAACCACGGTTTGCAAACTTTTCATTCCTTAAATCATAAATGTTTTAGTTCATTAGTATGAGAATCATACTTTACCAATTTTAAAACTTAACCAATGTGTTCGCAAATTGGGTACACGAACAGTAGCTCCGGAACTTGGCCTAGTCAATCCGTTCGCAAACAACCATCCCGAACCCAACTCAGTTAAACCCGTTCGCATACTAGGTATGCAAACAAGAGTTCTGAACCTGAATTATCACAATACAGTTAGCATACTATGTATGCATACCGTGTTGTATCCAGACATAATTAGTTGTTCTAAACTCTCATGTCAATCATTGAAACATCCTTAGAAGACGACAATGATAATCTCACACATACCACTAGCTTCAAGTAATTTTCAAGTGATCGAATGATCAATACGAAACTTCCCAAGCTAACATCAAATGACTGTCTCACACAATCATGTAAGATGTTCAAGGTAATTTTCACATGATCATATTTTGTCTTAATATTTAGTTTCCAACAAATAAATTGTCTCCAACTAAACTCGTCAAAAATATGATGAACATAGTTAAAAAAAATAATTCCCAACACATATTTCGAGAAATAGATAAGCGAGATAAACTCGACTCGAAATATCAAATGTGTGTAATGTAAAAGTCCATATAGCTATACGACTTAGTCTTATTAGAAGATAGAATAGAATATACTTCTGAGTTATAGATAAGTTTTAGTCTCCACATACCTTTTGTTGATGAAGTTCCTACAAGATGCTTAGTAGATCTTCATCTTCAATTGGTGAAAGTCGTGAAGTCTAAATCCCAAATACACATTCTATCCTAATCCGAGACATAGCTATAAATAGACTAGAAATTAAATATATAGTTTTAATCAACTAAACTTGGAAAACAAACTTGAGATAGCAACGTTTGCGAGTTCGACCTAGCAGTGCGTTAACACAATCTACCGATTGTACAAGAAAGATAAACCATATATACATATTGTTCAAGGATCATTAAGTTGGTCTTCTTGCAATTGTATTAGGTTTTGTCTTATAAGTCCAAACGAAAAAGTTGATGGTGTATTTTTGTGCCCCCACGTTTTCATGTGTGTTTTACTTTACTTTTTGTATTCTATATTTTTTAATTTATAATAAAATAATTACACTTGTACGTTAATCAAAGCACTTGGGTTTGATCCATATAGTTAAGTTCGGTTTCGATACATATTCTACATACCAAGTGCATACCTTGTGGTTACTATATTATTGAAAGCCTTTATCTATATTAGGTCATGCAAGGTATATGTCATATAGGTTGATGTCGAAAAGATTTTGGTGTACATTTTACCCACGTCATTTCAATCACTAATCTATTGGAATCATCTGAAAAAATGTAACCTTTATATATTATTATATCCTGCATATAAGGTACGTAGAACAATTTCAAAACATCAAAATAAACCTTGAAATGTTTAGTTTCCTTATCCGCAAGGTACAAATGAGATCCAGATAACATCGAAGAAGTGATTCAACTTTTTCGGAATTAATGAGCACAACAACATACTTAAGCTTGTATTTTAGGTACGTTCTAAGCCTTTGTTGACACCTTGCAATCCCTCATCAAACATAAAATCTAAAATCACTCTGTACATTACTAGAAAAAAATTCTCAAGCGTAAAAATCTATGTGCCTACCCCAGAAATCGCTATAACAACTCAAATTGCAAGAAAACATCTATGAAAAAATATTTATGTTTACCATGAGTGTTTCACCCTTTTTTTATAGTGGAGTTTATCCAAGTCTGCACTTTGATATCTTAATTGCACCAACAATATATCCTTTTATGTATTTTATGACCTTCACAAAGAGTAGCTACGAGAATAAGATCTTTGTGATCATCTATTTCAGTCAACACACGTTCCTTATTGTGAATATCACCACAATCACTATTTTCTTCATAATCACCAGAATGAAAATTATATTTATCTTAATAATTACCAAAATGAAAATTATATTTATCTTTACCATCATCCATAAAACGTAGGAAAAACCCAAAATTATCCAAAAGATCCCACTCCTTTAAAATTTCACTTCAACAAATTCACCCACCCTCTTCACTTCACCCTTCAACAAATTTTGTTGAACTTCTTATTTTGAAAAATTCACTGAAACTGAACTAATGGAGGATCGTTTAGTTGAAGGATTTTTCATTCAGAATGTTAACGTAGACCAGAGAACTCTTCGTGGGTATTTCGGAGAATTTTATGTCACTTGTAGAGTTTCAAATGTGGATCATGAAGTTGAGGCTGAAAGGTTGGTTCCTAATCCCAATGTTTCTTCAAGGTGGGGTACAACGGGATGGGAACTTAGTACTGCTAGGCAAGATATTTTCGACCGCATAAGCTGCACCCTACCAAATTTTATAGCCGAACTTGTTGGTATTAACAGGCAACCAGGTCCAATACTTATAGAAGTGTATATAGGTAAGTAGTGTTTCTTTTCTTTTTGACCTAAATTTATTATTAATATATTTTGTTATATACTAACTTTGCTTCTGTTGTAGCCAAAAAAATTTTTGCCTACGAGAGCTTCAAAATCAACTACCGGTGTGCTCATGGTTCCATTAACAAAGAGAATATCGGCATTCAGTTCTTGAACCCATATACGCATGAAAATTTTCTTAATAATGAAGGACCCATTGACTGTTTTTTCTACGACAACCGAGATCCTTTACCAAGATTAATTGTTAAGCTAGGAGGATTTAATGGAAGAATATTTTGCTTGTTTATCAGTCAGGGACTGCGAAACATTTAAATTTGTGTAATGGTATAAGATAAATAATAACAAAACAAAAATAAAAACAAGTATTAACCATTAATGACTGTCTTAAAAAATAATAAAAATAATTTAATAATAAATATATATCAGAAGAAAAGAAAAAGTAAAAATATTCTTATTTGGTTCGTATGAGAAAGTAAGAATTATTATGTTCTAAATATTTTATTACAAGATACTACATGCATCTATATCAACTACTAACGAAAAAAATATTTCTCATGTGTTAAAAAAATAATGGTAATAAATCAACATGGATCATGATCATGGTATACGTCTGGTTTTGAACAAAAATTATGGACCGTCCATATAACTTATTAAAGGGTTGATATTTTAGTGACGTAGTACAGTATTAGTCGTATTTAAACTTAAACGCTTATAGTATAGCCGATCTAAATAAAAACACATAGTCATCTTCTTTTGGATGGTCGTATATGTTCTTTCTGGTTTCTACACACAACGGCTTCCCCTAAACACAAGTTACACAACCACAATTTATGCAAATACTAGCCCTTAACCCGTGCCGTAACGGCACGGGCCATGATGTTGGTTCATTTTTAATATATCGTATAATTTGTGTCCCTAATACTTATCAACTCCTTATGATTTAATATGTGTCTGTTATAAAAATAGTTGGGATATTCCTCTCTTTTTTTCTTTGTTTTTTTCCTTTAATATTTTACCGCCGGAGATTTGCTCAAACGAAAGAAATATAATCTTAACTTTGAAACACTTTTTTTATTTAGGTTCATTGCTTATAATGAGATAATGCTCTACATGAACATGGAAGTTTAAATATTTTTTTGGAAATATATCGTCTGCAGCGCTCATCTCAGTGAAATCAACTAATCAATATCGTCCATAAAAGTCTCCATATGCTCCTATTTCGCTCCAGCTGACTCATCTATCATGGTCATGTTGTCAATCCTCCAAATAGGCAGAGAATAATATTTTTTTGCATCGAACGAATGATACAAACTATCCAATGTGACATGATTTTCCTGTAATTTTTCAACACCCATTAGATGAAAATGTTTAAAATGTGTACCCATTACCTTTTCGAAGGGATTGTATATATGCGAACCTCTGCCATTAAATTTTCAACAAAGTATTGTTCCCAGCAATTCGTCTTAACAAAGGCTTTGGTAACTTCAAAAGTCTTGGACATTTTGTCACTTCCGTATGTTCCTACCTTCACTTGGAATACAATCTGGAGACACATTACCTCATAAAGAACCTTGAACACATATTGTACTCCCTGATCCTATTTCAAATTAATAGGTTGCAATAGATCCTTTACCAAAAGTTGACATATTCTACGTTGAATATTTATAAAAAAATAATAATTATGGTATTGTGGATCGTTGCTTTCTAAGATTGTAGTTTTCAAAATTATCCTCTTCAAGTCCCACGGATTTCTAAGTTTATATATCTTGTTTGTTTTTAATAATTTAGTTAGCCATATTATGCTTGTTACTAACTTTAAACTTGATATCATCTTGTACTGTGAACTTTATGCGATTTCAAAATCGAAATAGTTATACCTCTTTCATTCGTATCAAGTAATCCGTTGTATATCCCAACAATTCCTTTCTTTTATCATTTCCGGACCATCAGTAGCCATTATTGTCAAACGCAATCTGTCTAATTTTTGCTGATGTTATGTATTTGCAATGTTCATTTTTCTTAAATAAATAGATTGTGGAAAAACTAAAAAAAAAATACATACGTATTACATTGGGTCTAAGTTACTATATCCAAAATACTCCGGACACTGCTTCTAGTGCCATGTTTCCTCAAATTCCTCGTTGCATTCTAGACAGTACATGCAACACTAATCATTTGTGAAGTGAGATATTTGCGCAAGTGTGGTCAATGTATCCCTTGCCTGTAATAATAATAACAACACGTCAATTTTTTCAAGGCATCCAGTTTTAAATGATGTGAATCTAATAGATTTGAATTATACCCCAATCTTAGATATCACCTTCTTCTCACATAACATAGCAATTGAGGAAGGAAAAATCTTGACCATTATTTACATATGCAGAGTTAGCCAAACTATGTTTTGCAATTGTCTTACGTGAAAATTATTATTAATCCATATTTTAGTAAGCTCATATCGAAGCCGATCTAATTAGCCCTATTGAAAGTTAATCTTAAATTTCTCACCTTATCTCTTGACCAAATTATTGAAGTATTCTCAGTCATGTTAGATATCACCAATTTTGACCTTATCTCTTGACCAAAATTTTGATATCTCTTCCCCAATAATGTTTATCATATACCTCAATCTTAGATATCACCTTCTTCTCACATAATATAGCAATTGATGAAGGACAAATCTTGGAAACTCTTTACATAGGCATAGTTAGCCAAACTATGTTTTGCAATTGTCTTACGTGAAAATTATTATTAATCCATATTTTAGTCAGCTCATATCAAAGCCGATCTAATTAGTCCTATAGAAAGTTAATCTTAAATTTTTGACCTTATCTCTTGACCAAATTATTGAAGTATTCTCAGTCATGTTCTGCTTTGTGTGATCTACCCATCAGTGTCTACTCTACCTTCTAACCCAGTGAATGAAACCTATATGTATTGATCTGTAATTTGATATTGTTAATTTTTCATCAAGAGGTTGCATGATTTGAGAATGTAAAATATAAAAAATATTCTATAAACATCGGAGGCGAAATTTAAATTTATGATTTAGAGTTTTTTATAATGATTTTGATGAACAAACATAATTTTCAAACAAATATTTTAGAATGCAAATACATTTTCCAGGTCAATAAGGTTTTGTATCGGGAATTGAGTGAAAGTTGTTGTCTTTGTAGGTAGTTGTCGCAAAACAACTCGACATTGATGGTCTTTTAGGAAAAAGAATGTAATAGTACTTGAGAGAGCGGTAATGTTCTCTTACGCGGGTACACGAATTGCCTTTATATAATACGGGTGATCGAACTGTCATGATCATATTGTCTTATATGTTCATATATCATCCTCGAAATATTTAGTTTTTGTCCTTATCAATCGTGCTAAAAACAACCAATTACATCTTTCACAATACAATGTTGCATGTTTTGTGAAGATTATTTTTTTACTTGGTCAATAAAACTCACTAAAAAGCAAAAACTATTATTATACACTACTATTACCAACTCCCACCACCATAAAAATCATCCGCCGCCACTATTTCTTCTACCAATAGTAATGTTACTGCCTCTACCATTCACAAACACCCGCCACCACTTATACTAACCCTACTTCCACTACCACCATTAAAATTAATATAGTTTTTAGTAAAATTATTTATTAATAAAAATATGTATTTATGTTAGATTATTAAAGGGACATTTATAATAGAAATTTAATTAATCATTATGAACAATCAATGAGACACTAATTAATAAAATATTTAAAAATGGTTAAGTTGAACAAACCCCAGCGGGACAAATCCTGGCCACTCTTTACATAAGCAAATCGATAATAAATAATTTCATATGTTCTGATCTTGATTTGTGTCGTTCGTTTAGTTATTACATAACATGGAAATTGATTGCACCAATTTTTTAAAATGGACATGTGTTTTATCGATTTTATTTTAACATTAGAATGATCAACCACGTTTTATACTTTATAATATAACGTTACACATTTTGTGGCGTTACGAAAATAGTATAATATGTTTTTGTTCACCAATACCCGCCACCACCATAAAACCATATGAATCCACTTTTTTTATCCACCACCACCTAGTGGCGGAGCCAAGGGTTGACTAACCTGGCTCTAACCCCTTAAAATTTTAATAACTACATAAATATTTTAGTTTATATTTTATAAATAGTACTTTTTCCATATATATTTATGGTTTAGTCTACCAAAGTTTACATGTTTCTTTTGAAAAAAAAAAGGTCTCCTCAACGTCAATTTTTGACTCTACCACTGCCGCCCATCCCATGTAGGTTGTTGGACGCAATTCTAATTTTCAATCACAAATGCCATTATGAGGTTTAGATTGAACAAAATTTTGTCAATCGATTAGTTTCATTAATTTTTTTCCGTGTATATATTTTTATGTGTATTGCAATCAATTTTATTTTAACATTAAAAAATCATGATTTATACGATATAGTACCAAAGATAACAGGGGTACAATTTGGGTGATCCAACTACGATCATGAAAATATTGTCTTGTATGATATCATCCCTGAAATATATGGTACCTTCCTTTATCAAAAGTGTTAAAAACAACCAACCACATCTTCCACACTACGATGTTATCGATGTTGTAACGACAAACATAAAATTAATATTGTCCATCACTACTCACCAGCATTCACCGTCACTACTTCTTCCACCACAAACTAGGGGCAGAGCCAGGATTTTGAGGAGAGAGGGAGAAAAAATTCTTGGCAAGCTAGATACATGTGAAAAATGGACTTTGTATCCCATTTTGCGATAAAAGAACAAAAATAAATATATATAATTGTTCTTAGCTCCGTCCTTAACCACCAATAATCTTTCGGCCTCCGCCTCTTCTACAACTCATTGTCGCAGAAAATGTCTATTGATATTATTTATCAAAATTACTTATTAATGGAAATAAATATTATAATTAATTAAGAAAACATTTATAATTAAAAACTGATTAGTCATTTATTATAAGCAATTAGTGAAACACTAATTAATAAAATACTTTATAATGAATAGATTATTTATCATGTGCAATTAGTGAAACACTAATTAATAGACCAATTATGGTATTTAAGTTAAACAAACCACCTCTGTTGATTTATCTTTTCTATCAATTCCAACCAAGGTGGAACAATGGTTAGAGGCCACTCTTATGACACAATAGGTCATGGGTTCGAACCTCCCCGTTATAATTTTTGAAATTCTATATCTTGACTTTAGTATTCATTTTTCATTCATAGTATTGGAATTAACACCACGTGTGCGACTTGTAGGGTGCGGCAGGGAGAACCACATCCCTTGATTTATCTTTCCCACGGACAAATCGTGGCCACCACTAAGACAGGAAAACTTAGCCTCACTCTGTTTTGTATTCTTGATACATCAATTTTAAGGCACATCTTTTTTTTCCTTCCTTTTTTTATGTGTACTAGTTTGTTAATCTCGGAAATTAGATCGATTATTAGATTTTTTTAAACTATATTTATATCAGAATTAATTGATTTTTGTTTTCAATCAAAATTATTAATTGGTTATGATTTTCCTAGCCAATAACTCCCAAATTTTAATATAATTTGATAAATTTTCAATAATTATAAATCAATTATGATTTTCCTAAGTTGATCTGATCAAGGAATTAAAATCGTAGGGGTTTGTGAAATTTTCAAGCATGTTTGATAAATGGAAACTCTAATCTAATGATGAATTGATAAACCAAAAAACCTATAAATACTTTAAAGTTTAATCGCTACAATTAAGATTTTGCAAGTTTGTTTTCACTATTGGTCAAGTAATATATATAAGAAGAATAAAAGTTTATGTATATTGAAAGCAATCAGTACATGGCATAAAGTTTGATCTTTCAGTACTTATAGACGTGTATAGGTAAGTGTTGGGATATATGTTTTAAAATAATTCTTTTGTACATTTATATCAACAATTCGAGCTTGGCCCAGTGTTTAACCATTTTAGGCCTGGAGGGTTAGGTCTCAGGATCGAATCCCTCCCCCTATTGATTGTGCATATATAATATATATATATATATATATAACATTAGTCCGGGAGCGGGGCCTTGGGGTCTTGGGAGGTCTCTTGAATTTGGAAAGTATTTTTCGCTGTTTTTAAAAAGATTTTTTCAAACCGTTTTTACTGCACTTAATTATGTTTTAATTGCACTAATTATGGCATGATTTATTTGCCCGTTTTTTGACTGTTTCGAATGGAATTTTAACTGCAGCAATTAATCCAATTTATTCTCCATTAAGTTGCATTGACTGCCTGGTTATAAAAATAGTTTTGAGAACAGAAAGAAAACATAAGTTTTACACCATTGTTTTCTAAGAATCAAGAGACCAAAAATACCGAGCAAGAATAGAGAGAGTAGAAGTGATCGATTTCGCATTGTGTGGTGAGCGATCGAAAGAGAGTTTTTCTCGACTGTTTTATCCTGGGGGCGTCGTGACGGAGAAAGAACTGCTTGCACAAAAACTTAAGGCAGAGCCACGAAACGTCCTAAAGAGAGCGACCTGGTCGTGACTCAGCCGTCACTTTGTTTTGTGTTCTAATCCTTGTTTTGCAGGTGTGAAATCGGCAATTGTTCCAACAATTTTAGGACGTATCCTTCTTCCATGGAATATGAAAAGAAAACCGTTGCTGATATCAACAAGCCGTTCAAGTTTGAAGGACTTCACTTCAGAAGATGGAAGCAAAAGTTGTTCTTCTACCTCAAACTAATGAAGTTGCACATGATGGTGACCTCCATCAAACCAGCCGATCCAAAAGATGCAGAAGCTGCGGAAAAAGCAACTCCAGCTGCAATAAGTGCAACTCTTCAACAAACTGCAGAACCTGCTGTGACCCAAACTGCTGAAGAAAAACAAAAAGCCTATGAAAAATGGGTTGATGATGATTTCGATTGCAAGAACTATATTCTCAATGCATTGTCTGGCGATTTATATGAATATTACTCCACGTTTGATACTGCTAATGATGTTTGGGATGCCTTACAGAAAAAATACGATACTGAAGAAGCCAGATCGAAGAAATATGTTGTAAGCCTCTACTTGAAATATCAAATGGTGGATGATAAATCAGTTGTTACACAGGCTCATGAACTTCAGAAAATTTCCCATGAAATTCTGACCGAAGGTATGAAAACTGATGAACAATTTCAAGTAGCTGTTTTGATTGACAAGTTACCACCCAACTGGAAAGATTTTCGTAATTCTTTGCGTCACAAGTCTAAAGAATTTTCTCTTGAAAGTTTGATTGTTAAGATCAGGGTTGAGGAAGAAGCTCGGAAACAAGATAATAAGGAAGAGATTCTCATCGTTTCTAACAATAAGACTCATCCTAATTTGAAACTAAAGAAAAAGGATATGAAACCTAATCTGAACCATAAGAAAGTAGGAAGGCCTAATCAAAACAAGAACCAAAACCCATCAAGAAATTGACAAAATTCCAATTCTGAGTTTCTTTGTTATACCTGCAATAAACCGAACCACATGGCTAGGAATTGCAGGTTTAACAAGGAAAAGAATAACGCACAATCTAATGCAGTCGATGGCGTTATAATAGCCATGGTCTCAGATCCTAAGTTCTACATGGTTGGTGGTTCTGATGGGTGGTGGATAGACAGTGGTGCATCACGCCATTGTTGTTTTGATAGGTCCCTATATAAGAGTTATACAGAAACAAAGGATAAGAAAGTGTTGTTGGGAGACTCCCACAACACTATTGTGAAAGGTTCTAGTACGGTAGTACTGAAGTTTACTTCTGGGAAGACACTTATGCTGAAAGATGTCCTCCACACTCCAGAAATGAGAAAGAACCTTGTTTCCGGCTATCTTCTCAACAAGGCTGGGTTGTATCAAACTATTGAATCTGATGTTTACACAATTACTAAAAACAGAGTGTTTGTAGGAAAGGGTTATGCTACTGATGGAATGTTTAAGCTTAATGTTGAAATGAATAAAATTGCATTTTCTTCTTATATGGTGTGTACTTTTAATGTTTGGCATGCTAGACTTTGTCATGTGAACAGTAGATCAGTAGATACCATGAGCAAGCAATGTCTTATTCCCAAAATATCCATGCATGATTTTGAAAAATGTGAATCTGGTAGTCAAGCAAAAATAACCAAGAGTTCCCATAAATCTGTTGTTAGAGAATCTGAACCTTTAGAATTGGTGCATTCTGATTTGTGTGAATTTGAAGGTATATTAAATAGAAATGGAAAAAGATATGTCATGGATTTTATTGATGATTTTTCAAATTATACTTATGTTTACTTGCTAAGTCATAAGAATGAAGCTAATGAAAAATTTAAGGTTTTTATTGATGAAGTTGAAAATCAATTTGGTAGAAAAATTAAGAGATTTCGTAGTGATAGAGGCACTGAATATGATTCTAAATCGTTCACTAAAATTTATGAATCTTGTGGAATTATACATGAAAAAACTGCTCCTTATAACCCTGAAATGAATGGAAAAGTTGAAAGAAAGAATCGTAATTTTACTACTCTTGTGACTGCATGCTTGCAAAGTTCTGGTGCTGCCTCTCATCATTGGTGGGGCGCAATTTTGTTGACTGTTTGTTATGTTTTGAATCGTGTTACAAATTCAAAAACAAAAATATCACCTTATGAACTTTGGAAAAACAAAAAACCTAATGTTTCATATTTTAAAGTATGGGGTTGTTTGGATTATGTTCGTATTCCTGATCCTAAAAGATCAAAATTAGCAAGTAAAGCTTATAAATGTGTGTTTGTTGGGTATGTTCAAAATAGTAAAGCTTATAGATTTTTTGATCTTAATAATAAAGTTATTATTGAATCTATTGATGCTGATTTCTTTGAATATAGATTTCCTTTTAAATCTAGAAATAGTGGGGGTTCTTTACCTAGTGATGTACCTAGTACAAGTTCTCAACCTATAATAGAAGAACCTAGAAATGAAGAAACCAGTGATGCTGAAATTGAACCTAGGCGTAGAAAAATGGCTAGGACTGCGACGAACTTCGGTTCTGATTTTGAAGTTTATACCCTAGAGGAAGACCCTTCCGGTCTTCAAGAAGCACTTAATTTTCCTGAATAAGGTTTTTTGCAGGAAGCCATAGATAATGAAATGGACTCCCATAATCTTAATGGAACTTGGCACCTAGCAGATTTACCCCTTGGTTGCAAAGCAATAGGTTGTAAATGGGTACTTAAAAGGAAGTTGAACCCTGATGGTTCAGTAGACAAATACAAAGATAGGTTGGTAGCTAAAGGTTATAGACAAAGAGAAGATGCAGATTTCTTTGATACTTATTCTCCTGTTACAAGATTGACTTCTATTCGCGTTTTGATTGTTGTGGCTGCTGTGCATAATCTTGTTGTTCATCAAATGGATGTTAAAATAACTTTTTTAAATGGTGAATTAGAAGAAGAAATTTACATGGAACAACCTGAAGGTTTTGTTGTTCCAGGTCAAGAACAAAAAGTATGTAAGTTAGATAAGTCAATTTATGGTTTGAAACAAGCTCCTAAGCGATGGCATGAAAATTTTGATAACTTGATGATTTCACATGGTTTCAGAATTAATGAAATTGACAAATGCATATAATATAAGTTTGAAAAAAATGCATGCATCATGATTTATTTGTATGTGGATGATTTGCTGATTTTTGGTTCAAACTTGTCCGTGGTTAAAGAAACTAAGAATATGCTTAAGTCTAACTTTGAAATGAAAGATTTGGGTGAAGCTATTGTAATTCTTGGAATTAATATTACTAGAACTAATGATGTTATTTCTTTAGATAAGTCTCATTATATTGAAAAGATTTTAAAGAAGTACAACTATTTTGATTGTAAACCTGTGAGTACTTCTTTTGATGCTAGTGTTAAATTGTTTAAGAATACTGGTGATAGCATTAGATAATCTGAATATGCTAGTATAATTGGTAGTTTTCATTATGAAACTGATTGTACTAGACTAGATATTACATATGAAATGGGTTTTTTATGCAGGTTTACCAGTTGTACTGGTTTGGAACACTGGAATGCAGTTGAGAGGGTTATGCGGTATCTTAAAAAGACCGTTAACCTAGGATTACTCTATAAGAGATTTCCAGCAGTCCTTGAAGGATACTGCGATGCTGATTAGAACTATCTTTCAGATGACTCCAAGGCCACTGATGGATATTTGTTTAATGTTGTTGGTGGGGTTGTGTCTTGGAAGTCAAAGAAACAGACAATTCTGGCTTAATCTATGATGGAGTCTGAATTGATAGCACTAACTGCTGCTAGTGAAGAAGCATGATGGTTGATAAACTTGCTTTCTCAAATTCATGTATGGGATAGACCAATACCAGCTATTATGATCCATTGTGATAGTACCGCGGCTATTGCAAAAGTACAGAACTATTTTTATAATGGTAAGAATCGACAAATGCGTCGAAAGCACATCACAGTTAGAGAGTTTTTTACAACTAGTGCTGTACGTGTGGATCATGTTAGGTCGGAAAAGAACTTAGATGATCCTTTGACGAAAGGATTAGCTAGAGAAAAGGTATTATATACCTCTAAAGGCATGGGACTTTTGCCCACTAGAAATTGAGTCATTTTGTGATGGATACCCACTTAGAAAATAGTTTCAAAGGGAATAACTATTCACAAATGATTTGGAGATAGAATCATGCATCTTTCCCATGGCATGATATCCTGAAGCGGGTTAAGGTTGAGTTCATTAACTCTTAATGAAGTCTATATCTCTATATAGAGTGGGGTACCAAGCTACAGGAGTACCTTTGATATACTCACCTATGTGAATAAGAAAGTGTGGCCGCTTTCTATGAGAACATGGGCAATTCCCTAGAACATTCATTGAAACTGGGATAAGCACAGGGCCGTAATGTGCTAGCATTTAGGACTTTACTCTTAGTATAGTTGTGTGTGTGTTAAGTAATGTGTTCTCTCCATAGAGTTCAAAGACATATGTTCACTCTGTGTCAGAGTTCAGAGAATTTAATACTATGTAAAGGTTCAAAATCGAAAGATACCTTTGCTTATGCACACAACTATATGGATATTGCTCAATGATTTTAAAAAATATAAGTGGGGGATTGTTGGGATATATGTTTTAAAATAATTCTTTTGTACATTTATATCAACAATTCGAGCTTGGCCCAGTGGTTAAGCATTTTTGTCCTGGAGGGTTAGGTCTCAGGATCGAATCCCTCCCCCTACTGATTGTGCATATATATATATAACATTAATCCGGGAGCAGGGCCTTGCGGGTCTTGGGAGGTCTCTTGAATTTGGAAAGTATTTTTTGCTGTTTTTAAAAAGATTTTTTCAAACCGTTTTTACTGCACTTAATTATGTTTTAATTGAGCAAATTATGGCATGATTTATTTGCCCATTTTTTGACTGTTTCGAATGGAATTTTAACTGCAGCAATTAATCCAATTTATTCTCCATTAATTTGCATTGACTACCTGGTTATAAAAACAGTTTTGAAAACAGAAAGAAAACATAAGTTTTACACCATTGTTTTCTAAGAATCAAGAGACCAAAAATACTGAGCAAGAATAGAGAGAGTAGAAGTGATCGATTTCTCACTGTGTGCGTGAGAGATCGAAAGAGAGTTTTTCTCGGCTATTTTATCCTGGGGGCGTCATGACAGAGAAAGAACTACTTGCAAAAAAACATAAGGCAGAGCCACGAAATGTCCTAAAGAGAGCGACCTGTTCGTGACTCAGCTGTCACTTTGTTTTGTGTTCTAATCCTTGTTTTGCAGGTGTGAAATCGGCAATTGTTCCAAAAAATTTAGGACGTATCCTTCTGCCATGGAATCTGAAAAGAAAACCGTTGTTGATATCAACAAGCCGTTCAAGTTTGAAGGACTTCACTTCAGAAGATGGAAGCAAAAGTTGTTCTTCTACCTCAAACTAATGAAGTTGCACATGATGGTGACCTCTATCAAACCAGCTGATCCAAAAGATGCAGAAGCTGCGGCAAAAGCAACTCCAGCTGCAACAAGTGTAACTCCTCAACAAACTAAAGAACCTGTTGTGACCCAAACTGCTGAAGAAAAACAAAAAGCCTATAAAAATGGGTTGATGATGATTTTGATTGCAAGAACTATATTCTCAATTCATTGTCTGACGATTTATATGAATATTACTCCACATTTGGTACTGCTAAAGATGTTTGGGATGCCCTACAGAAAAAATACGATACTGAAGAAGTTGGATCGATGAAATATGATGTAAGCCGCTACTTGAAATATCAAATGGTGGATGATAAATCAGTTGTTACACATGCTCATGAACTTAAGAAAATTTCCCATGAAATTCTGACCGAAGGTATGAAAATTGATAAACAATTTCAAGTAGCTGTTTTGATTGACAAGTTACCACCTAAATGAAAATATTTTCGTAATTCTTTGCGTCACAAGTCTAAAGAATTTTCTCTTGATAGTTTGATTGTTAAGCTCGGGGTTGAGGAAGAAGCTCGGAAACAAGATAAGAAGGAAGAGATTCTCATCGTTTATAACAATAAGACTCATCCTTATTTGAAACTAAAGAAAAAGGATATGAAACCTAATTCGAACCATAAGAAAGGAGGAATGCCTAATCAAAACAAGAACCAAAACCCATCAAGAAATTGACAAAATTCCAATTCTGAGTTTCTTTGTTATACCTGCAATAAACCGAACCACATGGCTAGTAATTGCAGGTTTAACAAGGAAAAGAATAACGCACAAGCTAATGCTGTCGATGGCGTTATAATAGCCATGGTCTCAGATCCTGAGTTCTACATGGTTGGTGGTTCTGATAGGTGGTGGATAGACAGTGGTGCATCGTGCCGTTGATGTTTTGATAGGTCCCTATATAAGAGTTATACAGAAACAAAGGATGAGAAAGTGTTGTTGGGAGACTCCCACAACACTATTATGAAAGGTTCTGGTACGGTAGAACTGAAGTTTACATCTGGGAAGACACTTATGCTGAAAGACGTCCTCCACACTCCAGAAATGAGAAAGAACCTTGTTTCCGGCTATCTTATCAACAAGGCTGGGTTGTATCAAACTATTGAATCTGATGTTTACACAATTACTAAAAACAGAGTGTTTGTAGGAAAGGGTTATGCTACTGATGGAATGTTTAAGCTTAATGTTGAAATGAATAAAATTGCATTTTCTTCTTATATGGTGTGTACTTTTAATGTTTGGCATGCTAGACTTTGTCATGTGAACAGTAGATCAGTAGATACCATGAGCAAGCAATGTCTTATTCCCAAAATATCCATGCATGATTTTGAAAAATGTGAATCTTGTAGTCAAGCAAAAATAACCAAGAGTTCCCATAAATCTGTTGTTAGAGAATCTGAACCTTTAGAATTGGTGCATTCTGATTTGTGTGAATTTGAAGGTATATTAACTAGAAATGTAAAAAGATATGTCATGAATTTTATTGATGATTTTTCAAATTATACTTATGTTTACTTGCTAAGTCATAAGAATGAAGCTATTGAAAAATTTAAGGTTTTATTGCTGAAGTTGAAAATCAATTTGGTAGAAAAATTAAGAGATTTCGTAGTAATAGAGGCACTGAATATGATTCTAAATCGTTCACTAAAATTTATGAATCTTGTGGAATTATACATGATAAAACTGCTCCTTATAACCCTGAAATGAATGGAAAATATGAAAGAAAGAATCGTACTTTTACTACTCTTGTGACTGCATGCTTGCTAAGTTCTGGTGCTGCCTCTTATTGGTGGGGCGAAATTTTGTTGACTGTTTGTTATGTTTTGATTCGTGTTACAAATTCAAAAACAAAAATATCACCTTATGAACTTTGGAAAAACAGAAAACCTAATGTTTCATATTTTAAAGTATGGGATTGTTTGGCTTATGTTCGTATTCTTGATCCTAAAAGATCAAAATTAGCTAGTAAATCTTATGAATGTGTGTTTGTTGGGTATGCTCAAAATAGTAAAGCTTATAGATTTTTTGATCTTAATAATAAAGTTATTATTGAATCTATTGATGCTGATTTCTTTGAAGATAGATTTCCTTTTAAATCTTGAAATAGTGGGGGTTCTTTACCTATTGATGTACCTAGTAAAAGTTCTTAACCTAGAATAGAAGAACCTAGAAATGAAGAAACCAGTGATGCTGAAACAGAACCTAGGCGTATCAAAAGGGCTAGTACTGCGACGAACTTTGGTTCTGACTTTGAAGTTTATACCCTAGAGGAAGACCCTTCTAGTCTTCAAGAAGCACTTAATTCTCCTGAATAAGGTTTTTGGCAGGAAGCCATAGACAATGAAATGGACTCCCATAATCTTAATGGAACTTGGCACCTAGCATATTTACCCCTTGGTTGCAAAGCAATATGTTGTAAATGGGTACGTAAAAGGAAGTTGAACCCTGATGGTTCAGTAGAAAAATACAAAGCTAGGTTGGTAGCTAAAGGTTATAGACAAAGAGAAGATGTAGATTTCTTTGATACTTATTCTCCTGTTACAAGATTGACTTCTATTCGTGTTTTGATTGCTGTGGCTGCTGTGCATAATCTTGTTGTTCATCAAATGAATGTTAAAACAGATTTTTTAAATGGTGAATTAGAAGAAGAAATTTACATGGAACAACCTGAAGGTTTTGTTGTTCCAGGTCAAGAACAAAAAGTATGTAAGTTAGATAAGTCATTTTATGGTTTGGAACAACCTCCTAAGAAATGACATGAAAATTTTGATAACTTGATGATTTCACATGGTTTCAGAATTAATGAAAGTGACAAATGCATATAATATAAGTTTGAAAAAAATGCATGCATCATGATTTATTTGTATGTGGATGATTTGCTGATTTTTGGTTCAAACTTGTCCGTGGTTAAAGAAACTAAGAATATGCTTAAGTCTAAATTTGAAATGAAAGATTTGGGTGAAGCTAGTGTAATTCTTGGAATTAATATTACTAGAACTAATGATGGTATTTCTTTGGATCAGTCTCATTATATTGAAAAGATTTTAAAGAAGTACAATTATTTTGACTGTAAACCTGTGAGTATTCCTTTTGATGCTAGTGTTAAATTGTTTAAGAATACTGGTGATAGCATTAGACAATCTGAATATGCTAGTATAATTGGTAGTCTTCGTTATGCAACTGATTGTACCAGACCAGACATTGCATATGCAGTGGGGGTTTTACGCAGGTTTACCAGTTGTCCTAGTTTGGAACACTGGAATGCAGTTGAGAGGGTTATGCGGTATCTTAAAAATACCATTAACCTAGGATTACACTATAAGAGATTTCCAACAGTCCTTGAAGGATACTGCGATGTTGATTGGAACTCTCTTTCAGATGACTCCAAGGCCACTGATGGATATTTGTTTAATGTTGCTGGTGGCTTTGTGTCTTGGAAGTCTATGAAACAGACAATTCTGCCTCAATCTACGATGGAGTCTGAATTGATAGCACTAGTTGCTACTAGTGAAGAAGCAGGATGGTTGAGAAACTTGCTTTCTCAAATTCCTGTATGGGATAAACCGATACCAGCTATTATGATCCATTATGATAGTACCGCTGCTATTTCAAAAGTACAAAACTGTTTTTATAACGATAAGAATCGACAAATGCGACGAAAGCACATCACAATTAGAGAGTTTCTTGCAACTAGTGATGTACATGTGGATCATGTTAGGTCGGAAGAGAACTTAGCTGACTCTTTGACGAAAGGATTAGCTAGAGAAAATGTATTATATACCTCTAAAGGCATGGGACTTTTTCCCACTAAAAATTGAGTCATTTTGTGATGGTTACCCACCTAGAAATAGGTTCAAATGGAATAACGATTCACAAATGATTTGGAGATAGAATCATGCATCTTTCCCATGGCATGATATCCTGAAGCGGGTTAAGGTTGAGTTCATTAACTCTTAATGAAGTCTATAGCTCTATATAGAGTGGGGTACCAAGCTACATGAATACCTTTGATAGACTCACCTATGTGAATGAGAAAGTGTGGTCGCTTTCTATGAGAACATGGGAAATTCTCTAGAACATTCATTGAAATTGGGATAAGCACAGGGCCGTAATGTGCTGGCATTTAGGATTTTACTCTTACTATAGTTGTGTGTGTGTTAAGTAATCTATTCTCTCCATAGAGTTCAAAGACATATGTTCACTCTGTGTCAGAGTTCAGAGAATTTAATACTATGTAAAGGTTCAAAATCGAAAAATACCTTAGCTTATGCACACAACTATATGGATCTTGCTCAATGATTTTAAAAAATATAAGTGGGGCATTATGGGGATATATGTTTTAAAATAATTATTTTTTTACATTTATATCAACAATTCGAGCTTGGCCCAGTGGTTAAGCATTTTGGGCCTGAAGGGTTAGGTCTCAGTATCGAATCCCCCCCCCCCCCCCCACTGATTGTGCATATATATATAACATTAGTCCGGGAGTGGGGCCTTGGGAGGTCTCTTAAATTTGGAAATATATTTTTTCTTGTTTTTAAAAAGATTTTTTCAAACCGTTTTTACTGCACTTAATTATGTTTTAATTGCGTTAATTATGGCATGATTAATTTGCCCGTTTTTTTACTGTTTCGAATGGAATTTTAACTGCAGCAATTAATCCAATTTATTCTCCATTAATTTGCATTGACTGCCTAGTTATAAAAACATTTTTGAGAACAAAAAGAAAACATAAGTTTTACACCATTGTTTTCTAAGAATCAAGAGACCAAAAATACTAAGCAAAAATAGAGGGTGTAGAAGTGATCGATTTCTCATTGTGTGCGTAAGAGATCGAAAGAGAGTTTTTCTCGGATGTTTTATCCTTGGGGTGTCGTTACGGAGAAAGAACTGCTTGCACAAAAACTTAAGGCTGGGCCACGAAACGTCCTAAAGAGAGCGACCTGGTAGTGACTTAGCCGTCACTTTGTTTTGTGTTCTAATCCTTGTTTTGCAGGTGCGAAATCGGCAATTGTTCCAATAGTAAGTAGTGTTTCTTTTCTTTTTGCTCTAAGTTTATTATTAATATATTTTGTTATATACTAACTTTGCTTCTGTTGTAGCCAATTTCTGTTTGCCTACGAGAGCTTGAAAATCAACTACCGGTGTGCTCATGGTTTCATTAACAAAGAGAATATCGGCATTCAGTTCTTGAACCCATATACGCATGAAAATTTTCTTAATAATGAAGGACCCATTGACTGGTTTTTGTATGACAACCGAGATCCTTTACCAAGATTATGTGTTAAGCTGGGAGGATTTAATGGAAGAATATTTTGCTTGTTTATCAATTAGGGACTGCGAAACATTTAAATTTGTGTAAGTATAAGATAAACAATAACAAAACAAAAATAAAACAAGTATTAACCATTAATGACTGTCTTCAAAAAAAAATAAAAAAAATTTAATAATAAATATATATCAGAAGAAAAGAAAAAGTAAAAATATTCTTATTTGGTTCGTATGAGAAAGCAAGAATTATTATGTTCTAAATATTTTATTACAAGATACTACATGCATCTATATCTAAACTTTATAATTAAAAACTACTAACTAAAAAAATATTTCTTATGTGTTAAATAAATAATGGTAATAAATCAACATGGATCATGATCATGGTATACGTCTGGTTTTGACAAAGGGTTTTGAACAAAACTTATGGACCGTCCATAGAACTTATTAAAGGGTTCATATTTTAGTGACGTAGTACAATGTTAGTCGTATTTAAACTTAAACGTCTTATAGTCTAGCCGAGCTACATATAAACACGTAGTCATCTTCTTTTGGATGGTCGTATATGTTCTTTCTGGTTTACACACAATAGCTTCCCCCAAACACAAGTTACACAACCATAATTTATACAAAATATACATCAATTGTAAGGCACACTTTTTTTTTTTTGTCTACTAGTTTGTTAATCTCGGAAATTAGATTTCTTTTAATCTATATTTATATCAGAATTAATTGATTTTTGTTTTCGATCAAAATGATTAATTGGTTATGATTTTCCTAGCCAATAACTCCCAAATTTTAATATAATTTGATAAATTTTCAATAATCATAAATCAATTATGATTTTCCTAGGTTGATCTGATCAAGGAATTAAAATCGTAGGGGTTTGTGAAATTTTTAAGCATGTTTGATAAATGGAAACTATAATCTAATGGTGAATTGATAAAGAACATGCAATTGGGGGATATGAATAGTACAGTTACTGTTCATAATGTCATAGTAATTTATTTATTTTTGTGTAGAATAACCATGCCGGTATGAACAATAACATTACTATTTCATATCCCCCAATTAATCCTTCAAAGATCCAGAAAACCTGTAAATACTTTAAAGTTTAATCGCAACAATTAAGATATTGCAAGTTTGTTTTCACTATAGGTCAGGTAATATATATAAGAAAAAAAAACGTATTGTAAGCAATCAGTACATGGCATAAAGTTTGATCTTTCAATACTACATGGTATCAGGTACCAAAGGGGAATATCCAACTTCAGTCATTAAAATTCTGCAACTTTCTTGATCCTGTATTTTAATTTACAACCTATCTTGATTCATCATGTCGAGAATTACTAGAAATTCTCTTAATTCGGCTGTAAATCCCAACAACAACATACAATCAAGAACAAATGACAATCTCAACAAAAACAATCACAATTTTCCACCATTAACATCACCACCTCCATAACCACCTTCTTCATATCCACAACCTTCTACTTCGAAACAATCTGATCCAACAAAACCACAACCACAGTTTCAATCTCAACAACAAGTACCTCTAAATCAACAAAAATTTGTTCAGCAACAAGCTTCAATTTCTCAATCTTTTTCTTTTCCATCATCACAACCACAACTACAATCTTATAACAACAACTCTGTTAATCGTCTTAATCATCTCCCGTTTCCAAATATCTATATTTTGGTTTCAGCAAAGTTGGATGGTTCTAATTTCCTTGTGTGGAAGAATCAAATGTATTAGATCTTAATCAGTACCAATTTGTATGGGTTTGTTGATGGTTCAATTGAGCCTCAGCCTCAATTTTTGTTTCACAACAATGTGCCTTTGGTCAATCCAGTCTATCTTGAATGGCGTACTTTAGATCAGTTTGTTGGATCTTGTATCAATGCCACTATTTTACCTTCTCTTGATACTGAATTGTTGGGGAAACCTAAAAAAGCGGGGGTCTAACAACCTCACCCAATATTTCGCTTAGAAATCTGTATGGACTAACTCCAATATACTTTTAAGAGAATCAACTAGACAGTCAGACTCAATCTTAATAAAAAGTATATCAAAGAGTTATATCTCAATCCCTTGATTCAATCCTTACGCAAACAAATAGAAATATTCGATCCTGAATGAATACAAGAGAAATAACTTGAACGGTACCAAAGACCAATGTTCAAGGATCAATCAATTTCAATCAACAACTAAAGGTTGGATTTACCAATTGATCGATTCAACGCACAACCTGTGATATTTCAATTCTATAACAAAATATAATGCGGAAAAGAAATAACACAGACACCAGAAGTTTTGTTGACGAGGAAATCACAAATGCAGAAAAACCCCGGGACCTAGTCCAGAATGAACACACACTGTATTAAGCCTCTATAGACACTAGCCTACTACAAACTAACTTCGGTCTAGACTGTAGTTGAACCCCAATCAATCTCATACTTATCCAAGGCACAGTTGCGCTCGTTACGTCTCTAATCCCAGCATGACACTACGCACTTGATTCCCTTAGATGATCTCACCCATAACTAAGAGTTTCTACGACCCAAAGTTGAAGATTTGAATAAACAAATCTGTCTCACACATAAAATTCTATAGGAATAGATAAATCTGTCTCCCACATAAATACCTACGAGTTTTGTTCCGTGTTTTGATAAATCAAGGTGAACAAGAACCAATCGATAACCCAAACTTATATTCCCGAAGAGCTGCCGAGAATTATCAATCACCGCACAATAATCTTAATCGACTAGCGAAATAAGATATTGTGGAATCACAGACGATGAGACGAAGGTGTTTGTGATTGCTTTTCTATCTTGTCTATCGGAGAAATAAATCTCAAGCCAATCTTACGATTGCACTCAATCACGATAGATATAGCAAGATCAGATCACGCAACTACAGAGAAAATAGTTGGGTCTGGCTTCATAATCCCAATGAAGTATTTAAGTCGTTAACCTACAGGGTCTCGAGAGAAACCTAAGGTTAATATAGTCTTCAAATCATGGTTTGCAATCTAAGTTACCTTGGTAACAAAGTATTCAATATTCACCGTTGGATGAAAACCTGATTAGATTCAAGCTAATATCTTTCAACCGTTAGATTGAACTTAGCTTGTTATACACAAATCAAAAGTGACTTCATTTAGGTTTGAGTAACTGTACCTAAACGTGTACACCTAGTTGGTTCAACAATAGTTAACCAATGGTTAGCCATATGAGCACTTTCATATCAGCCTTATTCATCTTCACCATAACTAGTTCAAATAACTCAAATGAACTAGTTAGAGAGTTTTTCAATTGCTTGGATCTTATATAAGTATACAAGACATAATCGAAGCAAAATCGGTTTTGATTCACTAGCTCGAATCGATTTATGAACATTATAGCCACGATTGCAAAGATTGCATTCCTTAAAATATATATAAATGTTTTAGTTCATGAACAAACCGATTTTAGAAAGTAACCTACCTAAGTATGCGAACGGGTATGCGTACTTAAGTAACCGGTTTGAGTTTGTTTTCACTTCCAAACTCCAACAGAAATTCACGGATGTGAACTTTCCTCTAGTACGCGTACGGGTACGCATACTGTCCTGGATTTCCAACCACCGCCAGTACGCGTATGTGTATGCATACTTTGGGTTCCCAGTTTTGGACTTTTACACAAATGTGAAAACACACTATGCTTATATCTAAAGATGGTTACATGTTCTAAACTCTCATTTCAATCATTTAAACATTCTTAGAGGATGTTATATAGTTGTTATTCACAAACTATTTTTCATAAAAGCGTTTTTCAAGATATTGAAATAACCAACATGAATTTTGTCACGAGTAAAGATGAACTTGGCCAAAGCGAAAGCTTACCAACACATATTTAGATAAATAGATAAGTGAGATATACTCGGCTCGAAATAACAAATGTGTATAATCGAAGTTTATATAGCAATACGACTTTTATCTCAAGATAGGAGATAGAATAGATATACTTTTGAGTGATAGATAAGTTCAAGTCTCCACATACCTTTTTGTCGATGAAGTTCCACCAGTTCCTTGAGTAGTTCTTCGTTTTTGCATGATGAATGCAGTGGAGTCTAGAGCTCAACTACACTAACTATCCCAGTCCGAGACTTAGCTATAAGTAAATTTGAAATCAAGACTTATATTTTGGCAACTAAACTTGACAAACAAGCTTGAGATAGCAATGCTTGCGAGTTTGACCAAGAAGTGCTCTAACAGTCTCCCCCTTTGTCAATTTTTATGACAAAACTATCGATACATATGAAATACAAAATAAATAAACTTTGCAGCTTCTCATCCACATGCTTGATCTCCTTGGTCCTTCAACATTACTCGAAATCTTCGTCACTTCCAAGTACTCCAATGATTCCAAACATATTCAAATCAACATCATCGTTGTTGAAAATCCGTAGCCATAACAATGAGAAAACAATAACTCTCAATCGTTGTTACACAATGTCATAGTATTATTACACAGCATCAAAGTTCAATTGTATCACAACTTCAACAACAATACTGTGGTGATATGTATCACTCCACCTTAGTCAATATTTCATCTCACCTGAAAACCACTCCCCCTTACATAATGATCCGAAAACCATATGTATTTGTAGTGTGAACTACACATTAATTCTCCCCCTTTTTGTCAATAAAATTGGAAAAGGTACGAAAACTAGTGGGATCCTAATGAAATTTCCATGGAGACACTTCATGACCAAAAGAAAGCACATATCAAATTTTTAGATACAATTATATAGCCGAAACTAAATGCATTCATCAAGGAGTTTATAAAGATACATGATAACCCCTATAATATTCCATAGCCGCACTCCCCCACAAATATTTGGCAATTAATTACAAGTGCAATTAAGAACTCTCCCCTATAAAATGTCATTCCCGAAAGAACAACAAGAGCGACCTTACTTTGACAAGAAAAGAAGGATTTCTTTGTACATTAACAAATTACATAAGAATATGAATTTGTATCCAAAACTCTCAATTAAATCAACCACAAGAGAATCCATGATTAATTTAATCGGAAATGCTCACATAAGAAAACTTATGGAGCCGCATAGTATATACATAAAAATATGGATCAGGGAAGATCAATACTGCGGAATAAACAAAGATTCATTCTACTTTCCATCACTATTTTCACAATAACATATAATAGACTTTAATCTTTGTAAACAAAAGTTCATCCTTTCTTCCATCAATATTTGCATAATGACATAAGAGGCTTAACTTTTGTTTGTCAAAAGTTCATTCAATCTTTCATCAAAACTTGCATACTGACATATGAAAGACTTAAATTTTGACCACGTATTGGACAATCACAGTTCACAGACGCAAACACATATATCCCATAACAAGATGTAATATATCACTAGTGGAAATTAGCAGTTCCGCGACCGTCAGGACAAGTCATATATACGAGTTATACGACTATTTTTAACCGTCTTTGTTGGGGTCTCTGATAAAGCGTCGCTATTTCTTACAACCCTTAGCCGTGGGTCTCAGATTTGAATTATAATATAAAAAAAATATAGATTCAGATATGCTGAAATGCCTGAATGGCTAAATATGAAATAATCTGACTGCATCAAAGTCAAGTCAAGTCAGGTCAAATGGAAGTCAAGTCAAGTCAAGTCAAATGAAATTCAAGGCAAAGTCAAGGCAAAGTCAAGTCAAATTGAACTCAGATTTAACTCAAATGTAACCCAAACTGAAATTCAAATTTAACTCAAATTGACATTCATTTGGTTTATAAAATTACAAAAAAAAAGATGAAATTCTGAGTTCATGTCCAAGCTAGCTACTAAGTTCTAACAACAACATTCTAAACTAATAGACAATTTATTAAACAATGATAACCTCCTCCGATAACGATGAACTTAGCCAATACTTCATAACAAGCATAAAATCCATGTGTTGTGTCCCTGCTCTCATTTTCCAAGATTCCTCCACTGCAACCTGAAAAGAAAATCTAAGGTTGTAATTCGGTAAAGCATATGTGTACCATAAATAACAAATTTAATCTATAAACAAGTTGATGAGAATTTCAAAGTTTATTCCGGTTACAACTCCAGACACGGAAGTATACCATTTGTGCGAAACTTGCGATATCGACAAGCTAGAGCAAACACACCAATCTTCATGGGAAATTCCCATGGAGCGAGCATGCAACAAAGAAACAATACGCACAAGTTCATATGCTCCTCTTCGGAGTTCAATTCGTACCTCAGATGAATATATAAACATGCATGGATTCTCTGTTTCTGAGAAATGGATTCATGGATGCATGCTGGTAGATATAAATCTTCTAACAAGTAAAATTATGCTGATCAAAACAAATATGACAAGTAAATCAGATCCAGCACACGGCAGAACAGCTTTACTGCCACTAGTGACTAAGCTAGGTCTATAAGCGGGATCCATATGTATCATTAGACAAATAATAGTTAATAATACGAAGGATTTAGCATATACATAAATGAATAATTTTTTTAACTATATCAATATCTTTTTTTTTCTAACTGGTCATATACTCAAAGATAACTTTATATAACATAGTTAGTGCAACCAAGAAATTTATCTTCTAGAATTGTTGAGATGTAACGAACATAAAGGTACCCGAATATGTACTCTTACAACAATCAAAAGAAGCTCGCCCATCAAATATTTGGCAAAAGAGACAAAACAGACTCATAGAAAACAAAAATGAACTTGATAAACCCAATGTAAACTTTCATTCTAAAGTAGAGAGAGTAAATATTAAAAGCACATAACTTTGAAGGACAAAAACAATCCAACATATAGAGGTTAATTGAATTCGGTACCAGTTATAAGACAACACATAGTGGAGATATAAGACGATATGAAAATTACCTTCAAACTGGTCCTGACAAAGGGAAACACTTATTACCCTGTATTGAAGTAAATTATCTATTAGAGGAAAATTCCTAGTGAACAATTGAAAAAAATATGAGTTTCGCAGGGCACATAAAAATGAAAATTCCTAGATAAACAAACCCATGTTGCTCATAAACATTTGTAGTTTTGAGTCTTTTGACTAACAAAATAAACAAAAGATTAAAAGGCAATGCACAAATTAGGTACCTCATAATTTTACTGTCAAAGTCCAAGCACATTTTCCAATGACATTCTTTTTTCGACGAGAACATTACTTCCTTTTGTTGCACCTGACTTTCGGTCACAAGATGCGAACCCCAGTTTCTGAAATCAGGAATTAAGCATTAAGATTATTGATACTAAAGAGGTAAGGTTAGTTTCCAATTTTATAAACTTCGAACAATACATTTCCAAGTACCTCTCTTATGTTGCGCAATACAACTTGCTTTGGTTTTGTTTCACTAGATCTCTTACGTTGCTCTCATTTATTCACATATAAGTTTTCTGGAGAATTCAAAAGAAAAGTTGAATAAATCTAGTTTCATTAACAGCATAGCATACCAATTCAGTCTCTGCTCCTTGTGGAAACCTTCTTTTCTCATGGTTCCAATGACTACCAAAAATCTTACATAAAGAAATGTTGTTACGGTCGTTGAGGTGCTCGGATCCGAGCTGCAAGTTGATTAACTCATTTAATGGACGCTCGTCCTTACCACAGCTGCAATTTAACCCAAAAAAGTTATATTAGACACGAGAGAAACAGACAGGGACGCAATATATACTTTTCCAGCTTGTTCCTCGCAATAACTGACAAAGTTTTTCATCCAGGCATCTCATTTTTCATACATGCATCTCATTTTTCTGTAATTCTCTTTCATAATTTATAAAAATTCTTCGTAGCATTGAACAAAAAAAAATCTCATCTTTCATACCCGCAAACTCAAAAGCCTCGGAATATGAAATTCCAACACTTAATTCAAAATTGTATTGAAAATGAATAGCAAATTTTTGCTTTAATTTTTTATCCTCTATGAACAAAAAAAAAACTCACAATTTACCTGATATGGTCAGAGTTTTGTAATCGTCACCTTCCATGCAAGTGCTTTTCCATATCGACATGATCTCGCCAATTTCCTAGTCAGTCATTTTGAGACAGTAAGAAACTGATTGGAAAGTAAAACAAATGAAAAAACTTAATCGGAATCCCATGTCGGAAATTCCAACACTTAATTCAAAATTGCCCACTACTTCTTAAAAGAAAATGAATAGAACAACCAAATTTATATACAGAAAAAGCCTATTTCACTTTAATTTTTTATCAATAATAATTTGCAACCATCATTGAAAAAATTCAATAAGAATGTAATGTAACCCTCACCTGAACTCCTCACCTGAACTCCTCAAGCTTGTGTAAACTCCGTTCAATACCTACGATACACAACTGAAAGCCATACATTAGTTTTTATATAAACACATGGCTCTTTAAGAACCAAAACAAAATTGTACATTATTTTCTATCAGGAATTTCAACAAATAGTTAGAAGTATAAAACAAATTGAACAGTTAACCCCTAACTGAAAATTAGAGGATTTGATATTTTAAGTTCCAATTGAAATTTTTAACTCATACCCAAAATAAACTCTTCAAGTCATACCCAGAAATCAACTAAAAAGATCAAAATCATAAAATATCTGGAACTCACACACAAGTCCACCATCATGGGACATACATATTAAAATGATGCATGGAATAGGCGAGATAGTTAGGTTCACACAACTGTGAAACATTATATAATTTATTTCATGTATAATATAGTAAGCATGTTTTTCTTAGAAATATACTGAATATGGAAGAAATCCTCTTCTATAAACTCACCAGAATGGTTATAACATCCGAAGTACTTTATCTTTTCATCTCTTCTTCAATAGAACTTTCTGATGAAAAGGAAAGTGTAAGATTTTTAGCCCGGACCATTGGTAGTAACTCTTCCTGTCAAAAATAAATAAATAAAAAATAGATCAAAATCTATAAACATGTAGGTGAAACCAATTGAGTTAAAACTGTTATAGGGGTGGAACGTGTAACTAGTATTGTAAACCTATGACTGACATTACAGGTTGGTTATAGGTGACTGAGAAGGTAAATCTGTGTCTGGGCTTAAAAATTATGTATCAAAACTTCGAGCTAAGGCAGACAATGCTCATGTGGAGGCGTACATGATTAGCATTAATAATCTGTAAAGTTAATGAACTAGCCAAGCCGCAAGGTCATTAGAAAAAAGTGGTAGCTAAGCCCACACATTAATGCACCAGGAGACATACATATATAAGCATCGATCATTAAGGTAGGCTAATTAGGCATATTTAATCAGAACAGTAGAAAAACCAAAAACATTTCTCAACTTTGGAACAATCTCTAAAGTGATCGGAGAAAATAAAGTAGGAAAACAACCATTTATATGATTAAATCAGGATTCCATGTTGGTTTTAAATGAGACATTTTGAATAGAAGCAGTGACCACTAGTTTTATTTTTATTTTATTTTTTTTAATCCTTAATGCGGATTTTGGAGGATAAACTCATCGATCTTCTGATCAAATCCCCCTTACAGTATAGTCAATGTGGCATGGAGGCTGTATCGTAATCGTACCGAGACTGGACATGGCCATTCCAAGACCAGCAACATATAGAATCAGTATTGATTGTAGGCATGCGCATAATGATATTCCACTTGTCCATGAATAAAAAGTCAGAGAGTATACTCGACCGATAATTAACGTGCTTTATACCTGGGAGAAACTAGTGAGACATATGAGACTTGAATAATGGTCATTCGTACTCAATAATGAACACCATTATAAGGTTCATTTTAGCAGTTAATAACTGACATTACAGGTCAGTTATAGGTGACTGGCAAGGTAAATCTATGTCTGGGCTTGAAAATTATTGAAGAAGAGCTGAAAATAGAAAGTTCTATTGAAGAAGAGAGATAGAATTTGGATAGCGTTGATACACATTGGTAGTGTATCAAAAAGTTACCAGAATGGTTATAACATTAAGCTGACCTTCACTAAGCGAATAAAAGCCTTTTCCCAAGCCACTGCTTTCCCATTACCACCATCTGCTTTATCAACCTTGTTTACCACCGGATATGTTGTCACAAATGCTGAAGCCTGTCACGAATTATCACAAGGTATTAGTATCACTGGATATATTGTCACAAATGCTGAAGCCTGTCACGAATTATCACAAGGTATTAGTACTGAACCATCTGACTTCAACGAGAGTAAAAGGCTTTACCTTTGTATATTTTTTCCCCGAAAACCCTCCTAATGCTGTGCTAGGATCAAGGGCTCCCTGAAATGCACTCATGCAATTCTGCGCAGAGCTAAATTGCTGAAGTTGAAAACATACAGTACATGTTAGGGGCACTCTAAAATCAAAGACAGAAATAATAAGTCTGGATTTGTAGGCTCGAAAATAGAATTTACCTGAAAGCAATACTTAGCATGCTCAAGCCCTCCATAGTCATCAAATTTGTCACTGTCCATCTGATAATATAGTACAAGGATGCGATAGATGAAATATTGAGAATGGAACCGTACGAAACTCTTACCGAAAGTCCTAGAAGAAACGTACTTCATATAAAGGTAAGTACCTACAGGACACTTTGGGTTGCACAATCTGCACCAACTGGCTTCTTGCAAATGTCAGTTAAAGATACCATGAATCCAGAATAATTTGCACGGATGTCATCAACCTTCAATATTGAGATACAGATAATACTCACATCCTTGCTATTTACAAAGAATTAATACAATTTACTAATGCAAATCGCAAAACATTGAAAGATTTTATTTAACCAACTGTGGTCTTTGGTTCACAATTACATGCTTTCTGTAAATAACACCAACAACAGATTACCTTCTTCTGTACTTCAAACAGTAATTGAAAATTGAAAATTTTCTTCTGCATATAAGATTCTGCTGGAGAACCACCCTTATCTCCTCCAAACTCCCCTGGTGCTCCCCCTCTTGGACCACCAGGACACCCATCTCAGTCACAACACCATCTTCGTAATTGTGCCTAATTACACAACAACAACAATAATAAAATCTACATCATCAAACTCTAAAAACACAAACAACAATCGGAAATCAAATTCTACTAACTTTATAATCATCTCTGGATTCTTCTTTTTTTTCTTGTTATTTTCTTCTTCTTTCTCTATCAGAGATTGAACCAGTGGAAAACTCTGCACATACAAAAAAAAATAATCCCCAAATCAAAATCAAAACCCAGATTCAGAAATCTAAGAGCAAGAAATTGAAACCCTTAAATTCAGAATTTAATATCAATTAGTCAAACCCTAAATCTAGAAGAAATCAAATATCAAAACTCAAACCCTAAATCAAAACTCCTATTTCAACAATTCATGACCAATAACGAAAAACCTTTATCTAAAAATAAAAACCCCTAACCAGAAACTCTGATTCAGCAAATCAAGATCATGATATGGAAGCCCGTTATAAAAATTTTATGAACCCTAAATTTAAAAACCAGAGATGAAGAAAACCATACCAATTAAATTCCTTCAACTTCTGCAATTTCTTCAACTCAAGTTTCTGCTATTCTTTCCCTTTAATCTCCAACTCCTCTTCTTTCAATTTCAACATCTCATCACGATCTCTTCAGTTTTCTCCTTAACCGCAAAGATGAAAAGAAGAAGATGGTTCAAGAGAAATGATTTTTGTGGAGAAGATGAAGAAGACGGGGAAAGGGGCTGGGTTTAAGAGAAACGATTTAATTGATTTCTTCTTAGGTTTGTTTCAGTTTCTGTTTGTTGGCGAGGATGAAAAAGATGGATAAGGCGCATGAGGACGAGACCGAGAGAGGAGTAAAAGAAAGAGAAAGAGGTACTTATATGCTCTATCAAATAATAAAAAATTATCACATATACATCGGTTTTTAAGGGTCGCGGGATCAGCAGCAGTTTTAGGGCAAAATAGTAATTATTCGGAGACCGCTAATTAAGCTCCCAGAATTTTTCCGGTTTTTTATTATATCAGAGACTGCTTTGAAGGGTCAACGGCCCAACTACCGTTACTAGGGGTCTCTGATGTGGGTTGTAAAACACCCGTTTTCTACTAGTGTATAAAACCATAAAGATTAATACTGCAAAAACAATCTTTGCCCTTAGAAGGTAGAATCAATCTTTTTCGCACGGATTTACACCAAGAATAGCTACCAAAGGCGTATAAAAATATTTTTTTAACAAAGAAGAACATACAAAGTCATTAACGACCATGCACCATAGTTCACATAAAATGATTGTGAACATTCAAGAATCCCATAGCAATGCGTACTACTACCCATTCTTGAACTTCCTTCTTTGTGATTCACCAAGAACATTCTTGTAAAATATATAAATGAGATTAGATGAGTAGTACTCCAAGAATCCAAGTGCCCAAGTCCAAGAGAAGTAGAACAAGTGCGACAAAACGGAGCAAAATACTCAAAAACAAGAGATAGGACAAAGACCAATCTTAACTCATCCAAATTCAAGAATTCTCATCTCCATTTTGAAGGGAATTCAAAAAGGAAGATAATGCAAAAATAATAAGGTAATTCCGAGTTCGGGCGAAGAGGTTACGTCCAAAACAAGTTTACTGAATATCGATATCTACAGTCAAGTATGCATACCGGTTTTCAAACGATTTTTCATGACCTGGAGCAGTATGCAAACTAAAATCCTTGGATTTTGATTTTAAAGGATGGTATGCATACCTGGTATGTGTACCATGAAGTCCAAACATCCCGAACTAAACACAGATCAAGTTAGGTAGAGATGAATGATAAGCAAGGTACATGGATCATTATAAGTACTCTAAGCAAATGATAAAAACACAAATCTTGCTCAAGTTTATAGACATACCTTTTAGAAGAATCGAATTGAATTCCACAACCTTACCAAAGATTCAAAATTGTACCTAACGTAACATGTACGCCCCAATTCTCATGCTTCCCTCATTGTATACATAGCAGGGGATTCCTTGGTGAGGATGCACTTATAACACACTCAAGTTGTGTTGAGGTGAAAAATGTCTTGCTCACCACAAGTGACTTTTGGATTATCATGAAAGAGATCGCTTTTAGAACCTTTCATATCCAAATCCATCTTTCCAAAGAACTTTTTAAGTTCCAACATCATGGATACTACTTTCTCCATAGTCATGGAATTCTCTGGGAGATCATTTATTTTCACACTCAAAACATCATTGAGTTTCTTTGGTATCCACTTCTGAGTGCATTTAGGAACAATCAGAACCTTCTTCCCATTACTCTCTTCTAGAATTCTCGGAAGAGAATCGGATTGACTATTCTTTTAAAAGTTAGTCTTTCTCCAACTAGGAGCATCGGATCTTGTATTCGCCTTTACGAAGTTATCCTTTTGATAACCGTTACAATTGTGAAAAGGATTCATATGATGTTTATAGGTAAATCTAGGTTTATCACAATACTGATTCCTTTGCCTAAAGGTTGGATAGTTACAACCTGTAACATTAAAGGGATTAGTCTTAACATATGATCTTGGTTTCACAACTTCTTGTGATGCCCAAACAAGAACATCATGAAGTTTCTCATTCCTTATACGAAAACGACATCTCCTTTCCAGGTGACCTTTATTTCCGCAATAGTGGCAAACATAAGGAATGTTCTTACCTCAATCCGTATGTGCTGACTCTGGAGGTTGATATGCTTTACTCTTTTGAACCTTAACTGCCTGTGAAGGTATTTAAATTTTGCCATCAGTGGAAACCTTTTGTTGAGGAGAATCACTATCCTTGACAAATTTTACCTCTTTGCTAGTACTTGGAGCATATATTCCCTTATAGCCCAATCCTCGTGTATCACGATGATTTTTACTTGCTCCTAGCATAGTGGTTAATTTGCTTAAACTAGTATTGAAATTTTTCAAGTCATTTTCCAACATCTTGATTTTATCAAGAGCAACAGCTAAATCAGCCTCAAGGCGTTTTTCTCGAGCAAGATACGCGCTTTCTCTGTCATTAAAACATTTTTGTTGAGAGTCATATCTTGCTTCAGTTTCTGCAAGTCTTTCTTTTAACACAAAGTACTTTTGAGAAAGATTATCACATTCAAGTGACTTTATATGTAGGTTTTCCTCAGAATCCTTGAGGATCGATTCGTTAGAATGATTCGAAACATAAACACCTACTAACATCTTCTCAATTTCTTGTTTGTACGACGGAGGTTAGTCAAAAAAGGCGTGACATGAGAAGTTGTCATCTTTTTCTTTCCCAACGAATTCAAAAACTTAACATACTCTGAGACTTTATAATCAATATATCTATCAATATATGTATCACCTTCATCAGAAAGTTCATCCAACTATTTTTCTTGGCATGTTTTCCAGACTTCAATATGTTCTACATTAAGAGAATGTTTAGATACTGACATATATGTGATAGTTCTCTCAGGTGAATCCAAGATTTGAAAATCATCTGGTAATTTATGAACTGGTATGTTATTAGAGATAGAATCGTCCATACTTAGATCACTACAAACAAAGACTTATAAGGTATTTAATATGTTTTCCTGCTCTGATACCAATTGAAAAAGCGGGGGTCTAACAACCTCACACAATATTTCGCTTAGCAATCTGTATGGACTAACTCCAATATACTTTTAAGAGAATCAACTAGACAGCCAAACTCAATCTTAATAAAAAGTATATCAAAGAGTTATATCTCAATTCCTCGATTCAATCCTTACTCAAACAAATAGAATTATGCGAGCCTGATTGAATACAAGAGAAATAACTTGAACGGTACCAAAGACCAATGTTCAAGGATCAATCAATTCCAATCAACAACCAAAGGTTGGATTTACCAATTGATCGATATAACGCATAACATGTGATATTTCAATTATATAAAAAAATATAATGCGGAAAAGAAATAACACATACACCAGAAGTTTTGTTAATGAGGAAACCGAAAATGCAGAATAACCCCGGGACCTATTCCATATTGAACACACACTGTATTAAGCCGTTACAGACACTAGCCTACCAAAAACTAACTTCAGTATGGACTGTAGTTGAACCCCAATTAATCTCATACTGATCCAATATATAATTGCACTCCTTATATCTCTGATCCCAATAGGATACTACGCACTTGATTCCCTTAAATGATCTCACCCATGACTAAGAGTTTCTACGACCCAAAGTCGAAGACTTGAATAAACAAATATGTCTCACACAGAAAAGTCTATAGGAATAGATAAATCTATCTCCCACAGAAATACCTACGAGTTTTTTTTTCTGTCTTTTGATAAATCAAGGTGAACAAGAACCAATCGATAACCCAGACTTATATTCCCGAAGAACAGCCTATAATCATCAATCACCTCACAATAATCTTAATCGACTAGCGAAACAAGATATTGTGGAATCACAAACGATGAGACAAATGTGTTTGTGACTACTTTTATATCTTGCCTATCATAGATATAAATCTCAAGCCAATCTTACGATTATACTCAATCACGATAGAAAGAGCAAGATCAGATCATGCAACTACAGAGAAAATAGTTGGGTCTTGCTTCACAATCCCAATAAAGTCCTTAAGTCATTCACGTACAGGGTATCGAGAGAAACCTAAGGTTTAAGGAGAATAAACTCTAGCATATACAACTAGTATCACATATAAGGTATGGGGATTAGGTTTCCCGGTTGCTAGAGTTCTCCTTTATATAGTCTTCAAATCAGGATTTGCAATCTAAATTACATTGGCAACAAAGCATTCAATATCCACCTTTGGATGAAAACCTGATTAGATTCAAGCTAATATCTTTCAACCGTTACTTAGCGTGTTATATACAAATGAAAAGTGACATCATTTAGGTTTGAGTAATCGTACCTAAACATGTACACCTAAACAATAGTTAACCAATGGTTAGCCATATGAGCACTTTCATATCAACCCTATTCATCTTTACCGTAACTAGTTCCAATGACTCAAATGAACTAGTGAGAGAGTTGTTCAATTGCTTAGAAGTATACAAGACACAATCGAAGAAAAATCGGTTTTGATTCACTCGAATCAATTCATGAACATTATAGCCACGGTTTGAAAAGATTGCATTCTTTAATATATATATATATATATGTTTTAGTTCATGAACAAACCGATTTTAGAAAGTAACCTACCTTATTATGCGAATGGGTATGTGTACTTAAGTAACCGGATTGAGTTTGTTTTCATTTCCAAACTCCAGCGGAAAGTTACCGAATTTTCAACAACCGCCAGTACGCGTACGGGTACATACTTTGGGTTCCCGGTTTTGGAATTTTACACAAATGTGAAAACACACCATGCTTATATCCAAAGATGGTTACATGTTCTAATCTCTCATTTGAATCATTGAAACATTCTTAGAGGATGTTATATAGTTGTTATTCATAAACTATTTTTCATCAAAGCTATTTTCAAGATATTGAAATAACCAACATGACTTTCGTCACGAGTAAATATGAACTTGGACAAAGCCAAATCTTACCAACACATATTTCGAGAATTAGATAAGCGAGATAAACTCGGCTCGAAATAGCAAATTGTATAATCGAAGTCTATATAGAAATATGACTTTTGTCTCAAGATAGGAGATAGAATAGATAAACTTTTGAGTGATAGATAAGTTCAAGTCTCCACATACATTTTTTTCGATGAAGTTCCACTAGTTCCTTGAGTAGTTCTTCGTCTTTGCATGATGAACGCCGTGGAGTGTAGAGCTCAACTACACTTACTATCCTAGTCCTAAACTTAGCTATAAGTAGACTATAAATCAAGAGTTATAATTTTGGCAACCAAACTTGACAAACAAGCTTGAGATAGTAATGCTTGCGAGTTCGACCGAGCAGTGCTCTAACAAAATCTACTGCTAGAGATAAATGGATTCAACTATTAAAAATCTCCACTCAACAATTTTTTGCTCGGAAGTTTCAATTACGAGGACAACTTTACTCAATCAGGAGAGGTAATTCTTCAATCTTTGATTATCTACATCAAATCATATCTATCTCTGATTCTTTAGCTAAAATTGGTGAACCTGTTCAAGATGATGATCTTGTTATGTATACATTGTCTGGATTGGGAAGTGAATATGCACATTTTGTTATTACGATTAAAAATCGAGAAGTTCCTCTTTCTTTTGTTGAATTATGGTCAAGACTGAATCATGAGCAATGGCTCAAAGAGCAGGAATTTGAGGCTTAGTTTCCTCTAGATGTTGATCCTACCAATTCTACTTTCTTTATTCGTAAACATAATTCTAATTTCAAGAAAGCACCATCTTCAAATCCTTCTTACACATTCGAATTTCCCTCTTACACACCAAAACATCCCCATTCAGCTTCCTCAAATATCTCATCTGCTCCAATTAGCTTTATCTTTAAGAAAAGAGAGTTTAAACCTAACATAGTTTTTGATTTTGGTGACATTCCTTGTCAAATCTACAATAAGACAAGTCATTTTGCAAATAGGTGTAAATACATGTATGCTTCTTCACGAAACAACAATCCTCCAATGCAAAAAGCTTTTGCTGGTTTTGAGATAGCTTCTCCTGCTTTCAATCCTTGGTCTCCTGCTGAGTCAATGACATATCAATATGGCCCTGATGAGTGTTTTACATCTCCTACTGGCTACTGGAGTTGTAATTATCAAGGACCAATATGGATGCCAGGCTCTGGATCTACTAGTCATATGACCAACAATCCTACTATCATGATTAATACTGAGGAATTCACTGGAGATGAGCAGGTTATGGTTGGTGATGGTAAGATTTTACCAATAAATCTAACTGGATCCAGTATTATACTTTCTTCTAATGGTGATAATTCTTTTGATTTACACAATGTTCTATATATTCCTCATATTAAGCACAACTTACTCTTAATTGCCAAATTCACCATTGAGAATAATTGTTCTTTTGAATTATTTCCATGGGGTTATGAAATAAAGTCTCTTCCTAATAGAAAAGTGCTGACAAAATGACCTATGCTACAAAATCTATATCCACTTCAGTCCATCATCCTCAGAAGAAATGCTGCATTTTCTCCTTCAGTTCCCTCTGCTTCACCAATTACTACCTTTGCCTCTTTGCTTGCTTCTCCAACTCTGTGGCATCAAAGACTTGGCCATCCAAGCTTCAAAGTTGTGATTAAACTTCATATAACAGGTTCCATCCAGCTCTCTAATAAAGATTTTGAGTCAGTTTGTACCTCTTGCTAACTTGGCAAAAGTCATAGTTTACCTTTTGTAGCATCTCCTACTATTTATAGTCAGCCATTGGCTGTTGTGCACTGTGATATTTGGGGTCATGCACCCAGTTTATCCCATTTAGGATTCAAGTATTTCATTATTTTCATTGATGATTTCAACAAATTCAACTGGATTTATCTTATGAAATGTAGATCTGAAAGTCTCAACTGTTTCATGTTGTTTAAATCTTCAATGGAAAAGTTATTGGATTTCAAGGTTAAGGAATTTCAGTATGATGGTGCTTGTCAATTAGTTAAAGGTCCTTTCAGAAATCTTCTTGACACTCATGGGATATGTTTAAGAATTTCTTGTCCTAATCTGCATCAACAAAATGGTGCCGCTAAAAGAAAAATTAGACAAATTAGAGAAATGGGGAATACACTATCCTTCAATGCTTTTCTACCCAAGAGGTTCTGGTTTGATTCCTTCTTGACTGTAACATATCTTATTAATAGAGTCCCTACAAAATTATTGCAGTACAAATGTCCTTATCAAGTTCTTTTTGGGAAGTGTCCAGATTACGAGTTCCTAAAAGTCTTTGGATGTTTATGTTTTCCTCATCTTGCTCATTGCAGGAAAGATAAGCTTAGCCCTAAATCCATTTCCTGTGTGTATCTTGGATACAATCCTTCTCATAAAGGCTACAGATGTTATGATCATGTATCTCACAGAGTGTTTACATCTGTTAATATTGTTTTCAATGAAATAGTATTTCCTTTTATACCATCATCTACTGAGGCTGTTTGTTTTTTGCCTACATCTTCAGTACCAGTTTCTACTTCTACAACATTGTCTTCTACAACAAGTGACCAACCTCTATCACCTACATAATTTCTTCCTGGAGCTTTACCTTCTTCAACACCTGAACAACCTGAAGACTTATCTGCTTCTGTTCCAACATCAATTGATATACCTACTTCTGCTCCTACTATTTACACTAGATCAAAATCTAGAGTTAATAAGAAGAAACATTTAGGTCCTAACTTTGAGGCTTATTCTCACACAAAACATCCAGTCTCATTGGGTCTTAGTGCTGTTATTCAAAGAAATGAATTAACTGTCCTAAAACTTTCAAGGAGGCTGCTAAAAATCCCGATTGAGTTGTATCTATGCAATAAGAACATGATGCTTTATATGCCAATAATACTTTTGAGTATGTTCCTTATGAACCAAGAATGAATGTTTTAGGATGCAAATGGGTTTATAGGACCAAACTTAAGTCTGATGGTACTCTTGAAAGATTTAAATCTAGACTGGTAGCAAAGGGTTATCATCAAGTTGATGGGGGTGGACTTTGAGGAAACTGTTAGAGCATTGCTCGGTCGAACTCGCATGCGTTTCTATCTCAAGCATGTTTGTCAATGTTAGTGATCAAAACTATAAAGCCTTGATTTCCAGTCTACTATAGCTAAGGTCTCGGACTAGGATAAAAAGTGTAGTTGAGCTCAAGAACTTCATGGAAATCATCATGCAAGACGAAGGACTACTCAAGGAACCAGTGTATCTTCATCGACTAAAAGGTATGTGGAGACTTGAACTTATATATCACTCAAAAGTCTATCTACTCTATCTCCTATCTTGAGACAAAAGTCATATTACTATATAGACTAAGAATATACACATGTGATATTTCGAGCTGAGTATATCTCGCTTATCTATTTCTCGAAATATGTGTTGGTAAAGCTTTCGTTATATCCAAGTTCATCTTTACCTAGTGACGAAAGTCATTTTACGTTTCAATCATTTTGGAAATCGCTTTGACAAAAAATAGTTTGTGAATAACAACTATATAACGCCCTCTGAGAATATTTTAATGATTGAAATGAGAGTTTAGACAATATAACCATTGGGGGATATAAACATTGTTGTGGTAACACATATATGTATAAGTCCTTAGCAATTGAACCGAAGTTTGCGAACTTTATTGATCAAGTAAAACCGGAACTTGAGCAGCCAACTCAGTCCGCGAACGTGCGTAGTTCTCGAACCCGAGAATTTCTGCTGAAGTTGTAGCTTGGTTTCAGTCCGCGAACTGACGGAAGTTCTCGAACCCGAGAATTTCTTCTGGAGTTTGTGAACTCCAACCGGTTAACTTGATTCCGCGAACCCAGTTCGCGAACTTGAGTGGTTATGTCTAAAAACGATGTTCGTGAACTTATCTTAATTAACTAAGGAATGCTTTTGTAAACCGTGTCTTTATAGTTCATGAATTGATTCGAGTGAATCACATCATTTTTTCTTCAATTGTGTCTTGTGTAGTACATGAGATCTCATCACAACTGAACAACTCTCTAACTAGTTCATTTGAGTCATTTGAACTAGTTATGGTGAAGAAGAATATGGTTGATATGAAAGTTATCATTTGGCTAACCATTTGGTTGACTAATATTGAACCAACTATTGTACATGTTTGGGTACGGTTACACAAACCCAAAATCTTCAAGTACATGTGTGTATGACAAGCTAAGTTTTCGATCTAACGGTTGAGAAATATTAGCTTGAATCTAATCAGGTTTTCATCTAACGGTGAATATTGAATGCTTTGTTACTAAGCTAACATTGATTGCAAACCCTAATTTGAAAGACTATATAAGGGAGAACTCTAGCAACTGGGAAACCTAATCCCCAGACATTCTGTGTGATACTAGTTTGCTAAGCTAGAGTCGATTATCCTTTGACCTTTGATTTTCTTCTTCTAAAACCAGGTTAACGACTTAAAGACTTCATTGGGACTGTGAAGCCAGACCGATACTACTTTTCTTGTAGTTGTGTAATCTGATCTTGCTATTTCTATCGTACGAGTACAATTGTAATAATTGGCTTGAGATTTCTATCTCCGATAGGCAAGATATAAAATTAATCACAAACATCTTCGTCTCATCGTTTGTGATTCCTCCTCAATAATCTTCTTCGCTGCGTCGATTAAGTTTATTGTGAGGTGATCGATAAAACTGAGATGTTCTTCAGGAATATAAGTTTGGTTTTATTGATTGGTTCATGTTCACCTTGATTTATCAAAATACGGAACAAAACTCATAGGTTTATTCGTGGGAGACGAATTTATCTATCTTGTAGACTTTTCTGTGTGAGACAGATTTGTTTATTTAAGTCTTCGACTTTGGGTCGTATCAACTCTTGGTTATGGGTGATATCATCTAAGGGAATCAAGTGCGCAGTATCCTGTTGGGATCAAAGGCGTATGAGCATAACTATACCTTGGATCAGTGTGAGATTAATTGGGGTTCGACTACAGTCCAGACCGAAGTTAATTTGGAGTAGGCTAGTGTCTGTAGTGTCTTAATACACTGTATGTTTAATCTGGACTAGGTCCCGGGGTTTTTCTGCATTTGCGGTTTCCTCGTTAACAAAATTCTGGTATTTGTGTTATTTTTTTCCGCATTATATTTTGTTATATAATTGAAATAATACAGGTTGTGCGTTGTTCAATCAATTAGAATATCCGACCTTATTGGTTGTTGATTTAAATTGATTGACACTTGGATATTGGTCTTTGGTACCATCCAAGTTATCTCTCTTTGATTAAGACTCGCGAATTGTATTTACTTGAGTAAATCAAATTGAGAGATTGAGATAATAACTCCTTGAGATATTATCTATTGATTTAGTCAAGTTGATTCTCTAGATTACAACTCAGAGTTGTCCATACAAATTGCTAATCGAAATATTGGGTGAGGTTGTTAGACCCCCGCTTTTTAAGAAACTTTTAGTCCTGTAGTCAAATCTACAACTATTATATGTGTTCTTAGTCTTGCTTTAAGTAATAAACGGTCTATCAAAAAACTTGATGTATCAAACACTTTTTTGCATGGTGATCCCAATGAAAATGTGTACATGGAACAACCACCTGGCTTTGTATCAACTGAGCATCCTTCATATATTTGCAAATTAAATAAATCTCTGTATAGCCTTAAACATGCACCAAGAGCATGGTATGATAAGATGAATAGTTTTTTTTTTACTTCAATATGGTTTCAAAAGATCTGAGGTTGATCATTCAATGTTTCTTTTTAGACAAGGTGTTACTCAGATGATTCTTGTTTTCTACGTAGATGACATTATTTTAGTTGGTTCTTCAGACTTTCTACTCTCTGACTTTGTTACTTATATGAAGACCGCTTTTTCCATGAAAGATTTAGGTGTTCTCAATTATTTTCTGGGTATTGAGGCAACTACAAATTCTACTACTAATTTTATGGTGCTCACTCAGACCAAATACTCCCTTTAGTTACTTAAGAAGTTTGATATGTTTGAATCAAAACCTTGCAAAACTCCAGTTGCTCAGGGAAAAAGAGATTCTCTTTATGATGGTACTCTCTTAGTTGATCCTGCTTATTACGAAAAAATTATTGGCAGTCTCTAGTATCTTACATTAACTAGACCAGATATCAGTTTTGGTGTTAATTATATCTCTCAATTCATTCATCAACCAACTGATGTTCATTTACAGTTAGTTAAAAGGATTCTGAGGTATGTCAAGGGTTCCCTTGGTTCTGGTATTACTCTTACTAGTGGGGATTGCACTACTATTACTGCCTATTGTGATAGTCATTGGGCAGGTTGTCCTGATTCTAGAAAATCCACAGCTGGTTACTGTGTTTCTTGGTTCCAATTTAGTGGCTTGGTCATCTAATAAACAACCTACTATATCCAATTCCTCCACCGAAGCAGAATACAAGTCACTTACTATTGCTGCCTCTGAAGTCAGATGGGTGTCTTATCTTCTTCATGAATTGCAGGTTGATTGTCAGTTTCCCTCCACTATTTACTGTGATAATATAGGTGCTGCTCACTTAGCTAACAATCCATTTTTTCATGCTAGAACCAAGCATGTTAAAACTGATTATCACACTGTCAGGAGTTTGGTGGCTACTAGTTTTCTTCTTGTCAAATACATTCCATCTCTGTTACAGCTTGCAGATATCTCCGTCAAAGGCCAATCCAAAAGTTTGTTCTTCAAACTGATACACTCTTGCAGTCCTCAGTTTGAGGGGGGTTGTTAGCACTATCATATTGTGGATGTCCTTAGTAAGTATCTGAGTATATTTAAGTGAGTCACACATGTGACTTGTGTAACGGTCTTTATAAATCCAGGCTGTCATCTTTTAACTTCAACTATCTTTATCAGATAGCCTGACATCCTGTCTTCTTCTCTGTTGTATTTTTCTGCTTTATAAGATTTTCTTGAGTCCTGTAATCTTCAACAAAACTTAATACAACTAAACATAGTTTTTACAGAAAGATGTTAGCTGAATTGATAGCTGACAAAAATGGTAGTAGTAGTTGGAGTCTTGGTACACTCCGTTCAGAGAAGAGAAGTTTGTTGTTGATTGGATTTGGAAGGAGTTGGATTAGGTGTTATGGCCTTCCAGTGATGTTCTAGCTGGTCATAAACATACAAAATGGGAAGGATGATGGCTCTACGAATGCTTGGAGAGTTGGAGTGAACTAAGAAAGTGACCCGCTCAGCCATGAGTTCGATGTTTTATTGGATGGGAAGAATTATTAGGTGCAGCTGCTGGTGATTCTCACGGTACTGTTGGTCGTTGAACTCTGCGCTGTTAATGGAGGAAGCTGCTGGATGGTCACAAAATAGAACTGGTGGTATGGTCGACGGTAATGGTTGCAATCGGTGGTTAGAAGTTCAGTTCTGTGGCCGGAGACATACATAAGGTGCATGGTCGTATTTAGGAAGGTGAGAGGCTACAAAAGTTGGTATTACTGTGAAAAGAAATTGGTGCATGGGCCTGGTTTTCGAAATTGTAGTCAGTTATTCAACTGGGTCTTATCAGTATCTTCTAGGTCTTATTTTGGCTTTCTCGCAACATTAATAAAGAGGAAAAAACAGACTGAGAAGAAGGGGAGGCCGGATGTAGAGCCAAAATTGGAAATAAGGAAGGAGGTTGACGATGTAGCTACGGCTACAAGGCCGTACTAGGAGAAACAAGGGTTTGGAAATTCCATTATATTGATTTCATTTTTGATTTGCTAGTGCTTCTCTTCAATTTGTTTATGGATTTTGAGAAAGCCATGCTTGGTTAGATATTTTTGTAAACTATTATTTATGGGTGAAAACTATTACTGCTGGTTTTGGTAATTTGGGGTGTGTGGATGAGGAATGAATCTAAACCCTAAACAAATGCATCGCGCGGTGAGTGCTTTTGATTCGAGAGATCAATCTATACAATTCTGGCCTAAACCAAGAAATGGCCGTTCCAGACTTGTTTCGGTCACAAAGTGAAGGAGATGGGGTTGATATTAGGGAGGGAAGTGAAGAAGGTGTTGAGATTGTGAAGGTGTAGGCTTGTTTATGACTTGTAACAGAAAGGTGAGCAGGCTTACGATTAATGCAAGCAGGCTCTGGGTGTTTGAATACGTGTTGTATTAACACTTGGTTTCTGTGTTGTGATCTTCTCTCTCTGTTGTGGAAATAGGGCGGAGAACCTATTTATACAAGTCATCTGAGCCTTATTCAGGTATCTCGTGGGAAGTGGAGGAAGTGGAGTGATGGAGAAGTGGAGTTGTGTGTTAGTTTCACACGATCAATCTTTCCCACTTCTCCCATCATCACTAACCGTCCATGTCTTCCTGACACGTTCTTATGATGGCGCGTTGCACGCTGCACGCTGTAAACCTCCAGACCAATACCCCAGTTTATGACATGATTGATGTCTCGAGTGTAAGTGTGGATCGTGGGACCCACAAAAGGTAGCATGTAATGCTAGGCTAAATAACTAAGTTATTTAGGAAGTTGATACTTGTAAAGTATCGTGTGTATTCTATGCATGTTATGCATCGAATGTATTCGGCATATATAAAGCATCGTTGTTGAGCATCATGCCCTGCCTACTTCACGTGAGGGTTTGGAGGCTTCATGGGTGAGCCATGCCTTAGCCGATCATATTAGGTAGAAGAGTGGCGGACGGTGATCATGGTAATACCTTACTGGCCACCTAACTCCTATCCTAGGATGTCCGTCCAAGCTGGCGAAGCTAGACAGACGAGATGACTTGCGACCCACATCTGCGACCATCAGATTATGGTTTAGGAGGTGCGCAAGTATCCTCTTTCAGCTTGGTCGAATCCAAGCATGGGAGGCGCTTCATGGATAACCGATCAGGCATGCGTGTAGACAGCATGCTGATATCCATGTCCATGCTTCACTGTCCCACGAAGGTTTGATCTAGGCCACTCGAATTTACCGTTGAAGTTGAGTGGCTGAGATCGATTTGCGACATAAATCCTATGCCGCAAAGGATTCTTAAAGGGGCGCGATATCCCATCTTCAAGGCACGTGTTTCGAGACAACCAAGCTTGGTCGGTCTCGGCCGTTTGGTACATTGTATAGGTGGTAGGCTGGTATTCACGCCTATACCTGACTGTCATATGGAAATGTGATCTAAGCCACTCAATTTGTATGGAGAAGTTGAGTGGTCGAGATTAATTTATGATTTAGGAAACATGACCATGCTAGTTTAGGTGCACGAACCGAGGCGCCTGACCAAGGCTGGCTTTGGCCGATCGGTCGGTCATGAATCCGGGTCCGCGGTGGTCATGCTAGCATGTTCGGTCTTCCCTAATGTTTCATCTTTGCCTTCCATTCAAGCCTGCGAAGATGGACGCACGAGATGACTTTGCGACACATACATGATGTCGCAAGCCCCAATTAAGGTTTTGCTGGCCGTGCATCATGCTTGGTTTGGGGCGCACGAATTAGGACAACTAATCATGGTTGTTCCTGACCGATTGATCATGTGTGTAGGCGGGACCGCAGTGATTGTGTTGACATGCTCTGGGACCTTTGAATCTACACCCTCCATCTATGACTGCAAAGATGGATAGTTGAGATCGTTTTGCGACACATGTAATGTGCCGCAAACCCTAATTTAGGGATTTTTGTCCATTCCGCTTGGTTTGGACGGTTTGGCAAGCTATGCCGCCCCTTTTGGGAGGCCGATCGCGCGGGCTCCGCGTTTGGTCGGCAGTGAATGTTCCAATACCTGCTTGGGGGTGTTGGATTTGATCTGGACCATCCAATCATGTTGGTGAAGTTGGATGACCGTGATCGTTTCTAGACTGTTATGGACAGTCTAGGTGCTCAATCAGGCTTGTATAACACACCGAGAGTTACACACTTAATTGGGCTAGTATAACACACCGAGAGTTACATGATCAATCGGGCTAGTATAACACACCGTGAGTTACAGCATGTACGGGAATTTCGTGCATGCCTCACTGTTGGTACTTGGATATTCATGCTACTCTTCTGCGAGTAACAATCAATCATCATGCCGCACCAACAATGAGAGTTCTACTAGGAACAACATGGGAAATACAAGGCCCTCTATGCATTAATCAATAATGCTAAAATTCACAGAATATTCGGGGGAGTGTTGCTACATGCTCCATTATAGGTGAATTAATAAAGCGAAGAAGTATTCATCACTTATAAAATAGTATCATCCTCTGCAGGATGATTATACAAATAGTGGTTTTACAACTTTAGCCCTGAACTGAAATCTACCATCAACATTAAGTCCCATGCCTAGCATATAATGGTTACACTATTGTGGGGGTAGGCATGAGATGGTGACATATATAACATAAAGGGACGAGATGAGGAAAGTCTACCTAGAGGGACTTTGATCAATCGTGAGCAATCATCCATGCAGGTGGGACTGGTTTCCTCTCTTAGACGTCTTCTTCCACTGGGATTCCCCGACGCGGGCATTTACACACTGCTCTGGCCAACTCGTCCGTATCTAGTTGTTCTCCCAATCTCGGATTAAGGTTTGAAAGAAAGTATGACCTGGTCAGCATTGAATCCTCATATATCGGGTAGGCTTCGCTGCGGCCACTTTACTCTTCCTTTAGGGTTTTCTCGGCATATATGCATGCATGGAGACTCTGAACCACTTTTTGCAATTTTACAATATGGTTCTTTGGTAGAAACTTCGTTTCCTCATCATGTCGAACAATAGTGGATCATCTTCTTCATACCACCTAGGATCTTCTGTTAAGAGTGCACGATCTGCGTCTGGGCTTCATGATGATTCCCATGCTCGTGTTTTCCGAGTCAAGAAGATCATACCGGTTTGTCCCTCTTTCCCTTTTCTTCTCCGCACAGTTGCTTGTTATTCCTGATGATCAGGCGAACAATCTTTTCTTTTTGCAAAGATACCCCACTGGAATATGTGTAACGGTTATCGATGATGATGACTTAACCATTCCACTTCCTTCAAACTTGAACACACCTGACGCTGCGGACCTTGAAGATGCTGATCTGGGTATCTCATCTTACGAATACCCCAATGCGGGTCTTGCATTTGACGTACACATGAGATGACTGTCTTCCAGTTACCGACATGTTGGTGGATTCTTATTGCGGAAGGAGTTTGTGCCTATGTATACAAAAGTGTGGAAAAAGTATGGCCACATCGCGACCAGGAATGTAGTTCGGCACTGCTCGTCTGCTCTGGTTACTACAGTAAACTGTCTTCTTCCCATGATTGCAGAGATGGAAAATATTTCCGTTCGCAACGTCGCTGAATCAAATCTCGAAAAGTGGGAGGACATGGTATCTACCTGTGAATCCATGGAGTTCAATGTGGGTTGGTTGCGGCAGCATCTCGATATCATCAAGGTTGATCGAGCTGGTATCCTCGTAAATGTTGTTCCTGATACAAAAGCTATCTTGGAAGAGTAAAAAGGCTCTGGATGCGGAATCGAAGAAGGTGGAGCAGGCGGTTCAAAACTTCAAGAATAGGACAGAGAGGTACCATGCTAGGTTGAAGATGATGTTTTCAAGGAATTATAATCTGTTGGACGACCTCTTCTAGGTTATACTCCTTTATCGTCAATTTTTCTTTTGAACATTCTTGATTGAATCGGCAGATGGATGAAGTTTTTTTTTTATTATTATTATTAGCATTTTTTTTTTTTGAATAAATTGACAATTCAAACATGTAATGAAAATGCCTGTATTGTCATGCCGTGGGACAGTTGCGGGACGATGATCAGGCATGGTATGCCTTGAGCCATTTTCTATTAATGACTGTCTCTAACTTGCCTCCATCCACCTTAATGATCTTGTAGTAGCCGGTGCTGTAAGCCTTGGTAATCATATAGGGATCTTCCCACTTCGGAGAGAACTTTGGTGCAGACATGTCTTGCTGAATGTGCTTGGCTGTCTTCAGGACCAAATCCTATTCCAAAAACACATGGCCTCACAGTCTTGTCATACTCCCTGGAGACCCTATTTATGTACACTTGAGCGCGCTCCTCTGCCTTGCTTCTTCTGGAATCCAGAGTGTCTAACTCAACAATTATCGATTTAGATACTTCATCCTCGCTCCAGTGGACCCCACTTGCTGCTGCAATCCTCGCTGATGGAATCCTGATTTCTGCCGAGAGAACTGCATCCGCACCATAAACAAGTGAATATGGAGAAACCCCGACGGAAATTTTAGGTGCCGTCCGATATTCCCATAGCGCCATAGGCAGTTTTTCGTGCCAGTTCTTGGGGTTATCATGCACTGTTCGACTGAGAATCCGGATCAGTGTCTTGTTGGTGCTCTCAGCTTGTACGTTTCCTTGAGGATAGTAGATGGTGGAGAAGACCTGTTTAATTCCATATTCTTCCAGCAGCTCCCGTACCTGTTTGTTTGCAAATGGAATGCCATTGTCGGTGATGATGTGCTTGGGTACACCAGACCGACAAATGATGTATTCTTTGATGAAGGCGGCAATCGTTGCTCCTATAGTCCCCCGTAAAGGGATAGCTTCATCCCACTTGGTAAAATACTCCGTCGCAGTTATGATATACTTGTGCTGCTTCGACGATGACAGGTTAATTCTCCCGATAATGTCAAGTCCCCAGCTATAAAAGGTCCATGGACTGCTTATCAAGTGTAAAGGAGTGGAAGGTGCGTGAACAAGGTTTCCATGAACTTGACACTCGTGACAGTATTGCACGAATGAAGCTGCATCCTTCTCCATGGTCGGCCAATAATACTTCTCATGTATCTGGAGAAATAGTTTCTTTTTCCATTGATATTCCCCTTAGTGCATTCCTTTCAACATAGTAGAGACCTCTTCCTTAGCCAGACACCGTAATAGATCGTCTCCAAATCTTTTAAGATATAAGATCCTTTCATGAAGTACGAATCACCTCGCCTTTTGTTTCATCTTGACAACATCCCTTTGATTGGCAGGAGTTACTCCATCACGGAGATAACTAATGTACGGTTCTCTTCAGTCCCCAGTATGACTTACATTGAGGACCTCTAGTTGGTGTGGCGGCACTTGGCAATTGGTGCAAGACTTCTGGAGTAAACGAGATTGATCTTCCATTTTTGGCCAATAATAGCCCAGGCGTTGAAGACGATGGTAGAGCATTACCACCAACGTTTTTCCACAGGTTTCAGTATGAACGCGGTTAAGCTGTAACTGCGCATCTTCATATCCGAGACATCTCGATAGGGAACCATCCGGGTTTTGATGATATAGCATACCATGAAGCATGAAATAGCTCTTCAGAGTTTTGAGACTAACCTTTCCTTGAGAAAGTGATCTGCTGATTTCTTGAATAATAGGAGTTCACCAATCACATGTCCCAATGTCTTCACGTTGTGAGAGCCATGTTGATCTCACTGTCCTCCTTCTTACTGTCAGAGTCTCTTCCAAACCCTCAAACTGTAATTTTGATGCCAGAGTGGCTAAGCAATCGGCATGTCTGTTGTTGCTGCGACCAACATGGGTTATGGTTGCATCTGCAAAGTAGTTCAACAACCTTTGTTCTTCTGATCAGTACGGGGCTAGTGTTGCCTCTTTCAATGCATATACTCTGTTCATCTGATTAACCAGTAGTTTTGAGTCACCTCTTATCTCTAGGCGAGTGGATCCTTCTTGTTTGGCTATTGACAGTCCTATGAGAAAGGCCTCATACTCTGCTAAGTTGTTGGTGCACTGAAAATCCAACTTGAAGGAATGTGAAAAGACCTTGCCCGTTGGAGATACTAGGACCACGCCTGCTCCTCCGGTCTTATTGCTAGGAGTGGCAGAGCCATCGAAATACAGTATCTATGCCTATCCTTCGACAACAGAGATCTCTGGAAATTCTCCGGGAAGATCCTCATGTAATGCAGTAGTGCCTTCTCCAGGGAATGCCGCTAGTAAATCATCAACGTCTTGTCCTTTGATAGATCTTGGTGATATGCACGTTATGTCTAGCTCCGACATTTGGAGAAACCACTTGGCTATCCTTCCCATCAAGACCGGCTTCGAAAGTAAAAACTTCGCAGGGTCGGACTTAGATATGAGTACTACCTTATTGGGCAACAGGTAATGTCTAAACTTCTGAATGGAATGAATCAGGGCTAGGCACGCCTTCCCCGCTTTGGGATATCTGAGCTCAGTGTCTCTTAGTACTCGAATAAAATAGTATATGGGATGTTCGACTCCTTCATCATCCTCCTATGCGAGCAAAGCCCCTACGGCAGTATCGCTGAAGGCTGTATAGAGACGCAGTGGTATCCCTTGGACATGGGACTTCATGACCGCTGGAGATGACAACATCAGTTGAATATTCCTACAAGCTTCTTGTTGTAGTGCGGTCCAAGTAAGGCTTGCTCCATTTTTAAGCAAGGGAGTGAATAAAGCAACGAGTTGGGCCAAGCCGGGTATGGAACGCCGAATGTAGTTCACCTTTCCCATGAAGCTTTGGAGTTCATTCACAGTTTGTGGCGGCGGCATTGTGAAGATGGCTTGAGTCTTGGACGGGTCTACCTTGATTCCCTTAGTGGTTACCTGGAATCCCATAAATTTTCCTGAAGAAACACCGAAGGCACATTTCAATGGATTCATCTTCAATTTGTACTCGCGGCACCTTTCGAACACTTTCCATAAGACTCCTGTGTGATCCGACCGAGCCCTCGATTTGACTACTATATCATCCACATAGTCTTCAACTTGCTTGTGCATCATGTCGTGGAAGATTGTCTTCATAGCGCGTTGATAGGTCGCACCGGCGTTTTTCAGACCAAATGGCATTACTGTATAATAGAAATTTCCGAGAGGAGTTCGAAAAGCTGTCTTACTTGCATCGTGCTCATACATTATTATTTGATTATACCCGCTGTATCCGTCCATGAAGGAGAACATGCCGTGTCCACTGGTTGCATCTACTAACATGTCGATGTTAGGTAGAGGAAAATCATCTTTGGGGCAACATTTGTTCAAATCTCTGAAATCCACACAACATATGATTTGCCCATTTTTATTTTTTACTAGAACCACATTAGCCAACCAGGTTGATTGATGAATGGGTTTAATGAAGCCAGCGGCTAGCAGCTTCTGTATCTCGGTCTTGATCTGCTCTTCCACTTCATGCCTGAATTGTCTCGGAGATTGTTTGACCGGCTTGAATCCAGGTATGACATGCAGGTGATGGGTGACCAATTTTTCATCAAAACCTGGCATTTCTTCATACGTCCAAGCGAATATGTCTTGGTATTCCTTAACAAGTTACACAAGTTTCGTGCGTTCATCTGTGGACAGGGTTGAGCTGATGGAGATAGGCCTGGGGAATTCCTCACTCCCGATATTAACAACTTCGAGCTCGTCGGTCGTGGAGTTGGTGCCGTATTGCAGCTGTCGTGGAGTGTCCAATACCTCTTATTGCGGCTCTTCGTTGTTGTAGCATTCCATTGGGCGGAGAGGCTTGGTAGTAGCCTCCCTTGATAATTGCTAACAGCGACATCGGTACACCGTCTTTCCATTCTGATCACGGCTTGCCATAAAAGTTCGCCCTCTTTTAGTGTGAATATGAGTTGTAGATTCACTAGACGAAGAAGGAAGTTCTGACATGTCATCAGGGCTTAGCCTTCAATGATGCAAGTCGGTCTTCCTCCTGGATCGATGCCCACGTGTGGAGTGGATGCAATGAACTTTCCCTGATTCTCCCCGCTGAGTTTCTTTTGGCTCAAACAACTCTACGCCGCAGATTGGTGCGTAAAGAGAGAACGATGCAGGGATGTGAATGACTTCCTTATTCAGCATAGTATTTAAACACTAGTGATATGTTGAAGGTATAATCCTATTGTCATGAAGACACGGTCTCCCCAATATCATGTGGTAGTCCGGCTCATTTTCTATGACTTCGAATTTCACTTTAGACTGGACAGGTCCTACAGATAAATTCAGATTGACGTACCCATACGTATTGGTTTGGTTTCCTTCAAAATCTGTCATCGTGGTAGGCTGTTGCACGATCTTTCTTGGGCGAACCTTGGCCATCCTGAGTGTCTCGAGGGTAATTTCATTCGAATACGCTCCTGTGTCGACGAGGGCCCTCTTGAACACTGAATCCTTGATGCGTGTAGTAACGTGCAGGGCCCGGTTGTGACCCTCTTCCGCCATCATGTCTTCTTCTGTAAATGTAACATTATTCACGGACATATCCGGCGTTTTGGAGCCTTCTGGGCGTAAAGGAGTTAATTGTACGTCTAAGGCTATCTGGTTGATTGCAGCAAACGTCTCCGCCCGCTGGTTCTTCGAAAGGTGTAAAAGTTCGCACAAACTTTACACTAGAGAAGCGGCTTCTTGGTCCACAGGTCTATGGTTTATGGTAAAACTGTTGATTTGAGGAGGATCGTTGCGATGATCAGTCCCCAGTGTAGAAAGATCCACGACAGGAGAACCGCTCATATCTGATGTCATCTTGATGAGGAGATCGAGTATACCGTTTACTGTCTCCTTGATCAGGTCCATGTTCCATGCATGAATCTCCTATACTCGTGCCAACTCGATCAATATTTGGATTCTTCCAGCTGCGCCATCGGATATACCATTGGAAGGAGGAGACTCTTCGTTGGAAGAACTTCGACTGGAATTCGAAATTGTTTGTAAAGTCCTAAGACCAACCATCTTGAAATCAACCAATGGGATTGGGTATTGAATAAATTGACTTCACAACCGAGAGATTAATCTCCCATTGTGGTCGCCAATTGTTTATGGGTGAAAACTATTCCTGCTGGTTTTGGTAATTTGGGGTGTGTGGATGAGGAATGAATCTAAACCCTAAACAAATGCACTGCGCGGTGAGTGCTTTTGATTCGAGAGATCAATCTATACAATTTTGGCCTAAACCAAGAAATGGCCGTTCCAGACTTGTTTCGGTCACAAAGTGAAGGAGATGGGGTTGATCTTAGGAAGGGAAGCGAAGAAGGTGTTGAGATTGTGAAGGTGTAGGCTTGTTTATGACTTGTAACAGAAAGGTGAGAAGGCTTACGATTAATGCAAGCAGGCTCTGGGTGTTTGAATACGTGTTGTATTAACACTTGGTTTATGTGTTGTGATCTTCTCTCTCTGTTGTGGAAATAGGGCGGAGAACCTATTTATACAAGTCATCTGAGCCTTATTCAGGTCTCTCGTGGGAAGTGGAGGAAGTGGAGTGATGGAGTAGTGGAGTTGTGTGTTAGTGTCACACGATCAATCTTGCCCACTTCTCCCATCATCACTAACCGTCCATGTCTTCCTGACACGTTCTTGTGATGGCGTGTTGCACGCTGCACGCTATAAACCTCCAGACCAATACCCCAGTATGTATCCCCCAGTTTGTGACATGATTGATGTCTCAAGTGTAAGTGTGGATCGTGGGACCCACATAAGGTAGCATGTAATGCTAGGATAAATAACCAAGTTATTTAGGAAGTCGATACTTGTAAAGTATCGTGTGTATTCTATACATGTTATGCATCGAATGTATTCGGCATATATGAAGCATCGCTGTTGAGCATCATGCCCTGCATGCTTCACGTGAGGGTTTGGAGGATTCATGGGTGAGCCATGCCTTAGCCGATCATATTAGGTAGAAGAGTGGCGGACGGTGATCATGGTGATACCTTACTGGCCGCCTAACTCCTATCCTAGGTTGTCCGTCCAAGCTGGCGAAGCTAGATGGACGAGATGACTTGCGACCCACATCTGCAACCGTCGGATTAGGGTTTAGGAGGTGCACAAGTATCCTCTTTCAGCTTGGTCGAATCCAAGCATGGGAGGTGCTTCATGGAGGACCGATCAGGCATGCGTGTAGACATCATGCTGATGTCCATGCCCATGCTTCACTGTCCCACGAAGGTTTGATCTAGGCCACTCGAATTTACCGGTGAAGTTGAGTGGCTGAGATCGATTTGCGACAGAAATCCTATGCCGCAAAGGATTCTTAAAGGGGCGTGATATCCCATCTTCAAGGAACGTGTTTCGAGACAACCAAGCTTGGTCGGTCTCGGCCGTTTGGTACAGCGTGTAGGTGGTAGGCTGGTATTCACGCCTATACCTGACTGTCCTATGGAAACGTGATCTAAGCCACTCAATTTGTCTGGCGAAGTTGAGTGGTAGAGATTAATTTATAATTTAGGAAGCGTGACCATGCCAGTTTGGGTGCACGAACCAAGATGCCTGACCAAGGCTGCTTTGGCCGATCGGTCGGTCATGAAGTCGGGCCCGCGATGGTCATGCTAGCATGTTCGGTCTTCCCTAATGTTTCATCTTTCCATTCAAGCCTGCGAAGATGGACGCACGAGATGACTTTGCGACACATACATGATGCCGCAATCCCCAATTAGGGTTTTGCCGGCCGTGCATCATGCTTGGTTTGGTGCGCACGAATTAGGACAACCAATCATGGTTGGTCCTTACCGATTGGTTATGTGTGTTGGCGGGCCCACAGTGATTGTGTTGACATGCTCTAGGTGCTTTGAATCTACATCTACACCCTCCATCTATGCCTGCGAATATGGATGGTTGAGATCATTTTGCGACACATGTAATGTGTCGTAAACCCTAATTTAGGGTTTTTTGTCCATTCCGCTTGGTTGGACGGTTTGGTAAGCTATGCCGCCCCTTTTGGGAGGCCGATCGCTCGGGGTATGCGTTTGGTCGGAAGTGAATGTTCCAATACCTGCTTGGGGGTGTTGGATTCTATCTGGACCATCCAATCATGCTGGTGAAGTTGGATGACTGTGATCGTTTCTAGACTGTTATGGACATTTCTAGGTGCTCAATCGGGATAGTATAACACACCGAGAGTTACAACATGTATGGGAATTTCGTGCATGCCTCACTATTGGTACTTGGATATTCATGCTACTTTGTTGCGAGTAACAATCAATTATCATGCCGCACCAACAATGAGAGTTCTACTAGGAACAACACATGAAATACAAGGCGTTCTATGCATTAATCAATAATGCTAAAATTCACAGAATATTCGGGGGATTGTTGCTACATGCTCCATTCTAGGTGAATTAATAAAGATAAGAAGTATTCATCACTTATAAAATAGTCTCATCCTCTGCAGGATGATTATACAACTTTATCCATGAACTAAAATCCACCATCAACAACTATTTGGGGTATTAGTCTATTTGAATTGATTAATTTAGCAAAAAAACCATTATGATATGAATAAATTAATCTTTGAATATTGTTTATTGATTTATTGAAAATTAGTTGTTGCTTCGCCGGTTTAATTAAAACCTATGTGCATAATGAATTAGTTTTACGAATATGTTTCTTCTTATTATTTGATAATCTATGCTTCGATTAATTATTTGATGGGTTATGCTTAGAAAAGCCGAACAATATTTGTGAACTGAATTTAGTTTCGTATAACTTTATCGTTGATGCAATTTGATGGTGCATGCTTGGATTAGTCTTTTGATATGCTATGCTTAGGGTATACCAGTGATATTTGTGATGCTAATACATATAATAGGTGATGTCGATACAACGGGCAATAAACATGTATTCATGAGTTATGTTTCATTTTTGTAATTGAATACAAATAGTAGTTGAAACTATAAACCCTGTTTACCGGTTCTCTCACTGCGAGTTCACTTTTTTTAGTTTACTTTAATTTTATTATTTCATTTTCAATTTTAAAAATCCAAAAATATTGTTTCTGGTTAAGTTATTAGAGATATTGATTACGCTATTTCCACGCTCCCTGTGGGTTCGACCCGTACTTGCCTATGTCTACTAGTTGGACACCGTGAGATTTCGATTATTATATATAGGTATTCCTAGAATCCTATCACTGATATTGTGAATTATTTAGTGTCTAAGAAAACGCAAAATAACTTTTCTCGTGCTGAGAGGGACAAATTATTCTCAATACATTTGGGATGATCCATACCTATGGAAACATTAATCAGACTCATTTATAAGGTACATATCCGTATCTGAATTCAACTATATCTTGTATTTTTTTTTTATTCATATGCTTGTGGAGGACACTTTGGGTCTAAAAGAACCGCACTCAAGTTAGTTAAGAATGGATTTTTTCGGCCACCTTTATCCATAGATGCATATATATTTTGTGCTACTTGTGATCTATGTTGGAGAACAGGAAATCTTGGTGCTCGAAGTCAAATGCCACAAACTGTCATACTCTTTGTTGAATTATTTGATATTTGGTGAATTAATTTTATGGGGCCTTTTGTTATTTCTTTTGGCAAATTTTGTATCATATTAGCTATTGATTATGTCTCGGAATTGGTGAAAGCTAAAGCCACCCCTACTAATGACTCTAAAGTGGTTATAGATTTTTTAAATAATATATTTTTCAAAGGTTTGGAACTCCAATAGCCATAATCAGTGACAAGACAAGTTCATTCAAGGATTTTTTTAAAAAGTACAATATATCACACAAGATAGCAACACCATATCATCCACAAATTGACAGGTAAGATGCAATATCAAATCGAGACGTGAATTCCAAACTAGAGAAGAAATTGAAGCCTACAAGGAAGTATTGGATTCTAATTACGACTTGATGACGCATTGTGGGCCTATAAGACCACGTACAAAATGCCTATTGGGATGTCTCTTTTCAGTCGTGCATACAACAACTACGTTATCGTTCGTTTGAAATCGGGCATAAAGATTTTTGGGCTATTCAATTGTGAAATATGGATATGGACGGTGCAGGAAAGTAAGGAAAACTCCAACTAAATAAACTAAAAAAGATTCGTAATGATGTATATGAAAGTTCACGTGTTCACAAGGAGAAGACAAAGACTTTTCATGATAAGATGATTTCTAGAAAATACTTTCGTGTTGGAGAGAAAGCTGTGTTGTTTAATTTTGTCTTATTTTATTTCCTGGTAAATACGTTCTCGTTGGATATGTCATTTTATTATGCTTCATGATTTTCCTCATGGTCAGTAGATATTCGAAGTTTAGCTATGAGAAATAAGATAAAGGTGAATGGATATTGATTAAAACCATACTAAGATAGCTTATTCTTTTCAAAAGGTTATAAAGACGACTAATCGTAGTTACCTTACAATATCAATCTAAAAACAAACATGAAATTTGTGGAATTATGAAGTCTGAATCAAATATAAGTTTGTAATTTATATCAATCTTATTTACTGATCAATAGTTATTGAATGGTCGTGAAGCAGAAGAGGTATACCTTAGAATAAACAAGGGCTACAATGATCAAAATAAGATTCCAGATATCAAAAACTATCAAAAGATAGTCTTACTGGGCTTCAAGAATCCCTTAGTGAAGACTTAAAAATATATAGCAAGCCTAGGTATTTAAAGGACGACTCTAGCCGCAAGTAGGACACAACATGGAATGATTCAAATTCTAGTATGCATAGAATCCCATATTTTATAATGATGAACAAGGCTAGGTAGCTTAGAATGAAACTTGAGTTCGTGAACTAGTTTCCTTGTTTACGAATTATTTGGATACCAAGAAAACTAAACTTCTCAATATAGATTGATTCATTTAAGTATGTGAGAAGTTTGCCTTAATTTACAAAGAAGAATGTGCACCCTCATATTACCGATATAATTGTTGTGCACAAAAGGTTAGACCAAGAACAATGGTTAAATTGTATATGAACCATCAAGAAATAATGGAGTTTGATTAGTCTCCAAGACACATGAACTGTCAAAAATAGTTCGTGAACAATATTGTCATCTCGTAGTTCATGAAATTTTTATATCTACAAGTTCGCGGACGGTCCAAATCAGTTTGTGTACTTGAATTATAAAAAGTATCCAGGAACATGTCAAAATCAACCAGTTCGTGAACTGACCAAATCAATTTTTGTATGCGAGTTAATAAGAGATTTTATTCATCAAATATATTATCAATATACTGACCAAATCATTTCGTGAATATGAATGTAACTTGATGTCTCCTAGGAACATCTTTCACATTTATGATTTATTGATTTTTTTTCCTCAACATATTATGTGATAGTTCCTTTAGAACTTCCATTTCTTGAATTTGAATTTCAAAATTCGTCAAGTACTAGTTTGAAATTAAAACTTCTTTTTTGCAACTTTCATCGTAATACCAAAGTCATACGACATTGTGTCGGTAAAAATAATGAGTAAATAGGATAGTATTTTTTTCACATACCTTTGTTGATGAAGTCCTCAAAGATTTCTTTGTTGTTCTCTACTCTTCAAGCTTCAAGGGCCAATTTGTGATACTCAACTACCATACTCTAATCCTATATTTCTTAGTTATTCTGATACTCAACTACAATACTTTAAACCTAGTTTGAGACTGACTTTAGTAGGCTATAAATCAAGATATAGTTTTGATCAACAAAATTTTACAACAAGGACATACTAACACTTGTGAATTTGACCGAGCGATGCTATAACAAGAATTGTTAGGTATATTCTTAATAATGATGATGATGAAGAGTATGGTTATATATCAGGTTCCCAGAGAAGAGATATTTTAGAACATTTCTTGGTTGAAACCACCAAGCATTCGTATGTCAAGTTTAGTTTCGAAACTCGGAGTCGCTTGAGTCGATTAATAAAGTCAACATCATTAGGTTAAATTAGAAACATGGAAATATTGAGACTTGATCTAGTTACTCATGAAGACCTAAATATATATCGAAAATTGTTCATTCGGTTCGAGGTTAATAACTACACGATTGGATTATTTGATTTATACCTTTTATTTGTTCAAGTCTGTATTCATTAAAAACATAACATACAAAGTTAAGTTTCACAAAGACTTTTGTATTCATAAGTTGGTCATTATATTATGATCAAAGTATCATTAAGGAATGATATACAAGTATTATTTCTACAACTTAAGTATATGGAGTTACAAAGTATCATTTGTCTATGAACTTCGTTTTTTCGATACTACGCTAATTGGTGACTTGTTATTATTTAGTCTGTGGAACTTTCAGTTGAATCCAAACCTTGGAATTATGTTTTAAAGCAATTTCAGAAACATAATTTGTGGAAGTAGACTTGCAATACTTGCTTCGTAGTTGAAATTGAGGTTCAGGACCGAACCCAAGAGCGATCATAGAATACCGATCCCTTATGACATGGGTCGACCCAAATTCAGGGATCGGTTCTGACTATGTCAACTTGATTTTACATTTTCGACATATCTGTTATCTTTGGGTTTTTGCAGATATCGAGATGTACATGAATTAGACTAAGAATGTTCATAAGTGCTGACACCGTGAATTAAACATGTCCTAAACTCTAATATCTTATTGTTCAAGTATATTTCTTTGATATTCATAAAAATATCATGGAAACTGATTTTTCTATTACGCTATTGAATTACATGAATACCAAATCCCATAGGTTTTCATATCTCTAGTTTCCATATTAGTAAAGTATATGGATCTGTGCTACATAATCTTAATTGTTATCTATGAGCAAAATCAGTTTATGAGTTGGAATACAAATGATATTTGCTAATTTCAGAAATAAATATATATTGCATATCTTAAGGATTTGAAAATTGGTATATCTTGTTTTTAAACAAGCCTTGGTCATAATCTTATAAATATAGAAGTCTTGTATTCTTACGAACTTATCCCTTAAACACTCATCTTGATTGGGCGTGTAGGAAGCCAACTTGTTAAGAGATAGGAGTAATCTAATTATGTGAATCATCTTGCGTTGCCTCCATTTAAAGTCTTCTTTGGGATCAAAAAGCCTTTAGTAATACCCTTGGTGAGAAACTAACTCATATTGTTATTTAATTTTTTTTTAAAAAGTTTTTTATTTTGCTATTTTTCTTATCGTCAAGTTGCCTTCTCTCAAGAGGAAAACTGTCTTTGTTGACTCCAAAATTGGATCTAATATTTATTACAGACTCTAGAATCAAGTCGCCTTCTTTTATGGCGGCAATAATATTTGGTGACTATAAGAATGCAGCCAACATTGGTTGTTGACTCTATAATAGCCTTAATTCTAGGGTCAACAACAAATATTGCCTTCACAATATTTGAGCCTATATTAGATGTTGAATTTAAAAACCAGATCCAAAATTTTCACCAGAGTATAGCTTCCAGAAACAACAACCGATTTGATTCCTAGACTGGAGACAACATTGATTGTTGACTCTAGTCTGGGTTCGACAACCAATGTTGGCATCATAATTATTTGTAGCTAGCTTAAAATGCTGACTCCATAATTGGATCTAATATTGATTGTTGCAACCAAACCCAATTTTATATCGATCTTGTTCTTATTTGTGGAAGACGAAAATCACATTCTATTTTTGACTCTGATGTAACACCTCGAATTCGGTAAATAGATTGCGCAGAATGAAACAAAAGTAATGATATGTTGTGGACTAACACCAAGGCGTTTTCAACATAATGACTTGTAGTTGAAAGAAAACTTTATTGGTAGGCGTGCTCTGGAGGAGCAATCTATGGATGGATGACCACCTGGAAAGTTGTTACTGGATGACCATAGTGGTGCCCGTTAAAATGCTGACGTTGTTACATGACCATAATAACTAAGTGGGACAATATCAGTAGGGTTAGGATCATTACATTTGATCTGTGTTGTAGTTGTAATAAAAGAGAATCAAATCCTTACACCAAGTTACAGACCCTAATTTCTTCAATGTTTTGGTTGGGTTTTCTTATATTTCTTTGTTGATCGATTTTTATTTGATCTTCTTGAAAAGAAAGATCAAACTGTTTTGTTGCTTTGAATTTATTTGATTTTTTGTGTTTTCTCAGATATTTTGGACATGTTTTCAAATTTCTTCGGAATATAAATGAGAGTGAGAGAGGTATACAGATAAAAACTAGCAAGCTTGGAATTTATTTGTTTGAAAGAGAGGACAATTAGATAGCTTGGAATTTATTTGTTTGAAAGAGGGGACAATTAGATATTTTATTGGAGAGGTATTCTATTTGTACGATATTTGATCTAGCAGCATCACAACTACCAACCATTGGAAAACATGAATGACACTTAAACAATTCAGTTATAGTGGGTATTGATGTAAAATTTTAAAGGTGAGATTTATGGGTCTAGGGGATTTGGTGGAATTATGTTCTCCCTGGTAAGTTTAGTTTCCCAAATTCCTGGAATCATACGAGAATCACTTTTCCAACAAATCTTTCCTATGGAGTTCGACGCCTCCCAACGAAAATTTGTTGGGAAACTTATCAAGAAATTTAGGGGTCCACTTTTTTTTTAACTCTAAATTGTGGGTAATATCAAACAATACATGGACTTTATACAAGAAAATTCTTTCCTAAATATTTCAACTGAGTTACCGAACACATGAGGGGATATGCATGAATTCCGAAATTTGTAATCCCACAGAATTATAAATTCCTCGGAATTGTGAATTCTGCCAACAAACCCACCATTAATTCACATAAAATTTTCTTTTGCGAAATATATTTTCAAATATCATCACAACCAAGTACATGTAAAATTGTCAGTTGTTATGCTGCTAGATCTAAAATGTTCGAGCAACCCGGAGTTAAGGGGATGAGTATTATTGAATGGGTGATCTTTTAGATAATTAATAGGGGGAAAGCCACTTTTACTAGGAGGAAAGCTAAATTTGGGTGGATATATAAAAAACTAAAAAAAAATCACCCATCAATGAACTCTTTTCCTTATTTTCGAGTTCTCGAGAGGGTGAAAATTATTTCCCTTCTTGCTTTAAATTCCAGAGTATGTTCTCACCCTGGGTTGAAGGAAGTTATAGTGGAAGTGTGGAATATGCCGGTTTATGGTTGCCCAATGTTCATGTTAATGCAAAAGTTGAAGCGTCTCATATCTGTGCTAAAAGTATGGAATATAGACGTTTTCGGTGACATTAATGTTCGAGTTAGCCGGGCCTTTCATGAGCTAGAGGTAGTGCAACAACGTTTGTGCAATGAAGGATACAGTGCTGAGCCTGAGTTACATGTGTTAAAAGTGGAAGCTTCGAAGAAAGTAGACACTGCTCTTCAATGTAAACAAACTTTTTAGAGGGATACGTCGCGTGCTACTTGGGTCACTGATGGGGATAGTAACACTTTTTTTTCATCGCATTGCAAAAATTAGGAGGCCACGAACAAGCTTACGCACCTTCAAATCGATGGAGAAGTGGCTACTGATCATGGGGATATTTCTAATCACATCGTGAGTTACTTTTCTGACCTTTACACGGATGATGATGCTTGTGTTAACACGGGTCTTGCCAATAGGGTCATTCAAGGTGGAGTGACAATTCATGATAATGCTTTTCTGACCTCATTGCCTAGAGCTGACGAAATTCAGACAACAGTTTTTGGGATGAACTCGAGTTCAGCACCAGGACCTGACGGCGATGGCTTCTTTTTGTGCACTTGATCTATCAATAAATAGGGAGATCGCGATGGCTTCTTTTTTTGCACTTGATCTATCAGCGAATAGGGAGACCAATAAAGGAATTTTTTTTTAAATTCACCACAAATTCAGCTTTTCCATAGGAAAAGTGGTTTTTCCTCTATTAATTATCATCTTTTAGGGGTATATACTCCCGATTTTCATTTTCCGGCCGTCGAAACGTACTCGTGGAGTATCCAACGAATAAATTATATCTATATCTTCACTGTCCTTGTCGTCTGCTGCTGCTTCCCGTACCTCTTCTCTACCACTACTACTCAACCATGAACGTGCTGGTAATTCCAATCTCCATTAAATAAGAAGACCAGATAAAATTCATTTCCATATCTTTTTCCCGAATTGATTTCATCTTTATGTATTTGTTTTAATGGAATTCACAGGCAAAGATAACGATGAAGAAGAAAGACCTAGACAAGGAAGAAGACCCATCACAACAACGCTCTGTTTCATGGGTCGAAACCCTTGACACTGTTTCACGCCAGTATAAGTTCGAACCAAATGGTAGTTTATCTGTAAGTCTATCTCTCACACACTTTTTGAATTTTCATTTTTAGGGTTCCTTTACTGCCTGCAATTGCTCATACTTCATAAACCCTATACCCTAGTAATGTATAATAGAGCTCTGCAAATTCATCCAATTTCATATGGTGTTAAAGTTATACTCATTATCAAACACAACAATAAGTTTTATTAAGCTGAATTAAGATTATTGACCTTTCCCTGTAGGTTAAGCTGGTAGACGACTCTAGACCGGTCGCTCATAAAGTCGTTGAATCGTTTCTGAATAAGTTTTTTCCATCAGGATATCCTTACAGGTAACCTCATCAGTCACTCTTGGAATTATTAATATAGTTTTGTTTTTTACAATTTTGTCTTCTAACTTTTGGTTTGCAATTTTACTGGTGATGCAGTGTAAATGAGGGGTACCTTAGATACACCCAATTCAGAGCAATGCAACATTTTACTAGTGCTGCACTCTCAGTATTGTCAACTCAGGTCTTCTTCTGTTTCTTGTATGTTAGCGGTTTATAGTCTTTTTAATTACGGTTCTGGTTTGGAGTTGGTTCAGAGTTTCTGAAATTTGCACCATTCAAATAAGTCTTTACAGTTCAGTACATGCTTGCAGCCAAGTAATTTTCTTAGTTTGCATCTAAGAACAACAATAGCTAAGGTAGCCGGAATGTAGTTGGGCTTCGTTATCCCCCTAGAATGCTTGCAAGTTCAACTATTCAGGGCATAAAATGTGAGCCTAAGTCAGAATCTCAGATGGCAGTTTAGTAGCCTGTTTGGTCATACATTGTTTGTTAATAGTGTTAAGCTTATACATCTTCTTATCCCTATAGCGCATGCCCCATCCAAGTAGTTTATCCACCCAGCAGATAGAACTGACGTACTTTATTCATCAAGAAAGAATCTCATCTCATATATATGCAACTTGGATCTGTCCTCTTATAATTGTAGTTATACATCCTAAAGGGTGTTTTAGTGTACAATTAGACTGATTACTCCTATTTGTGTGGTGGCTTAATCTTAAATTTGGACAGTCACTGCTATTTGCTGCAGGCTTGCGACCTACCCCTGCACAGGCAACTGCTGTCAGTTGGGTAAGAACTAAGTTGAACCCCATCTAGATTTTGGAATTGAAGATCTTGCTTAAGTTACTCTTATGTTCAACCTTGCTGATATGCCAGATTCTAAAGGATGGAATGCAACATGTGGGGAAATTAATCTGTAGTAACTTGGGCGCCAGAATGGATTCAGAGCCAAAGCGTTGGAGGATACTGGGTGTGTGTTTTGTATTTGCATCCTTCTTTATCCATTTGCTCTTTACTCTGTCTATTCTACATATATTACTTGCTATTAGCTACGTACAACTTAGCCAAGTGTTTAGATATCTTTTGGTTCTCCATGTTAAAGATGTGTTAAAGCAAGCACACCTTGTTTTTCTTTCTTATGCAGCTGATGTTCTCTATGACCTTGGCACTGGACTGGAAGTTCTATCTCCGTTATGTCCCCATCTTTTTCTTGAAATGGCTGGACTTGGAAATTTTGCCAAGGTACACTTGTGTATCATGAAATATAATATTAATGTTTCTGCATTATGTTTTTGAGAAGTAACTATTGATTATTTTTGGCCATTAACCCTGTAATTGTTATATATTGTGTTGTGTCAATCCCTATTTTTGTCCACGGGGACTGGGAAACAGTAATTGCAGTGTTCTTTTTGCTCATGTACCTTTACAGTGTAAATTGTCTCAAACTGACTTCTTGTTTATTTTGCATCTAATAGGGAATGGCTACTGTCGCAGCAAGAGCTACCAGGTTGCCGATATATTCTTCTTTTGCAAAAGAAGGCAATTTAAGTGACCTATTCGCAAAAGGGGAGGCCATCTCTACTCTTTTCAATGTCGTAGGACTAGGTGCAGGCATTCAACTAGCTTCTACAGTGTGTTCAACAATGCAAGGAAAGGTAAACCCTTCTTATCTACAAAGTAATAACAACAGAACAGTTTTACGTTCAGATATTAATTGGTCACAATTTAAAGTCTAAACAGCTAAAGGATAAAGTAGAAAAACTTTTGAGAGTAGGTTATAACTGTTTCTACTGCTTTTCATTTCTTTACTTTTTGTAGATGGTAGTTGGTCCGGTGCTTTCCATCCTACATATATATAGTGTTGTTGAAGAAATGAGAGCAGCTCCAATTAATACATTGAATCCACAACGGACAGCCATGATTGTAGCTGACTTTGTCAAGGTGTGATTCTTATACTTTCGATTTAGTTTGGTAGATCCTTTCTTAATGTTATATAATATGATGCCTTTTCCCACCACAATAAAATCCAGAGAGGAAAGATATCAAGTCCTGCAGACCTAAGATACCAAGAAGATCTTCTCTTTCCGGGGAGACTGATAGAAGATGCAGGAAGTGTGAAGGTTGGTAGAGCTATTCGTAAAGCCATTAAGCCTTCAAAACTTCATGAACTGAAGGAAATGTTCCCTGATGAGAAGTTTATATTAAGTTGTACTACTGGTAAATCTACCGATATGGTATTGGCGCAAAATGCAACAGGCGAAGATGCACTTAAAGGGTGGATAGTGGCTGCATTGGCTGCAAATATCGAACCATCTGTAAATTCATCGAATGATACAAACTTCAAAGAAGCTTACGAGCAAATGAATAACTTATTTCCCAAGTTTGTTTCCGAGTTAAAAACTAAAGGGTGGCACACTGATCGTTTTCTGGATGGAACAGGAAGCCGATTTGCATGGTAATTCCAAGGGATTGATTTTGAGATTAGGCATCATTTTTAAGTTCTTTTATGTAAATGATTGGTGATAATTAGATTTGTTTTTCTCTCAATTCCCAAGAGAGTTTTTTTTTTTTTTTTTTTTTTTTGGAAATGAAGAACGTAAATTAACCAAAGTGGGTTGTTCCCATAGTTAAAAGTTTACTTACTAGTTGAGTTAAATTTATTCATTGATAGAATCTGCATGTCATCATAGCTTGCAGACTCTTATTAGCTCTTTTCTATATAAAGAGAGAATTGAACACCAATCACGGAGAGACCCAGTAGTAATTAGGTTAGGTTATGATGAATTCTGAATAAAGTTCGCTGGTGTTGGTATACCAAACAGAAACAACTGCCCCAATATGAAAAACGCTAAGAAACCATACATTTTTTTTGAAACAAAAGGCAACAAAAACACGCTAAGAAACCATACATTCTTTTGAAACAAAAGGCAGCAAAGCAACAACATATGCCTCCAAGAATTGTTGTTGCAGTAAGAAGCTTAAATCCGGTGTTGATTGAGGAATTTATGCGATCAAGGAGATAGCCCCCGGCTAGCGTTCCAAGTACTCAACATATGAATGTAGTCCCCCAAAGAACATATCAACTTTAGTCATGTGATAAATATCGGCATCAGCCTTCGGTCCCCAATATAAATAAGCCCCTATTACGAAGTTACATGACGTAACCCTGAACGCTAACGACATACACATTTTCAAGCAAAAGAACTTTCATGTCGTTCCAAAACATGTCTTTCCAAAATCTTGAAATCCGTTTGATTGTGCGCTTTGAAATATGTTTGATTGTGCGTTTTGACAGATATGTTTTCCTTGAGGTCTTGTTATTGGACTGCCCTTCTCCAGATGAGACGTCGACAACATCTTTTCCCTGCTCAGAAACTTCTGTTATTTTAACCTCGTGCAGTTCGTCATCGATAAAGGGAGCCGTCAGACTTATGAACGAAACCTCTCCAACACCGACTAACATCTGACAAACAACAATCTTCCAAAAACTAGACGTAACGCCACAAAAAGCTGTAGCAATGGCCCAAATCAATAACCCAATGTTGATTAACTTAGAGGGTTTGTTGTATGTCTTCCCTAAGGATGCAAATATTGGTGAGGAAACGAGAAGTCCAACCATGAATGTAGTAGACAATGCACCATCCTGGAAATTCGTCAAGTTGAAAGCTCCTTGAATTCCCTTACCAGCAATACATTCACCACTTTCTCTGCATACCTTAGGCGTTCTGTTAACACCGGTACTTGAAATAACTCCCCGATCAACATAATTCAACAAATTCATCAAACAAAAAAGCAACAATTTTGGTGACCACCAAGTTGTTTTTTTCTTCAATCAACATTGTCTAGAAAGATTCCTATTAACCGTATACCAGCTGCGACAGCAAAGATAGACGTGAGAATAAGAGTAGTTGTCCTCTATTTGTGGATGTGATCTTGGATATATCTAACAAGTGGTGAAGAAGGAACGTTACCGAGGATGTGGATCGTAACTGTAGAGATGGACAAATATATTGGTCTTAAACTAGGCTTGACGCTATGAATACAAATAAAGTTCACTGGTGCTTGTGCACCGAACAGAAACAACTGGCCCAATACGAAAAATGCTAAGAAACCATACATGCTTTTGAAACAAAAAGGCATCAAAGAAACATATGCCTCCAAGAATTGTTGTTGCAGTAAGAAGCTTAAACTCGTTCTTGATTGAGGAATTTATGCGATCAAGGAGATAGCCCCCGGCTAGCATTCCACGTACTCCACAGATGAGTGTAGTCCCTCCAAAGAACATATCAGCGTTAGTCATGTGATATATATCGGCGCCAGCCTTCAGCCTCCAATATGAATAAGCCCCTATTACGAAGGTATATGCTGCGTAACCCAGAACGCTAACGACGTACACCTTCTTAAGCAAAAGAACTTTCATGTTCTTCCAAAACCTGTCTTTCCAAAATCTTGAAATCCGTTTAATTGTGCGCTTTAAAATCAGTTTGATTGTGCGCTTTGACAGATATGTTTTCCTTGAGGTATTGTTATTGGACTGCCTTTCTCCAGATAAGACGTCGACAACATCTTTTCCCTGCACAGAAACTTCTGTTATTTTATCCACGTGTCGTTCAGTTTGCACAGATGTTAACGTTGCTTCACTATATTCGAAACCTTTTAATTACAGAGGCTCCATGAAAAAGCATAAAATGACAAACGGGAGCACTAGAATTGCTTCTCCAAATAAAGCACAACGCTGGTTAATATAACTAGCGACAAATCCACCATAAACATAGCCGATTGCAATTCCAACTGGTATACACATGTAAAAGAGCCCAAGACAGAACGTTTTCTTTATAGCAGGAGCATTGCCATTGTTAAAGGGAGCCTCCAGACTTATAAATGAAGATTCTCCAACGCCAACTAACATCCTACAAACAAAAATATGTTGGATATTTTCAAAACATATAAAATAAAAAGGTTTTGTTTTTTGGTTTTCCGCTACGACGGGGGAGCGTCCTGTGTCGAATAGACACAATGGATGTTAGTTGGAGATGAATAGGCACATCCAAAGGGTGTGATGGTTCATAAAAGACACAACCATTCCCAATAGACACCTTATGTGTCTTTTGGAAGTGAAGAGGCATCTCCAATAGGCATGAATATCCCCATAAGTAGTGAAGGTATTCTCTCATTCTAAACAATCAATTCAACATGTTCTCTCTCTTTCTAAAGCATCATGAGAATTCTTTCTAGTGTGTTCTTGATTGGGTCAAGGGGAGCAAACCTTGAATCCAATTTCTCTGGCTTTCATTGTATCCTGAAGGCATTATTTTGCAAACCTGTTGCAATCGCTGAATGATATTGGGAGGGTAGAAATAATCGTCTAAAAGAAATCTATTCGAGCCTTGAAAGTCACGAGTACAACAATTTATTTTAGTGTTATCATCCTCTGTTTTTACCCAAATTTTCCAACATAATATTCTGAAAACTAGACGTAACGCCACAACAAGATGTAGCAGTGGTCCAAATCAATAACCCAATGCTGATTAACTTAAAGGGTTTGTTGTAGGGCTTCGCTAAGGATGCAAATATTGGTGAGGAAACGAGAAGTCCAACCATGAACGCAGTAGACAATGCACCATCCTGGAAATTTTTCAAGTTGAAAGATCCTTGAATTTCCTTACCAGAAATACATTCACCACTATCTCTGCATACCTTAGGCGTTCCATTAACACCAGTACTTGCAATAACTCCACGGTCAACATAATTCAACAAATTTATCAAAAAAAAAAATCAAAAGCAACAATTTTGGTGACCACCAAGTTTTTTTCTTTTCTTCAATCAATACTCTCTAGAAACTAACTTTAACCATATAGTAGATGCAACAATAAAGATAGACGTGAAAATAAGAGCAGTCGTCCTCCATTTGTGGATGTGATCTTGGATATATCCAACAAGTGGTAAAGAAGGAACGTCACCGAGGATGTGGATCACAACTGTAGAGATGGCCAGAGATATTGGTCTTAAACTAGGCCTGACTCTATGAAGACAAATAAATTTCACTGGTGCTTGTGCACCAAACAGAAACAACTGGCCCAATACGAAAAAATGTTAAGAAACCATACATGCTTTTGAAACAAAAGGCAGCAAGCAACATATGCCTCCAAGAATTATTGTTGCAGTAAGAAGCTTAAACCCGTTCTTGATTGAGGAATTTATGCGATCAAGGAGATAGCCCTCGGCTAGCGTTCCATGTACTCCACAGATGAGTGTAGCCCCCCCAAAGAAAATATCAACGTTTGTTATGGGATAAATATCGACACCATTCTTCGGCCTCCAATATGAATAAGCCCATATTACGAAGATATATGCTACGTAACCTAACGACATACAGCTTCTAAAGCAAAAGAACTTTCATGTCGTTCCAAAACATGTCTTTCCAAAATCTTTAAATCCGTTTGATTGTGCACTTTGAAATATGTTTAATTGTGCGCTTTGATAGATATGTTTTCCTCGAGGTCTTGTTATTCAACTGCCCTTCTCCAGATGTGACGTCGATAACATCTTTGCCCTGCTCAGAAACTTCTGTTATTTTAACTTCATGCAGTTCAGTTTGCACTGATGTTAACGTTGCTTCACTAGATTCGAAATATTTTAACTGCAAAGGCTCCATGAAAAAGCATAAAATGACGAACGGGAGCATTAGAATTTCTTCTCCAAAGAAAGCACAACTCCAGTTAAAATGACTAGCGACAAATCCACCATAAACATAGCTGATTGCAATTCCAACTAGTATACACATGTAAAAGTTCCCAAGACAGAACATTGTCTTTGTAGCAGGAGCATTGTCATCGATAAAGGGAGCCTCCAGACTTATGAATGAAGCCTATCTAATGCCAACTAATATCCGATAAATAACAATGTTCCAAAAAGTAGACGTAACACCACAACAAGCTGTAGAAATGGTCCAAATCAATAACCCAACGCTGATTAACTTAAAGGGTTTGTTGAGGTTTTCTCTAAGGATGCAGATATTGGTGAGAAAAGAGAAGTCCAACCATGAACGCAGTAGACAATGCACCATCTTGGAAATTTATCAAGTTGAAAGATCCTTGAATTCCCTTACCAGCAATACATTCACCACTTTATTTGCATATCTTAGGCGTTCCATTAACACCAGTACTTGCAATAACTCCCCGATCAACATAATTCAACAAAAAATAAATAATCAAAAGCAATAATTTTTGTGACCACCAAGTTGTTGTTTTTTTTCGAACATTTTTTAGATGAATTGGTGGTACCTAACGCTGACTCTATATTTTTGGATACAACCACTACGGAAATACTTTCAGATTCATGTGAGATAGCAGCAGGTTCTGCTATCGAATAATCTTCTTCTTTACAAGAATAATTATCGACTCTGATTGTGATAATAGCACAAACTAGATCGCGTGCGGCTTAAAGTTAATCAACAATAGTCATATTCCTCTCATGCGATTTTTTTATCTCTCCTCTGTCAAATAGTGACCTTCCTCTCATGGAGTAATCTTCTTCAACTCGGTTATCTTGAATAAGTAAGAAGGGGTAAATAAATAGGTGGATCGATCACTAATAAATAAGGAGGGGAGGGAATCAGTGATGGATTTAGGGAGTATAAGTTGTAGGTTTTTTTATTTAAAAGATGATTTTTTATGCTGTTAAGCTTAAAGAGTGGTTTCTTAAGGTTGTGATTTTAAGCAAGGATGTTGTTGAACATCATTAAGATCTATTCCTTAATAATTTTATATGTTTTTATTTTATTTTATACTTCTGTAACTGCCTTGTTTCTGATCTCTTCTCTAGGGAGGAAATAGATCGACATACATTACAGACCTTTAAGACCCTGATGTTTATGGGTAGAAATGTGTCGATCATTTCTCTGAGGTTGAGAAAGAACGTAACAGTTGTGATTTCGTTTATCTTTATTATCGTTGTCTGAGCATCTTTAGGATTTCGGTCGGATTTTCATTTTGATAGAATTAAATCGCATTGATAGTGAGAACATCATCGTAACATCTTTATCTTCCTGATTTCTTAATTTTAATTCAAAATATAATGAATGGATATGTTGTTCTTCTCTTCTCTAATATTGAAATCAATCGACAAATAACACAGACCTTGGTACCATGAAGCTTAATGGGTGGTAAGGTGTCGATCGAGATTGAGAAGAACAGTGTAGTAAACTTAAAGGGGTAACCCTGTATAATTCAATCTGCATATAATAATACGCATCTCTGGCCCTCCATTGAAGGAATAGTATAATTTTATTTTTTTTAATTTAAATTCAACATTTTGAAGAGTTAATAATGCTTTTAGAATTGGGGAAGTTTGAAGAAGTAATTGAAAACCAAATATATTTGGTAAATTGGAATTAAATCAATCTTAGGGTTGTTCTAGATTCCGTCTATGGGAGTTTTTTGGGTGATTTAATCACTGTATTCGTATGTTCTTCACTGTGGTGTTATTCCAGTACAGTTTATCTCCCGGTTAGTGAGGATCTCTCTCTTATTGGACGCAATAGTGTTTATTTTTCAAAAGAAAAGTAAAAATTGCATACTCCCTAGGCCCTTTTCATCCTTATCGTTTCATTATATTGAGAAAAAGTTCTCTCATCTATGTCTTTTATGTGGTTAGAAGCATTCGTACTTCAAAAAACAAAAAAGAAGTATTGGTAGTCACATGATTTCTTAACACGTGGTAGGTCAACATGTGGTTTATGTTTAGGAAATATTTTGGTAAAAACCAAAAGTTCAGGCTTGTTTTTTTTTTTTTTTTAGTAAGATAACATATAATTTCATTCAGTTGTATGATTACGACTCAATACAAACGGACTACAGGTAACTAGTTGTCATCAAACGGCTTGTTTGGTTCTTTTCTATTTAAATCTTCTTCATGATCCCCTTTCCAATTTCCTCTTCATTTGGATTTCTAAGATTTTTGCGGTAAACTTTCTTTCTTTTGATTGGTTCATTTGGTGGTCGTTCTCCTGTGGTTTTAATTTTACATTAGGATTATGAAGATTCATCTAATGATCTCTAGAGAGAGTAGCATAATTTTATTTGTCGTTGTCCCTTTTTAAAGTCGGAAATCCATAATTTTCAAGTTAAGAGAATCTTACTGGTGGTTTTCTACAGGAAAATAGAAGAATAGATGATATAGGTTAATTAATTTTAGTTCTTTAAAGTGTGTCCTCCGTCTGGTTATAATTCTTCCCCTCCAAAGCTCAAATGGTCGATTTTCTTATTTATGCTGCCCCAACTGAAAAAATCAAGGGAATCCAGGTACACAATTTCTGAAAATCCCTCTTTTTCCTTTAAAATATTTTATTATATATTGTGTGCATGTTTGATGAGAACGAAAGTGTGACGCATTTTCACCCATAAATACATTAGCTGGGACTCATTTTATCACTAATAAACTTGTTTGTAGGTGTTTTTGTGAAATAAGCTCTTATGGAGAAAGTTGCTCGAAAAGTGGTTTTTGTACCCCCGAAGGACACATGTTATTCGGACTCTCAGTTTTGGATAAGGGACACCTCAATTATTAAGGGGGGCCTTATTTGATAGGGGGCACCTGCCTTACTATTCAACACCCACTGCTATTTACACACCGGATTTGGTTAAGGGCTGTCCATCTTCTTCCTCGTTTGAAACTGGAAAAAAGGCGGGAAATTTGAGTTCTTCAGAAAAACAGAATTTAAGGTTTGCATTTGAAGTCGATTCAAGGAGACTCAATGGCTGAAAATGTTTGGGAATATTTGATTGAGATTAACAGGCCTGGTAGTGAGTTTGGAATCGATTAAAATTGGTTGGAATGTCCGTTCGAAGTAAACAGGGGTTGGAGATATTTACAAAGATTATGTGATGATTTTTGAAAAGACTCTGTGTGATTTATTCATGCAAATAGGTTTGGATGAAGTTCTAGCGGCACAACAAAATTGGTAAGGTGCATAAATTCGAAGAAGGAAAGATATATTCATGATTTTGATAAACTGGGAAAGTGATAAAGACTCTTTATTCTGTTTAAATTTCGAGAGTGAATTGGCAAGAATTTTTGGAGAGATTTGCGTGGGAATGAGTTGGAATTACCCTTTTTGACTAAAACAGGAATGGTAACATCTTCAGATTCGTATAAAAAGGAAAAATCTCCATTTATTATCTTCAAAACAGGATTGGGAAGTTACGGATATTTTGTGAGATACGTGAGCCGTAAAAGAAGATTTTATTCTCTGGATTACATTCTATTTATTGCAAGAGATTTCTTTGCCAACTTAGAGACGTGTAGAACATAGAAGAAGATATATCGGGAATTCTTGATAGCTTTGGAAGATTATAGGAAAGAAAATATATCCCGAGATTATTTTCTTTAACTGTTGAGTTTATGGAATGATTTTATGAAGAATTTATGAGTTTTTGGTGGCCATGTTGCCTATAAATATGATGCTAAGAAAGCTGAGAGGGGGATCGAGAGTTGGGGAGAAGAATAGAGAGTTGCAGAGCAACTTCTCTGCTGTTGCAGAGAAGAAGAAGACGAAGAACACAGACGACTAAATAGGTATGTCGTTTTAAAACGGTCACTGTTTCTTCCATGAACGACAGTTTTTCTGCGACAGTTTCCAAATATAGATCTTCTGTAACAAAAGCTTAAGCTGTAACGGTCAGTTTGTAGCGGTCATTAACCGTTGCAAATTCCCGCTTTATAGTATTTTTCTTATATTCTTCATTGTAAGCAACATTTGAGCTATAAAAAATATTTTGAGAGTGACTACAATATGAGTAGCTAAACCCCTATACTGGGTCGACGGAGGAATCCGAATTTCATACGTGGGTAATTTTAATTAATTCTTTATATGACTTTTGCACTAATTAAAATAGAATAATGATTTGAAAAAATTAGTTATCATTTTATTAGATGGGTCATGCTTGCTTAGATGTTTGATGTCCCATGCTTACGATTTATAACTAATGTTTGGAGAATCTACCTTGGCAAAAATAAGAGTCCTTGTTGTTTTATTTATTGAGCTATAATTGTTGAAGAATAAATAATTGAACCTATTGATATGAATTCGGTGGAATCCTAGACCCAATAATTCTCTCTTTTATTATTTTCATTAAACCTTTTAATTTAATCTCAACAACGTCCGAGTGAACGACAACCCCTTTACTACAACAACAAATTAAAAACCTTATTAATTTTGGCGCCGCCGACGCGGACTTGTTTTTAGATTATTTTTTATTTTTTACAGTATTTTATTTTTCTTTTCATTTTAGATTTTATTTTTTCCTTTTTATGCGTTTCTTTTTGTATTTCTTTTGAGGGACTTTCCCTAGGATGATGACTTCTTCTGAGGAGACGTCACCTCCGATGACGCTGGCGGAATATAAGCGTAGAAAGTTAAATTATCAGGAAACCTCATCTGAGATGACGCTTGCTGAATATATGCGTAGGCAATGGTATGGAGTTTCGGCTCCACAAGAGGTAAGTGAAGAATCACATCAAACTATATATGAGAAGTATTACAAACACACACCACCTAGTTTGGAACAAAGATTGAGAATTCTATAATGCCAAAGATTATTTAATGATGATGATGATGATGATCAGTCTTGTAGTGACTCTCTGTTCCGGACAAAATTTGTGGATGACCATGTGGATGATTGTGTAGATGATTTGCATAATTCCATTGATGAATCTATCTCACAAGATAATTCACCCAACTTAGACGTTGTTTCTAGACCCCTAGACTTCCAAAAGTTGCCTAATTTAGGATTAGAATTGTGTGCTTCTAAAGTGTTGTTGGATTACTTTGCATCTAAGTACCCAGAGGACTTGCCAGTTCCTGATATCGTGAATGAATCAATTGATATTTTCCCAGTCTCAATAGAATCCCCATATTTTGTTCTTTACGCACTTCCATGTGCAGTAAAAACTTGGTTTAGGGGTAAATCTTGTTTTCTGACAGTTTCAGTGTCCCCATTTTTTAATAAAATAATTGTGAAGCCGTCGTTTGTAAATATTGTATTTTGGCGATCCCCAAGTTTCCAGGTTATTAGTTTACGGGGATCCATTTTTGTACATTCCAGTAGGTATAATTATTTATTTTTCTTTATTCTATTTTTATTTTTTTGGATTTCCCATCTTAATTTTTACGTTGGATGACTCAATTACATTGAGGACAATGCAATATTTAAGTGTGGGGGAGTGAGTATTAACTTTTTCTTGCAATGTTTTCATGGATTTTCTTGCGTATTGTGATAAACATATTTTTGTGTCTAAGTTGTCCTCAATTTTCTACATTGTTGGTACTCGATTTTGTACTTATTATGGTATTATATGTGTTTGTAGGTATTTTTGGGAAATAAACATTTTTTGAAGAATTGGCTTAAAAGTGTTAAAGGAATCCTCATTTCAGATAAGAGCACCGATCTTGTTAACATCACCCAGCAAATGGATAGAGGAACCCACTCCTTCTTCATTTTGAAACAGATTCACAGAATTTATGGGAGATTTTAAGATTTAAGGAAAAGATATCTTCTTGCATATTATACAAGAAGTTTTCATATCTTGAAGTTAAAAGAGATAATATATTTATGAGTTGGTTTTTATTGTAAAGGAGAAAGAAAATCTGCGATTTTATTTAAAAAATAACAAAAGATAATATCCCTAGGATTTTATTCTAGCAAATAAAGAAGATTTGTGATAATGGAGAAATAAATTATTCATGAGATATCTTTCATTAAAGAGAAGATCTGATGGAGTTATGGAAGAAGATTTTGAAAAGATGTTTGAGTAATGGGTTGTTGTGTATAAATAGGGTGCTAATAGGACCAAACAGAAAAATCCGGTACGGAGACAAAGTTTAGAATTAGTTTTTCTTATTTATTCTTTTCATCTATAATGAAGAACTAAACCCCGTCACTGGGACAAGGGAGGAAGCTGTATTTCATCCATGTGGTAAATCAAATTATTTCTTTATATACTTTTTGCACTGTTTATAAATCGTTTTATGATTTTTATTGAATGATTGTTATTTCAATTGATGGGTCATGCTTAACTTAAATGGTTTTATGTCTCATGCTTTAGATTTACAGTCACTTCTTTCAAAATCGATCTTGGCAAATATTAAGAGTCAATAATTATTTTTGTTTTGAGTTATAATTGCCGAGGATTTTTTTCTGAACCACTTGAATACGAAAAACAGTGAAATCCCGAGTCCCAGATTCTACCGATATTGCTATAATCATTTGCATATATTTTCTTTATTTTTTTAGTGTTTTATTTTATTAAAACTTAAAATCAATCCAACAAAGTCCGAGTGAACGACAACCTTACTTACCACTATCTAAAATTACATCAATTCTTGGCGCCGCCGATGCGGACTTGTGTATAGATTTGTTTTTAGGTTTTATTTTTTATTTTTATTATTTTTGTTCTCTTTTACGCCTTTGGTATTTTTTTGATTCTTTTTAGATTTGGAATGAAGCTACAAGGAAATAAAAAGTGCTAGAAAAGGAAAGCATCGCCAAAGAAGGAAAGAAAAGAGGAGTCCAAGGAGTGAAGAAGATTTTGTATATATTTATTTTATTTGGACTTTATTTCTTTTTATTTTTAGAAACTGTAAATAGGGTTTCACTATTGTAATTTTTCTTTTTCTTTTTCTTTTTGGACACTTTTTGGACTTTATTTTTGGACGTTTGGACATTTTTTTTTAAAAACCCTAAGGAAGGGCTAATTTAAATAAAACTGCTACATGGAAGGACAACAGTTATGATACTGTCTCGGCCCCTCGGGTTCGTACACGACATAGGAGTCAGTGGCCCGAGTCGACCTCAACGGTTCATCCCCGTCTGGAATGGGAGGTAAGAATTCTAAACACCTGTGAATCCCCTGTCAGCGGGTTTACTGGATGATTTTGTATGCATATATGTTGAGGTCTTGAATACGGCTGCTTTAATTTCCTAATAAAGGGAAAGACCTGGCCATACAAGATAAGGGTTCGAATTTCATCACCGTTCTCTTCTTACCCGCCTTAGGAAACGATACCAAACGCGAACCTAAGCTTAAAATACTGACTAGAACGAGACCGATAGGGTAACGAGCTTAATAGGAAAATCATTCGAAAAATATTGGTTACTCTTTTAAGCATACTTCGAAGTTCATGATGGTTTCTGTGAGTTGAATGCGTGACAACGCCGCCTTGTAATACCGGTGAGGCCTTGGGTATCAAATCTCCACCGAGCTTCCCTCGCCTCTATTCAACTTACTTTGACTCGGATTGATTCTAGAGGGGTTTGCTTAAATTGTAACGAATTCCCTTTCAAAGGATTAGAAGTTGGTCTAGAAACAATCTATGTGGAGCCATCATGCTTTTTGTTTGCTAGAAATCAGTAGGTTTGTTGTGGTCAAGTCAGCCTTGTTTGTGCTTGTTTAGAATTCACTTGCAGTTAGGATGTTGAACTGGTATTATAATAGCCAATACAATGAGTATCCGACTGAGCAGCTTAGACATTATCCTTTTTATGACCATAGTGTGAATAGTGATTGGGAACACGAAACTTTTGAAGGTTATGGTCCATACCATTGTGATCCCAATTACTATCCACATACCCACAGGTCATACGAGCAAAACAATCATTTTATTTCTCTAGAAGAGTCTCTCAAGAGTTTTAATGAGTCAACACGGAACTTTCACTTATTTATGAAAGGGACTTATAATATTCTTCCCCTAGAAGAGTCCGTAGAGCAGTCAACTAAGATGTCTCTAGAAGAGTCACTCAAGAAATTTACCGAGAGTACAAATAGGATTATGGAAAAACTTGCTCAGGATAGTCTTAATTTCCAGTATAGTGTTCCCAATACCACCCTTGAAAATAAGGATAGTTTTTGTTCACATAATCAAGATGAAGAGGTTAAAATTGGTAACCATACTTGTTTTGATGAGGTTCAATATTTTTCATGTTATTATAAAGATGATTATGATGAGGATAATATTGATGAGGATAATATTGATGAAGAACATGAAATATGTAGGCATAGTGATCAGGAATTTGTTACCCCGATTGAGCTTTATAATGATAACGTTGTTTCTAGTACAAATCCAAATAAATTTAATAATTATTCACCTATTCAAAAGGATGAGGATTTGAGTAGGGATACCACCATTTTAGACGATGTAGTTCATGATCCTTTAACCTGCAATGTGTTGGATAATCCATGATTTGATGTGCCTATAAGTGAATCGGAGGAAGTAACTATGATTACCACCTTAGTTAACGAGCCTTTACTAGAAACTTTCGCTGATAATCCTTTATATGATTGTGATGATGGTTTAGAAGAAAGAGTTTACCCTGAGAATACTATATTAGAGTCTAGTGAGTTAAAAACGCTAGTCTTAGAAGAAGATAAACTCGTATAGATAAGTGAGGATGCTGATTGTAACTTAGAAGAATCAATTGACCATTTTCAAGAATCTGATGATCTAGAAATTATGGAGATTGTGACTAGTCTATATAGAGACACTGAAAAATCTAAGTTTGGGGTTGATTATCACTCTCCTAGTACCTTACCTTTAACTCTCAGAAAGTCCCCTCACTTAAGACTGGACACATCTGTGCTTCAACCATTTTACAAGATTATCTTCATATACTTTTTCCTGAACCTAGTTATGTCCATAAAGAAGTTCAGTTTTTAGAAACCCATCCTCTGGTTGATGTAGTTAACCTAGGATACGATAACACGATTGACTTTGTTTTCCCACCAAACATCTTCCTTCCAATTGTGGGAACATATGAATTTCAGATGTGTCAGTTATTAAGTTTTGAGACTAAACCTAATTACTTTAGAAAATTAGGGTTGACACATTTGCTTAAGAATGACCACCACTATGGTCAGCCGTGTGAGTCAAATATGATTGACTTAAAGGATCCCCAGTTATTCATGTTATTATTATGTGCTTCTATGATCTTAATTGAGTATTTCCAGACTCTAAAACCAAATATTCAGGATCCCGCCTTTGAGGAAATCCAGCCGATGAAAACTTTTCATCTAGACCCTTTTATAGAGCCTGAACCCGAACCACAACTAGAAGTAGTTGTCTTAAACAAAAATATAGATAAGGGTGTGTTGGATATCTTCCTGGTCTATTGTAGTCTCCTCTTCTTGTAGGTAACACTTTTTGATCCAGATGACCCATAGTTATTCCGGCTACTGCTTCATGATTCTTCTAGGTGACTAATCTCTTCCATTGTCTGGATGAAGACTTTAAACTTAGCACTTCTTGGGAGGTAACCCAAAATTCAAGCAACACGGTAATATCTTTCATTAACTCTTTTCTTCAAGTGGTAACAGTTTCTCATTGTTCATGCTTTTAATTTCATCTTTAGAACATTGAGGACAATGTTAGATTTAAGTTTGGGGGTATGGGAGAAACTTTTTAGTTGCAATTTAAATAAAATAAACTCCAGAGTCTAGAAATTTATGCTTATTAAGGTTGGCACTAACCAATCTAAGTGGATAGGAACATCTTGGTTGTAGGAGTTGAGGAACCAATCTGATTAGATGGAAACATCTAGAAGAGTCTATTCATAAAAGCACAGATCTCAGGTGTTAGAAAAGAAAACATGGTAGTTTCTCCATATCCTCGTGATGGAAACATCGAAAGAATCCTGATCATTTTTTTTTCTTTTTACCATTGCTAGGGTGAAATAGAGTGACTGAGCTACAAAAAAAAAAAAAAAAAAAGTCCAGACCACTAGACCAACCAGAATAAATACAATAAAGTCGACCACTGGTACCCTTGTATATGCCAGCTGAGTTGACCTAGAGTTAGGATTATCGACCACTGGTTTCCTTGTATATGACAGTGTGTTGATATTAGTCCATACCAGTATCTCAGTCCATTAAGATAGGTTCACCTTAGTCAACATCATCCACGTTTTTCTCTACATCCATCCTCTTAATTTATCCATGTGATTGGTTGACTCCGGTTTATGATATCCAGAAACTATCTGAGTAGAGCTCTGTCACTTTATATGAATTTTAGTATGCTTGAGTGCAAACTCGTGTACAATAATTGGAATTTCGCATCAGGGTACTTCCTCCTGTAGTCAATAAGTATGCCAACCAAGGAGATTCTTTAGTGCATTCCAAGGTTCTGCGTAGATATCTAGAGTCTGGAGTAATGGTTTTGTGGGTACACCTATGGTAAACCCTCCTGAGATTAACTCGGTTATTGGGGCCACCTAGTGAGTTAGAATTTTATTTTCTAGATTAGTTTTGCTCGAGGACTAGCAAATAATAAGTTTGGGGGTATTTGATAAACATATTTTTGTGTCTAAGTTGTCCTCAATTTTCTACATTGTTGGTACTCGATTTTGTACTTATTATGGTATTATATGTGTTTGTAGGTATTTTTGGGAAATAAACATTTTTTGAAGAATTGGCTTAAAAGTGTTAAAGGCATCCTCATTTCAGATAAGAGCACCGATCTTGTTAACATCACCCAACAAATGGATAGAGGCGCCCACTCCTTCTTCATTTTGAAACAGATTCACGGAATTTACAGGAGATTTTAAGATTTAAGGAAAAGATATATTCTTTCCTGTTATAAAAGAAGTTTTCATATCTTGAAGTTAAAAGAGATAATATATTTATGAGTTGGTTTTTATTGTAAAGGAGAAAGAAAATTTGCGATTTTTATTTAAAAAATAACAAAAGATAATATCCCTAGGATTTTATTCTAGCAAATAAAGAAGATTTGTGATAATGGAGAAAGAAATTATTTATGAGATATCTTTCATTAAAGAGAAGATCTGATGGAGTTATGGAAGAAGATTTTGAAAATATATTTGATTAATGGGTTGTTGTGTATAAATAGGGTGCTAGTAGGACCAAACAGAAAACTCTGGTACGGAGACAAAGTTTAGAATTAGTTTTTCTTATTTATTCTTTTCATCTATAATGAAGAACTAAACCCCGTCACTAGGACAAGGGAGGAAGCTGTATTTCATCCATGTGGTAAATCAAATTAATTCTTTATATACTTTTTGCACTATTTATTAATCGTTTTATGATTTTTATTGAATGATTTTTATTTCAATTGATGGGTCATGCTTAACTTAAATGGTTTGATGTATCATGCTTTATATTTACAGCCACTGCTTTCAAAATCGATCTTGGCAAATATTAAGAGTCAATAATTATTTTTGTTTTTAGTTATAATTGCCGAGGATTATTTTCTGAACCACTTGAATACGAAAAACAGTGAAATCCCGAGTCCCAGATTCTACCGATATTGCTATAATCATTTGTATATATTTTCTTTATTTTTTAGTGTTTTCTTCTATTAAAACTTAAAATCAATCCAACAAAGTCCGGGTGAATGACAACCTTACTTACCACTATCTAAAATTACATCATATTGTGACCAGCTCTTGAGCGGGTCTAAAAAGATAATAAAAATAAAAATATTATGACCAGCTGTGTAGCGGGTCTATTTTCATGTATTTCCTTATTATGACCAGCTGTGTAGCGGGTCTCTAAAATATATATATATATATATATATATATATATATATATATATATATATATATATATATAAAATGTGTGTCTTGTTTATGTGGCATTTGTCATGACCAGCTGTGTAGCGGGTCTAAGTCTCTTATTATATGACCAGCTGTGTAGCGGGTCAGTTTTCTGTTTTGCTCGAGGAATAGAAAAATGTAAGTGTGGGGGAATTTGATGAGCACGAAAGTGTGACGCATTTTCACCCATAAATACATTAGCTGGGATTTATTTTATCACTAATAAATTAGTTTGTAGGTGTTTATGTGAAATAAGCTCTTATGGAGAAAGTTGCTCGAAAAGTGGTTTTCGTACCCCGAAGGACACATGCTATTCGGACTCTTAGTTTTGGATAAGGGACACCTCAATTATTAAGGGGAGACTTATTTGATAGGGGCACCTGCCTGACTATTCAACACCCACTTTTATTCACACACCAGATTTGGTTAAGGGCTGTCCATCTTCTTCCTCGTTTGAAACTGAAAAAAAGGCGGGAAATTTGAGTTCTTTAGAAAAACAGAATTTAGGGTTTGCATTTGAAGTCGATTCAAGGAGAATCGATGGCTGAAAATGTTTGGGAAGATTTGATTGAGATTAACAGGCCTGGTAGTGAGTTTGGAATCGATTAAAATTGGTTGGAATGTCCGTTCGAAGTAAACAGGGGTTGGAGATATTTATAAAGATTCTGTGATGATTTTTGGAAAGACTCTGTGTGATTTATTCATGCAAATGGGTTTGGATGAAGTTCTAGCGGCATAATAGAATTGGTAAGGTGCATAAATTCGAAAAAGGAAAGATATATTCATGATTTTGATAAACTGGGAAAGTGATAAAGACTCGTTATTCTGTTTAGATTTCGAGAGTGAATTTGCAAGAATTTTTGGAGAGATTTGCGTGGGAATGAGTTGGAATTACCTTGTTTGACTAAAACAAGAATGGTAACATCTTCAGATTCATATAAAAAGGAAAAATCTCCATTTATTATCTTCAAAACAGGATTGGGAAGTTACGGATATTTTGTGAGATACGTGAGCTGTAAAAGAAGATTTTATTCTTTGGATTACATTCTATTGATTGCAAGAGATTTCTTTGCCAACTCATAGACGTGTAGAACATAGAAGAAGATATATCGGGAATTCTTGTTGGCTTTTGAAGATTATAGGAAAGAAAATATATCCCGAGATTATTTTTTTAACTGCTGAGTTTATGGAAATATTATATGAAGAAGTTATGAGTTTTTGGTGGCCCTATTGCATATAAATATGATGCTAAGGAAGCTGAGAGGGGGATCGAGAGTTGGGGAGAAGAATAGAGAGTTGCAGAGCAACTTCTCTGCTGTTGCAGAGAAGAAGAAGACGAAGAACACAGACGACTAAGTAGGTTTGTCGTTTTAAATCTGTCATTGTTTCTTCCATGAACGACAGTTTTTCTGCGACAGTTTCCAAATATAGTTCTTCTGTAACAAAAGCTTAAGCTATAACGGTCAGTTTGTAGCGGCCATTAACCGTTGCAAATTCCCGGTTTATAGTATTTTCTCTTCTTTTCTTCATTGTAAGCACCATTTGAGATATAAAAAAATATTTTGAGAGTGTCTACAATATGAGTAGCTAAACCCCTACACTGGGTCGACGGAGGAATCCAAATTTCATACGTGGGTAATTTTAATTAATTCTTTATATAACTTTTGCACTAATTAAAATAGAATTATGATTTGAAAAAATTAGTTATCATTTTATTAGATGGGTCATGCTTGCTTAGATGTTTGATGTCCCATGCTTACGATTTATAACTAATGTTTGGAGAATCTACCTTGGCAAAAATAAGAGTCCTTGTTGTTTTATTTATTGAGCTATAATTATTGAAGAATAAATAATTGAACCTATTGATATGAATTCGGTGGAATCCTAGACCCAGTAACTCTCTTTTATTATTTTCATCAAACCTTTTAATTTAATCTCAACAACGTCCGAGTGAACGACAACCATTTTACTACAACAACAAATTAAAAACCTTATTACTGTTTCATATGCCTTTCTAACTGGATTATTGCTTGCTTTGTTTTCTATTTTATATGCTAAGTTTCATGTTGTTACTCATTCCACAGTGCTTGCTAATCATAGTAGATAAACAGAGTAAATTAGGTTTATTTTCTATAATTTGTTGGTTTTCTATTTTTTGGTATTTTTCTCTTTTAATTCTTACTATGAAATTCTCACCAAAACCTAAACCAGATGAATAGTATAATGGTTAATTTCACAGTTAGCAAATGAGATTGTAAAAGCTATATCCGTCTTTACCTCTCCTATGAACTTGTTGAGAACAGAAATGTTTTCCAACCTGTGTGATGAGCGTGCACGTATGTTGCAATACCAGTTCAATGTGAGTATGAACCATGTTCATGCCTTGGCCATTCTCGTATCTACGTTTCACCATGGGAAGCAACCTTCTGCCATTGATCAAGTAACCTTCTTTCCTCTTCTGTCATTGGACTCTTTACTTAGTAAACCAATGCCTTAAGCCACGTTGCTGTCATTTCAAGCCCAGGCAAAGGCTGACTTGGTCCCCGCTCTAGTACTGGTCGTTTGATCTAAATAGTACTGAACTGGAGAGAGCAGGTAGACTATAGTCCAATCTGGTCAACAACTGGGAGGGAAGGACAATAGCACCTCACCAAAACCGGAGATTCGAAAGAACTCGACCGTAGAGGCCTCTCCTTTTAGTCGAGTAAGAGAAATCTACTTAACCCACCTAGGTTGTTTACTTACTTGTTATACGTATAGATTCATCCCCTCTTCGAGCTTGAATTGCTCAAGCTTCCTTCATCTTCATATACCTCCCCACCAATAGATAGAGACAAATGGGAATAACCAAACCACATCTACAAAATGCCAATACCATGCAGCTGCTTCAAAGCCAACATGATGCTCCTTGGTTAGATGACCAAGATCCTGTTCATGGATTAACGAAAATGTGCAAAAGCTCTATTTGCCTCTGCCATTCTATGAGTCTCTTCCTTTTTGCGTATGGCATCGCCACTCCCTTTGGCAGCATCCACTAATTCGGAACTTAATTTAAAAGCCATATTTCGACCCGGACGTTTTCGGGATGCTCCTAATAACCAACGAATGGCAAGTGCTTTTCCTTGTGTAGATCCTATTTCAATGGGAACTTGATGAGTCGATCTTTCCCTCTGTAGAAGACTTCTTCGGAATGACATAATTTATTTTTTTCCTATGATTCCCCCTAGACAGACAGATGTAGGAGTTGCGAAGAAGAAAACTCTCTTTTTTTGTTGGTTGTTGACCAACGGAAAGCATGGGAGTTTGAGATTCGACCTTATTGATTGTACGATTTATTCCTGATCTAAAATGCCACTTTACTTCGGTCAGATAGAAAAAGGTGACTTCCAGATCAGGGATAATAAATAAAATAGAAACCAGATAAAATCGTATATCGAAACGACTTCTGGCATCACCGGAAGGATCGGAACCACATTCGTAGGCCGACAATTTTTCTGGATAGGTCGAACTATTGGAAGCAAATAGAAAAGGAAGCAACTCAACGGTAAATCTAGTCCCACTGAGAAGCATGGGATGAAGAGGTTGGATCAATTCATAAAGCATGAAAGGTATTAGCAGGGAAAAGCTCAAGTTACTTGCATTCCCTCATCGGGGTGATACCTGATTGTAATCTATTCTTGTGACTCGTTGTCGCGTTGATCATTCATCATCTTTTATCGTAGAATAAGAATCAGTCTTCTTTCAGCAAGTTGCATGAAACTCTCGACTTTGATCACTAACTAACTAAACTGAATAGATGAAGGAAGCGTACTGGGTGGACAGCTTGTAAGAACCCGCCTATTTGGATTCATACGGGATAATGATAACTAAAGGGCAAAGAGTAAGTGACAAATGGGCTTCATCAAAAATAGGTTGGGATCGCGGGTCTGTTCATTAGCTCCTATTTATGGTGCACAATTTCGTGGAATGTAGGTAGTGGTTATGACCGATTCGATCGAAAAGAAGGAATAGTGTGTATTTTTCGTTGGGGATTTCCTGGAATAAATCGTCGTATCTTCCTTCGATTCCTTATGAGAGATGTCCAGTCGATTAGAATCGAAATTAAAGAGGGTCTTTTTCCTCGTCGTGTCCTTTATATGGAAATCAGAGGTCAGGGAGCCATCCCCTTGACTCGTACTGATGAGAATCTGACTCCACGAGAAATTGAACAAAAAGCGGCGGAATTGGCCTATTTCTTGCGCGTACCAATTGAAGTATTTTGAAATGAACTGCGAAGAATTAATGTTTTGTTAGCATGGGGGGAAGGAACAGAACTAAGGAATCTTCATTTTATAGAACTCATGCTTCATAGAAATTTTCGATCGGATAGAGTCGACGAAAATTGATAAGGGAATGTATTTTTTGCTAATGGAAGAGGGATCCTAGTGACCGATAAAAAGAACGCCGTTCAAATAGGCGACCTATAAATGGTAGTAAGAAGAAGTAGTCTCGAAGTCGTAATAGCGCTATAAGGGATAGGCCGCTAGTTCTCTCATTCTGGGTACTAACAAGTAATCTCATAAGTGAAGCCCTTCCTTCTAGGATATAGGGTTTCCACTGTTAACCATCTAAGGTGTGTCTACAAAAAAATCTATATGTCATCCATATCCACACATATATGACTCTATGTAAGAGTAAGAAAAGATTTACCGGATGCAATTTTCCGGAGTTGCAACTACCCATTGCAAAGAATTCAGTTCTTACTTGTAAATGCCCAATACCCAAGTAGGCTTAAAAATTTGATCATGATCAAGTGCGTTTTGGGTCGTCTCATACCTTGCAATTTTTTCTCCCAAAAATATTAGTTAGTAAAGCTCTTTCGATCAAATAATCTGATTCCTCCTAGTCCTATCCTTCATTGATCTCTTTCTCTCTCCGACTTTTTCGCTTTACGTCACCAAGAGTCTAAAAATTTCATTACAGGCTGTGAATCCAGTTCGAAGCCTATTCGTAAACCTTAGATGATCGACTCCACCTCGTAAACGAATCTTTGTCTTAGGACCCGGACTGAGACTTGTGTAGAGAAAGTAGGCCTATGTCGTAGCAAAATCACAGCACATGCTCCAGACTGAACGATACCTGCTCGTCTGAGACACGAATGAATCTTCCGCAAGTTTCTCCTTACAGGAGGCATGCAGCGAGTCGCTGACTCCCTCCCGGATTCCTTGCTTATCTCACTCTCATACAACTGAAAAATGCAATTCGAAAAGAAGACTTTGCATATCTTCTTCTTTATTTACTAAGGTGAGGAAGAAGCAAGAGGTCTTTCTTCCTAGGTAGAAAAGCTTGTAATGACAGTAGCTCCCCAGAAGCTCATCTGTCCCCAAGGCAGTACGTAGCCTATGAAGGCAGTCAATATCATGAGCAAGAAGATAACAACTCCGATACACCGAACAAATTCCCTAGGACTGCTATAACTCGCATAATATAAGCCACGGAACATGTGGCCACTACTTTTAAGAATCCCTTAATTACTCAGGCGTGGACCTCCATTAAAGGTATTAGCTAATCAAAGGAAAGAACCCAAGTTTATAGAAAGGGGTCTCAAGCAAAAGTAGTATAGTATCTTAAAGTATGAAACTGCTTCTCCAAGAATCCAACATCGAAGACTCCGGGATACGAGTATATGAGATCCGCATATGGTTCCTGTCGCCTTCATCCCTATATTGGAATTAGCAGACTATTCGAATAAGATCACAACTTGTCAAAGACTATTGCCTGGAATACCCAGGGATGCGGTAAAAAAAAAAAACCTAAGTTTTATGATTAACAATGAAAAACCAGATTTTGTTTTCCTATTTGAAACAAAATCTAAAAGATCAGTTTTAAGGAAAATTTTGGCTGATTTCCCTAATATGTTTTTCGTAGATCCTGTAGGTATAGCAGGTACGACATGTGGTTTAGCTATAGCTTGGATTGACGGTTTTCATTTTGAAATAGTTCACTCAAATAATCAAATGATAAATGTTTTAATCAAAACCAATTTTGCTGAACAAGAATGGTTATTTACTGGGTTTTATGGAAGTCCATACAAACCAAGTAAAATAGATTCTTGGAAATTTCTAGAGGAAATCTCAACTAGAGTTAACTATAAGAAAATAGCGTGGATTGTTTTGGGTGATTTTAATCAAATTTTTAATCAAACTGAGAAAATTGGAGGACTCCCTTTTATTGAAAGTGAAGCTGATCCCTTCAAAAGACTCTTAGAACAGTCGGCCTTAGAAGACATAGGTTTTATAGGAAGTAACTTTACTTGTTATAATCACAGGGATGTTCCAAATAACATTCAGGAAAAGTTATATAAAGGATTGGCAAATGTGGAATGGACTTGTAGATTCCCAAATTCTATCCTCAAAATCCCAGCTTCTGTAGGATCAGATCATTGTCCTCTGATGTTATTATTAGACGGTGGCTCTAGTCAAAATCTTCTCTTTCCGTTTAATTTTTTTGATACTTGGCTCAAAAAGCAGAGTTGCATTGATCTTATTCATTCTAATTGGAACTCTTCCGATGGTGATCATTCAATAGATTTGGTTAATAATTTAGAATTGCTAGGTGTACAATTACTATTGTGGAAGAAATTTGTTTTTGGGCTACCAACTAAGAAGATTATGAATTTGTTGTCTGATATTGAAAAACTGAACAAACATAGCTTCTCTCCTATAGTTCAATCAAAAATAAATGAAAAACTTCATCATTTAGAAAAACTTTACGATACAAAAGAAGAGATATCTAAACAAATATCTAGAGATAACATTATTAATCTAGGTGAGAGGAATACAAAGTATTTTCATATAAAAATCGTGAAAAGAAGGAAAAGGAATAACATAGATTGCATGCTAGCTCCTGATGGTGAGGTCAAAGTGGATAAAAATGAGATTAAGGTGGTCCTAAAAAACTATTTTGCGGATCTCTTTGCAGCCACTCCGGTAAGAGATGCTAATGAGATTTTTAAACATTTAACGATAGGCATAAATGAGTAGGATAATACTAGCCTGATGGAAATCCCTTCCAAAGAGGAAACTTGGGAGGTAGTTAAGTCGATGAAACCGAATAAGTCACCAGGTCCGGACGGGTTTACAATAAGTTTTTATAAACACAATTGGAACCTGGTAGGTTCTCAGATAATCAGTTGTATTCAAGAATTTTTTGTGTCAAAAACTTTAAATCCAGATTTAAACAAAACTTTTCTTTTTCTTATTCCTAAAATTAAGAATCCAATGGATCATAGTGATTTCAGACCTATAGGATTATGTAATACACCTTATAAAATCCCTTCTAAGTTGTTAACAAACAGAATGAAAAAACTTTTGGATAAAATTATTTCTCCGTTTCAGTCGGCCTTCTTGTCCGGAAGACAAGTGTATGACAACATCATAGTTGCACATGAAGTAATTTATTCACTTCAGAAAAAGAAATCAAAAATAGGAGGGCTTGGGATTAAGATAGATATGTCAAAATCTTTTGATAGGGTAAATTGGGATTTCTTAAATAGGGCCATGCTAGCATTAGGTTTTAGTAGTGAATGGTGTCAACTTATTAATCAATGTATTTCAACCTCCTCTATTTCTGTGTTGTTAAATGGTATCCTAGGGGAATTTTTCAAACCAACTAGGGGTTTGAGGCAAGGAGATCCACTGTCTCCTTACCTGTTTTTGATTTGTATGGAAGTTTTCTCTAGGCTTTTGCTAGCTAAAGAGAAAGAAAAATTAGTCCATGACACCAAGATTTCTAGATACAACCCACCTGTGTCGCATCTTTTATTCGCAGATGATTGACTCTTATTTACTAAAGCAGATTTAAAAAGTTGTAAGAATATCTTAAATATCATGGAAACCTTTAGTTTAGCTTCATGACAGATGATAAATTTAAATAAATCTGGTATTTTTTTTAGTAAGAGGACCCATCCTAAATTACAGAGAATGATGTCAAAACTTCTTAAGATTAAGAAAATTTCAATTAAAGACTCTTATTTAGGTGCTCCATTGTTTATTGATAGGTCTAAACTCAAAACCTTTGACTCTATTGTCAAAAAAATGGAAGAAAGGGTAAAAGGTTGGATGAGTAAAATTCTCTCACAGGCGAGATTAAAGTAATACTCAATAAATATGTTCTATTTAGTCTCCCTATTTTTCCAATGGGTTGTTTCATTCTTCTTAAAAAGATAATGAAAAGGATAAATGCGATTCAAAGGGATTTCTGTTGGGGGAAAGATTCTAATTCCAGGGGACATTATCCTATGGCTTGGGATTTTCTCTGTAATTCAACATCTGTAAGAGGTATGGGTTTCAAATAGGCAGGAAAAATGAATAAGGCTATGGTAGCAAAGATAGCATGGAGATTGGTCTCACAACCAGATTCTTGGTTAGCTAAGTTGTTAAAGTCCAAGTATTATAGGAATAAATCCATTTTTGACTTTAAAAAAAAGAAGAAAATTATCAATGCATCTTGGATTTGGAAATTCATTTTGCAAGGTGTGTCTTTTATAAAAAATCACATCCGTTGGGAAGTAGGAAATGGTCAGTCTATTAGTCTTTGGAATGATAGATGGATTCCCGATTTAGAATTCCCTTTAGGTTACTATGGTATCAACACAAACCCCTTGTTAACACTTGTATCAGACTTGATTGACCATGTTACTTATAAGTGGAACCAACTCACAATCTCTGCTACTTTACCTCATGTTATTTCTCAGAAAATTCTAAACATAAACTTGTTTAGTTCTCTAGAAGATGGTTTAGAAAAATATAAAATTAGATGGTTATTAACCAATAATGGAGTCTTTACAGTTAAGTATTTCTATGATAATCTCAATATGCCCATAGCTCACCTGAGGCAACTCACACTTTTTGGAAGTCCTTTTGGAAAATTAACATCTCTCAAAGAATTAAAATATTTTTGTGGAAATTCTTAAATGATTCCTTACCTGTCAGACATAAGATTGGTTCTTCAGATCAAACATGTATTTTCTGTAATTCAGAAATTGAAACTTTATCTCATTTGTTCTTTGAGTGTTCTTTTGCCAAGTCTTTGAGGATGTTACCTCCTATGGCTGGTAAGTGTCCTGACTTGGGAATTGGAACTATTTTTATAGATTATTTTAATGCTTGGATGAGTGTTACATGTAACTCAATTGACATACACTCGGCATCTACAAAATGGTGGTAGATATGGAAGGAGCGGTGTTGCAGAATATTTGAAGATAAATCCAGTTCTTCTTTGAGCATTAGCCTTGATGTTCTCAGACACTTACAATTTTGGAAACCGACAGAGGTTGCAGATAGGAATGAAGCTAATGTGTCACATCAAATTGAGAAAACCAAGTGTTATTGGAATCCTCCATTAGCAAACCAATCTAAAATCAATTTCGATGCTTCTTGGGTTTCAGAATCCTTGATTTCTGGTTTTGGTCTAATATTAAGGAACTGTGCAGGGAACAATCAAGGAGCAAAATCAGGATTCTTCATAGCAACATGTCCAGAAAAGGCAGAGGCATTGGCTCTTTTGCAGGGAGCTAAATGGGCTAAAGAGATGAATTTAACATATTTCTGGATGGAAGGGGATTGCGAGAGAATTATGGATTTTACGCAAGGGAAGAACAACTTAGTCAAATGGCAGAATGAATCGATCCTCAAAGAAGCAATGCTCATTTTATCTGGTTGTGATAATTTTTGGGTTTTATCTTCACACCAAGAAACCGTAACCAGACTGCAGATAATTTGAAAAGAGGCATTCAAATCATCTCTTCATCAGAGTTGGAGTCTAATCATGCCAAATTTTCTTTCTGCAATTTTAATTTTAGATAAACTAAATTGTAGGTCTATTGCTTCGTCAAGTTCAGTCTTAGAAAATTCTGTTTTTTCCAAGGAAAAATACATGTCAGCAGATTGCAACACTAGGGCATCAACCGCCTTAATGGGGACAATCTCCAATACTTAATTTTTCCATTTCCTGGGTCAGTCTGTTGATTCCGGGTATTCTGTTTTTTTTTTTAATTTAAAACCAATTCACAAATAAAAAAGATCGCGCGCGGCTTTTTATAGGCATCAACATATGGGGTGGCCGAATATGATTAGAAAACCAGATCCGCCTTGGAATAAAACCCATATATATGCTTCGGAATGGGTGTCCAGCCTTCGTATGGAAAGAAAAGTGACAAGACATCCAAGAAATAGAATGCAAAGGTTCAGGCACGACGGTTCTAAGAGATGTGCCGGATTAGGCTAATAATAGTACCTAGTACCTACGAGAAAATTTTGGGCTGCCCATGTTCGGATCCAAACAAGATTGCGATTTTTTTAGTTCTCAGTTCTGGAGGAAAGTAAAGGAGAGAAATAAAAATTCAATTCTTCATTACAGTGAAGAGAATTTGCTAAAAACAGTAAGAACCGTGAACCCTGATCCGAATGATTTCTTGTTGTTTTTCTTTGTGTTTATTTGAAAAGTACAAACCCTCACTGATGAAATGTCTGTGTCCCCTAAATTCAAAATATAGGGGTTGATTACTGTTTCAATCGTTAATTGAACTTCTTTTTTATGATGGGTTTCTTTAAATTTTAGTTATTATGAAGCTGAGAATGTTTAATTTGACAGAATGATGCTCATTTTTTGGTATTTGTGAATAGGTTATGTATGAAAGATGGGTTCTGTTATCTAGACTCAGTTGATGATTTTGAGCTGTTATGTATGTAATGCTCAAAGTATGAGATGTTGTGTGATTGTTGAGTTCATCATGCAAAACAAAGGAAATACTTTTTACTGAATTCAGTGCAATTAACTTGTTATAGTACTAAAATCAGTGAAATTTATTGTTGTTCTAAGAAAATACTTATATTTTGTTTGTGAGCTTAATATTATTAGCTTATTTTCCATGTCATGTCATTCTTTACTTTTGTTGAATCTGTTGTCAACAGACTTGTCAAGATGTTAACTGCTAAAATGAAGAGCTCGAAAGATAAAGGTGATGAAACAACTGAGTTTGAGGAGATAGTTGGTCAGGTTGGTAATTCATATTCATTTGATTATGCTTAATGTATTTAATTAGGTTGCTCGGGTTTTGTGTAATTTTAGTTCTGCATCTCTTGCAGTTAACTACTTGCGACCAGAGCAACCATAAGAATAACAAAATGGGAGGACCTAGTTTCATCCAAATCATCAACAACTACCATGTTCAACAGGAAGAGATTGTAAGTGTGACTTATGTTACTGAGAGTTGAACTTTATCTCTTTTAAGAACTTAAATCAATATCGTGTTACTATCATTACTAATGAACCCTTTTGTTTTAATATAGAGGATCCCTCAAGAGTTTGTAACAGAATATGGAGATGATTTGTCTGATCATGCGGTTTTTATTGTTCCCAGTGGAATTGAGTGGTTTGTTGAAATTAAAAGAGACTCAAACTCTGATGGCCGTTGTGTTTATTTTAAGAAGGGTTTAAATGAACTATTTGAAAGTTACTCAATAACTTCAGGAACGTTTTTGGTGCTTAAATACGAAGGAATTTCGCAATTTAAGGTTTGTATATGCCAGTTGAGTGGTAAAGAGGTCGACTACTCATCCTTTCACAACAACGATACAGATGTTTATCACATCGAAGCTTCAGGTTAGTTTGTGTACCCTGAGTTGCGTACATACGAAAGTAAACTCGTAATTAACATGAAAATTGTTACCAAGTATGTGACTATTAATTGTGTTTTACTGTTTTATCAACGTAACCAGATGAAGATAGCGATAATGATGATTCTGAGGATGATAACAATGATGAAGAACGTGAAGAATTCAGGGATGATCCTATGAGGAAGAAGAATAGAAGTATCACTCATGGAGGTTTAAGGACCCAAGAAAGAGCAATTGAAATAGAGAGGGGTTTTAAGTCATCAAGGAACAACCCATTCTTCGCAATTGGGTTACAACCATCCTATGTTAGTCATAAATTCTTGGTAAGATATTCTGTACTTCTGTTGATGATGGATAATGAGTTCCATTGCTCTATCTAAAACTAAACATCCTACAGTACATGAAGATGTATCCTGACCATGGTTGGTCATCGACTAACATGATTAGATAAAGTCATTGAATCCGAATGATTTAATGTTTATTAAATCTGAATATATATTACTTTGAAAATATATTTGTTTGTGTGTTTGTGAATCCCATACCAGCAAATTTTGAAGGAAAAGAGGAGTTGCGAAAACTGGAAAACATAAGACTGGATGTTGTTCCAAATGGAGGCTCATGGATTGTCTTCTTAATTACTATGGGTCGAGGCCAGGGAATTAGGTTTAGTAAAGGTGTTCCTAGATTTCTTAAAGACAACAATTTGAAAGAAGGCGATGTTTGTCTATTTGAAATGGTGGCTAGAAAGAAATTTGGTTTTTATGAATATGCAAGAGTTCATATTTTCCGAAGCTGACCGAGTTTCTGTCTTGTTCTTTCCAAGAGGAAAAACAGTTAAAAATGTTGGTAATTGATGCGGTATTATTTGCTTTCAACAAGTATTTTCTGTCAATATTTCTTGTTATACATGTATGCGAGATTACCTTTGTGTACTGCTGGCTATTGCTGGACAATGGTTACTTTTATCATCTACCTCTAATGGAGCTTTGGTATAGGCATATTACTATGAGGGGATTTTACTAGGTTCTTTTGGTCTATCTAATTTTGGGGTGCTATTTTAATACTGCGGCAGTGCGTCTTATGGATACAAGGATTCATTCACAGATATTTTTCTTCACATTCTGTAATGGTTGAATCTGCAGTTGCGATGGGTTTAACTCATTCTGCCCTATCACAATTCTGTATTAACATCTTACTGTATCTAGCAAGAAGTTATCACTCTTTGGGCTTCTTACAAGATACCTATGTGGTTGTCAGGCTGTCTGATGGCCACTCCATCTTACTGTTTCTGAAAGAATCTGATGATGAAAATTTTATTTTGTTAGTCAGTCTGATGCTTCTTCAAGATCAGCGCGGCAACGTTCTGGTCCGTTATTAAGATTTTCAGCTGTCAACATTTTCCGTGGTTTGTTCAAGCCAGATGGAGTATCATTTGTAGTCGGGACTTGATATAGGTTTTTTTTTTTTGAAGCATTGATATAGCTTTTTGTTGGGCTTATTGGCCTGGTTTTGTAATTTTGTGTACTCATTCTTTTTCTCTTTTTCTTTTCTTTAAGAAAAACAAAAGTGGCATTTTGAGACCAATAAATTTAGGCAGCAACCCGGTGGAGAAGCTAAATTAAGCCACCCTTTAAAAGTGAATGTAAACCTTAATATTTAGTATTTCTTCCTACCATGCAACAACAACAACAACAATAAACACTTTCACACCTGTATCATGCCAAGTAACAATTACTTTTATTTATTTTTTTGTTATAGCCAGTACATAAATGGATTCAACTGTGCAAACAGGGTTCTATCACACTCATTTGCCAGACATGCCAATAACTGCAAGCCAGGCGCCTTTGAATGAAAATATTAAAAATTAATATATCAACAACAAAACTATGTTTCAATTCAAGGCGACCAATATTGGCTCTAACAAGCGACTGTCTTTCTTTAAGGATCAGACTTCAGAATGCTGATCAAAGTGTTTTAGGCAGCTACTGGATCCGTGATTGTGCTAGCATTGTCTTCCTCATTGTACCGATCAACACTGTCTAAAAAGATCCCAATCAACCATGTAGCAGCAACGACAACAAAGATAGAGGTGAGAATAAGAGCAGTCGTCCTCCATTTGTGGATGTGATCTTGGAGATATCCAACAAGTGGCGAAGAAGGAACGTCACCGAGGATGTGGATCGCAACTGTGGAGGTGGCCAGAGCGATTGGTCTTAAACTAGGCTTGACGCTACGAAGACAAATAAAGTTCACTGGTCCTTGTGCACCAAAGAGAAACAACTGGCCCAATACGAAAAAAGCTAGGAAACCATACATGCTTTTGAAACAAAAGGCAGCAAAACAACATATGCCTCCAAGAGCTGTTGTTGAAGTAAGAAGCTTAAAACCGTTCTTGATTGAGGAATTCATGCGATCAAGGAGATAGCCTCCCGCTAGTGTTCCACATACTCCACAGACGGATGTAATCACCCCGAAGAACATATCAGAGTTAGTCATGTGATAAATATCGGCACCAGCCTTCGGCCCCCAATATGAATAAACCCCTATTACGAAGGTATATGCTACGTAGCCGGACACGCTAACGACATACACCTTGTCAAGCAAAAGAACTTTCAAATCCTTAAAAAATCTAGAAATCTGGTTGATTGTGCGTTTTGATAAATATGCTTTCCTTGAGGTCTTGTTATTGAATTGCCCTTCTGTAGATGACACTTCGACGATATTTTTGCCTTGATCAGAAACTTCTGTTATTTTAATTTCGTGCAGTTCAAGTCCAACTGTCTGTGTTAACGTTGCTTCACCAGACGCGAAACCTTTTAACTGCAAAGGCTCCATAAAAAAGCATAAAAGGACGAACGGGAGCATTAAAATTGCTTCTCCAAAGAAAGCAGCACGCCAATTAAGATGACTAGCGACAAATCCACCGTAAACATATCCAACTGCAATTCCAACTGGTATGCACATGTAAAAGAGCGCAATCCATAACGCTTTCTTCGCAGGAGGAGCATTGTCGTCTATAAAAGGAGACGCGAGACTCATAAACGAAGCCTCGCCAACACCAACTAACATCCGACAGAGAGCAATGTTCCAAAACCTAGACGTAACCCCACAACAAGCTGTAGCTATCGTCCATATCAATAATCCAACGCCAATTTACTTGGAAGGTTTGTTGCATGTCTTTGCTAAGAACGGAAATATTGGTGAGGCTACGAGAAGTCCAACCATGAATGCAGAAGGCAAAAGACCATCCTCGGAATTAGTTAAGTTGAAGTCTCCTTGAATTCCCGTACCTGCAATGCATTCACCAGTTTCTTTGCATATCTTACGCGTTCCATTCACACCGGTGCTCGCAATAACTCCCCGATCAACATAGTTCAACAAATTCATTATGCAGAAAATCAAAAGTAAACACTTCGGTGAGCACCATGTAGTTTTTTTCTTCGGAGATTTACCTGAATTGGTGATAGCCGACTCTAGATTCTCGGATACAACCACCACAGGAATATTTTCAGATTCCTCCGGGCCAGAAGGTTCTGCCATCGAATAATCTTCTCCTTCACTATAATCTCTTCTTTATCAACTGATCTCTCCTCTCTACTTGTGATAATAACATAAACTAAAAAGCTAATCGCAGCTTTTTATAAGCATCAAATATGGAGTGGCTTAATGGGAATAGGAAACCAGATACGACATGGAATAGAAGTAGTCTCCGGCCGAAAAGTGGCTAGCAAAATACACTCGCGATACGAGTGCCATGATCACCATCACTCCTGGGCTTATGCAACGTCATCGTGATATCCAAAGTCATGTCAAGAGTGCGGTTTGATGTTATGAAATCATATCCACGAACCTCTAGCCGAGCAAAAAAATCCACGAGCCTCTAGCTTTCTGCCTCTTTAATTAAAACGATGTATAGTGCTTGCCTAAATTTGCACTTGCTAAACAGGTGCATATTGTTTAATTAGACATAGTAGCGAACGTGATTATGAAGGTACACTTTTGTATCATGAAATAAAATACTAATGTTTCTGCATTATGTTCTTGAGAAGTAAGTATAAATTATTTTTGGCCATTAACCCTGTAATTCTTATATATTGTGTTGTCAATCCCTATTTCTGTATACGGGGACTGGGAAACAGTAGTTTCAGGGTATCTTTTTTCTCATGTACCTTTAAAATCCTCAAATGTAAATTGTCTGAAACTGACTTGTTGTTTATTTTGCATCTAATAGGGAATGGTAACTGTTGCAGCCAGAGCAACAAGGTTGCCAATATATTCTTCTTTTGCAAAAGAAGGCAATTTAAGTGACCTATTCGCAAAAAGGGGAGGCCATCTCTACTCTTTTCAATGTCGTAGGACTAGGTGCAGGCATTCAACTAGCTTCTACAGTGTGTTCAACAATGCAAGGAAAGGTAAACCCTTCTTATCTACAAAGTAATAACAACAGAACAGTTTTACGTTCAGATATTAATTGGTCACAATTTAAAGTCTAAACAGCTAAAGGATAAAGTAGAAAAACTTTTGAGAGTAGGTTATAACTGTTTCTACTGCTTTTCATTTCTTTACTTTTTGTAGATGGTAGTTGGTCCGGTGCTTTCCATCCTACATATATATAGTGTTGTTGAAGAAATGAGAGCAGCTCCAATTAATACATTGAATCCACAACGGACAGCCATGATTGTAGCTGACTTTGTCAAGGTGTGATTCTTATACTTTCGATTTAGTTTGGTAGATCCTTTCTTAATGTTATATAATATGATGCCTTTTCCCACCACAATAAAATCCAGAGAGGAAAGATATCAAGTCCTGCAGACCTAAGATACCAAGAAGATCTTCTCTTTCCGGGGAGACTGATAGAAGATGCAGGAAGTGTGAAGGTTGGTAGAGCTATTCGTAAAGCCATTAAGCCTTCAAAACTTCATGAACTGAAGTAAATGTTCCCTGATGAGAAGTTTATATTAAGTTGTACTACTGGTAAATCACCCGATATGGTATTGGCGCAAAATGCAACAGGCGAAGATGCACTTAAAGGGTGGATAGTGGCTGCATTGGCTGCAAATATCGAACCATCTGTAAATTCATCGAATGATACAAACTTCAAAGAAGCTTACGAGCAAATGAATAACTTATTTCCCAAGTTTGTTTCCGAGTTAAAAACTAAAGGGTGGCACACTGATCGTTTTCTGGATGGAACAGGAAGCGGATTCGCATGGTGATTCCAAGGGATTGAGTTTGGGATTAGGCATCATTTTAAAGTTCTTTTATGTAAATGATTGGTGATAATTAAATTTGTTTTTCTCTCAATTCCCAAGAGAAAGTTTTTTTTTTTTTTGGAAATGAAGAACGTAAATTAACCAAAGTGGGTTGTTCCCATAGTTAAAAGTTTACTTACTAGTTGAGTTAAATTTATTCATTGATAGAATCTGCAATTGGTTTGTCACTTGTCATCATAGCTTGCAGACTCTTATTAAGTCTTTTCTATATAAAGAGAGAATTGAACACCAATCACGGAGAGACACGTGTCCAGTAGTAATTAGGTTAGGTTATGATGAATTCTGAATAAAGTTCGCTGGTGTTGGTATACCAAACAGAAACAACTGGCCCAATATAAAAAACGCTAAGAAACCATACATTCTTTTGAAACAAAAGGCAGCAAAGCAACATATGCCTCCAAGAATTGTTGTTGCAGTAAGAAGCTTAAATCCGTTGTTGATTGAGGAATTTATGCGATCAAGGAGATAGCCCCCGGCTAGCGTTCCAAGTACTCAACATATGAGTGTAGTCCCCCAAAGAACATATCAACTTTAGTCATGTAATAAATATCGGCATCAACCTTCGGTCCCCAATATAAATAAGCCCCTATTACGAAGTTATATGCTACGTAACCCTGAACGCTAACGACATACACCTTCTCAAGCAAAAGAACTTTCATGTCGTTCCAAAACATGTCTTTCCAAAATCTTGAAATCCGTTTGATTGTGCGCTTTGAAATATGTTTGATTGTGCGTTTTGACAGATATGTTTTCCTTGAGGTTTTGTTATTGGACTGCCTTTCTCTAGATGAGACATCGACAACATCTTTTCCCTGCTCAGAAACTTCTGTTATTTTAACCTCGTGCAGTTCAGTTTGCACATATGTTAACGCTTATTCACTAGATTCAAAACCTTTTAACGGCATAGGCTCCCTGAAAAAACATAAAATGACGAACGGGAGCATTATAATTGCTTCTCCAAAGAAAGCACAACGCCAGTTAAGATGACTGACGAAAAATCCACCATAAACATAGCCAATTGTAATTCCAACTGGTATGCACATGTAAAAGAGCCCAAGACAGAACGTTTTCTTTGTATCAGGAGCATTTTCATCGATAAAGGGAGCCGTCAGACTTATGAACGAAACCTCTCCAACACCGACTAACATCTGACAAACAACAATCTTCCAAAAACTAGACGTAACGCCACAAAAAGCTGTAGCAATGGCCCAAATCAATAACCCAATGCTGATTAACTTAGAGGGTTTGTTGTATGTCTTCCCTAAGGATGCAAATTGGTGAGGAAACGAGAAGTCCAACCATGAATGTAGTAGACAATGCACCATCTTGGAAATTCGTCAAGTTGAAAGTTCCTTGAATTCCCTTACCAGCAATACATTCACCACTTTCTCTGCATACCTAAGGCGTTCGGTTAACACCAGTACTTGAAATAACTCCCCGATCAACCTAATTAAACAATTTCATCAAAAAAATAATCAAAAGCAACAATTTTGGCGTCCACCAAGTTGTTTTTTTCTTCAATCAACATTGTCTAGAAAGATTCCTATTAACCGTATACCAGCTGCGACAGCAAAGATAGACGTGAGAATAAGAGTACTTGTCCTCTATTTGTGGATCTGATCTTGGATATATCCAACAAGTGGTGAAGAAGGAACGTTACCGAGGATGTGGATCATAACTGTAGAGATGGACAAAGAGATTGGTCTTAAACTAGGCTTGACGCTATGAAAACAAATAAAGTTCACTGGTGCTTGTGCACCGAATAAAAACAACTGGCCCAATACGAAAAACGCTAAGAAACCATACATGCTTTTGAAACAAAAAGGCATCAAAGAAACATATTCTTCCAAGAATTGTTGTTGCAGTAATAAGCTTAAACCTGTTCTTGATTGAGGAATTTATGCGATCAAGGAGATAGCCCCCGGCTAGCATTCCACGTACTCCACAGATGAGTGTAGTCCCTCCAAAGAACATATCAGTGTTAGTCATGTGATATATATCGGCACCAGCCTTCAGCCTCCAATATGAATAAGACCCTATTACGAAGGTATATGCTGCGTAACCCAGAACGCTAACGACGTACACCTTCTTAAGCAAAAGAACTTTCATGTTCTTCCAAAACATGTCTTTCCAAAATCTTGAAATCCGTTTAATTGTGCCCTTTAAAATCTGTTTGATTGTGCGCTTTGACAGATATGTTTTCCTTGAGGTATTTTTATTGAACTGCCTTTCTCCAGATAAGACGTCGACAACATCTTTTCCCTGCACAAAAACTTCTGTTATTTTATCCACGTGTAGTTCAGTTTGCACAGATGTTAACGTTGCTTAACTATATTCAAAACCTTTTAACTGCAGAGGCTCCATGAAAAAGCATAAAATGAAAAACGGGGGCACTAGAATTGCTTCTCCAAAGAAATCACAACGCCGGTTAAAATAACTAGCGACAAATCCACCATAAACATAGCCGATTGCAATTCCAACTGGTATACACATGTAAAAGAGCCCAAGACAGAACATTTTCTTTATAGAAGGAGCATTTCCATTCATAAAGGTAGCCGCCAGACTTATAAACGAAGCTTCTCCAACGCCAACTAACATCCGACAAACAAAAATATTTTGGATATTTCCAAAACATATAAAATAAAACGATTTTGTTTTTTGGTTTGCCGCTACGACGGGGGAGCGTCCTGTGTTGAATAGACACAATGAATGTTAGTTGGAGATGAAGAGGCACATCCAAAGGGTATGATGGTTCATAAAAGACACGACCATTCCCAATAGACACCTTATGTGTCTTTTGGAAGTGAAGAGGCATTTCCAATAGGCATGAATATCCCCATAAGTAGTGAAGGTATTCTCTCATTCTAAATAATCAATTCAACATGTTTTCTATCTTTCTAAAGCATCATCAGAATTCTTTCTAGTGTGTTCTTGATTGGGTCAAGGGGTGCAAACCTTGAATCCAATTTTTCTGTTGTAGGGCTTTCATTGTATCCTGAAGGCATTATTTCTCATACCTGTTGTAATCGCCAATTGGTATTGGGTAGGTAGAAATAATTGTCTAAAAGAAATCTATTCGAGCCTTGAAAGTCACGAGTACAACAATTTCTTTTGGTGTTATCATCCTCGGTTTTTACCCAAATTTTCCAACAGTTTTAGACGATTAGATTCTTCGACAATGGAGGATGAAAGTATGATTGTACCGTTTTACAAGAAACACGGTGACTGGTTGGTTCCACATATTTCAGAATTGTTTCAATGGTGTTATTTTTCTGAAACAAAAGAACCTTCAGGGATGCTTCAATATAACGCTTGTTGTTGATACCTTCTAAAGCGTCAAAAATTAATCTTTCCCTTAGGTTATCGTTGAAGGAAAGCTTTCTGGCAACAAAGATACACTTGGGCTTTTTGTCGGACTTCAATATATTGGGTTTCGTTGCAGAGATTTTTTAAACGGGTTCACAATATTTCAAAATATTTGGTGATGATCTAAATATACCGTTGGACGCAAGCAAGAGACAAGGATGTTTGGGGATCTTGATTCTTATCATGAAAACTCTATGTTCTTCCCTTTTTTTTGAGTTATTGATATTAATGTTATTAATTAATTATTGATAATCAGATTAATTTTCTTTTGTGACTAGAAGGACAAGAAAGGGAGAAAGGACAAAGTGAATTTTTTGTTTTCTGACGAAAAAAAGATTTTGATGAATCATTTGGTATGTACGGGAACTGTCTCGGAATCAAAGAAAGGAATAAGAAAAGAAAACGAGAAAGAAAGGGAAGTTGAAAAACAAATTACAATTAGCGTTGGCATCTGGATTCGGGAACATGATCTTGTTATGTTGTTTATTAGAGAATAAATTCTGATGGCTGTCGCTAAGGGAAACTGCCATGGAATCAGATAAGTATATATCCCTTCTCTGTTCTTTTGATATCATGTCATATCTATTTCTTTCATGTATTGATTCTTATACTGGAACCATGTCTATCATAAAATAAAATTTACCAAAACAGACCGCAGTATCTTTTCAAATGGTTAAGAGAGACAAACTTCACCCATGTTATGTCTCTCTAAAAGAACTGTACTGAAGTTCTTGTGATGGACATATATGTTTAATGATTGGATACTAGTGCAACTGAATGGTGGATAGACAGTTATTTAGTAATCTGACTTAATAAAATTGGTATATACTAATCAATGGCATGATGGTGAATGCATATGCATTTCTGGTAAGTTTGGATTTTTTATTTGTTATCGCATTTGAGTGGATTCATAATCTATTAATTAGATTTGAATAGGGATTGCACTTGACTTGTTGTCCTACTTCATCGTCTGATTCAAGGACTTTGAAATTGTTGAGATAAGAATTATTGCAGTACGAACGATCAAGAGACTAGTATTTGAAGTCGTGCTTTATGGCATTTGAAGAGTGTCATAAAATGGAGGAAATTTTTATGTGTCGATGTCTCGCTTCCTTATTCTTCCCATATACATGATGGTCAGATAAGTCTGGTTGGCCGGACATGAGTGAGCATCCATTTCTAAACAGTTTGTGGATGCATTTAGTTCTATGTCATGAGTCTGATGACATTTAGAATATCATGAAATGTGAGGAAAAATGTTACATGACATTGCCATATAAAATTTTGCGGCACAGACATAATTCTTGTGATAGGAATTATAAATTTGAAATTTGAAATCTTCCATAAATGTTGAGACAACCATTTACATGATGTGAGAATAATTCTTACATAAGAATTATAGGTTCCAAAATTTGGAAAATGGGATGTCTTAAATGATATCAAGAGAAAAGTGGAATACCGGTGAAAATATAACGTACTGAAAGATTGGCCGTCCGACCAAATATCCAACGATGAGGTGTTACGATGTTACCGATGCATAAATTATGAACATTTGCATTACATAATGTAAAATGTTAAATAGACAATGTCTATGTTTTTGGGTATAAATTTGTAGAAGATTGGGTATGAGTAGAGGAGTTACTCATCGTAATAATGTGCTTGTTGAAACAACAAGTAAGTTGCCTACAAATTTTCTATGCATATAGTGTATGCAAGTCTATAATGACTCCTTGTGAATTAATGGTAAATGTTAATTAGGATCACTAGAGAAGTTACAATTATTTTGTAAAATCAAATAGGAACATTTTTAATAATGTTTTCAAAATTGATTGCATGAGTAGATGCAATTAATGAGGAGGAATGGCTTAGAACCTAACTTGTAGAGATCCCATTTTTGGAAGAAGCCATCTAAAGCGGTCTTGATTAGTTGTGAATCAGGCTATGATCTATAACATCTGTAACAAAGACTTATAATGAAAAGTCAAAACATACAAGTCTTGTACATTGAACGGTAAGTCAATTACTCAAGAAAGGATTAATTGCATTTAACCATTGAAACGGAGAAAAACTTGGAAGACCTATCTATGAAAAGTCTCCCAAAGGAAATGTTTTCAATGAATTATAAAGAAATGAGACTAAGGTCTGTGAAGGAAGGTTGATCTCCCATAGCAGAAACCCAACCTATGTTTTGAAAAAGATAAACAAGGTTCAATGTGGTACCAACAAGTTATGGATATAGATTATGGAGCACTAATATAAAACTTCCCATTTCTAATTAGTGCTGGTTTCTGCAAGAAAACATGATAGATATGAATCCTTAATAAGTCGAACTTTTATCACAAGGTGTCTCGCAGAAACACCTTCGAGACTTACCTATATGAGTATGGAAATCAGGCCGTCTCCTAAGATAAGAAGACTGTTCTGTAAAGAAGACTCATGAATCCAGGATATAAGCACATGGCCATTAACGTGCTGGCTACAAAACACACTATCTAAGAAATCAGTATGTGTGGAGATTCCAGTTTTATCATTATGGGTACTTGGTTAGAGACTAGTTTCACCATAGAACCTCGATAGGGATTTGAATTTCTTACTCTATGTGAAGGTTAAAATCCAAAGATACCTATGATTTATGTATTGATTTCAACGATGATGCTTAGTCTCAATTTAGCTTGAACAACGTTGGCTTGATCCCACTCGGTTATGTAGGCAGTCACTTGAGTGATGCAGCCACTCCTGTTTTATAAGTTTTACTTTATTTTCATGTTTTTTGGTTATTGAAAATAGGGGGAGATTGTTGGATATTTTCAAAACATATAAAACAAAACGGTTTTGTTTTTTGGTTTGCCGCTACGACAGGGGAGCGCCACGAGTTGAATAAACACAATGGATGTTAGTTGGAGATGAAGAGGCACATCTAAAGGGTGTGATGGTTCATAAATGACACAACCATTCCAGTAGGCATGAATATCCCCATAAGTAGTGAAGAGGCATCTCTAGTAGGCATCTCCAGTAGGCATGAATATCCCCATAAGTAGTGAAGGTATTCTCTCATTCTAAACAATCAATTCAACATGTTTTCTCTCTTTCTAAAGTATCATGAGAATTCTTTCTAGTGCGTTCTTGATTGGGTCAAAGGGTGCAAACCTTGAATCCAATTTCTCTGGCTTTCATTGTATCCTGAAGGCATTATTTCTCAAACCTGTTGCAATCGCCGTATGATATTGCTAGGGTATAAATAATCGTCTAAAAGAAATCTATTCGAGCCTTGTAAGTCACGAGTACAACAATTTCTTTTAGTGTTATCATCCTCTGTTTTTACCCAAATTTTCCAACAAAACATTCTGAAAACTAGACGTAATGCCACAACAAGATGTAGCAGTGGTCCAAATCAATAACCCAACGCTGATTAACTTAAAGGGTTTGTTGTAGGTCTTCGCTAAGGATGCAAATATTGGTGAGGAAATGAGAAGTCCAACCATGAACGTAGTAGACAATGCACCATCCTGGAAATTTTTCAAGTTGAAAGATCCTTGAATTTCCTTACCAATAATACATTCACCACTATCTCTGCATACCTTAGGCGTTCCATTAACACCAGTACTTGCAATAACTCCACAGTCAACATAATTCAACAAATTCATCAAACAAAAAATCAAAAGCAACAATTTTGGTGACCACCAAGTTTTTTTTTCTTCAATCAATACTCTCTAGAAATTAACTTTTAACCATATAGCAGATGCAACAACAAAGATAGACGTGAAAATAAGAGCAGTCGTCCTCCATTTGTGGATGTGTTCTTGGATATATCCAACAAGTGGTAAAAAAGGAACGTCACCGAGGATGTGGATCACAACTGTAGAGATGGCCAGAGAGATAGGTCTTAAACTAGGCTTGACTCTATGAAGACAAATAAAGTTCACTGGTGCTTGTACACCAAACATAAACAACTGGCCCAATACAAAAAAATGTTAAGCAACCATTCATGCTTTTGAAACAAAAGGCAGCAAGCAACATATGCCTCCAAGAATTATTGTTGCAGTAAGAATCTTAAACCCGTTCTTGATTGAGGAATTTATGCGATCAAGGAGATAGCCCCCGGCTAGCGTTCCATGTACTCCATTGATGAGTGTAGTCCCCCCAAAGAACATATCAATGTTAGTTATGTGATAAATATCGGCACCATTCTTCAGCCTCTAATATGAATAAGCCCATATTACGAAGGTATATGCTACGTATCCTAATGACATACAACTTCTCAAGCAAAAGAACTTTCATGTCGTTCCAAAACATGTCTTTCCAAAATCTTTAAATCCGTTTGATTGTGCGCTTTGAAATATGTTTGATTGTGCGCTTTGATAGATATGTTATCCTTGAGGTCTTGTTATTCAACTTCCCTTCTCCAGATGAGACGTCGACAACATCTTTGCCCTGCTCAGAAACTTCTATTATTTTAACTTCATGCAGTTCAATTTGCACTGATGTTAACGTTGCTTCACTAGATTCAAAATATTTTAACTGCAGAGGCTCCATGAAAAAGCATAAAATGATGAACGGGATCATTAGAATTTCTTCTCCAAAGAAAGCAAAATTCCAGTTAAAATGACTAGCGGCAAATCCACCATAAACATAGCTGATTGCAATTCCAACTAGTATACACATGTAAAAGTGCCCAACACAGAACATTGTCTTTGTAGCAGGAGCATTGTCATCGATAAAGGGAGCCGCCAGACTTATGAATGAAGCCTCTCTAAAGCCAACTAATATCCGACAAATAACAATGTTCCAAAAAGTAGATATAACGCCACAACAAATTGTAGCAATGGTCCAAATCAATAACCCAACACTGATTAACTTAAAGGGTTTGTTGAGGTTTTCTCTAAGGATGGAGATATTGGTGATAAAAGAGAAGTCCAACCATGAACGTAGTAGACAATGCACCATCCTGAAAATTTATCAAGTTGAAAGATCCTTGAATTCCCTTACCATCAATACATTCACCACTTTGAGTTATTTTGCGTTTGGGTCGTGAATTTTGGTACGACTTAGTGTTTGGGTCCTAAGTTTGTCCAATTTAGTGTTTGGGTCATAGACCTGTTAGTCAAAGTAGTCAAGTAACCAATCCGTTAGTATTTTTAACATCCGTTAGTTAAAGTATTACTCTCATGTTTCCGCCATCACCACCTCAAGATCCATCTCATCTGAGCCACCACCACCTCTAGTCGGATATTAATCCGTTAGTAGAGAAGCCACAACTCATCTCTTAAACCTTTAGATTCATAACCACAATCTTTTCTACCTCCTGGTGGTTCATAATTGCCTGATTTCTGCTGCTGCTACCTTGTCTTGATTTCTCTTCTCACGCGTCGCTGGTTAATATTGTTCTTGGTTTCCTAAACAACTTCGTTCTCATGTTTTTGAACATTCCAATTAGTTCCTCACGTGATAATAATGATATTAATTCATCCATATTCCGTCATCAACCATACATCAGTAATTTACACACCATCCTATCTGCTCTCTCTTCGCTTCTTTGAAAGAAAAATAAAGAAAAACTGAATGGATGTAGATCAAATTAAACCCAATTGTGTCGAACCAAACATCAAATTCAACCACAACCCATCAATTATCTCAACACGATTTTTATTTTTTCTACCATTTTTTCCATCAATCGTAAAAGCAGCAACATCTCCGTTTCCTTAACCATCACCAGATCCCCTTCTTGTTCTACTCCATCACCTCGAAGATCCGTATTACATCATCTATTTTCCCCCGATTTACAATAATTCCAGCAACACAGTCTTCGATTCCAACCATATCCTCCAGATCCACGACAACATACACGTTCTCTTATCACTATTTGAATATTTGATTTCATTCAATTCCAATCTTATATTTAATTAAGCTCAGTCACCATTTTCATCTTCTTATTCCAGTTACTTTCAACAAAAATTTGTATCTCGATTTGAACTTGCCGTCGTGAATCTGTGCAACAGCATGTTTGGGTTTTGAGAGAAATATCGATGACGGGGGGGATTTGTTCTCAGCAGATTTCGTCCCATACTCAGAATATTAGTGAGATTTCGTCAACTATTCCAGCATTTAATCATGTTTCAAAGGATTTCCCCCCCTTTGATTTCTTCTACTGCTGCTGGTGGTTCACCCAATCGCTGCTGGTGGTTCACCCAATCGGTTGATAAACCCTGTCTCAGATCCGCGCCAAACTTCCATGGGTATGAGCTATGTAAATTGGTTAAACAACAACAATCAAACACCCTCTGGATCAAAGCTGGATTTTGAAGAAGCAAAGATGATTGATGGAAAATCAACTGCTTGTTTCACTGCAGGTGAACTCAAATCTCACATCTCGGACGAAGAGATTTTTGGGTTTATTTAGTCAAACTAACGGATGTTAACTATTTTGACGGATCTGTTATTTTGACTACTTTGATTAACGGGTCTACGACCCAAACACTAAATTGGACAAACTTAGGACCCAAACACAAAGACGTACCAAAATTCACGACCCAAATGCAAAATAACTCCACCACTTTCTTTGCATATCTTAGGCATTCCATTAACACCAGTACTTGCAATAACTCCCCGATCAACATAATTCTACAAATTCATCAAACAAAAAAATCAAAAGCAATAGTTTTTGTGACCACCAAGTTGTTTTATTTTTCGAACATTTTTTAGATGAATTGGTGATACCTAACGCCGACTCTGTATTCGGATACAACCACTACGGAAATACTTTCAGATTCATGTGAGATAGCAGCAGGTTCTGCTATCGAATAATCTTCTTCTTCACAAGAATAATAACCGACTCTGATTGTGATAATAGCACAAACTAGATCGCGCGCGGCTTGAAGTTAATCAACAACAGTCATATTCCTCTCATGCGATTTTTTTCTCTCTCCTCTATCAAATAGTGACCTTCCTCTCATGGAGTAATCTTCTTCAACTGGGTTCTCTTGAATAAGTAAGAAGGGGTAAATAAATATGTGGATCGATCATTAATAAATAAGGAGGGGATGGAATCAGTGATGGATTTAGGGAGTATAAGTTGTAGGTTTTTTATTTAAAAAGATGATTTTTTACGCTGTTAAGCTTAAAGAGTGGTTTCTTGAGGTTGTGATTTCAAGCAAGGTTGTTGTTGAACATCATTAAGATCTATTCCTTAATAATTTTATATGTTTTTATTTTATTTTATACTTATGTAACTGCTTTGTTGCTGATCTCTTCTCTAGGGAGGAAATAGATCGACATACATTACAGACCTTTAAGACCCTGATGTTTATGGGTAGAAAGGTGTCGATCATTTCTCTGAGGTTGAGAAAGAACATAACAGTTGTGATTTCGTTTATGTTTATTATCGTTGTCTGAGCATCTTTAGGATTTCGGTCGGATTTTCATTTTGATAAAATTAAATCGCATTGATAGTGAGAACATCATCGCAACATCTTTATCTTCCTGATTTTTTAATTTTAATTCAAAATATAATGAATAGAGGCGTTGTTCTTCTCTTCTCTAAGATTGAAATCAATCGACAGATAACACAGACCTTGGTACCATGAAGCTTAATGGGTGGAAAGGTGTCGATCGAGATTGAGAAGAACAGTGTAGTAAACTTAAAGGGGTAACCCTGTATAATTCAATCTGCATATGTGTAGCGCCCCCTAAGCTAACAACTGACTAAACCAAGAATTTAACTAATAAAGAGGCACAAACGAATCTAAATTAAACACTTAAACTTTCAATTAAGAAATCTACTACAAAAACTTAACCCAAAGCTAACCCCGCTCAGAAATATATATACAAGAAATCCTCTCCAATGATACATATAAAATAATCATTTGGTTTACAAATAGAATTTACTACCAAATAAACATATCACAATATAAACAAATAACGAAGTTAACTTCTCGAAGCTTTCGCTGCGCAACTCTGCACTGTCACTGAAACTGAAATGGGGAATAATTAACATTTAACTTCTAAGTAATCATATGCAGATTTGGAAAAACAGATTTGGAAAACATTACATGTTTTCCCAAACATCATAAGATAACAAAACCACTGAAATAAACAATCATGTATATGGACCTAAACTCCTCCTTTAGTTTCTGCGGTGACATTTACACACCTTATAATTTCTGTGGTGACATTTACACACCGAAAAATAAAGACAAGTTAATCTGTGGTGATTAGTATACTCACCCGTAATATTGATGCCCATTTCCACACCTATTATTAATATTGTGGTGTATCTCCCTAGCCATAAATTCTGAAGGAGCAGTATCCAATATACCACAGATGGAAATTCTCATTTCCCAAAGACAATCATAAAGATAAACAAAGCATGAAATAAATGAATAGACAATGCATGAGTTTATAAAACAAAGACTTTCATAAAAGAAATAACAATGATTACAAAACTGTTAAATGCATTCCCACACCTTTTTGATGACAAGCCACGCATACCTCGAGCTCCACGATCCACTGGTTCATCCTTTGAATCGAACGTTGTTAATAACGAACTGATAAACACACAAGAACTCTAAGAATCTAGCCAAAAAGGCTCACACAAAAATCATACAATTCTATCTAATGGTTCTAAGCCCATTACGGTATCTTATTCTCTATCTTTATTATAACTAAGAGTTTACTAATCCAATTAGATAGATTCTATAGTCCGTAGGTAAGTTTTGTGAATATCTACAAGTTTGTATAAGAAGTCAAAAGCTAATTCGGACCATAAGAGGTCCAAATCATCAAACTCATAAAACTAGACGTAAGCCCAAGTCCACTAAACCAGCCCAATAAACTAAGGTCTAGTCCAACTGGTCAACAAACGGTCAACAGAGTCAACTAACGGTAAATGTCAGTCAAAGGTCAAGGTCACAGAACAGTTAACGGTCAACAAGTCAAGGTCAAAAGGGTTAACTCGGTCAACAAGTCAACACGGGTCAAGATAAAGGAACTCAGTGAGTTAAAACGATTCAACTCAGGTCACAGGGTTAACTCGACTTAGTCAGAAGAACTAAGTCAGCTAAGCAAATCGAGTCAGCTAAACTGACTGGAAAGAAGGACTCAAGGCCAATGCCTTTGCACAGGCCAAACTCTAAACTTTACAATCCAAAATCCTATTCTAGACTTCAATTACACAATCACAGCAATACAAGTCTCAAATTAACTTCATAATTGAATTAAAATACAATTAGCCTACCTGCAATTGCAGTTCAAAGCTTTAACAGCACACACTCATATTTAACACAGTCTTCACTTTCATCCATTACAATTCACTTCCAGACCAATTCATCAGCACTACCAATTCAACACCACCAACAATTTGCACACAATTATATTGTATACCCACTAACTTCATTTTGCCAACACTTCCCAGTCACAAACTCTATTTCTATAACCTAGAACTCCATTACTGGATACATTTCCATATAAGAATCCTTCATCTCATTCCTCATAGCAGCACCTACTGCACTTCATACACACCACTCCAAACCCATCTGCACTATTATAACTTATCAGTAATTCAATTGTAAGCTCGCATATTTCAACTATATCTCAGTTTCATCACCATCACCACAAGAGTCTGAGAAACACTACCATCTTAGCTCTGCAAACCAATTTACTTGCAAGATCAGCTACACCTCACTTCAACAGCACCCATGATCATTAAGTTCACTCACCACCATATATAACTCAACCAGTTCAATACCACTAACAAATCTACACCCTTATAGACTTCTAACATTCTTCTAACCCTTCAATTCATTCAACCTGAGATTACACATCTCAATTCAAACACACTCAACTGTAATGGCAATCCATCTCACTCATAATCCAACCTAAATTTGCTCAGTAACCAAACATGGAACCAAATCACAAAAACTGTAATTCCATTACCCATTCATGTCATAACTGATTCACACATCTACAACTCGGCAGTAACACAAACTCTGCAAATATAACTCCAGTTCTGCAATAACAACTACACAACACCAACACCTAACCTCCATTATCCACTGATATCCCCTGCAACCTCAACAACACCACTACCACACATAATCCAGCACAATCACTCAATTTCCACCATATTCCATAAATCACTGAGAAACTTATAAATCCAATGCTGTAATTGAACTAATTGTTAATGAGAAGAACAATATTACCTCAAATATGTATTACTCAAGTAATTGGACCTCAAATTCTTCTTCATTAGACTCGGTCCAATAACTCAACTTGAAACTAACAACAACCCATGAACTTCACCACTGTCTTTGATTTCTCAAGAACCCTAAACAAATTCTTAATTCATTCCTCAATTTTGACTCATAACTTCCAAAACCCTAACTGTCAATCTCAAACGATTCTTCGGCCTAAACCCAATTCCTTACAAACCCATCTTTAATCCTTCATTAAAACTCTCAATTTCATTTTCTAATTCTTCTTTTGAATATCCCTCAAACCCTAATTATTTCTCAATCTGTCGAATAATTGCTCTTCTTAGAAATCAAACTCATAAGCTTCCACTTCACAGCAGATTCATTAAAACCCATACTCTACTCTCTTCTTATTTAATTCAATCGGTTCATCTTCAAATCACAGAAACCCTAACCCCACTTCTCCCTGATTCGTTTCAACACTCCATAAATACTAAATCTTCTCATTCTTAAATCACATCAACAACACCTCCTTCACCCTCAGAACAGTTTCATCAACCAAGAACTCTCAAACGTGTTCTCAAAAATATCACTCGCATTCTACAGAAGAAGAACAAGAAAGAAGAATGAAAGAGAAGAAGAGAAAGAAAGAGAAAGAAGAAGGCTTATCCTCTTGATTGAGTTGATAAGGCCGACCAGATTACTGAGGCACCCATGCCACGGATTAGGTCTACCAAGTCGGTTTGTCTATAATATGACTAATCCTCCCTACTCATCCAGTGATATCTTCTTCGTCCAGTGTCCGAATGACACGAACGAGTAATCTAATTCGCATAACTTTTCGATATCTATCGAGTGGTAATAATTTCGTATCTAAATCGTTGTTAGATTAATTCCTATTAATTAACGTTCGTGTTAAACTAATCGAGTTATTATCAGCTAAATAGACACATGATCATCTCTTGACCGGTCTAATAGCGTTGACGAGCTTGAGGGTCACTACAATATGATAATACGCATCTCTGGCCCTCCATTAAAGGAACGGTATAATTTTTTTTTTAATTTAAATTCTACATTTTGAAGAGTTAATAATGCTTTTAGAATTGGGGAAGTTTGAAGAAGTAATTGAAAACCAAATAGATTTGGTAAATTGGGATTAAATCAATCTTAGGGTTGTTCTAGATTCTGGCTGTGGGAGTTTTTTGGGTAATTTAATCACTGTATTCGTTTGTTCTTCACTGTGTTGTTATTCGAGTACAGTTTATGTCCCGGTTAGTGCGGATCTCTCTCTTATTAGACGCAATAGTATTATTTTTTTTCAAAGGAAAAGTCAAAAACTGTTTTCAAAAGAAAAGTAAAAATTGCGTACTCCCTAGGCCCTTTTCATCCTTATCGTTTCATGATACTGAGAAAAAGTTCTCTCATCTATGTCTTTAATGTGGTTAGAAGCATTCGTACTTCAAAAAACAAAAAAGAAGTATTGGTAGTCACATGATTTCTCAACACGTGGTAGGTCAACATGTGGTTTATGTTTAGGAAATATTTTGGTAAAAACCAAAAGTTCAGGCTTGTTTGGTTCTTTTCTATTTAAATCTTCTTCATGATCCCCTTTCCAATTTTCTCTTCATTTGGATTTCTAAGCTTTTTGCGGTAAACTTTATTTCTTTTGATTGGTTCATTTGGTGGTCGTTCTCCTGTGGTTTTAATTAAACATTAGGATTATCAAGATTCATCTAATGATCTCTAGAGAGAGTAGCATAATTTTATCCGTCGTTGTCCCTTTTTAAAGTCGGAAATCCATAATTTTCAAGTTAAGAGAATCTTACTGGTGGTTTTCTACAAGAAAATAGAAGAATAGATGATATAGGTTAATTAATTTTAGTTCTTTAAAGTGTTGTCCTCCGTCTGGTTATAATTATTCCCCTCCAAAGCTCAAATGGTCGATTTACTTATTTATGCTGCCCCAACTGAAAAAATCAAGGGAATCCAGGTACACAATTTCTGAAAATCCTTTTTTTTTCCTTTAAATTTTTTTATTATATATTGTGTGCATGTTTGATGAGAACGAAAGTGTGACGTATTTTCACCCATAGATACATTAGCTGGGACTCATTTTATCACTAATGAACTTGTTTGTAGGTGTTTTTGTGAAATAAGATCTTATGGAGAAAGTTGTTCGAAAAGTGGTTTTTGTACCCCGAAGGACACATGTTATTCGGACTCTCAGTTTTGGATAAGGGACACCTCAATTATTATGGGGCGCCTTATTTGATAGGGGGCACCTGCCATACTATTCAACACCCACTTCTATTCACACATCGGATTTGGTTAAGGGCTATCCATCTTCTTCCTCGTTTGAAACTGAAAAAAAGGCGGGAAATTTGAGTTCTTCAGAAAAACAGAATTTAGGGTTTGCATTTGAAGTCGGTTCAAGGAGACTCAATGGCTGAAAATGTTTGAGAAGATTTGATTGAAATTAACAGGCCTGGTAGTGAGTTTGGAATCAATTAAAATTGGTTGGAATGTCCGTTCTAAGTAAACAGGGGTTGGAGATATTTACAAAGATTCTGTGATGATTTTTGGAAAGACTCTGTGTGATTTTTTCATGCAAATGGGTTTGGATGAAGTTCTAGCGGCATAACAGAATTGGTAAGGTGCATAAATTCGAAGAAGGAAAGATATATTCATGATTTTGATTAACTGGGAAAGTGATAAAGACTCGTTATTCTGTTTAGATTTCGAGAGTGAATTAGCAAGAATTTTTGGAGAGATTTGCTTGGGAATGAGTTGGAATTATCCTGTTTGACTAAAACAGGAATGGTAACATCTTCAGATTCATATAAAAAGGAAAAATCTCCATTTATTATCTTCAAAACAAGATTGGGAAGTTACGGATATTTTGTGAGATACGTAAGTTGTAAAAGAAGATTTTATTCTCTAGATTACATTCTATTAATTACAAGAGATTTCTTTTCCAACTCAGAGACGTGTAGAACATAGAAGAAGATATATCGGGAATTCTTGTTGGCTTTGGAAGATTATAGGAAAGAAAATATATCCCGAGATTATTTTCTTTAACTGCTGAGTTTATGGAAAGATTATATGAATAATTTATGAGTTTTTGGTGGCCCTGTTGCGTATAAATCTGATGCTAAGGAAGCTGAGAGGGGGATCGAGAGTTGGGGAGAAGAATAGAGAGTTGAAGAGCAACTTCTCTACTGCTGCAAAGAAGAAGAAGACGAAGAACACAGACGACTGAGTAGGTCTGTCGTTTTAAAACTGTCACTGTTTTTTCCATGAACGACATTATTTCTGCGACAGTTTCCGAATATAGTTCTTATGTAACAAAATATTAAGTTGTAGCGGTCAGTTTGTAGCGGCCATTAACCGTTGCAAATTCCCGGTTTATAGTATTTTCTCTTCTTTTCTTCATTGTAAGCACCATTTGAGCTATAAAAAAATATTTTGAGAGTGTCTACAATATGAGTAGCTAAACCCCTATACTGGGTCGACAGAGGAGTCCGAATTTCATACGTGGGTAATTTTAATTAATTCTTTATATGACTTTCTCACTAATTAAAATAGAATTATAATTTGAAAAAATTAGTTATCATTTTATTAAATGGGTCATGCTTGCTTAGATGTTTGATGTCCCATGCTTACGATTTATAACTAATGTTTGGAGAATCTACCTTGGAAAAAATAAGAGTCCTTGTTGTTTTATTTATTGAGCTATAATTGTTGAAGAATAAATAATTGAACCTATTGATATGAATTCGGTGGAATCCTAGACCCAGTAACTCTCCCTTTTATTATTTTCATTAAACCTTTTAATTTAATCTCAACAACGTCCGAGTGAACGACAAACCTTTTACTACAACAACAAATTAAAAACCTTATTAATTTTGGCGTCGCCGACGCGGACTTGTTTTAGATTAATTTTTAGGTTTATTTTTATTTTTTACAGTATTTTCTTTTTATTTTCATTTTAGATTTATTTTTTTCCTTTTTATGCGCTTCTTTTTGTATTTCTTTTCAGGGACTTTTTGAGGATGATGACTTCTTCTGAGGAAACGTCACCTACGATGACGCTGGCGGAATATAAGCGTAGAAAGTCAAATTATCAGGAAACCTCATCTGAGATGACGCTTGCTGAATATATGCGGAGGAAATGGTATGGACTTTCGGCTCCACATGAGGTAAGATAAGAATCACATCAAACTATATATGAGAAGTATTACAAACACACTCCACCTAGTTTGGAACAAAGATTGAGAATTCTATAATGCTAAAGATTATTTAATGATGATGATCAGTCTTGTAGTGACTCTCTGTTCCAGACAGAATTTGTGGATGATTGTGTAGATGATTTGCATAATTCCATTGATGAATCCATCTCACAAGATAATTCACCCAACTTAGACGTTGTTTCTAGACCCCTAGACTTCCAAAAGTTTCCTAATTTAGGGTTAGAATTGTGTGCTTCTAAAGTGTTGTTGGATTACTTTGCATCTAAGTACCCAGAGGACTAGCCTGTTCCTGATATCGTGAATGAATCAATTGATATTTCCCCAGTCTTAATAGAATCCCCATATTTTGTTCTTTACGTACTTCCATGTGCAGTAAAAACTTGGTTTAGGGGTAAATCTTGTTTTCTGACAGTTTCAGTGTCCCCATTTTTTCATAAAATAATTGTGAAGCTGTCGTTTGTAAATATTATATTTTGGCGATCCCCAAGTTTTCAGGTTATTAGTTTACGGGATCCATTTTTGTACATTCCAGTAGGTATAATTATTTATTTTTATTTATTCTATCTTTATTTTTTGAATTTCCCATCTTAATTTTTACGTTGGATGACTCAATTACATTGAGGACAATGTAATATTTAAGTGTGGGGGAGTGAGTATTAACTTTTTCTTGCAATATTTTCAGGGATTTTCTTGCGTATTGTGACCAACTCTTGAGCGGGTCTAAAAAGATAATAAAAATATAAATATTATGACTAGCTGTGTAGCGTGTCTAAAAAAAAATTATAATTGTTAAGCTTATGACCAGATGTGTAGCGGGTCTATTTTCATGTATTTCCTTATTATGACCAGCTGTGTAGCGGGTCTCTAAAAAAATAAAAAAAATATATATAAAAAAATAAAAAAAATTGTGTGTCTTGTGTATGTGGCATTTGTCATGACCAGCTGTGTAGCGGGTCTAAGTCTCTTATTATATGACCAGCTGTGTAGCGGGGCAGTTTTCTGTTTTGCTCGAGGACTAGCAAACTGTAAGTGTGGGGGAATTTGATGAGCACGAAAGAGTGACGCATTTTCACCCATAAATACATTAGCTGAGATTCATTTTATCACTAATAAAAAATTTGTTTGTAGGTGTTTTTGTGAAATAAGCTCTTATGGAGAAAGTTGCTCGAAAAGTGGTTTTTGTACCCCGAAGGACACATGTTATTCGGACTCTCAATTTTGGATAAGGGACACCTCAATTATTAAGAGGCCCCTTATTTGATAGGAGGAAACTGCATTACTATTCAACACCCACTGCTATTCACACACCGTATTTGGTTAAGGGTTTTCCATCTTCTACCTCGTTTGAAACTGAAAAAAAGGCGGGAAATTTGAGTTCTTCAGAAAAACAGAATTTAAGGTTTGCATTTGAAGTCGATTCAAGGAGACTCAATGGCGGAAAATGTTTGGAAAGATTTGATTGAGATTAACATGCCTGGTAGTGAGTTTGGAATCGATTCAAATTGGTTGGAATGTCCGTTCGAAGTAAACAGGGGTTGGAGATATTTACAAAGATTCTGTGATGATTTTTGGAAAGACTCTGTGTGATTAATTCATGCAAATGGGTTTGGATGAAGTTCTAGCGGCATAACATAATTGGTAAGGTGCATAAATTCGAAGAAGGAAAGATATATTCATGATTTTGATAAACTGGGAAAGTGATAAAGACTCGTTATTCTGTTTAAATTTCGAGAGTGAATTGGCACGAATTTTTGGAGAGATTTGCGTGGGAATGAGTTGGAATTACCCTGTTTGACTAAAACAGGAATGGTAACATCTTCAGATTCGTATAAAAAGGAAAAATATCCATTTATTATATTCAAAACAAGATTGGGAAGTTACGGATATTTTTCGAGAAACGTGAGCTGTAAAAGAAGATTTTATTCTCTGGATTACATTCTATTGATTGCAAGAGATTTCACTGCCAACTCAGAAACGTGTAGAACATAGAAGAAGATATGTCGGGAATTCTTGTTGGCTTTGGAAGATTATAGGAAAGAAAATATATCCCGAGATTATTTTCTTTAACTGCTGAGTTTATGGAAAGATAATATGAAGAATTTATGAGTTTTTGGTGGCCCTGTTGCGTATAAATATGATGCTAAGGAAGCTGAGAGGGGTATCGAGAGTTGGGGAGAAGAATAGAGAGTTGCAGCGCAACTTCTCTGCTGCTGCAGAGAAGAAGAAGAGGAATAACACAGACGACTAAGTAGGTCTGTCGTTTTAAAACTGTCACTGTTTCTTCCATGAACGACAGTTTTTCTGCAACAGTTTCCAAATCAAGTTCTTCTGTAACAAAAGCTTAAGTTGTAACGCGGTCAGTTTGTAGCGGCCATTAACCGTTGCAAATTCCCGGTTTATAGTATTTTCTCTTCTTTTCTTCATTGTAAGCACCATTTGAGCTATAAAAATATATTTTGAGAGTGTCTACAATATGAGTAGCTAAACCCCTACACTGGGTCGACGGAGGAATCCAAAAATCATACATGGGTAATTTTAATTAATTCTTTATATAACTTTTGCACTAATTAAAATAGAATTATGATTTGAAAAATATTAGTTATCCTTTTATTAGATGGATCATGCTTTCTTAGATGTTTGATGTCCCATGCTTACGATTTATAACTAATGTTTGGAGAATCTTCCTTGGCAAAAATAAGAGTCCTTGTTGTTTTATTTATTGAGCTATAATTGTTGAAGAATAAATAATTGAACCTATTGATATGAATTCGGTGGAATCCTAGACCCAGTGACTCTCTCTTTTATTATTTTCATTAAACCTTTTAATTTAATCTCAACAACGTCCGAGTGAACGAAAACCCTTTTACTACAACAACAAATTAAAAACCTTATTAATTTTGGCGCCGCCGACGCGGACTTGTTTTTAGATTAATTTTTAGGTTTATTTTTATTTTTGTACAGTATTTTATTTTTGTTTTCATTTTAGATTTAATTTTTTTCCTTTTTATGCGTTTCTTTTTGTATTTCTTTTCAGGGACTTTTTGAGGTTGATGACTTCTTTTGAGGAGACGTCACCTACGATGACGCTGGAGGAATATAAGTATAGAAAGTCAAATTATCTGGAAACCTCATCTGAGATGACGCTTGCTGAATATATGCGTAGGCAATGGTATGGAGTTTCGGCTCCACATGAGGTAAGTGAAGAATCACATCAAACTATATATGAGAAGTATTACAAACACACAACACCTAGTTTGGAACAAAGATTGAGAATTCTATAATGCCAAAGATTATTTAATGATGATGATGATGATCAGTCTTGTAGTGACTCTCTGTTCCAGACAGAATTTGTGGATGACCATGTGGATGATTGTGTAGATGATTTGCATAATTCCATTGGTGAATCTATCTCACAAGATAATTCACCCAACTTAGACGTTGTTTCTGGACCCCTAGACTTCCAAAAGTTGCCTAATTTAGGATTAGAATTGTGTGCTTCTAAAGTGTTGTTGGATTACTTTGCATCTAAGTACCCAGAGGACTTGCATGTTCCTGATATCGTGAATGAATCAATTGATATTTTCCCAGTCTCAATAGAATCCCCATATTTTGTTCTTTACGCACTTCCATGTGCAATAAAAACTTGGTTTAGGGGTAAATCTTGTTTTCTGACAGTTTCAGTGTCCCCATTTTTTCATAAAATAATTGTGAAGCTGTCGTTTGTAAATATTATATTTTGGCGATCCCCAAGTTTTCGGGTTATTAGTTTACGGGGATCCATTTTTGTACATTCCAGTAGGTATAATTATTTATTTTTCTTTATTCTATTTTAATTTTTTTTGAATTTTCCATCTTAATTTTTACGTTGGATGACTCAATTACATTGAGGACAATGTAATATTTTAGCGTGGAGGAGTGAGTATTAACTTTTTCTGCAATTTTTTCAAGGATTTTCTTGCGTATTGTGACCAGATCTTGAGCGGGTCTAAAAAGATAATAAAAATATAAATATTATGACCAGTTGTGTAGCGGGTCTAAAAAAAAATTATAATTGTTAAGCTTATGACTAGCTGTGTAGCAGGTCTATTTTCATGTATTTCCTTATTATGACCAGCTGTGTAGCGGGTCTCTAAAAAAATAAAAAATAAAAAATAAATATATATATATATATAAAAAATTGTGTGTCTTGTGTATGTGGCATTTGTCATGACCAGCTGTGTAGCGGGTCTAAGTCTCTTATTATATGACCAGCTGTTTAGCGGGTCAGTTTTTTGTTTTGCTCGAGGACTAGCAAACTGTAAGTGTGGGGGAATTTGATGAGCACGAAAGCATGACGCATTTTCACTCATAAATACATTAACTGAGATTCATTTTATCACTAATAAAAAAATTGTTTGTAGGTGTTTTTGTGAAATAAGCTCTTATGGAGAAAGTTGCTCGAAAAGTGGTTTTTGTACCCCGAAGGACATATGTTATTCGGACTCTCAATTTTTGATAAGGGACACCTCAATTATTAATGGGCGCCTTATTTGATAGGGGTAACCTTCCTTACTATTCAACACCCACTGCTATTCACACACCGGATTTGGTTAAGGGCTGTCCATCTTCTACCTCGTTTGAAACTGAAAAAAAGGCGGGAAATTTGAGTTCTTCGGAAAAACAGAATTTAGGGTTTGCATTTGAAGTCGATTCAAGGAGACTCAATGGCTGAAAATGTTTGGGAAGATTTGATTGAGATTAACATGCCTGGTAGTAAGTTTAGAATCGATTAAAATTGGTTGGAATGTCCGTTCAAAGTAAACAGGGGTTGGAGATATTTACAAAGATTCTGTGATGATTTTTGGAAAGACTTTGTGTGATTTTTTCATGCAAATGGGTTTGGATGAAGTTCTAGCGGCATAACAGAATTGGTAAGGTGCATAAATTCGAAGAAGGAAAGATATATTCATGATTTTGATTAACTGGGAAAGTGATAAAGACTCGTTATTCTGTTTAGATTTCGAGAGTGAATTGGCAAGAATTTTTGGAGAGATTTGCGTGGGAATGAGTTGGAATTACCCTATTTGACTAAAACAGGAATGGTAACATCTTCAGATTCGTATAAAAAGGAAAAATCTCCATTTATTATCTTCAAAACAGGATTGGAAAGTTACGGATATTTTGTGAGATACGTGAGCTGTAAAAGAAGATTTTATTCTCTGGATTACATTCTATTGATTGCAAGAGATTTCTTTGCCAACTCAGAGACGTGTAGAACATAGAAGAAGATATATCGGGAATTCTTGTTGGATTTGGAAGATTATAGGAAAGAAAATATATCCCGAGATTATTTTCTTTAACTGCTGAGTTTATGGAAAGATTATATGAAGAATTTATGAGTTTTTGGTGTCCCTGTTGCGTATAAATATGATGCTAAGGAAGCTGAGAGGGGGATCGAGAGTTGGGGAGAAGAATAGAGAGTTGCAGAGCAACTTCTCTGCTTCTGCAGAGAATAAGAAGACGAATAACACAGACGACTAAGTAGGCCTGTCGTTTTAAAACTGTCACTGTTTCTTCCATGAACGACAGTTTTTTTGCAACAGTTTCCAAATATAGTTCTTCTGTAACAAAAGCTTAAGTTGTAACGGTCAGTTTGTAGCGTCCATTAACCGTTGCAAATTCCCGGTTTATAGTATTTTCTCTTCTTTTCTTCATTGTAAGCACCATTTGAGCTATAAAAAAATATTTTGAGAGTGTCTACAATATGAGTAGCTAAACCCCTATATTGGGTCGACAGAGGAGTCCGAATTTCATACGTGGGTAATTTTAATTAATTCTTTATATGACTTTCTCACTAATTAAAATAGAATTATAATTTGAAAAAATTAGTTATCATTTTATTAAATGGGTCATGCTTGCTTAGATGTTTGATGTCCCATGCTTACGATTTATAACTAATGTTTGGAGAATATTCCTTGGCAAAAATAAGAGTCCTTGTTGTTTTATTTATTGAGCTATAATTGTTGAAGAATAAATAATTGAACCTATTGATATGAATTCGGCGGAATCCTAGACCCAGTAACTCTCTCTTTTATTATTTTCATTAAACCTTTTAATTTAATCTCAACAACGTCCGAGTGAACTACAACCCATTTACTATAACAACAAATTAAAAACCTTATTACTGTTTCATATGCCTTTCTAACTGGATTATTGCTTGCTTTGTTTTCTATTTTATATGCTAAGTTTCATGTTGTTACTCATTCCACAGTGCTTGCTAATCATAGTAGATAAACAGAGTAAATTAGGTTTATTTTCTATAATTTGTTGGTTTTGTATTTTTTGGTATTTTTCTCTTTTAATTCTTACTATGAAATTCATTGCCTGGAATACCCAGGGATGCGATAAAAAAAAAAAAACACCTAAATTTTATGATTAACAATGAAAAACCAGATTTTGTTTTCCTATCTGAAACAAAATCTAAAAGATCAGTTTTAAGGAAAATTTTGGCTGATTTCCCTAATATGTTTTTCGTAGATCATGTAGATATAGTAGGTACGACATGTGGTTTAGCTATAGCTTGGATTGACGGTTTTCATTTTGAAATAGTTCACTCAAATAATCAAATGATAAATGTTTTAATCAAAACCAATTTTGCTGAACAAGAATGGTTATTTACTGGGTTTTATGGAAGTCCATACAAACCAAGTAAAATAGATTCTTGGAAATTTCTAGAGGAAATATCAACTAGAGTTAACTATAAGAAAATAGCGTGGATTGTTTTGGGTGATTTTAATCAAACTGAGAAAATTGGAGGACTCCCTTTTATTGAAAGTGAAGATGAGCCCTTCAAAAGACTCTTAGAACGGTCGTCCTTAGAAGACATAGGTTTTACATGAAGTAACTTTACTTGGAATAATCACAGGGATGTTCCAAATAACATTCAGGAAAAGTTAGATAGAGGATTGGCAAATGTGGAATGGACTTGTAGATTACCAAATTCTATCCTCAAAATCCTAGCTTATGTGGGATCAGATCATTGTCCCCTGATGTTATTGTTAGACGGTGTCTCTAGTCAAAATATTCTCTTTTCGTTTAATTTTTTTGATACTTGGCTCAAAAATCAGAGTTGCATTGATCTTATTCATTCTAATTGTAACTCTTCCGATGGTGATCATTCAGTAGATTTGGTTAATAATTTAGAATTGCTAGGTGTACAGTTACTATTGTGGAAGAAATCTGTTTTTGGGCTACCAACTAAGAAGATTAGGAATTTGTTGTCTGATATTAAAAAACTGAACAAACAAAGCTTCTCTTCTATAGTTCAATCAAAAATAAATGAAAAACTTCATCATTTAGAAAAACTTTACGATACAGAAGAAGAGATATCTAAACAAATATCTAGAGATAACATTGTTAATCTAGGTGAGAGGAATACAAATTATTTTCATATAAAAACCGTGAAAATAAGGAAAAGGAATAACATAGATTGCATGCTAGCTCCTGACGGTGAGGTCAAAGTGGATAAAAATGAGATTAAGGTGGTCCTAAAAAACTATTTTGCGGATCTCTTTGCAGCCACTCCTGTAAGAGATGATAATGAGATTTTTAAACATTTAACGATAGGCATAAATGAGTAGGATAATACTATCCTGATCGAAATCCCTTTCAAAGAGGAAATTTGGGAGGTAGTTAAGTCGATGAAACCGAATAAGTCACCAGGTCCGGACGGGTTTACAGTAAGTTTTTATAAACACAATTGGAACCTGGTAGGTTCTCAGATAATCAGTTGTATTCAAGAATTTTTTGTGTCAAAAACTTTAAATCCAGATTTAAACAAAACTTTTCTTTTTCTTATTCCTAAAATTAAGAATCCAACGGATCATAGTGATTCCAGGCCTATAGGATTATGTAATACACCTTATAAAATCCCTTCTAAGTTGTTAGCAAACAGAATGAAAAAACTTTTGGATAAAATTATTTCTCCGTTTCAGTCGGCCTTCTTGTCCGGAAGACAAGTGTATGACAACATCATAGTTGCACATGAAGTAATTTATTCACTTCATAAAAATAAATCAAAAATAGGAGGGCTTGGGATTAAGATAGATATGTCAAAAGCTTTTGTTAAATAGGGCAATGCTAGCATCAGGTTTTAGTAGTGAATGGTGTCAACTTATTAATCAATGTATTTCAACCTCCTCTATTTCTGTGTTGTTAAATGGTAGCCCAGGGGAATTTTTCAAACCAACTAGGGGTTTGAGGCAAGGAGATTGATCCAGTGTCTCCTTACCTGTTTTTGATTTGCATGGAAGTTTTCTCTAGGCTTTTTCTAGATAAAGAGAAAGAAAAATTAGTCCACGACACCAATATTTCTAGATACAGCCCACATGTGTCGCATATTTTTTTCGCAGATGATTGCCTCTTATTTACTAAAGCAGATTTAAAAAGTTTTAAGAATATCTTAAATATCATAGAAACCTTTAGTTTAGCTTCAGGAAAGATGAAATTTAAATAAATCTGGTATTTTTTTTAGTAAGAGGACTCATCCTAAATTACAGAGAATGATATCAAAACTTCTTAAGATTAAGAAAATTTCAGTTAAAGCCTCTTATTTAGGTGATCCATTGTTTATTGATAGGTCTAAACTCAAAACCTTTGACTCTATTGTCAAAAAAATGGAAGAAAGGGTAAAAGGTTGGATGAGTAAAATTCTCTCACAGGCGAGAGTAAAGTAATACTCAATAAATTTGTTCTATCTAGTCTCCCTATTTTTCCAATGGGTTGTTTCATTCTTCCTAAAAAGATAATGAAAAGGATAAATGCGATTCAAAGGGATTTCTGTTGGGGGAAAGATTCTAATGCCATGGGACATTATCCTATGGCTTGGGATTTTCTCTGTAATTAAACATCTGTAGGAGGTATGGGTTTCAAAGAGGCAGAAAAAAGGAATAAGGCTATGGTAGCAAAGATAGCATGGAGATTGGTCTCACAACCAGATTCTTGGTTAGCTAAGTTTTTAAAGTCCAAGTATTATAGGAATAAATCCATTTTTGACTTAAAAAAATAAAATAAAATAATCAATGCATCTTGGATTTGGAAATGTATTTTGCAAGGTGTGTCTTTTATAAAAAATCACATCCGTTGGGAAGTAGGAAATGGGCAGTCTATTAGTCTTTGGAATGATAGATGGATTCCCGATTTAGAATTCCCTTTAGATTACTATGGTCTCTACACAAACCCCTTGTTAACACTTGTATCAGACTTGATTGACCCTGTTACTTATAAGTGGAACCAACTCACAATCTCTGCTACTTTACCTCATGTTATTTCCCAGAAAATTCTAAACATAAACTTGTTTAGTTCTCTAGAAGATGGTTTAGAAAAAGATAAAATTAGATGGTTATTAACCAATAATAGAGTCTTTACAATTAAGTCTTTCTATGATAATCTCAATATTCCCATAGCTCCACCTGAGGCAACTCGCACTTTTTGGAAGTCCTTTTGGAAAATTAACATCTCTCAAAGAATTAAAATATTTTTGTGGAAATGCTTAAATGATTCCTTACCTGTCAGACATAATATTGGTTCTTCAGATCAAACATGTATTTTCTGTAATTCATAAATTGAAACTTTATGTCATTTGTTCTTTGAGTGTTCTTTTGCCAAGTCTTTGTGAATGTTACCTCTTATGGCTGGTAAGTGTCCTGACTTGGGAATTGGAACTCCTTTTATAGATTATTTTAATGCTTAGATGAGTGTTACAAGTAACTCAATTGACATACACTCGGCAGATACAAAATGGTGGTTGATATGGAAGGAGCAGTGTTTCAGAATATTTGAAGATAAATCCAGTTCCTCTTTGAGCATTAGCCTTGCTGTTCTCAGACACTTACAATTTTGGAAACCGACAGAGGATGCAGATAAGAATGAAGCTAATGTGTCACATCAAATTGAGAAAACCAAGTGTTATTGGAATCCTCCATTAGCAAACCAATCTAAGATCAATTTCGATGCTTCTTGGGTTTCAGAATCATTGATTTCTGGTTTTAGTCTAGTGTTAAGGAACTGTGCAGGGAACAATCAAGGAGAAAAATCAGGATTTTTCAGAGCAACATGTCCAGAAAAGGCAGAGGCATTGGATCTTTTGCAGGGATCTAAATGGGCTAAAGAGATGAATTTAACATATTTCTGGATGGAAGGGGATTGCGAGAGACTTATGGATTTTACGCAAGGGAAGAACAACTTAGTCAAATGGCAGAATGAATCGATCTTCAAAGAAGCAATGCTCATTTTATCTTGTTGTGATAATTTTTTGGGTTTTATCTTCACACCAAGAGACCGTAACCAGGCTACAGATAAGTTGGAAAAGAGGCCTTCAAATCATCTCTTCATCAGAGTTGGAGTCTAATCATGCCAAATTTTCTTTCTACAATTTTAATTTTAGATAAGCTAAATTGTAGGTATATTGTTTCGTCAAGTTCAGTCTTAGAAAATTCTGTTTTTTCCAAGGAAAAATACATGTCGGCATATTGAAACATTAAGGCGTTAACCGCCTTGATGTGGAAAATCTCCAATACTTAATTTTTCCTTTTCCTGGGTCAGTCTGTTGATTCCGAGTGTTCTGTTTTTTTAATTTAAAACCAATTCACAAATAAAAAAGATCGCACACGGTTTTTTATAGGCATCAACATATGGGGTGGCCGAATATGATATTCGTCTTGGAATAAAACCCAGATATGCTTCGGAATAGGTATCCGGCCTTCGTATGGAAAGAAAAGTGACAAGACAGCCAAGAAATAGAATGGTGAAAACTACAGTGAGACCCATTCTCACACATTTTTCTACTGAGAAACCTACGGACAGAAAACCGAATGCTCGCACCCATTTTTTGGGGGTAAATTATTCTCAAACCCATAATTATAAAATTTATTTTTCTTTTTTCTTTCTTCTCTCTTTGTTATTCTTATCTTCTTCTTTTGTTCTTCAATACCCTCAAACCGATGAGAGTTTGATGATTTTCCATGTAGATTCATCAATACCCTTTGATGAGGATTCATCATTCACCATGATAATCGAGAAAATAGCGAGCTTTAGCTTCATCCAAGTGTTCTTCGAAGATAGGGATATTTTTCAGCTTCATTACCCGATCGATGATATAAAGATGTGCAATTGAGGGTCCAGACTCCAATAAGCAATGAAAGCCCATTGAAAATAAGATCCGGAGAGATTGAATTGAATCAGGAGGAATTCAACGAATTACTTGTGATGATGATACCGGTGAGTAATTCTTACACACATTTCTCCAGATCTTCATTTTGGTGATTTTTTTCTTCTTCTTTTGCTTCGGATTATTGATTGAGAAATTTCATAGTTTCTTCTGTTAATTAAAGTCCCCAAAAGGAGTAAAAATCACTGTGTTGTTTAACTAATTGGGAATTTTTTACCCAACTGATGCAATTGAAGAAAAAGGTTCTGCTAAATTTGGGACCAAGAAGAAAAATATCAAAAGAACTCAAAGGTCTGGAGAACTAAAATCACATGTGGTTGAAACTAGGGCTGCGAAGCGTAGAAAGATGGCAATGGAAGGTGACCTGCTGCTACTTGATGAAACAAGTAATCAACCATCTAATAATGATAAATGTGTCTGTGAGTAACTCTTACATACATTTCTCCCTGATTCAGTGTATCTTCATTATAGTGATTTGTTGTTGTTGTTCTTTGTTTCGACTCCAATAAGCAATGAAAGCCCCTTTAAAATAATATCCGGAGAGATTGAATTGAATCGTAAAATGGTTAATTTCGATGAATATGAAGAAAAATAGCTTAATTTGGAGTTGCATACAGATTTTGACCTGAAAAGGTACTAGCTTTCTTATTTGTCACTTGTTTTATTTTTATTCTGAAAAGCCCTAATTTTTATTTTTGCTCAATTTCTGATCTTATGATTTTAAATTTTAAGGGTTTTTGAGGTTGATTTTTTTTCTTGCTCCTACTGTTCATCTAGTTATTCAGGACTTCTGTTTTCAATATTCTGAAATTCATTTCAATGTGGGTTGTTGTTGCAGAGGCGGTGGGAGTTAAAATGGGTATTGTAGCTACAGATGGTACTAAAGTTAAGGCATTGGAGCTGTTGTCATATGCAATTGCAGGTAAGATGAGGTGCAATGGTTGTGTTTTGATGGAGTTGGTGGAATATGTGAAGCAATAGAAGATGGCAGAACTGGTGCAGTTCAGTGGTGTTGCTGCTGTAGCTGGGAAAGTGGTGACAGAGATGGTTGATGTTAAGTCTTGCAGTCCAATGCAAGATTTGTTGTCTACAAAATTTGTTGCATAACTTGTTATGCTGTTCGGAAAATGGTTGCATAACACGTTATGCAACTATTATTGTAGGTGCATGACAAATTATGCAGCCTTTTTTTGTTTGCATAACTTGTTATGCAGTACAGAGAATGGTTGCATAACACGTTATGCAGCTACTTTTTGTTAGTATTGAAACCAACAAAAAATATGCACCTATAATAATATCTTCACAACATGTTATGCAGTCAAGAAAATGGATGCATAACCTGTTATGCATCCGAAAATATGACTGTATAATGCGTTATGCATCGAGAAAATTGATGCACAATCTTTTATGCATCGAGAAAATAGATGCATAACCTAATATGCATCCGTAAATATGGATGCATACTGCATACTACCTTTTTTTTTTATGTACGCACTAAAATCAACTAAAACAATGGTTACATAACTTGTTATAGATGCATAACGTTGTTATCCAAATGCATAATTTGTTATGCAGTGGAGAAAATGGTTGCATAATTCGTTATGCGTCTGCAGAATGTGTTATGCATCGTTTTTTGGTGGCTGCATAATGGTTATGTATCAAGTTTTCGAAAATTTTGCCTAAAGTGATGATCACCTCCGATTTTTTGGTGAAAAACAAAAATTTGATATTATTGTTTGTACTCGTTGCGTAGCTCTCTTAAAAAGATTTCCAACGATATAAAAATTTGTAAAATTCCAAGGCGCGGATTTTTAGATATGTTATATCCAATTTGCATTTCCAATTATACCCCTGATGCATAACATGCCATGCGGATGCATAATCCGTTATGCATACATTTTTAATAATTTCATATAATTATGGGTGTCACGGAAATAAAAAAAAAAAAATTGATGGAAAGAGGTATCACCTCATAATTTCATTAATATGAAATTTTGCTTACATTGATCAATTACATTTGGAAACGGAGAAAAACAATCCGTACAAAATTTACATATTTCAGGAACGAAAATAGAAAATTGTACAGAGATTTTACAACCCGTTGGAGAAATTGACATCCTTCTAATGGTTTCAAACCATTTTGTTTGTTGATCGTTTGTTTCTTGATCATCATCATCATTGATGTAAGATGCTTCCATAATAAGGAAGTAATATGCCCTTATTGATATCATCACAATCAATATCGGTCTTACTCTGATTTGCTGAAATAGATCGTCTCCTTCCAAAATATATTTGATAAGAGTGCAACACCACCAAAAAATGCCATAATAATGGCTATGAGATAACAAGTCTAGATAGCATAAAAATACCATTAGACCAATGAGAAAATAAATAGGAAATCCTAAATTGTTGGAACAACAATTTGTTTTATTTAGATATATAATAATATCTACAATTCCACCCGAATCTTAAATAATTCAAGATCCGGGTAGAAAATCTATGGAAATATTTAAAAAAAAAACAATAGAGAAGATGAAGATAAACGTAAAATGACTTGTAGTTGGAGAAGATAACTGCTTTTTATTTAAGATAGAGTTGCAGAGCAAAAATAGGGGAGAGAGAGAAAAGCAAAAGTCAGGCCTCACGGAAATAATTATGGGTGTCATGTCACGGTAGCAAAAATTAATTGTGGGCTTGACAATGAGAATATTATTTTTTTTGGGTCTCCCCTTAATTTCCCCGATAGAATGCAAAGGTTCAGGCACGACGGTTCTAGGAGATGGGCCAGATTAGGCTCATAATAGTACCTACTACCTACGAGAAAATTTTGGGCTGCACATGTTCGGATCCAAACAAGATTGCGATTTTTTTAGTTCTCAGTTCTGGAGGCAAGTAAAGGAGATCAAAGGAGAGAAAGAAAAATTCATTTCTTCATTACAGTGAAGAGAATTTGCTAAAAACAGTAAGAACCGTGAACCCTGATCCGAATGATTTCTTGTTGTTTTTCTTTGTGTTTATTTGAAAAGTATAAACCCTCACTGATGAAATGTTTGTGTCCCCTAAATTCAAAATATAGGGGTTGATTACTGTTTCAATCGTTAATTGAACTTCTTTTTGATGATGGGTTTCTTTAAATTTTAGTTATTATGAATCTGAGAATGTTTAATTTGACAGAATGATGCTCATTTTTTAGTATTTGTGAATAGGTTATGTATGAAAGATGGGTTCTGTTATCTAGACTCAGTTGATGATTTTGAGCTGTTATGTATGTAATGCTCAAAGTATGAGATGTTGTGTGATTGTTGAGTTCATCATGCAAAACAAAGGAAATACTTATATTTTGTTTGTGAGCTTAATATTATTAGCTTATTTTCCATGTCATGTCATCCTTTACTTATGTTGAATCTGTTGTCAACAGACTTGTCAAGATGTTAACTGCTAGAATGAAGAGCTCGAAAGATAAGGGTGATGAACCAATTGAGTTTGAGGAGCTAGTTGGTCAGGTTGGTAATTCATATTCATTTGATTATGCTTAATGTACTCCCTCCGTCCCACTATTAAGTGACCTATTTGATTTTTTATTTTGTCCCACTAATAAGTGACCTATATCACTAAACAAGAAGATATTTCTAAAATTATCCTTTTAGTTGATTATAAGAAATATAAGAAATTTACATAATTTAATAGGCATGTTTATATTCGTTACGTAGGTGTTTTAAAATGCTTTTCAATGGTATCAAGTTTGCGAACATCCATAGTGTAGTTTGAGAGATAAATCATTTCAAAATTTCACTAATTATTATCCATAAGGGTATAATTGTAAAAAATGCTTAAAAATGCTCTCTTCTCTTGCTTGCCTTAAAAATTGTGCAAACTTGAACTAGGTCACTTAATAATGGGACGGAGGGAGTATTTAATTAGGTTGCTCGGGTTTTGTGTAATTTTAGTTCTGCATCTCTTGCAGCTAACTACTCGCGACCAGAGCAACCATAAGAATAACAAAATGGGAGGACCTAGTTTCATCCAAATCATCAATAACTACCATGTTCAACAGGAAGAGATTGTAAGTGTGACTTATGTTACTGAGAGTTGAACTTTATCTCTTTTAAGAACTTAAATCAATATCGTGTTACTATCATTACTAATGAACCCTTTTGTTTGAATATAGAGGATCCCTCAAGAGTTTGTAACAGAATATGGAGATGATTTGTTTGATCATGTGGTTTTTATTGTTCTCAGTGGAATTGAGTGGTTTGTTGAAATTAAAAGAGACTCAAACTCTGATGGCCGTTGTGTTTATTTTAAGAAGGGTTTAAATGAACTATTTGAAAGTTACTCAATAACTTCAGGAACGTTTTTGGTTCTTAAATACGAAGAAATTTCGCAATTTAAGGTTCGTATATGCCAGTTGAGTGGTAAAGAGGTCTGACTACTCATCCTTCCACAACAACGATACAGATGTTTATCACATCGAAGCTTCAGGTTAGTTTGTGTACCCTGAGTTGCGTACATACGAAAGACTCGTAATTAACATGAAAATTGTTACCAAGTATGTGACTATTAATTGTGTTTTACTGTTTTATCAACGTAACCAGATGAAGATGGCGATAATGATGATTCTGAGGATGATAAAAATGATGAAGAACGTGAAGAATTCAGGGATGATCCTATGAGGAAGAAGAATAGAAGTATCACTCATGGAGGTTTGAGGACCCAAGAAAGGGAAATTGAAATAGAGAGGGGTTTTAAGTCATCAAGGAACAACCTATTCTTCGCAATTGGGTTACAACCATCCTATGTTAGTCACAAATTCTTGGTAAGATATTTTGTACTTCTGTTGATGATTGATAATGAGTTCCATTGCTCTATCTAAAACTAAACATCCTACAGTACATGAAGATATATCCTGACCATGGTCGGTCATCGACTAACATGATTAGATAAAGTCATTGAATCCGAATGATTTAATGTTTATTAAATCTGAATATATATTACTTTGAAAATATATTTGTTTGTGTGTTTGTGAAGCCCATACCAGCAAATTTTGAAGGAAAAGAGGAGTTGCGGAAACTGGAAAACATAAGACTGGATGTTGTTCCAAATGGAGGCTCATGGATTGTCTTCTTAATTACTATGGGTCGAGGCCAGGGAATTAGGTTTAGTAAAGGTGTTCCTAGATTTCTTAAAGACAACAATTTGAAAGAAGGAGATGTTTGTCTATTTGAAATGGTGGCTAGAAAGAAATTTGGTTTTTATGAATATGCAAGAGTTCATATTTTCCGAAGATGACCGAGTTTCTGTCTTGTTCTTTCCAAGAGGAAAAACAGTTAAAAATGTCGCTAACTGATGCGGTATTATCTGCTTTCAACAAGTCTTTTCTGTCAATATTTCTTGTTATACATGTATGCTAGATTACCTTTGTGTACTGCTGGCTATTGCTGGAAAATGGTTACTTTTATCATCTACCTCTAATGGATCTTTGGTATAGGCATATTACTATCGAGGGGATTTTACTAGGTTCTTTTGGTCTATCTAATTTTGGGGTGCTATTTTAATACTGCGGCAGTGCGTCTTATGGATACAAGGATTCATTCACAGATATTTTTCTTCACATTCTGTAATGGTTGAATCTGCAGTTGCGATGGGTTTAACTCATTCTGCCCTATCACAATTCTGTATTAACATCTTACTGTATCTAGCAAGAAGTTATCACTCTTTGGGCTTCTTACAAGATACCTATGTGGTTGTCAGGTTGTCTGATGGCCACTCCATCTTACTGTTTCTGAAAGAATCTGATGATGAAATTTTTATTTTGTTAGTCAGTCTGATGCTTCTTCAAGATCAGCGCGGCAACGTTCTGGTCCGTTATTAAGATTTTCAGCTGTCAACATTTGCCGTGGTTTGTTCAATCCAGATGGAGTATCATTTGTAGTCGGGACTTGATATAGCTTTTTTTTTTTTTGAAGCATTGATATAGATTTTTGTTGGGCTTATTGGCCTGGTTTTGCAATTTTTTGTACTCATTCTTTTTCTCTTTTTCTTTTTTTTTATTTTTAAGAAAAACAAAAGTGTCATTTTGAGACCAATAAATTTAGGCAGCAACCCGGTGGAGAAGCTAAATTAAGCCACCCTCTAAAAGTGAATGTAAACCTTAATATTTAGTATTTCTTCCTACCATGCAACAACAACAACAGCAATAAACACTTTCACACCTGTATCATGCCAAGGAACAATTACTTTTATTTATTTTTTTGTTATAGCCAGTACATAAATGGATTCAACTGTGCAAACTGGGTTCTATCACACTCATTTTCCAGACATGCCAATAACTGCAAGCCAGGCGCCTTTGAATGAAAATATTAAAAATTAATATATCAACAACAAAACTATGTTTCAATTCAAGGCGACCAATATTGGCTCTAACAAGCGACTGTCTTTCTTTAAGGATCAGACTTCAGAATGCTGATCAAAGTGTTTTAGGCATCTACTGGATCCGTGATTGTACTAGCATTGTCTTCCTCATTGTACCGATCAACACTGTCTAAAAAGATCCCAATCAACCATATAGCAGCAGCAACAGCAAAGATAGAGGTGAGAATAAGAGCAGTCGTCCTCCATTTGTGGATGTGATCTTGGAGATATCCAACAAGTGGCGAAGAAGGAACGTCACCGAGGATGTGGATCGCAACTGTGGAGGTGGCCAGAGCGATTGGTCTTAAACTAGGCTTGACGCTACGAAGACAAATAAAGTTCACTGGTCCTTGTGCACCAAAGAGAAACAACTGGCCCAATACGAAAAAAGCTAGGAAACCATACATGCTTTTGAAACAAAAGGCAGCAAAACAACATATGCCTCCAAGAGCTGTTGTTGCAGTAAGAAGCTTAAAACCGTTCTTGATTGAGGAATTCATGCGATCAAGGAGATAGCCTCCCGCTAGTGTTCCACATACTCCACAGACGGATGTAATCACCCCGAAGAACATATCAGAGTTAGTCATGTGATAAATATCGGCACCAGCCTTCGGCCCCCAATATGAATAAGCCCCTATTACGAAGGTATATGCTACGTAGCCGGACACGCTAACGACATACACCTTGTCAAGCAAAAGAACTTTCAAATCCTTAAAAAATCTAGAAATCTGGTTGATTGTGCGTTTTGATAAATATGTTTTCCTTGAGGTCTTGTTATTGAATTGCCCTTCTGTAGATGACACTTCGACGATATTTTTGCCTTGATCAGAAACTTCTGTTATTTTAATTTCGTGCAGTTCAAATCCAACTGTCTGTGTTAACGTTGCTTCACCAGACACGAAACCTTTTAACTGCAAAGGCTCCATAAAAAAGCATAAAAGGACGAACGGGAGCATTAAAATTGCTTCTCCAAAGAAAGCAGCACGCCAATTAAGATGACTAGCGACAAATCCACCGTAAACATATCCAACTGCAATTCCAACTGGTATGCACATGTAAAAGAGCGCAATCCATAACGCTTTCTTCGCAGGAGGAGCATTGTCGTCTATAAAAGGAGACGCGAGACTCATAAACGAAGCCTCGCCAACACCAACTAACATCCGACAGAGAGCAATGTTCCAAAACCTAGACGTAACCCCACAACAAGCTGTAGCTATCGTCCATATCAATAATCCAACGCCAATTAACTTGAAAGGTTTGTTGCATGTCTTTGCTAAGAACGGGAATATTGGTGAGGCTACGAGAAGTCCAACCATGAATGCAGAAGGCAAAAGACCATCCTCGGAATTAGTTAAGTTGAAGTCTCCTTGAATTCCCGTACCTGCAATGCATTCACCAGTTTCTTTGCATATCTTACGCGTTCCATTCACACCGGTGCTCGCAATAACTCCCCGATCAACATAGTTCAACAAATTCATTATGCAGAAAATCAAAAGTAAACACTTCGGTGAGCACCATGTAGTTTTTTTCTTCGGAGATTTACCTGAATTGGTGATAGCCGACTCTAGATTCTCGGATACAACCACCACAGGAATATTTTCAGATTCCTCCGGGCCAGAAGGTTCTGCCATCGAATAATCTTCTCCTTCACTATAATCTCTTCTTTATCAACTGATCGCTCCTCTCTACTTGTGATAATAACATAAACTAAAAAGCTAATCGCAGCTTTTTATAAGCATCAAATATGGAGTGGCTTAATGGGAATAGGAAACCAGATACGACATGGAATAGAAGTAGTCTCCGGCCGAAAAGTGGCTAGCAAAATACACGCGCGAGTGCCATGATCACCATCACTCCTGGGCTTATGCAACGTCATCGGTGATATCCAAAGTCATGTCAAGAGTGCGGTTTGATGTTATGACATCATATCCACGAACCTCTAGCCGAGCAAAAAAATCCACGAGCCTCTAGCTTTCTGCCTCTTTAATTAAAACGATGTATAGTGCTTGCCTAAATTTGCACTTGCTAAACAGGTGCATATTGTGTAATTAGACATAGTAGCGAACGTGATTATGAAGGTACACTTTTGTATCATGAAATAAAATACTAATGTTTCTGCATTATGTTCTTGAGAAGTAAGTATAAATTATTTTTGGCCATTAACCCTGTAATTCTTATATATTGTGTTGTCAATCCCTATTTCTGTATACGGGGACTGGGAAACAGTAGTTTCAGGGTATCTTTTTTCTCATGTACCTTTAAAATCCTCAAACGTAAATTGTCTGAAACTGACTTGTTGTTTATTTTGCATCTAATAGGGAATGGTAACTGTTGCAGCCAGAGCAACAAGGTTGCCAACAGGGGCGGAGCTAGAAATCTAGCTATGGGGGAGCAACATAATGTTAGGGGTAGCAAGATTTCTTAATTAGGCTTGCAAGTCCATTTTCATCCAAATTTTAGGCTTAAGAGTGAGCTGGGAAGGGTGTGTAGTTGCATACCCTTGCTTCCAGCTGCCTCCGCCACTGGTTGCCAATATATTCTTCTTTTGCAAAAGAAGGCAATTTAAGTGACCTATTCGCAAAAAGGGGAGGCCATCTCTACTCTTTTCAATGTCGTAGGACTAGGTGCAGGCATTCAACTAGCTTCTACAGTGTGTTCAACAATGCAAGGAAAGGTAAACCCTTCTTATCTACAAAGTAATAACAACAGAACAGTTTTACGTTTAGATATTAATTGGTCACAATTTAAAGTCTAAACAGCTAGAGGATAAAGTAGAAAAACTTTTGAGAGTAGGTTATAACTGTTTCTACTGCTTTTCATTTCTTTACTTTTTGTAGATGGTAGTTGGTCCGGTGCTTTCCATCCTACATATATATAGTGTTGTTGAATCCACAACGGACAGCCATGATTGTAGCTGACTTCGTCAAGGTGTGATTCTTATTCTTTCGATATAGTTTGGCAGATCCTTTCTTAATATTATATAATATGATGCCTTTTCCCACCACAATAAAATCCAGAGAGGAAAGATATCAAGTCCTGCAGACCTAAGATACCAAGAAGATCTTCTCTTTCCGGGGCGACTGATAGAAGATGCAGGAAGTGTGAAGGTTGGTAGAGCTATTCGTAAGCCATTAAGCCTTCAAAACTTCATCAACTGAAGGAAATGTTCCCTGACGAGAAGTTAATATTAAGTTGTAGTACTGGTAAATCTACCGATATGGTATTGGCACAAAATGCAACAGGCGAAGACGCACTTAAAGGGTGGATAGTGGCCGCATTAGCTGCAAATATCGAACCATCTGTAAATTCATTGAATGATACCAACTTCAAAGAAGCTTACGAGCAAATGAATAACTTATTTCCCAAGTTTGTTTCCGAGTTAAAAACTAAAGGGTGGCACACTGATCGTTTTCTGGATGGAACAGGAAGCCGTTTTGCCTGGTAATTCCAAAGGATTGGGCATCAATTTAAAGTTCTTTTATGTAAATGATTGGTGGTTTTAGGCTTAGAATATTTGATTCCAACTATATTAGATTTTTTTTTTTTTTTGGGAAATGAAGAACTTAAATTAACCAAAGTGGGTTGATCCCAGAGTTAAGGATTACTTACTAGTTGAGTTAAATTTATTCATTGATCGAATCTGCAATTGGTGTGTCAATTGTCAATTTTTCATCATAGCTTCCAGACTTGGCTCTTTTCTCCCGCAAAGAGCTACCGACCCTCACAGACTAGTGAGGGCCCACCCCAACTGGTACATGTTATTAGCCCTCTCAGGCCTCAAGTTGATGTGGCCGATTGTTTATAGTTAGGTTATGAATTCTGTGTAATTCGTTTATCAGTAATCACATCGAAACGAAACGAAACACAATGGCGGAATCTTGTATCCCTGAAACAGCCAACACCGAGGGAAAAAGCAGCGAAAACAGGTAACTCAACCCCCTCTCCTCTTAATCTTGCACTCTTCAGTTTCTTTTTATTGCAGTTAGGATTCTTTATTTTTTGTTTACCAAATTTTCATACGCTGTTTTCTAATCTTGTTCATGGTTCATCTTGTGTAAAATCACTAAATCAAATTTTGCCTACATTATTATATCTACTCCAGCTCCGATGTGGAGGCTTTGGTGCGGTGGACAAGTTTTGAAGAAGTGGAAGATATGATCATACCCTATGTTTCTCAAGCGATAACAAGGCAGGGTATGATGGTTATAAAAGTGCAAGAGAAGTATATGTTGATTACAAAATCTTCAATGTAATATATCAAATACCTACATTTGTTTTGCTTGCCTGATTCATACTACATAATTATTGAGATCTTTTGGCTTTTCTCTTTACATTTTCAGCATGCTTTTACTCAATTGGTAGCGGGAAAGGATAAGCTTCTTCTTGGAGGCTATGCTAATGACTATTTCTTTCACTACGCACTGACGAAAAAAAAAAAAAAAAAGAGGTTACCAGGATACCCTTTGTCTCTTTTCCTTAACTTGATTTCCGTTTCTTATCTTTAGCTGCATCTTATACTTCGGTGAAAGACCACTCAGGAGTTTTTGTATGATTTCCGGAGAACAGATGCTTCGTAGGTTTTCGAACATGTTATGTTATGCATCACTTAAGGAGATTGACAAACATTGGATCGTCATTCAACTGTTGGAGGACATTAAATCTGAGCATCAACTTTTGGATACCGTGAAGTTAAATAAATATTGGGATCCGAACTTGAGAAAGGTGGAGAAAGATGTTCAGAGTGAGTTAATCAGACAAAAGGAAGAAAAGCACGTGCTTCTTTAGAGATTTCACCACAATCAGAATGAGTTCCAGGCTGATAACTGTTAGAAAAAAATGTTTTGTTTTAATCAAAAAAATGCATGGACCATGTTTTGATCCCAAGACCTATTGCTCCCTAGATGTTTTTTCATGTGAATGAATAAAACATTAGTCCCATATAGACTAAAACACTAAGAGTTTTAGACTTAAATAGCATTGGTTTAGCCTTAAGGGCATGGCCCTTTGGGTCTTTAGACCTTTGTGTATGGGGAAAGCCCTAGACTATGGCAAGGTTGCCTAAACCTTATTGCGGCTCGGATCGGCTCGGCGTGGGCGTGGGCGTGGGCGACCCATCCTTTCTTTTTGGTGAAATTTACCACACGCTTCTCCCACACATGTAAAGAATTTTATTCTTTGCCTTCTCGGTTTTGGATATCCAACAGCCACTAGAAGCATCTTTAGTCACACACGGTTAATTCTCACGCGTGAATTCTCTTAACTGTTTTCATCGTAAAGAATCTTTAATCTCACGCGTGTGGACACCTGTGCATCTCACGCGTGTGGACACAGTGCACGTAGAGATTTCTCGTCGAGAAGAATCTTACCCGACAGAGATGCGTTTTTAATTGTTATTTTAACGGATGCTTTTTGCTTTTACTCGTCCGACAAATTGAACGCGTGATTTACGGATCTGTGTCTCAAACGTTCGAATTCTTACCTATAAATACGAGTTAAGGCTTTCGGTTTAAAAAACATACCATTCAGAACTCTTATCTTCGAATTTCTCCTTCTTCTCTAATTATTTTTGAAACTTAAATTCTTATTAATATTTGTCTTAAAACTCTTAAAACGTTCAGTTCTTTTCGAAACAAGTTGTAGTTTCTGAAACATAATTTTGTATAACTACTTCTTGATTTACAGAATTTTAGTTCAGAAATATAGTTTACAGAAACATAAAATTGTTTTTACATTACTCGAAACAATTTGTATTTTCAATTTGAGTTTTTGTTTTTACTTTTGCTTTGCCAAGTTCTAAGGGTTCTCTCTGTGTATGCTACACATAGAGGAGAACTAACAGTAGTTGTATCCTGGAGGTAATTTGTTAATTGCTATAGCATCTCAGAGGAGTAGCAGGCAATATTACCTTTAGCTCAGCGTATCTCATACGTGCCTCTACTAAGTTTATTGAGTTGTTTGTTACTAATATCAGTGTAATCTAAGTATTATTTCCCATTTGCATTCGATTATTGTAATTAATTCCAACAATCTAAAGGTAATATTTGCCTTATTGTAATATTGTAATCTTTGTAATATTCTTTGTTGTAAGAACATGGGAAAGAATCTCGTAGAAAAACCACCAAAGTTCAGTGGTAAGGACTTTAAGAGATGGCAGTCTAAAATGCTATTCTTCCTAAACGACCAAAGGTTAGATGGATATGCTTTAGAAAAACCCTCGAGAAAACTTCATCGCCGTGGTAATGAAGATAAATTGGACATGTGGAATAGGAAGAATTATTTGTGCAAGAATCATATTCTTAACTGTCTTGATGACTCCTTGTATGACTTCTATAATGCAAAAGAAGATTTTAATGCTTTTGATTTATGGGAAGCTCTAGAAGAAAAATATCATCTTTCAAAGCTGCTGGAAGTAAGAAGTTCTTGATGGCTAAGTTCTTAGAATACAACATGACTGACGAAAAGCCTGTGGTAGAACAGTTCGTCGAACTTCAACTCCTCATCAGCGAGATTCTTGTTGAAGGCATGACTTTTGATGAAGCTCTACAAGTATCGGCTGTGATTGAAAAGCTTCCACCCTCATGGAGCGAATATAAGAGGAGGCTGCGACACAAGACTCGTGAAATCACCATGGTGGAGCTTGGCAAAAAGATCCAGGTTGAGGAGCTTATGTGCAGCAAGGACAAGAGCATGATGCTGAGCAAAAACATGTCCAACAAAGCTCATGTTTTGGACGATAAAGCTGCTTCAAAGAAAATTCCTGGAGAATCTAGCAAAATGGGTAATAGACGTAACAGACGTCGAAAACCCAGAGGTAACAATTTTAAGCCTAGAGGTGGTGTCACTAAGCACACCATCAAAGGCGACTGTTTTAATTGTGGTAAACCTGGACATATGGCTAAAGACTGTAAGGCCCTAAAAGGATCAAATATGATCCAAAACAGAAAAATAAGGCAAACATAGTAGAGGACTCTGGATATTTCACTGGCATGGTGTCTGAAGTCGACCTTGTCTCTAGTATGACTAATGTGAGAGACTGGTGGATTGATTCTGGAGCCACCAAGCATGTCTGTAAATTCAGAAATGCTTTCTCCTCCTATGCCATAGTAGGAGATGATGAGAAACTGTTCATGGGAAACTCTTCCACCGCGAAAGTGGTGGGGAAAGGCAAGTTCGAACTGAAGCTAACTTCAGGAAAAACTCTCGCATTGAATGACGTATTCTACGTCCCAGACATATGCAAAAATCTTATCTCAGAAACCATCCTGCTAGGAAAAGGTTTTAAAATTGTTCTTTGAGTCCAATCTTTGTTGTGATTTCTAAGCATGGTGAATTCGTAGGAAAAGGTTATGTTACCGATAACATGATTAAGCTTAGTGTATCTGATTTGAAATTGAATGTTAATTCATCTTCTTCTGTTTATGTTTGTGACTCCTCACATGTTTGGCATGATAGACTTGGGCATGTTAATTTCAAATCGCTAGAAAGACTTTCTAATTTAGGTTGCATACCAAAAATAAACTTTGATAAAAAACAAAGATGTGAAATCTGTGTTGAATCTAAATATGCAAGAAAACCATTTAATAAAAGTGTTGAACGTAGAACATTTCCTTTGGAATTAATACACTCGGATTTAGGAGACTTGAAATCAACACCAACAAGAGGTGGTAGAAAATGGTATATCACTTTCATAGATGATTACTCACGATCTTGTCAGGTTCATCTTCTTAGAAGTAAAGATGAGGCCTTAGAGGCTTTCAAGTTTTATAAACTTGAAGTAGAAAACCAAAAAGGAGTTAAAATTAAAACTCTTAGGTCAGACCATGGCGGTGAGTATGTGATACCCATAGGTGAGTTTTGTAAACATAATGGAATCATTCATGAAACAACTGCACCATATTCACAGAATCGAATGGTGTATTTGAAAGAAAAAATAGAACACTCATAGATATGGTAAATGCTATGTTGACAAGTTCAGGGTTATCTTCGAACTTGTGGGGGAAGCTATCCTCTCTGCTTGCTATATTTTGAACCGAGTTCCATTTAAAAAATCGATAAAACTCCTTATGAATTGTGGAATGGTAAACAACCTTCTTATGCATACTTTAAAGTGTGGGGGTGTTTGGCCAAGGTGGCCATTCCTATTCCCAAGAAAACTAAAATAGGACCTAAAACAGTCGATTGTGTTTTCTTAGGGTATCCTGAGCATACAATTGCATACGGGTTCATGGTCATCGAGTTCGACCATAATAACATTGGTCAGAACACCATATTGGAATCTAGAGATCTTTGTGTTTTATGAACACATATTTCCTTTAAGGTCTGGACCTCGGAAAAGGGTCCATGATGACCTCCAGGATGTTCCATCGACTAGTCAAACTCCAACTTTGGAGTATGAGACTGAACCAAGAAGAAGTAAGAGGGTTAGAACTGAAACAAGTTTTGGCCCAGATTTTTTGACTCTTACGGTAGAATATGAACCCCAAACCTATAAGGAAGCTATGACTTCTCCAGAAGCTCCTTTCTGGGAAGAAGCTTCATTAAATGAATGGGAGTCCATTCAGCAAAATGAAACTTGAGAGCTTGTAGACTTGCCTCCTGGAAGTAAATCCATAGGTTGCAAATGGGTGTTCAAAAGGAAACTTAGAACAGATGGAACTATAGATAAATATAAAGCTAGGTTGGTAGCTAAAGGCTATAGACAACAGGAAGGAGTAGATTTCTTTGATACCTATTCACCAGTCTCTAGAATCACCTCGATTAGAATGTTGATTGCTATTGCTTCAATTTATGATTTGCATATACATCAGATGGATGTTAAACTGCTTTTCTATATGGTGAATTGAATGAAGAAATTTATATGGATCAACCTGAAGGTTTTATAGTAAAAGGTTATGAAAACAAAGTATGCAAGTTAAACAAATCTCTTTACGGTTTAAAACAAGCACCTAAACAGTGGCATGAAAAATTTGATCATGTTATGATAACTAATGGTTTCAAGGTTAATGAATCTGATAAATGTGTTTACACTAAATCTTTGTATGATTCTCATGTTATTGTTTGCCTATATGTTGATGATATGCTCATATTAGGCAGCAACCTTGATATTATTAATACCATTAAAAGCATTCTTAGAGATAATTTTGACATGAAAGACTTAGGCCCTACTGATGTAATCTTAGGGATGAAAATCAGAAAGACGTCTGATGGATATAGTCTTAGTCAATCTCATTATCTTTGAAACCGTATTAAAGAGATTTAATTATGAAAATGCTAAACCTGCGTCTACTCCATTTGATCCCACTTGTAAATTGAAAAAGAACAAGGGTGAGGGTATTGATCAACTTGAGTATTCTCGCATTATTGGTAGTCTTATGTATCTTATGAACTGTACAAGACACGATATTGCTTACTCGTGAGTAGATTAAGCGGTATACTTGCAACCCAGGCGGGATCACTGGAATGCTCTCTTCAAAGTTTTACGTTACACGAGAGGGACCTCAAACTATTGCTTAAGTTTTGGGAAGTATCCTGCTGTGCATCTTTGGAAGGGTATTGTGATGCCAACTGGATATCGGACTCAGAAGAGTGCAAATCTACTAGTGGGTACATCTTCTTGCTTGGAGGTGCGTCTGTCTCATGGAAGTCTACCAAACAGACATGTATAGCTAAATCCACTATGGAGTCTGAGTTTATAGCCTTGGAAAAAGCTGGAGAGGAAGCTGAATGGATGCGATGTTTCCTGGGAGGAATTCCACTCGGCCCAAGCTCTGTGTCTTTAATCGCCATCCACTGTGATGTAAAGCCGCACTTGGTTGCGCAAAGAACAATGTATACAACGGAAAGTCTATACATATACGAAGAAGACACAAAACGGTGAAACAACTACTCTCTACTGGTATTATCTCGATAGACTTTGTAAAATCCAAAGATAATCTTGCAGATCCTTTGACGAAAGGTTTACCGAGAGAGGAAGTTAAATTCACATCGAGGGGGATGGGACTTAAGCTCATAGAATAAATCACCATGAAGGATACTCAACCTTGTGATTGGATTTCCAAGATCAAGGTTCAATGAGACAACTAATTTATGGTGATATTGGTAAAGCACTATCTTTGTCCCTCCTATGGTGTAATCATGTGATAGTGCAGCCTGCAGATTCTGAGGATGATCTTTTGAGATCTTAATGGGTTCCATGGCTTTGATTAAAGCGGGGTGTGGCAGGACACTCTTTATGGACCCACCTTTGTGGATGTTGGAAGTGTGGCCGCTTCCTATGAGAATATGAGCTGATTCTCTAGAGACATTCATTAAGTCCGGGATTTTTAGCCCACGGCCAAAATGGGCACAACCGCAAGAGCTTGGCAGCTGTTTTCTTCGGTTGAGGCATCAAGTGTGGCTGTTATTTCTGAATTGCATTCTTTGTTGGCGGTTCAAGACATTGCGTTCACCGTATCAACAAGCAGTTCAGGTAACCTCTCAATAAGTTAAGGTTCAATCTTTGGGACACCTTAGCCTATTTTGTTGCCTTATGTTTTATCGTGTTTTATCGACATGTTTTATTATTCATGTGGGGGATTGTTAGAAAAAAATGTTTTGTTTTAATCAAAAAATGCATGGACCATGTTTTGATCCCAAGACCTATTGCTCCCTAGATGTTTTTTCATGTGAATGAATAAAACATTAGTCCCATATAGACTAAAACACTAAGAGTTTTAGACTTAAATAGCATTGGTTTAGCCTTAAGGGCATGGCCCTTTGGGTCTTTAGACCTTTGTGTATGGGGAAAGCCCTAGACTATGGCAAGGTTGCCTAAACCTTATTACATTTCTTATTGCCTTTCCCGTTCGTGCGGTGCTTCGCACAGAAGCACGCACGCTCGCTCGGCTCGGCGTGGGCGTGGGCGTGGGAGTGGGTGTGGGTGTGGGTGTGGGTGTGGGTGTGGGTGTGGGTGTGGGTGTGGGTGTATCCGACCCATCCTTTCTTTTTGCTGAAATTTACCACACGCTTCTCCCACACATGTAAAGAATTTTATTCTTTGCCTTCTCGGTTTTGGATATCCGACGGCCACTAGAAGCATCTTTAGTCACACACGGTTAATTCTCACGCGTGAATTCTCTTAACTGTTTTCATCGTAAAGAATCTTTAATCTCACGCGTGTGGACACTGTGCATCTCACGCGTGTGGACACTGTGCACTGAGAGATTTCTCGTCGAGAAGAATCTTACCCGACAGAGATGCGTTTTTTCACTGTTATTTTAACGGATGCTTTTTGCTTTTACTCGTCCGACAAATTGAACGCGTGATTTACGGATCTGTGTCTCAAACGTTCGAATTCTTACCTATAAATACGAGTTAAGGCTTTCAGTTTAAAAAACATACCATTGAGAACTCTTATCTTGAATTTCTCCTTCTTCTCTAATTATTTTCGAAACTTAAATTCTTATTAATATTTGTCTTAAAACTCGAGAAAACGTTGAGTTCTTTTAAAACAAGTTGTAGTTTACGAAACATAATTTTGTATAACTACTTCTTGATTTAAAATTTTAGTTCATGAAATATAGTTTACGAAACATAAAATTGTTTTTACATTACTCGAAACAATTTGTATTTTCAATTTGAGTTTTTGTTTTTACTTTTTCTTTGCCAAGTTCTAAGGGTTCTCTCTGTGTATGCTACACATAGAGGAGAACTAACGATAGTTGTATCCTCGGAGGTAATTTGTTAATTGCTATAGCATCTCGGAGGAGTAGCGAGGCAATATTACCTTTAGCTCAGCGTATCTCATACGTGCCTCTACTAAGTTTATTGAGTTGTTTGTTACTACTATCAGTGTAATCTAAGTATTATTTCCCATTTGCATTCGATTATTGTAATTAATTCCAACAATAACTTCCTTAAAAGAAAGGAAGAGATCGAGGTATTACGAAAAGCATGTCAATAGTCGAACGTTTATGATTTTTTGCTGCTGATACTAATCTTTTATTTTGTTTTCTGATCTTATAGGAGCTCAAGTGTGAAATCTCTTGCGCTTATAATAACATGAAGTTGCTAGTCAACCGTTCCTCTACTTATTATCAGACATTGGGGGATTTAAAGTTTGAGAGGAAATTCTTGATGCTGGCAATGGCATTCCAGACACTCCTACATGAGGATGAGGTAAAATGAAATTTGATGAATAGTGTAATTATTTATCAGTTCAGTTACCAGAGCTTGTGTCTGGTAGTTTTGGTGGCTTGTTCTGTAATTAATTGGAAAAATGCCCCATATTTCGATGCTCCATAGGAAAAATGCCCCACCAAGAAAAAGTTATGGGAAAATGCCCCACCATCCACTTTTCCATCCAAGAGGCGTTAAAAGGTCAAAATATGCACATGTGTGCTCTTACACGTGCGAGCGAAAGACAAAATAACCCTTCTTCAAGATTTCGACCGCGTGTCCTAGAATTACATCATGGCGGCAGATGGGTACTGGTACCCTCATGCCCCCACGTGTCGAAGGAAAAGGATGAACGGTCAACGATGAGATCTGGTTCTATTATACTACCTAATCTACTCTTTAGTACATTACCTCCATGTTCTGTCCAACAGTGAAATGAAGATTTATACGAAAATCACATCCACAAAAAAACCAATCAGACAAAATTTTATACAGATTCTCAAAAACCAAGTAGTTACTTTACAAAAGAGATCCACCCATTCTCAAAAATGAGTCAAAATATTAGATGTTGAATCATATGTTAACTACAATTAGTCGCTGAGGCATTTGAGTGCTATTTTGCTTCCTCATCAAAGCCCTTCCTGCGTCAGAAATGCAGATCCCATCCTTCACCTTTCCATATCACATATCCTGTCCTGCAACAAACAGAAGCGGTTGTAAAAAACATCATAAATCTGATCAATACAATCTTTCAAAACTTTTTTTTTTTTTGATGCGTAATCTTTCAGAACATTTACATGATTACATCATCCAAAAATCTCTAAAACCTCTCAGTGAAAACTTTTTTTAATATCAATTAGCCTCCATTCAAACCAGTATCTCATTTTGATACCCCCAAATCACAATTCATACTGAACTGGTTCTCATATCAATGACAGACTGACAACGAATTGGTTTAAAATATCACCACAAAAATTACTATTAGATTATGAGGCTTGAGTTACCACACATGGGAAATGGACTCGAGACTAATGGCGCCAGAGCTATGGACACCAGAATATTTGAAACAGTAAAAGGTGGAGGATAAAATAAGCTTCATAAATCATCATCTGGCTCATAACTAACAACCACACAAAGAAACCATCGCAGACTACATGTTCATAGTTAACATCCACAAAGGGCGAGTACGGATACCTTGAACCATAAATGCAAGACTAGACTTTTAGCATGCACTGGTGGATTTTGGTGTAACCTTAAAGTGCAAAGTAACTCTATAAACTTAATTTGCAAAAGCAATTTATAAGCAAAGAAGATGCGTTTACAGATGTGTGAAACTACAGGCTCTTTGATTGCATTCAATATTCTACTAAGCTTCGTGATAAAGAAAAAAAAAATATATCCATTAAGACAGGCCTATAATACTGCAAAACTTTGGGATTTCACGAAAGAAAAAATTTCACAGAGGTGTTTAGCAACTAAATACCTGAGTCAAAATTATTAATGGATGTCCTGCCAAATGTATTCTTATTACATCTACCGCTCCCTGTGAGGACAAACCTGAGTTAAGAAAGCAGCAACGTCCAATTAACAACAAACAACCCAATAGGATTACATGGAGCTGATATTAGTTACGGAGAAGAGTCGAGCATTGTGCATTGGTGACTGCTGGCTCGCTTAATTTTATATCATTCAATCAATCATTCAATTTCAGCAAAGTAATTCAACCAAGAGATGGGTTTCATGAACTTTTTTGTCTTCATACTTGACAGTCTTAACTTCAGGAAGAGACCCAATTTCGTTAAACCCTATTTGAATCATAATTACAACAAATTAATCATTTAAAAGCATCTAAACATGTTAGTGATACATTCAATTTCAAATATAAACCCTAATTTAAATACAAAACAAAAAAAATCCCTAATATTTATGAACCCTAGATACACAATTTCATTTTATTATCAAATTAATACAATTAAACATGTAGTTTGGCAAAACGAAGGTGTGGGTTTGGTTTTACTTACTTTTCTGTACTCTATATAGCACTGATTCATTTATCTAACTTCAACTGCTCCTTTATTCTTATTTAAATCATCAGAAAACTTGCATCTTTCATTAAATCTTCATAAACATCACAAATGAACAGATTGATAAAGAAGATCACCTAGTTTTTTTTAAGAATCTCTCAATCGTCTCTCGGTATTTCTCTCTGTCTTTTGTTAAAAACGGGAACTGAAGAAGAAGAAGATGACGATGGTAGATAATAATAAGAGAAGATTGTGATACTCTATACATGTATGGTGTTTTGCGACAAACATGTAAGATTTTAGGGCTGTTCGATTTCATCGAGATAGGTTATTAACTTGATCTGTACACGTGGCGCTAGTAACACCATAAATGTGAATAAGGTTATCTAGGTAATCTTACCGATGTACGATATCTCTTCAGGGGAGTTATTGACCGGTCAATATCGCGATATTTGACCATTTTAACGCCTCTTTGATGAAAAGTGGATGATGGGGCATTTTCCCATAGCTTTTTTTTTGGTGGGGCATTTTTCCAACGGGGCATCGAAATATGGGATATTTTTCCAAATATCCCTTATTTGTATTGTTGGTGACTCGGAAGGATCTTTCAAGGATGTGGACGGAGGAAACGCTACGCACAATCAAGCTAGTCACGAAAAAGGAGGAAGAATCTGACAAGGCAAAAAAAATTGTGATGCGAATTGGAATAAGGTTGTGGCCTCTTCTGGTCTTCTTTGATAAAAGTACGAATGTGCTTTATCTTGCACTATGCCTCAACTTTATGAGCTCTTCCAACTTAAACTTTTAAACTTATTTACGTACTGCTTTCTGAAATCTGCAATTGGGCCAGGCCGTTACCAGATCCAGGCCGGACAGGCATCGAATACACTTACTTTGAGGCCTAAAGCTTGCCCAACTCCCCAAAAAATAGGGGACTACTCTTAAATTTTAGGGGTGGATATTGGAAATAATATTTGGTCATCCCTTATATAAAAAAATTAATACCAACTTTACCCTTAATGATAAACTTAGTCTAATAATGATAAATTTAGTTAGTCTAATGATTAAAAACTGATTAGTTAGTGAATAGTTATTTATAAGTGGGATTGTTTTGTTATAAACATTAAGGTTAATTGGAGTTTAGTACTTACATTTTGTCCAACTTTAATATTTAGTCTAACATTTGTCCAACTTAAGGGTTGGTACTTGGAATTCACGTTGACTTCCATTGACTCCATTGACTCAGTTAAGTATTATTCTAATTAAATTTATAATCTAAATATTTATACAATTACTACTGTACCCTTTAATTGGACTTAATTACCCTTATAACCGCACGCACAAATTTTTCACACGCTTAACCGAACCTAACTCCCCGATCCCCATCCTTATTCTCGCTTCCATCTTCTAACAGACTTACACCACCACCACCATTTTCCGATTATAACATAAATTGCTTAATTCATTCATCAAGAAAGACCAGAGCTTCCTGCAAATTGATAAATCCCATTTCAATCCATTCATTAATCAAAACAACTATCAAAAAATCAATATCAATAAAACAATACATCTAGGTAATCACGCTCAGTAATCGGTTTCTTATTATGGATTTTTGATTCGAAGGAAGATGGATGGAATGGTAGCTGGCAGAGATGGGTTTTTACCCAATCAATTTTGGTTTTGATCAAATGGTGGTGCTGTATATTTTGTTTCACGGTGGGTTTAAGCAAAGATTTTCACCGGGAAAACAGCAAGAAAGACTTGATTTTTCATCTGCGGCTGAAATTGGGTTTTGTCTTGACTAGATTTAGTGATTGCTGCCAACGATTCATGGCTTTCAACAATGGAAACCAATCAAGGATCTGCATGTTGGTTGAGATTAATCTGTTGATGGGTATGGATGTATGTTGTTTATTGAATCGGCTGTGGTAGCTATACCACCAAATCATAACAAAGAAACCCATTAAAGAAAAAACAAGCATATCAATTTGACAAAAAATATTTCTTCATTCTAATTCTCCATCATCATTTTCTTCCTTAGCATCGCCACCAAAACCCACATCACCAGTTCGGAAAAAATTACCAACAGAAAATGTTTTTCCCGTTTAGTAAATTTGGGGTTTTGATTCTGAAATTGGGTTTCGATTCAAAAATTGGGGTTTTGATTTGATGCAGTAAATAAGGTTTTGTTTGATTCAGATATTGAAATTGTGGTTTTGATTTAGTTCTGTAAGTTAGGGTTCTGTTTGATTAAGAAATTGGGTTTTGAATTGTTGAGATTTTGAGATTAAATTAATGTGATGTTGTTGAGATTTGGTTTTATAAAGAAAATCTTTAACAAAATCAACCAAGCAAATGGTTTTCATTACGTAAAGGGGAAGAAGAAGTTGAAACATGTTTGTAATGGCGGCAGAAGAAAAATAGATATAGACGAGGAGGAAGAATAAAGAGTTAGGTTAATGATATACGATCTGGAAGAATAAAGAGTTAGGTTAATGATATACGATCTCTAACCGTAGGTTAAATGGTTTCACCAAAGCCGTTGGATCCTAGGTTCATTTCGGGATATATTGGTAAATTCAATATAATTTCTAAAATAAAAATACTTATTATTCGGTCAGAAACGGTCAAAGACGGTCAACGTGAATTCTGAGTACCAACTACTAAGTTGGAAAAATGTTAGACCAAACACTAATGTTGGACAAAATGTAAGTATCAAACACCAATTAACCCTAAACATTATTATTGAGAGATAAGAAGAAGAAGAAGGAAATAGGAAGAAGAAGATGGGTGAACCCAAAAAAATTTCTTTGAGTTTAGTAATTATGATATGAGTGATTCATGTGATGATACCTTAGATCTTTTTCTTTAAGAGCCACAACAAGAGTATGATATTTTGGGTACTCATGAATACTTCAAATTTAGTTAATGGTGCTTGAATTGGCTAAAACATTCATAAAAATGAACAATTTACAAATTGATTTCCGTTTGGTTTACAAAGTTCGGCCACGACATTTGAAGAACAGGTTACCGAACTCATCTGCAAGTAGTTCGGTTAATGTTTCTAAAAACACAGGTAGCCGAACTCAGCTTTAATGGAGTTTTTTGTTTCAGAGAAAAGTTCGGTTAGGAAAAAAATATTACGACGTAACCGAACTAAAAGTTCGGCTGGGAAAAAAAATGAAAAAAGTTGCGACATAACCGAACTCAATATATAGGTTTTCAGAGAAAAGTTCGGTTAGGAGAAAAAAATTGCGACGTAACCGAACTCAATATATAGGTTTTCAGAGAAAAGTTTGGTTAGGAGAAAAAAATTGCGACGTAAAGCTCGGTTAGGAAAAAAAAATTGCGACGTAACCGAACTGTTCTCTGAAAGAAAAACCTCCATTAAAAGTTGAGTTCGACTAGTTCGACAAAGTTTTTCACATAATTCCTAACCGAACTTCTCTCTGCAACTTACATTTTCAACTCATTTTAATGATTACTTCTCATTTTTACAACAAAAAACGAATGACAAGTAATGGGTTTGTTATAATTTTTATTTTGATTTTGTTTTGTTAATTATTTAAATTAAGCTATATATAGAGGTGGTTGTGGTGGTGGTTCGAGGTGGTCGGTGGTGGTGAGCGGCGGGGGTGATGGGAGGAGGTGGTTATATATATATATAGGTGGTGGTGATGGGAGGAGGTGGTAATATATATATGGGTTAAGGTAGGTTAGTCATTTCCACATTTTAGGACACCCCTTATCATTGTAGGGTGGAATTTTCTATCACAAAGTAGTCCCCCACCTTTTTTGAGTAGTCCCCAAAAAATGATTCTTGCCCAAAGCACATTCCATTACCAGACCAGGCAGGCCAAATCGGCTATGAATTTTTTTCGCACTTTTAAAATTCTATAATAAATTAATAACTGATAATACCTGTTTGAATTTGGGGATCGAATGATCTATGATTTAAAAAATATTTTGTAATTAATCTTTCATACGTAGAATAGAAATTAAAATAAAAATTTAATTCAAAATATAACCAAAACATATACTACAATTAATTTCCAAATAAAACTAGAACTCTTAAAAAAATTCAAACTTTGATAATTTAGCTGATATTCTGTCTTTCTCTTCTATCAGAGACACCTAGCTAAAACTAGCTCTGTATATATGGTACGTAAAGGAGACAAAATAAGAAGACATAAAGTGGAGGAAGAAGGTTTTCTTTTATTAACACTTCAAACTTATTTTACAAATGAACAACATCGACTATTTATAGCCCTTTCAACAATAAGTCGGTTCATGAGGGTGTATCCTTGGAAGCCATGTGTCTACCACCTGGCAGAACATAGCTAAACTTAGTGGTTGTGTTTAACCTAAACATAATCATGATATTTATCTTTACCAAAGGATAATCGGTGGGTCATCCACTAGAATGCTCTATACGTAACACTCCCCCTTGGATGATCCACCAATCAAAGACTGTTGTCTCACCAAAATCTTGCCAAAAACATCCAAATGGGATAAAAACTGGTTGAAGGAAAAAGAGTAAAACTCTTGGAGCTTTAAAGTGATGATGGTCGTCACGAATTTTCTCCCGTCGCCGAAACCATGTCAGGAAAACCATTTAGGAAAAACTTGAACTTGGAGTGAGATTGGTCACTGCCATGACTTCCATCAAAATTTGCATCAAGAAAACCATATGATACTGAAAACCAGTTGGGACTCACATCTCAGAAAACCATAAAAAGGGGACAAAACCAAAGTGGCGCCAAAAAGATTTAAACATCTCAAGAATTAAAATCCGTTAGATGGCCCATCACCAAAGTTAGCAAATGGCAGCAAGATTGTTATCTCATTAAAAACCTCGAGACATAAAAACTTCCCATATGTGTCTTGAAAATCCAGAGGGACAAAAACCTCGAACATAGGAAAACATGAGTTCTCGAAACTATGATAAACCCTTTAGCCGAAACAGATGTTGCCTCGTTAAAAAACCTTGGAGGAAAAACCCAGAGGATAAAAGACCAAGATGAAGGAAAAAGAGTACAACATGATATTTGTCCTTTCGAGCCACCAATCGGATATCATTGGACTCGCATGCCTCATTAAAAACCTTGACAAGGAAAAACCGTTGTCGAAGGCCTTCTCCATGTCTAATTTGCATAAGATACCGGTTTTTTGTTTCAGAGTCTACTATCTATGCATTCGTTAGCTATCAAAATACCATGGGACAAAATTGACTAACTTTGTCTCTTCCTTGAACAATATGTGAAACGGCCAACAAACTATCAATCACTCCCAATATTGATGAGGAGATCATTTCCTCCCCTCCACCAGTCGGATCCTGGAAATTGTTAACAGAATGATCGATACATCTAAACACAGTATTATGCAGTGCTCCCGCACTTCTTACATTCTCTTCGATATAAGTATCCTTGTCAACTACTTGAGTAGATGTGCCAAAATCAAAACTATTGAATGTTTTCCGTTTTGGGTAGGAGAACTCACCGTTGTGCTCTCCTTCGTCTACTGGAGGATTATTCGGTAGTAGGTGAGACTGTCTAGATTCTTCCATTCCCGATTAGGTACACTCTTCGACTTTGTACCAGAATAATCTTTTGGTATAGAATTTGACAATGAAATAGCCTGTTTATTCTCGAAATCCATTAGCAACCTATTAAACTCCTCCAGCGAAGCCTTATTTTTTGGTTCGTACTTGTAATCCCATTCAATAGATATTATCCACTTTTGGTCTCCCTCTTCCACCATTAGAATCGACGGGATCATTAAGATATCACCTTTGATCGAAATTCTGAAGAAGTTAGAATTTTCTTTCCTTAATGTGCTATCCGCTATCTCCATGAAACCACCCAAAGATTCTCCCACCGATTTGAATAATTTGTAACTCCAGAATCTTTTTGGAATTCCCCTTATTTTTAACCATTTTTGATATCTAGACATAGCTGTAATGGGAATGATACCCTGAGTATGAATAGTTTCATTTTTTTGGTGCTACCTCTACATGGTCAGAACATACCTGCTTCAACGTTACCACTGAGTCATCAACTATAATCTTCTTCGGCTTCCAAAGATGTAGCCAATATTCCTTAATCAACTCAATGTAGGCTGTCTTCTCATCAATGATTTCCAAATCCACAAAAGAGTCCCATTGCATCTGTTTCAACATCTCTGTTGCCACCCTCTGCCATCTGACACAACCCTGAATATTTATGATCCCTCTATAATTTAAAATCCCTCTTTTTTTTGGTAGAGCATGGATTTCGCTGGTGTATATCTAGTCTTTTGTTAAAGTTATTCTCCTTGATGATCTTATTAATTTCCTTGAAGAGGACCGACCAATAATAACATCTTTCTCCGCACGGAATACATAGAGCATAAGATTTCTCAGCATCCCCCCTTCTGACTCTTGAAATCCTAAGATATCTTCCCGCTTCGTTTTCCTTGATCTCGCACAGATATGATGTTTCTCCCTCTCTTCTTGGCCATTTCTTTTTGTCACAGTGAAAATCCATGGCTTCCTGCATAGAGTCCACCAGCCAGAACGCACACTCCATCGAAAAATGAATCCATGAGCTAAAACCCCTTCTCTTCCTTTCTTCTATAATGATTCCTTTAGTGTTTCCCATTGTTTCCATCGAAACCATAAACAATTTTCTGTCAAGATGGAGAGTATTTTTCCCTCGATTTTTAAGAGTGTAATCCATCATCTTTAATCTAAAGTAACCTTAAAACTTTTGAATACTACCAAATAGATCCCTAATCACTTCCTACTACATACTCAAAACATGAAAACATTTCTAACAGGTAAGATTCTTTGCGGATTAAAAACGAACAGCTTTTGTTCATTATAAAAGTTAATATCTTCTATATCGAGATCGAGATCGCAGAATCTAGATCGAGATCCCTCGATTTCCACTTTTTGAAAAGTGACACGGTTGATTAGTACCCCGTTCTAAGATTGTTATCTCATTAAAAACCTCGTCAGGAAAATCCAGAGGGACAAAACCTGAACATAGGAAAACATGAGTTCTCAGAACTATGATAAACCCGCAGATGTTGCCTCGTTAAAACCTTGCCCGGAAAAACCCAGAGGGATAAAAACCAAGATGAAGGAAAAGAGTACACTACGTAATGTCCAATATGCTCATATCCATAGTCTTTCATGGCTTTACTCCCCCTGATGAGAAGCCTTCTCGGTTGATCATTATGCCCGATAGTACTGCTTAGAGTTCCGAACCACCCTTTAAAGTCTTCAGCAGCTCCAGCTTTCTTTAGTTGAGAAAATTAGTCTGACTTTCCTCTGTGTAATTTCTTAATGATCATCTGGTTGTGCCATCATTTATATATTCTCTACTAGGTTTGTCTGAATAATCATAATTGATCGGAGGATAAGCGAGTATCCTCTACTAACAGACCTATAGCTAGGAAAGTATTTAGTTGTTTTAACAAACCTGCCAAAATCAAAACTTAAACAGCCTGATTAGATTTTCTCTGTGGTAGACATCTAGCGATCCTTTAAGCAAAAGATCAAGCTTAATGGTACCACGAAGATGAGGGGAGACCTTCTTCGGACCAATGTCTCGATATTGGTGCTGGGCAGAGCTAGACTTACATTTTTACAACAAACCCAATATCAGGTATCTATAGTATATTTCAGCTAATATACCATTTACACATCTTTGTGTAATACAAACCACAAAGTGATATATCTCTATTGTTGAGATGCAAATCGATCAATCTTGTAAGAGATCGAATGATTAAAACCATGTCAACTTGTCCATTTAAACATGTCTAAACCCTTAAGGTTGACGAAATTAAAGGACTTCAAGCTATAATGCTCAACTAACTTATTGAGACCCTGTTTTACCGAGATTTTCATCTCGAACTTCTGCTTTAAGCATTTTTGTGCTTTGGAGAATTCTTCAGAAGTTCCAATAAGGTAGATGTTGTATATATCAAATCTAGTAAATGCACAGTATATGAGCACATAAGATGGTCCACATATCCCTGGATAATAAGCATTCACTTAGACGATTGACCATGTTCGTCTTTATAGGGCAAATGCATATGATATGGTAATTCTACTGATAGGTGAAAACCTTCAGGAATTTATTTGAGGTTATCTGTATCATGTTTTCACACAGATTCATAATAACCACATCTTCTAGATGCACGTCGAGTCCTTAAAAGACTTCCATACAAATACCAAAGAGGTAGTTGCATCCATAATAGGAAATATGTTACAAAAAATCCATCTCAGGTTCCTGTAAAAGACTTTGAGCCATTAGTTGACGTTATGTTTCTCATTATGCACATACACCCACCTGTAGCCACTAGGGGTTACATTATCGGGTGTCGGAACTGCAAACACTTGTATGTGGCCAAGATTAGCTCACACTATCGAGTGTTCTGGATGCAGTACCAAAACCATACATTTTATGAGAAATTATTATTCTGCCTGAATCTCTCCTTTCAAGTTTAACCAATCATTTCTTTGATGACATTCTTATAGAGAGTGGTTCAACACCAACATCATATATGGCAGTATCAGTAGATACTTTGACGATATCATTAACAATCATTGGATTATGATCACAAATTTCTCTATTTCATGCATTCCTTAAGGAAATCTTCTCATTTTGAGGTTCCACGGACTTTGCAGAGACATTCTCTTGTTAAGAGAACTATATTCAGAGAAATTAGATCTTCCACTAATAGTCTCTTTAAGATCACTATTTTCAATAATTGTGATTGGCTCTTCCTTTCAGGAGGTGCAGAATATTTTAAATCAACTAGTCATTCACGTTGAGGTGTGTTTTATGTGACTCACTTACTACTACACTCATAGCTTCTCATGAAGAAATTTGATTTGTAATTCCTGAAGTTATTAAATCTTCTGCATGTATTTCATTGCTGAAAACATCAAGATGAGATACATCCTGGTTTATCTTTGTCCAAACCAGGATACTTCACGCCGTTTTTCAGGCGATAGCCTTTCCTCCCCCAAACGGTGGGAAGACTTTCTCATCAAATTTGCAAATCTTGTAGTAGAATAGTAACAACAGTGGAATATAGAACATCTCAAACAGAAAAGATGACAATGGTTTCATGAGTAATAAGTTCAAAATGCACAAGAACATCAAACCATCAATGCCCAAAACATCACTAGGATGATACAACATCAATGATTGACAAACAAGAGTTTATTTTAAAATCTATATGAGTATAGATACACGGTTACCATCTAGGTGATATGTCGAGTCATGCATGACTACCAGAACATACTCCCATGAACCTGGTTAGTGTCCGTAAAAACTCGTTGTCAAGGTTATCGCTATATAACAAGCGACCTTAATTCTCTTATTATGCTTTCATATAAGCATCAAATTTCGAACTAAAGTTCGTGGATGCTAGGACTGAGGTCCTAAAAACAAATTCAAGTGAGAGAATAACTCAATATGGACTGAGATCCATATCTGCCAATCATATGGGCTTTGTCGATAATTCCTTTGCAAAGGGGATATATATCCACAACGATTTCAGTAGCTACTCTGAACATTATCGACAATTAAGTTATTAATCAGTTAATAAACGATCTTACATCATTCTCCAAAGTATGAGGATATCATAATCCATTGGTACCAAGTTTCAACATGCAGATATTCCTCGCCATGAGATATCAACGCAACGTTTATGGATGTGCTCCTCGTCAGGAGAGATATCAACTCATCACTCAAAGAGAATATGGATGTTATCTGATTAGATTGGCATACCTCAAACTAGAGGTTTCCGTCTATGCTTCCAAGCATATTTCCAGACGAAATAATCGTTGCGATTACATGGCAAGCCTTGCAAGGACTTTAATATATGCTGAATCAAGCAAGCGAACTCTTGCTAAATCTAGCAATAGAGTAATCTCCAACACCTCAGGCATTTCTCGGTGTGAGAATTTAGATGAGACACAATTGGAATTAACCAATATCATCGACAATTCTCCCCCTGATCCTTAGGCGGGAATGTCTCATCAACGGAACATCCAATTCCACATTACTCTACCTATTAAGGGAGAAACTGGGTGCAGAAAGCAATAATAACACGCATCCCAGGAGAGATAACTGATCAGGTTTCCTCTCTCGTTTACTATCCAGCTGGAATAAATTTTAAATAATTTACATTTCCATGTAAATCAACAGTAAACTGTAAATTAAATTTTGTGAACATAGATATTATCTCAATATCAGTTCCATTCCTGCCAAGACGATCGATAGAGATCAACAACAATGAACGGCATTTCATATGCACGTACCATGTCTCTTATGTCATAACGATAGCAGAGCTCTTCCAAGCTCAAAGACAGCTTATTCAAACCAATCATTATGCTACCGTCCCGTATTTTTCCACTTCTGGTGGTACGGGGTTTATAAGGTTCTTAAGCCTGAGAACTATTGTGGTTCCCATATTTAAATATGCCTACCACAATTGAATTTTCCTTCTTTTCCAAAGATAAACTTATTTGCATAGGAACTGTTGCAAATTTAATTCACCAAATTCAAGATTTTAGGTAATAGCTCAGGCGATGAGAAGACATGATATTAACTCTAAATATCATTTACAAAAATGCAACACTCATTATCGCTCGACGTTTGTATATCTACGAAGCGCAGTTAACATTTGCATCACTCGGTGTTGTTGACACAACATATACAAAGTGCAAATTAAGCACTAGTTTTTAAAGCTCGCCGATGCATATGATGCACATCGTTAAATTATGTGAGACGTGTCAATACAAAAGGGCAGATTTACAACATAATTAGAATATTGTCGAGAAAAAGCAGATATATAGTTAAGGATTCTCATGATCGTTTCTTCTTCGCAGAAAAGACATGAGAATATGCAAGATGTAGTACCAGAATATCGCCACAACGATATTCTCGTGATAAGAACGACATTTCCACGAGAAGGTTGAATACTCCCACTACAAGAATGACATCTTTCACGAGAGCATCGTGAGAATTCTCCAACGAAATTTGGTGAGCAACATGAGAAAGCATCAAGATAGTTGATGATTGAAGAAGCATGATAAAAGAATGTTGTTTCACGAGGATTACGAAAGATGGCGAAAATAAATAATGTAACTACCACGATGAGATCGCAGAATAGATCCGAAAGAAGGGGAAAGCTTAGCTGTCTTCCATTATGTAATTTCCTATATAAGGAGATCAGGTAAGTCCAGAGAATGATGATGTATTTTTTAGAGTTGAGAAAATCTTGAGGAGAGAGAAACTCCAGAAAATAAAGTTGTAATTCTGAGTTTAAATATTTTCTGTAAACATTTCTGAGATCTAAATAATAAAATTGTCGTTTAATTCTTCAATCTTCAACTAGTTTCACTTAGATTTCTATAGGATCTTAATAGAGGTGTAGTGTGGGAAATCCTGCTACTACATTTTGGCGCCGACTAAGGGGAACGTTGAATTAGCAAAATCGAAGAAAAGATAAAAAAGAAGACATGGATTATTCAAGATCAAGGAAACTTTGAAGAAGATTGGTAAAATATTCAGAAGAAAAATGATTAGAATTAAAGAAAATTGTAGGAAATTGAAGTATGAATTAGTGTCAAAAGAAATGATCGATCAATTTCATGAAAATATTAAGGGGAGGATACATAAACGTGATTTTGAAGGGAGAAAAATTATGATGGTAGAGAAAATGCCATTATTAAAGAATTGGGAAAAGCAGGAAATTACATTTACAACAACAGAAGTTTTAGAAGAAAATCTAGATCATACATCTCCTTTGATGATTACGGTACCCATGATACCAATAAGGAAGGAAAAGTCAATAAAATCTGTAGAAAAATGGGCTATAAATAGAACTCTAGTTGACACAGGAAGTTCTGTGGATATAATGTTCTATCATGCTTTTAAGAAAATGGGGTATAAGGATGAAGAAATGTCTATTTTAAAGATATCATATTCATGGTTTCGGAAAATCTATAACAAAACCAAGAGGAGAAATAATAGTACGATTACCACTTGGAGAAATTGAAACACAAGTAACACTATGCGTGGTGGATATGGAGTCACCATACAACATGATATTGGGAAGACCATGGATACACGCAATTAAAGTTGTAGCGTCAACCTTACATCAGCGCATAAAATTCCCTATGCCTAGCGGAATTGGGGAAATTAAAGGAGATACAGATCTTGCGAAGACATGCTATCAAATTGAAGTAAAAAATTGTGAAGAACGTCCTAAGCAGTGAAAAGCTCGCAGAAAATTGATGAGAGAAACAAGGAAAGAAGAAGAATTTAAAATTTACATGATAAGAGCAAAAGAGGGAAAAGGGATACCCAATGAATTTTCGCGAGAAGGAGATGAACGTGCGAGAGTCATAAAAACACCAGCACTGAAGCCGATTACTCACTGCAGCTAAACCAACAAAAGAAGTAAATGTTGGGAGTGAAGAAGAACCTAAAGTACTGAAAATTGGGACTAAAATGGAGATAGACGAGGAAGAAAGAACTATAAATTTTTTGCGAGAATACAAAGACATTTTCGCGTGGAGCATGGATGAAATGCCAGGGATAGATCCATCGGTAGCATGTCATAAATTAGAAATCAACAAAAATGTAAGGCCGTTCAAGCAAAGAATAAGAAAAATCGCAACAACATACCATTCTCAGATAGAAGAAGAATTACAGAAGATGCTTGATGCAGGAATAATAAGGAAAGCCAAGTATCCAGAGTGGATTGCAAATATGGTGGTGGTCCCGAAGAAGAATAAATGAATAAGAATTTGCATAGATTTTACCGATTTAAATAAAGCTTGTCCTAAAGATAGTTTTCCACTACCAGATATTCCCCAAATGGTTGAGTCAGTAGCGGGAAAAGCAAGAATATCTTCGTTAGATGGATATAAAGGATACAACCAAATCCCTTTCGCTGAAGAATATCAAGAACATACTGCATTTTTTTCTCCAAGAGGGTTATATTGTTATACAAAAATGCCCTTTGGATTACGAAATGCTGGTGCAACATACCAAAGAATGGTGGAGAAGGTATTTGCAAAGTGGATTCACAAAACACTGGAGGTATATGTAGATGATATGTTAATCAAGAGCAAGGAAGCTGAAGATCATGTACAAGACTTGAAGGAGATTTTTGAACAAATGCGGCAATTTAATATCAAAGTAAATCCTGACAAGTGTACTTTTGGAGTGACTTCAGGAAAGTTTCTGGGGTATATTGTATCAAAGGAAGGAATACAAGTTGATCCAGAAAAAGTGCAAGCGATTCGCGATATGCCAACATCAGCTACAGTAAAAGATGTGCAAAAATTGAATGGGATGTTAGCCTCGTTAGGAAGATTCATCTCGCGATCCTCTGATAAATGCAAGAATTTTTTTCGATATACTCAAAAAGGGAACAAAATTCAGATGGACAGATGAATGTGAGAAGGCCTTTCAGGGAATAAAAGAGCATTTAATGGATATAACCATTTTACAGAAAGCTGAACCAGGAGAAGAGTTATTAATTTATCTCGCGACAACGGCATATGCGCTAAGTGCGGTATTGCTGCGAGTAGATGCTGGGATAGAGAAAACAATTTACTATATTAGTAAAACATTCAATTCAGCAGAGAAAAATTATTCAAATATTGAGAAATTAATCCTAGCATTGGTACATGCAACTTTCAAGCACATAAGGTCAAGGTGTTAACAAAAGTGCCAATTGAATCGGTAATGAAGAATTCAAAAAGGTCAGGAAGAGTAGAAAGATGGAATGCACAAGTGGGACATTTCGATATCAAATATGAAATTCTATCTTCGCCAAAATCCCAAGTCATCGCAAATTTCTTAGCTGAATTTCCTTTGGAAAATGACGAAGCTGTGGAAGAAATGATGGATGCAGAAGAAGAACATGGAGATCCAAAAGAATTATTGACAGAACCCAATAGATGGGAGATATTAGTGGATGGATCATCTAATGGAGAAGGAAATGGGATTGGAGTTGTTTTTATTTCACCAGAAGGAGAAAAAACAGCTTTCTCATTCATGTTAGAATTGACATCCACTAATAATGAGACAGAATATGATGTTGTTATCCACGCTTTAAAATTTGCAATAGAAATGAAGTTGGAAAATGCTAGAATCACGAGCGATTCTCAATTGGTTATTCGTCAAATAACTGGAGAATATATAACAAATGAACCTTCTTTAAAGAAATACAAGAGACTCGTGGAAGAATTATCTGCGAGAATTCCAAAGATAAAATGGAGGCACATATCAAGGAAAGATAACCGGCTTGCGGACGCTTTTTCCTTCATATCTAGCATGATGACAAACCCACTTACGAGATGCATAAAAATTCAAACACTATTATTACCATCAGTAAATAAAGAAGACGAAGATGTGGATGGGAATTCCATCGAAATTGACGAAGAAGGAGAGAAAGATGTGATGATTGTAGAAAATGGCGAAATAGAAGCAAAAGAGAGAAACAAAGATTGGCAAGCGGAACTTCTTGCTTATTTTGCGAATGGAGAAACTCCAAGAAATAGACTGGAGGCACACAAGCTAAGAAGCATGGAAACTAATTATGAGTTAAGAGACGGAGTGTTATATCGCAGATCTTTTAATGGACCATCGCTAAGATGTTTGACAAGGGAGGAAGGAGAAAAGGTGTTAAAAATGCTGCACAGTAGAGATGATGGTAATCATAGCGGAGGTAGATCTTTGGCATATAGAACGAAGATGCAAGGGTATTACTGGCCTTACATGCATGAAGATGCGAAACAACATTCAAGGCGTTGTGAAGAATGTCAGCGATTTGGAAAAAAGATACATGCACCAGGAGCACCACTATCATCCTCAACAAGTGTATGGCCCTTCGTAAAATGGGGATTAGATATTGTGGGACCATTTGTGCCTGGTTCTGGACAAAGGAGATACCTCATTGTGGCTACAGATTATTTCACAAAATGGGGAGAAGTAAAAGCGGTACAACATATTCGTGATAAAGATATTTTCACATTCATATTCGAGAATATCATCTGCAGATTTGGAATACCAGCACAGTTGATGTCTAATAATGGAAAGCAGTTTGAAGGACAGAACATATAATTACTACTCAATGCATTTAAGATAAAGTGTGGAAAATCTACTCATTTATACCCACAAGCAAATGGTCAAGCTGAGGCAACTAATAAAACGATCGCAGATATTCTGAAAAAGAAATTAGAAGGATATCACAAATCATGGTGTGAGCAAGTACATAATGCAATATGGGCCTAAAACACCACTAGAAGAGAGGCTACTGTAATGTCAGCCTTTTGTTTAACATATGGGGTTGAAGCTGTATTACCAACAGAAGTTGTTATTCCTACAACAAAAGAGAAGCGTGGGAAAGGAATTTAAGTCTTTGGTATGATTTTACATAAACTAGATGAATTGGAAGAAAAAAGGAGAAGACTCTACAAAGATATGGAAAACTACCAGCGAAGGTTAGCTCGCGAATACAACAAACGTGTCAAAAAACGAGAATTCCAAATTGGTGATTTAGTTCTGCGAGAGACACCGAGATATCAGCGAGAGAATGGTGGATAATTGGCGAAAAAATGGGACGAACCTTACTTAATTAAAGAAATAATTGGAAATGGGGCATACAAATTAATGGATCCTGAAGGAAGAGATGTTGGCCAACGACTTGATAGACCGTGGAATAGACTATTTTTGAAAAGGTATTATCAGTGACAAATGTTGTAAGGTAAGAAATATTGGCATAACTAAAGGCTATTATCAGTGACTATTTTTATTTTAAAGATTAAGCGAGCAATATCGCGAGAAACGCGAATGAAATTTCACAGAGATTAAGAGAATGGGACAAACCTTTATGGCGTGCAACTTAGTTCGCGAGTACAATTTCGTAAGAGGCAAATGTAAGACCTGCAAGCACGTTATAAAGGGGGTATCTCTTTATATGATTCAGGGATAAGGTTATACCGCTACTGGAACCTGAGTCATACAGATGTAGGGGTTAAAGAAAACCTATCCGGGAGAGAGATCTTGGATTTCCAACTTTATAAGGTTATACCCTGGTTGGACGACTGAGAGTCTCTTCCAACAAGTGCAGAGTATGACCAAGGCGTCGAGGTACACGGTTTATCCAAGGGTTCCCGGGACGGACGAACCTACCCTGGCCATCTTTGGTAAGTCTTGGCTACAATGCACTTGGCCTGAAGAAAACCCCACCTAGGGTGCACTCTTGTAACTATAAGCCATATAGGCATAAAGGACAAGAGGATGCGAAAACAACTGGTTGTTGGTAAATCTAGATGGGATGAGCTAGTATTGTATGGCCGATGTGCCCTCCTTGAAGGGGCAACCAGGGGGAAGATAAGGGCGGCACCCTCCATTAGGGAGCTTATAAGTGTCTTAAGACGGCAATGTCATGGGGCTCTAAGATCGCAAGATCATTTAGGTGTGTCATATTGTCGCGTAAATTATACAGAGGCAAAAATCCATAAGAGAAAAAAGTTAAGATGAGATCAAGGGGTTTTTTACATGAAAATGTGAAGACGTCCTGCGATTTCATCGCAAGACGGAAATGTCATGAGGCTTTGTTTTCGCGAGAAAATTTAGGCTTGTCATATTGTCTCAATATAATAAAGAAATATAAATAAGGCAAGATCAATGGGTCAATACATGAAAGTGTAAAGACGTCATGCGATTTTGTCGCAAAAAGAAAAAATTGGCAAAATAAGACCTTTAATTAGGAAGGAAAAATAATACCAATAGAATAATATCAAAAATTAATTCTTCTTTGTTAAGCATGCAGGGAAGATTTCTTTATCACAAGAAACAAGTTGAATTCAACAAGTATCAAGAAAATTAATGAGGAGGCAAGCAAGGGAATAAATATGTAGGATTTCATTAAGTTTCTTGAGAATATTATAGTTCAAAAAAGGTTTATATCATTTGCGAGAAAGAAGAAGAAAAAGAAACTAAAAATAGAACTCAAGCTTCAAGCGGTAGTCTCGCCAGATTTAGAATTATCAGGATTTTTATCATCACCAATATTTCTTTCATCGCGAACATCATCGCCAGAGTTCTTTTTGTTACGATCTTCTCCTTCTTTTGGAGGGTTTTCTTATTTTCCTTGATTATCTTCTTCTTCAACGTCTTCTTCAACATCTACTTCAGAAGACGGATATTCTAAATCTTTATCCATAGGAAGAGGGACTTCATCATCGTCAACTTTCAAAGGTAGAACGGATACAAGAGAAAGAGAGTTGGAGATCAAAATTTCGTTCACGAGAACTTCAGCACTAAGATGAACTTGGCTTAAGGAAACCTTTGTCACGATTTTTCGATCTCTATATTCTTGAAATACTCAAGATAATCAATTCTTCTTTCGCTTTATCACGAATTTCTAAAAGGTTGAGAAGAAGAGTCTTGTTTTCTTTGCGAACAACATCTAGCTCCTTAGTAAGATTGGTGATAGTAGAATGAAGGCTTTTTTCAGATTCTGCGAGCAACAAAATAATGAAAGGTTATAGAAATAAATATATCGTGAGAATATCAACAAGCGAAATATAACATAAATTGTGACAAGGGAAATCAACAAGTGAGTCAGTCATAATTGACTACCTTCTTTTTGCGAAGTTAAGTTTTGGATTAATGAAAAGAGGCATTTCTCCCATTGGTTCATAGCATCATCAAATTTGTCGCCAACTATGCCTTTTACACGAGATTTCATGTTCTATTCTTTGGTGCGTATATATGAATTTTCTTTTGAAAATGAGGAATGAGACTCCTTTAGTTGGGAATATTCATCTCGAAGCTTGCTGGCATTCAAACTAAGAGTTAGTCTACCCTTGATAAGTTTGTCTATTTCAGCGGCAGATGATTCAGTTACTTCTTCAAGTTTATTTTTAAGAGAGCGAAGAGACTGCTTTTGGTCATCACATATCCCTTGAAGATTGTTTACTTTCTGCGAGGATATCGCCAACAAGCTTGATAATTTGTGTTTCTATTGAGATAAAGTTCTATTCTTGTCTGACAAAGATTCTATAGACAAATTAGTCTTGGATAACGAATATGAGAGGCGAGTAACCTCGTTGTTTAGAAAACTGTGATTTTGCAATAATTGATTATTCTCATTTGTGAGATTTCTTATTTGATCAACTGAATATGTATAAAGATTATCTAATCTACTATGCTGATCCATCCAAGAATCTCTTTCAATGCGAGCTTCATCAGCTATGGTTTCATATTTAAGTTTCTCGATAAAACGATTTCGGTTGGAGACTAATATATAAGCCAAGAATTTAAAGGGAGGATTAAGTACGAAGAATATGGAAATAGAATAAAAAGATAAAAGGACAGAGGAAAAAAGAAGCTTACCTTTTAGCTCATCAATCTTTCTAGCGAGATTCTCGCGATCCAGTACAGAGTTATTGAGCTTGTGGTTTAGAGTTTCACATTAAGAAATCTTATCTTGAAGACTTTTTCTCAAAGCAGCATTTTCATTCTCTAGATAAGCTCGTGAAATAGAATTGTCTGAACCAAAATATTTGAGCAGAGTTTCGCAAACTCCGCTTTGGAGAGAATCAGTAGAAGAATCTCTAGCATTATTTAGAATGTTAGATAAAATTTTGAAAGAAACATCAATTCCTGCGATGGTCTCATTTGATGAAGGAAGGGATGTAGAAGGTGAAATAGAAAAAGTGAGGACAAGATGATGATTTGAGTCATTAGCAATGGTTGTATCATCATAAGGAGGAGTTTTCGGGAAAGTAACATTTGGAAGAAGTAAAGGTCTAGAGGGAGTTTCAGTTATGATGGGTTTTGCAATTTGAATTGGTGAAGGACCAGCAGAGGTAGTGGTAGTGAAAGCGAGCTTCTCGCCAGAAGAAGGAGGAAGATCAGATTGCACAGGTGTAAGTGAAGCTTTCGCAGATATTAAGGGAGGAATGACGAAATTACTTCCAAAGGTCTTATTTAATTGGCGAGATCTTTTAGGAGGATTAGCATTACCCTCGTCATTCTGCAAACAATAATCTAGATAAGAAACAGAGGCAACAATATTGTTATTAAGAAATAGAATGTGTTTCTTACTACCTTATTGCTCGCAGAATTTTCTTTCCTTTTTCCAGTCGGCTTCTTGTGAATAATAGGTTTTTGAGTCGAGGATTGGGAAATAGATGCAGCTCCTCTGAAGAGAACATAATATGGGGTTATAAAGAATTAAGTAAGAGAAGATCGAAGAATATAAATAAAAAGTTTGATCTAAGAAAATATCATTATCAAAAATATACCTCGAGGACTCCATTAATACAGTAGCAGAAGAATGAGAAGGAGAAGAAGTTGCAGAACAAAAAGCAAAGAAACTAAGTAAAGAAGAAAGAGAGTTAAGAGAAGAAACTAGAAATAAAATTCGACTCTTCCTTTTATAGGCAAAGAAGGGAGTAAATTATGTGAGACGTGTCAATACAAAAGGGCAGATTTACAACACGTGTTAACAAGGAAAGCTGAATTAGCGGAATATTGTCAGAGAAAAAAGTTCAGATATTCTTGCGATAGTTAAGGATTCTCATGATCGTTTCTTCTTCGCAGAAAAGACATGAGAATATGCAAGATTTAGTACCATAATATCGCCACAACGATATTCTCGTGATAAGAACGACATTTCCATGAGAAGGTTGAATACTCCCACTACAAGAATGACATCTTTCACGAGAGCGTCGTGAGAATTCTCCAACGAAATTTGGTGAGCAACATGAGAAAGCATCAAGATAGTTGACGATTGAAGAAGCATGATAAAAGAATGTTGTTTCACGAGGATTACGAAAGATGGCGAAAATAAATAATGTAACTACCACGATGAGATCGCAGAATAGATCCGAAAGAAGGGGAAAGCTTAGTTGTCTTCCATTATGTAATTTCCTATATAAGGAGATCAGGTAAGTCCAGAGAATGATGATGTATTTTTTAGAGTTGAGAAAATCTTGAGGAGAGAGAAACTCCAGAAAAGAAAGTTGTAATTCTGAGTTTAAATATTTTCTGTAAACATTTCTGAGATCTAAATAATAAAAGTGTCGTTTAATTCTTCAATCTTCAACTAGTTTCACTTAGATTTCTATAGGATCTTAATAGGGGTGTAGTGTGGGAAATCCTTCTACTACAACCGTAAAACTAGCAGGAACACATAAGGGCGCAAAATATGCAGCTCTCCTTATTGCTCACCACTATATTATATACGGTGCATATATCTTCTCTAAAATTAAGCCGAACTATTTTCCACAAATATCAATGGTGAAATAATACCGAAAAATCTCCAATTTCGTCCATTAGGCTCGACGAAATATTAATTTATCAAATTTGAAATATGAACACATTCTTTATTTCTTAAAAGAAATTGTCTCAATATCAATTGCAGCTCATTTCAAGGCTCGCTGATAGAGACTGGCTAGCCGTGTTAACCCGGTGTTCATTTTCATCGCATTCCGGCCTCAAGCGGAACGACTTTAAATTCTGGAGATTATTAAAGCCGAGAAAACCAAGTTTACGCTATCCTCCAGGGATGCGATAATTTCTCGCTTTACCGGTATTAAAACCGTTAGTACCATAAAAAAAATGATAAAAATTTGACAAACTTTCTGAACCACACAATTTCCTTTATTACCAGTGACCCCACTTGTGCTTACCAAAAACATTTATTAGTGTTTGGTTATGTTTCCACTGCATGCTTGATTTAGGTACCATGTGCAAATGGAGAAACCAATAACCGATTAAAGCGTGTATCCATTTTTTAATAAAACTAAATTGAAAGTTAAAAAGAAATCTTAGCCCATCATGTTGATTTCATCATGATGCCTTTGGGGTTGGTGGTGGTGGTAATTATGATGCTTCTAATTATGCTTTTCTTGTACACTTATTTTGATTTATATCGTATAGGCTCCACTAATTGATATTTTGTGTGACTGATTTTTGGAAAAGCTACTTTGGTTTGGGGGTGCACATGTATCCCACCATCATTACCGTCAAATTTTCCTAATCCCTGAACATAAAAGAAAAGATATAAATAATTAGTATTAGCTTAAATCAAAACCCATAAATTGAGAAAAACTAATAAGAGAAAGAAAAATGATAATCTCTTCTGATGGTTAACATCATTATATTTCCATTGCTCATAATTTTCTCTCCACCAAATGGCTAAATGAATCGACCGTAATTATCGAGCAATTCGTGCTGATAACGTTTGATAATTTAGATGATATTCTGTCTTTCTCTTCTATCAGAGACACCTAGCTAAAACTAGCTCTGTATATATGGTACGTAAAGGAGACAAAATAAGAAGACATAAAGAGGAGGAAGAAGGTTGTCTTTTATTAACACTTCAAACTTATTTTACAAATGACCAACATCGGCTATTTATATCCCTTTCAACAATAAGTCGGTTCATGAGGGTGTATCCTTGGAAGCCATGTGTCTACCACCTAGCAGAACATAGTTAAACTTAGTGGTTGTGTTTATCCTAAACATAATCATGATATTTATCTTTACCAAAGTTTAATCGGTGGGTCATCCACTAGAATGCTCTATACGTAACACAAACAAATATCTGGATGGGTTGTCTAGATAGGTACCGGTCCGGGCTATTAATCCTCGACCCCACCCATTTAAGTTAACCAGGACTGGCGGCCCATAACGGGTTGTAACAGGCTTTGGTCCCTAATGGTACAGTCAGGCCCGAGTAGGTACATGCAGCAAAATATTTTCGGATTATTTACATCCTAACACTAAGCATTCTGACATTCTCATCACCATCTAGATCCATGACAACTGAATCTCCCTCTATTTAATTGGCAGGTCAAGTTTTTTTTTATCGTGAGACTATAGTGTTGTCTTCATTATTAGAATTATATTACCTTGACGAATAATGTGATCAAAAAATCCCACGAAAATGATTTTTTTTTCTAGTTAATCTCTAGGCTTAAGCTTTATTTACGTGACGACCGTCATTTAGTCGTCATGGTTATCATTATATTACTGTGACGACTAGTGTGATAAAAAAATTCCAAGAGAATGATATATTTTTCCCATGTAATCATCAGGTTTTAGATTGGTTTACGTGCCGACGCACTGTTAATCGTCAATATTTTGAATATACGATGTTTTAAGTCACAATGGTGTTAGACTAAAATATTCGTTAACCTGACAAATTGCGACCACGTTCCGAAAAAATAAGAATTCGGACACTCATGGTAGGCATGGTCATATGATCCATATGATGCCGATTAGTAAGTACTCCCTCTAATTTCTTTATTAATCTTCTATTTTGTTTTCAGATGTCTTAAAATAATGCCGAGTTTCTATTTATAGTCGTATTTTCTCATTATAATTTTTTTTATTTCAATATAACTCGATATAAAATCTTAAATAATATTTCCAGAAATAGAAAATAATTTTTTTTAATATCATTCCTATTTATCATAGTTCATTTCTAAAAAAAAAAATATTTACCGCTATAAAGGTTAGATTCCTTATAAAATTTACTAGGTCTTAACCCGTGCCGTAATGGCACGGGCATAATTTTTGTTTAGTTATGCATTTTTCGACATATGAATATTTGTTATAAACGGAAGGTTATTAGGTAGATGCCCACTTTAGTGGGACCCCATTACTTGGGCACCAAGTATGTAAACTCTATAAATATAGTCCCTAACCTTTGTAAACACACACATGAATAAGAAATCTCTCTCTCTCTTCCTCTCCTCTACTTTGTGTCTCCTTCTCTATTTGCTAGTTTCACAACACGTTATCACGCACGTTGCTCTACTGACGTCATGCCCGCACGACGGTCTCAAAGTTGAAGCTAACAAATATGACCGTGAATTGGGGTTTCCTTTAGAGATATGACGAATTAATCAAATCTCTTTATATTATTCTTCCTATAAATACTATTTGTTTATGCATATATATGTCTGTATATATACTATTGATGCATACGTTGATTTTTGATACAGCCACTAATTTTTAGTTTGTCTTTTTGTAGATTTTTTTTTGATAGCTCCTAACACTTCATGGACATAAAAAGGTCCAGTGCTACTGATGTAAGTAGTGCTATTGTTATCTCTAAGTTGTCAACTAATCGTCAATCGTTCCTTTTCTTTTCCATTTTTACGATTTGTATATGTATTTGAGAAGCAACCAGCTTGTCCGGTATTTATTTTCTACTAATATTAATGGTTAACGTGATGCTTTTCTTTTTCCATAAGAATCATGGGATATTCATATCTTTATAATCTCGAGCTTGAGAGTTTGATCATAGTTATTATCCAATTTATTTTGGTGCTATTAAAATCCATGATAATCCCTAAAAGACTTTGTCTATATACTTATGGGGTATTAGTGATCAACTTCACTGAAAAAGTTTAATATCATTTTTTCTCTAATTTACTCATAGAGAAATAAAAAACAAATCCATCCAAAGATGATTTACTGTTTCTATTCCTCTAATGAAACCATAATCATGAAATAATTGGTATTATCGCAATTTGATTACCTTCATGGTAATTATTCACATGCATGGTTGAAAAACCTCCGTCCAATTAAGCTTGGTATCTTCGTCCATTCGATGAATATCATGTGATTTTTATAATCTATTTCTATTTTTTTCTTACAAGAAACCATATATCAACCACAAAGTGGATTTTTTCAAAAACGAATATTGATTTGTTTTTCTCTATTTGATATCTTGCAAATACCAGTGTACGAAGAATTGCTACATTCTTGAGGGATATTTAGGAATTTTTATTTTCCTCTTGGTACTAGTTCTCCAAAATTGAGACCGTTCAACTTGATGTTGGAATACGGTAGGACATAAAAGATCAGTGGGTGCGCACCCGGCTTGTTAGGCCATATAATTAGTCCTTTTGTGATTATATCGATCTCGATAAAATTTTCTTTGACAAAGAATGTGTCCATAAATTTATTCTCAATAATCTCATCGGCCCTATAGGTCACAAAATTATTGGAGATTTTATTTGCATATTTTTCCTGTAACCAATAAAATCCATGGTTGATCTTTAAATTGTATAAACTACAATTTTTGGACAATATTTTGTTTATGACTTTGAAAGTCATTAACTATAGTCCAACTGGTATTATTCTTAAAATCCAGAATATATTATGAGTATATGTCCTTTATTTAATCGGACAATACTCTACGAAACTTGTTTTCGTATATGAGATGACAATTTCCGCCAGAATCAGGAGGAGACTCTATGCTATTAGAGGTTGACATTAATTAACTTAAAGGTTATATCATATATCCTATCATGATCAAATAGAAAAAGGCTATCATTAAATAGGCGTGAAAAAACTCATTTAGCTTTCCAAGAAAGCTTATACCGTTTGAAAAGGGAAATCCAATCACATCTAGCAAGCAGTAGCATTTTTATATATGCTACAAATATTCTCCAACAATCTATGATAATACGATTCACATTCTCAAAAGTAATATCTCCTCATTTGAATAATAGGAGATTATAACGCATGTGGGCACTAGTATCAGTAAATTTTGAATTTTTCAAAGTATGCATACATTTGGGAATTATGTGGGATCGTAGTAAGCTATAAATTGTTGAATATTCATTTATATTAGATTTTGAAATAATAAATGATGGTGGTTGAGAACCCTGACCTCTGCAAAGGAATATCGACATATGTGATTGGTTGGCATACAATCCAAATTTGATTGGATTAATTTATCAATAACGCAATTTTGGATCCAAAACTTACACCTTAAAATTGCCAAGCCTTTTACTTACAGGTTAGTGTAGTTATAACGCGTTACACGAGAAATATGTTCCTTTTTAGGACGATTTAAGGGTTTTATTTCTGCTCAAACCCGAGGATTGATTCAATAAATTTTTGTTCCCTTTGTATAATGATTTTGGCGTGGTAGTCCTTGAAGGACTCATATTTCATTTACACAAGACATGTGATAGGGAACATATTTAAATTTGTAATCCTTGTAGGATTAAAATTATATTTAGACAACCACCTGACTCGATTGTGTTAGGTTTTAACAATCCTTTCTGTGTTTTTAGAAATTTGGTACAAAACCAAAAATCTGGATTAATTAGTTGATGACTTTAACATTATAGGTCTCTTGAGGAGTCCTTAAAAACACAAAAATCCATGCTTTAGCGGCATAAATATTATTTTTCTTAAATCTGCAGTTAAAATATTATGCTTGCTTAAAACTTTTCTATAATATAGACCATAGTTATGATTTTGGTGCTTGTTGGTATAAACACTCATATAGTTGAGTTAATTAGCATCCTTATTTACGTCAAAAGTTGTACTCTTTTCCCTTCGCTTCAGGTTTTGTCCCATGTGGTTTTCCTGACAAGGTTTTAACGAGGCAACATCTTGTTGACGTTTAATTTTCTTTCAAATGTTGATATTTGTGCTCTTTTTCCTTCGTCCAAATTTTTTCCCATTGGGTTTTATTGGGAAGGTTTTAGTGAGGAAATTTAATTCAACATGATGGTCATCCAAGGGGGAGTTGTATCAATTTTGGTTGTTTTGTGGATGCCCACATTTGATTAAACCAAATCAACTTAATTATCTTTGGATGTCCTTCTCACAAATACGATTTTTGTTCATGTATGATAAGGTGGTACTTTGTTGAAGAAACTACATCAACAACTTATGTGAATCATCTCCGAGAATCTAGCAATCAAGGACACAAGTACTTAATGTATTGAAAGAAACATGGATACTCAAGAACACTACTATTCGAAGACTAACACAAAAGAAGACTTCATCAACTAGCAAATTTCTCACTAAAGCATTGCTATATCTAGCATTCAAGAAATTCGTTTATTGAAATTGGGAAGTGTCGACTCGAAGATTTGCAAGCCAAGATTTAACTGAACTACTTATCAGGGGGAGCATCATAGTAAAAGATATTTTACTGGACAATCACGTTGTACTCTTTTTCCTTCGTCAAGGTTTTTTCCCATTGGGTTTTCCTTGTCAAGGTTTTAATGAGGCAACACATGCATGTCCAACTCTGCTCTAAGTTTTCTCACAATTGTACTCTTTTTCCTTCGATCAGGTTTTGTCCCTTTTGGATTTTCTTGACAAAGGTTTTAATGAGGCAATTGCTTAGATACAGTAGTCATCTAGGGGGAGTGTTATAAACGGAAGGTTATTAGGTAGATGCCCACTTTAGTGGGACCCCATTACTTGGGCACCAAGTATGTAAACTCTATAAATAGAGTCCCTAACCTTTGTAAACACACACATGAATAAGAAATCTCTCTCTCTCTCTTCCTCTCCTCTACTTTGTGTCACCTTCTCTATTTGCTAGTTTCACCACAATATTAAATATAATATGTATTAATATCAAGTTTACCTTTCTTATCGTTGCAAAAGTAAAGGGAAACCCGATAGATATTTTTATTCTTCACTTCACAAATCCCTTCTAGCATTTTCCGCATTGACATCCTCCCATACTATGTCTCTCCTTTTTCGAGTTGTATCCTCAAGCCAACAATGAAATTATATCGAAACTAATTTTTACATACTTTGTCACAAAAAAATAATATTATTTGATATGTTTTTTAGTTTAAAGATATCTTATCGATATTTTGAAATGATATTACCTTTTTGCATCTTTGTTATATTTAGTGAACGATGTTAGGATGTTCATGGACAATAGGAACCTACTATGGGCCCGACAACATAGCACCGATGATGTTCCTACTTGGCCACCTTGGGATAAGAGATGTGTGGTTTTAATCTAAAAGGCCTCATCTTGCTCTCACAATGTATGCCATGTATCCATTGTAGTTAGAATATCTCTATGTTGATTATGCTACAACTCATGCTTAACCAAATATTGATCTTTAGATTAGTTGTGCTTAATTAGACGTAAGGAGATTCCCAAGTTTGATAAGTACTCCTCTTTCTTCCATGTGGGACTATCCCTAGCTATACTTAAGAGGTTTATCGCGCCACATACTCCAACAATCAGTCATTTCATACATGGGATGCTCTTCGAAAGAGTTCTTGAAAAGTTCTTCCCAAACCATAAGACTACGACAATTCGTCAAAGTCCCAATTAGAGGAGGAAACTTTTGGCAAAATATTTAGAGAGATCAATGAATTATTGCTCCAATGTCCTCACCATGGTTTTGAAAAATGGAGACTTGTGCAAATTTTGTATGAAGGTTTAGATGTCAAGAACCGAACTACGGTTGAGACCATGTGCAATGGTCAATTTATTGAAAAACTGCTGATGAGTCTTGGGATTTCTTAATCGAAGCCGAAAGACTCAAAGTGGGAATCCCCCGTGAACCAAATAGGATTACCCTTTCATCCAATGTTCATAGAATTGACTCGACTTTGAAGGAAGTGCAAAGATGGCATCCTTGGCCAGGAAAATAGAAAAGCTAGAGCTAGAAAAGAATGGAAAAACTAATATCCCTACTCTCCGTAGTCAAATTGAAATGGCCACTTGTGCCGCATGCCATAGTTCAGACCGTCTAGTGGACAGGTTCTCCATGCATTTCAAGAATCTAAAACCGAGGAAGCCAATGTATTGTACCAAAGGCAAGAGAACAACCCATATTCTCGGACCTACAACCCAAAGTGGAGAAATCACCCTAACTTTTCATGGTCTAAGGGGCATGTGCAAGGGGGAACATCAAATAATAACCAAGGATTTCCTTATCCTAGAAACCCCCAAGTGCAACAACATTCTCAGTACCGGGGCAGAGAAAAAGCCTAGCTTCGAAGAAAGTTTCGGTTTGTTGACCCAAAATTTGGTACAACTTCAAAAGACCACGGACAACGTTTTCAAGTCTAGAACTTAAAATGGGTCAAATTTGTGAAGCATTGAATGAAAGTGACAAAGGCAAACTTCCTAGTCAAAATTCCATGCAGAAAATTCAACTCGAAATGAGGCCTCCAATAATCAAGTAAATGTCAAGCCACCACTCTTCGTAGTGGTAAAGTTGTTGAAAACAATGTAGGTGTACCACAGTCGAGTGAGTCTACATCAGACTCACCAGTGCATAAAATACCACGAGAAAACACCTATTGTTGAAAACAAATCTGAGCAACATAAGAATTCCCATAATTCTAATGTCTCTACAACTGTTGCTCCATTCCCACAAAGATTGGTGCAACAAAAAGAGAGTACACAGTACAACGAGATTTTAGAAATGTTCAAACGAGTTAACATCAACATCCCATTTCTTGATGCAATCATTCAAAGCAACACACCACCTAAGTTTAAAGACCCAGGTAGTCCAACTATCACATGCAAAATAGGTGACCATACGGTTAAGAAGGCGTTGCTAGACTTAGGGGCAAGTGTGAAGAATTTATGCCATATTCAGTATATGTGCGCTTAGGTCTTTGGAGAGTTGAAGGCAACACCTATAACTCTAATTGGTGACAGATCCGTCAAAGTGCCACGTGGTGTGGTAGAAGATGTTTTGATTAAGGTTGATAAATTTTACTTTCTGTGGACTTCATGTTTTAGATACTCAACCTGTGCAAAACCCGACAGTCACATTCCTATCATTTTGGGACGTCCTTTCTTAGCGACGTCCAATGCAATCATTAACGTAGTAATGGAGTGCTTAAGTTGTCATTTGGTAATATGATGTGGAGTTGAATGTTTTCAATGCTAGCCAACAACATTTAGATCTTGATGATGATAATGATGTGCATGAAATCAACATGATTGAAAGTTTGATTCAGGAGTCGCCACCTAGTCCACCTTGACGATATTAAACCACTTCACCAGTCCAAAACAATCAGACTTCACCATATGATTACCATCTGCCAAAATTGAATCCAAGTGAGAGAGAATTTTTGTGTATAAATATGCTACCTATCGATCATGATTATTGTCACTATGCGCCCTACAATCCTGGTTCACCTTGAGTTAATGAGAAAGAAATCACCAACTCCAGCTTGAGCATTTCCTTGCCCACATATAACCCTGATACTTGAGAGTTAATGTATGAGACACTAACTCCACCTTGAGCACCATTTCAACCTTGAGCATTGCCTTTTCCACCTTGAGATATGAGCATTTCCTTGCCCACTACTTGAGAGTTAATGTATGAGACACTAACTCCACCTTGAGTGTCAGTTCGACCTTACCTGAGTTAATGGGTGAGACACTAACTCCACCTTGAGCGCAAGTTCAACTTTGGGCCTTTCCTTCTTCACCTTGAGCCTGATTTCACTTGCGCCTTAAACCGGGTGACATCCACAACCACTTCTACGTTTGAACAGTAGTCCCAAATACGGGTTCTGATACCAATTGTTAGGATCTTCATGGACCATTATACACTACTCAGGGCCCAACCACATAACACAAAACCCCACTTGACCACCTTAGGATAAGAGGTGTGGGGTTTTTAACTAAAAAGCCTCGGTGCTATGTATGGAGATGTCCAAGCTTATTGTATGTTCTTACTATTTGAATGATGATGACATACTTAAAATATAATTCATTCACTTAAGATATTATACTTTAAAATGTTAAGTCATTTCCGATGGTAACCATTTTACTCACACATGATGTAGTTCTAGTTTTTCAAAATTCCGATATATATTATGTACGTAATTAAATTCGGCAGGAAGAGTTCACCGAATAGAATATAGGTAATGGCTTGTCCTTTCGTAACATTGTGGCCTTTTCAACATAGTTGGATCCAGAGTTGGTAAAAATCACTGAATTTATGGGTTCTCGGATGACAGTAATCTAGGTATGGGCTACCTCCCAGAAAACTGCTAATGGATGACCACATCAGTTTTAGTTGAAAATCCCACACTGTCGGATAACCACAATGACTAAGTGGGGACAGTATTGGAAAAGATCGGGTCCTTACAAATGGTATTAGAGTCGACCACGTATGAGTTACATGTCGAGGTAGAAAGAGTATGCTTGACTGATTGTGTCGAGAAAGGGTCTCATGAGTGAGAAAAAATGCCAGAGTCTAGGATTGAACATATTTTGTACCTGAGGATGGATCCAAATTAAGTTGGAATAGAGGTAATGGTTTGTCATTTGCTAACACCGAGACTTTTTCAGCATAATTAGCTTCGTAGTTGGCAAAAAATCTCTATAGTTAAGCATGATCGGTATTGAGTAATCTTGGGATGGGTGACCTCTTAAGAAGTTGTTGCTATATGAACGCAGCGGTTACCATTGAAAACCCAATACTGTCAGATGAACGCAGTGGCTTAGTGAGGACATTATCGGTAGAGGGTCAGGCCATTACATTCTACGACATTATGCTTCCAAATGTGAGGTTATTCGTTGCATAAAAATAATAAAATCATGATTAGTTAGTAAGTCAAATCATTAAGTAATTAACCTAATAACAATAAGCTCTACTAAAAATAAACTCTACTATCCATCATCATTGAATAAAAATAACGTTAAACCATTTATCAAGAAATACGTGAGGCGATGCGAAATTACTCACTGGGCACCAATACTTGCCACCGTCATTATGGTCTACTTATATAATTGTTAGCCAATTTAACTAAGTTTGGTGCTGCTTTTTTTCATTCAAAAAAAAGTATTTTAAAAACATTTTGATAGCAATATTTTTTCATCTTAGTGTTTAGTAAAGATTTCATAAGTGTACACTTCCAAAATTTATCAATTTGTAAAGTGGTAGAGAAGGAGCTTTTAAAATCTTCAAAAGCAAATGCTATAGTTCACCCTAGTTTCATATTTTATTTTCCAATTTTATCCCATCTTTTTTATAACTGACAACAATTATTCTTGAATCTACATATGATCACCAATTTTTATTTGTTATATTTTATTCTTTAAAGATAATTATTTTTTATTTTCAAACTACATTTTATGTTATATCGTATCACTGAAATATACTTTTATTTTCAATGATAAATATTAAGAGATTATTGATTTTTAAAAAGTGGTTTAGAAAAATAATACTTTTTAGTAATAATACTAATTAGTAAATTTAATATTACATGTATATGTACTCTAATAGTAGAAAATTTACTTATTTTACGCACGATAAAATAATGTAGGTGTAAATTATCCACAGATCCAGGTGGCAACATCTTAAAACCTTGGTGCATCTAAAAACAAAGAGACGCGAAGCATATAAGGAAGATCAGCAGGCGCGAGATTTGAGGAGCCACGTGGATCGGGCATGATTGATCTACAGCTGTCGGACAAGACATGACCCCAGGTTTCTGACAGAGCTAACAAGACGAGACAGGGTGGGTCAAATAAGGTGCAACGGTCAAAAGGATAAGAAAGTACGTGTCACATCGGCCCACCGCTGAGGTGACAGATAAGACATGCGACATCGTGTAAAGAGAACACCCGAAGAGGTCGGATCGGACAAGAGACAGACGAAGGAATCAAGATGCATCGGCCATGCGCATGGAAGAAGGGGCGACGTAAGCAGGCCCGATCACAGAACTTCATAATAGATGTAGCATGACCCACACCCTAACTTGGTTGTATGGAACTTCTCATATAAATAGAGTGACTTGTATCCAGGAGAGGTAGGTTGAATTTTTTGGGAGAGAGAGAGAGAGAAAAACTCGAGTTTACACCAAGGAGAAGAGAGTGAGAAGTAAGTTCATCTTTGTAAGGAAATCCGACTAAGATCAACACCTTTGTAACACTTTGAAGTAATAAGATTCACCCTTTCACCCCCGTGGACGTAGGTAATCATACCGAACCACGTATATCTTGTGTTCATTGTTGAGTGATTAATTTCATTTGACTTGAGTAGAAGTTTTCTATCCTTTGGATGTAGTTGGTAGTAAAATACCTCTACATTCTAGCGCCGACTAAGGGGATCCGACTAAGATCTCCGGATACCTTGCCGTGAAAACCTTCAGAGATGATCAAAAGCTCCTAAATACACGTTAACGTGTTGTAGTTGAAGCTACGATGAACTCTGTTGGCCGAAATAATGTTTGCTTTGAGTCATTTGTTGTGCATATAAATTTAGGGCAGTAGTAGTGTCTTCGGAAGTAGCAGTTCTCGTATTTTCTTCGCCCATCAATAGTTCGATCAGCCAAGAGTCTTCATAAGCTCACCAGTGACTAACAGTTCGGGGTAGAAGCTAGATGAAGAATCTGTTGAAAGGACGACTGTTTGTTTCCAATAGTTGAGTGATCTATGACGTTAAACAAGTTGTTCTCTAGCTACGGTATGGAGTTGAGCGTTTAGATTTACCAAGGGTACACGTTTTAGATATCTCCCCGTGTGTAAAGCTGCTAATCGTTTCGATATTTTGCCTGCGGTGTAACATAAGTTGTCGGAAAGGTCATGATTAGGTCTCGAGAAAGTGGAGCTGGTACAAACTTAGTTTGAATCTTGGGGTTGCGTGCCATACCATTTAAGCATCATGTGCATAAGTTCAATGATATGGAGCATATAGAACAAAGGACAAACTAACTTAAATACATAGGTCGGGTACTGAAAGCGACGTCGTACGGAGAGATAAGGACGAATGAGAAAAACCTGACGCAGATTCAGCGTAGGACAAAATCAGGATAGATAGGTGGACCCACCTGAGTAATAGGAAGAAACTTTGTGTCGACAAGAGCAGGCGTAGTAGTAATTGTGGTGTCAGTCGAACTTTTCGGTCTTTTGTTTGAACTCATGTTCCAAAAGTCATGTCAAAGTAAGGTGTTCTTTGTATTTGCTGACGTAGGTTGGGGCGATACTCGGGTAACTGCGCGACGCACCCGATGGCTAGCACTTCAGGAATGAGAAGTATGTTGAGGAATCGTACAGTAACTAGCAGCAGCATACAGGCAGGGGTAACTAGGCCGAGGAAAGGAGACAGTCGACAACCACCGCCCGAGGAATCTCATGCAGCTGCGCGAGGAATGCCAATTGTCGATGAGGAGATCGATCTGGGGCGAGACGATAACACTCTACCCTTGGACCAAGTTATTTTGACTCAGAAAAGAGTTGAACAAGTTGATGGGCTCACAGCTTCAGATACCGATGACGATGAGGTAGCGCTTGCAGCACAAGCCCAGAGACAAAGAGCAAGGCAGCAAGTTGAGTACCAGGAAGCCCTAGTGAAAGAGCAAAAGCGTCTCAGGCAGATTCAGCTGGGACGAGGAACATCTAGCAACATCGGTACAACACTTGTTTACACGGTTGTCCATGTAACCGGTCCGATAATACCACCACCACCCCCTTCTGTACCATTACAGCCTCGGCCGCACAACCCAAATGGTCATTCTAGTCATGAAAGCACGGACCCGGCATTATTGGCCATTTTGGAGAGTCAGAGGAGACAAGAAGCGGCACTAAGAGAGCTCCAGCAATGGAACCTCGCTTTGGAATATGAGAACTATCAGTTGAGAAATCAGCGAACCAGATCAAGAGGCTCGTCCAGCCGAGGAACATTGATTCACCATGATCGATCAGGTCACACGCCACCTATGATGAGGCCGATCAATCCTAATCAGTCCGGCCGACCAGGACAGCCACCATCGCATCCGGTACCCCCCACGCAAAGATATGGGCCACCCGAGGACTCGTCCACTAATGAGGATAGGCGAGGTAGAGACGAGCGACAGGATCGAGCAACAGAGGCAAAATTTAAGGAATTGGAGGCAAAAATCAAAGAGCTCTCGGGCGGAGGCGAAGAGAACAAATTGGCAGAAATCATGAGCGAAGCCGAGAAGACGCCCTTCTCTCAAGAACTCGAATAAATTCCATTCCCACCAAAGTTTACACTACCTACATTCCCTTCTAGGTTCGACGGAACATGAGATGCGATCGAGCATTTGAAGATGTACACCATGTCGCTAATCCAATGGAAGAACAACCCGGTGGTCATGTGTAAATTCTTTCCAGCTAGCCAGGAGGGCGAGGCACGAGACTAGTTTTATTCGCTTCCACCTGGGTCAATTAATGGGTATGAGATGTTAGTCGAAGCCTTCCTAGAGACCTACATGCACAACAGTCGACCTCGACCCTGATTGAACAAGTTGTTTACCCTCGCCCGAAGATTCAGGGAGCCCTTAAGAACCCTGACCGATAGGTGGAGGAAGCTATGTATTGACATTGGGAAGGTGCCGGTGGATCAGGCCATCTTTGGGTTTGAAAACGTGTTAGGGAGATCAGACCCCATCTGGATAGCCATGTTCTCCGAGAAACCGAAAACCTTAAAGGAGATGAGAAAAATGCAGGAGCATTACATCGCTTTGGAAGAAATTCAGGTCGAGTCAAGAGATAGAGGAATACAAGAAGCTAGTGATGAAGCGGGTACTGAAGCTAAAGCGGTCACAGACGACCCTATTAGGCGACCAGAAAAGAGATCGGATCCACCCCAAAGAAGCAGTGAAAAGAGAGAGTGGATCGCTAAAGGGAAGAAGCCGAGGCAGGAAGCCCGATCGTATACCCCCTTAAATGCTCCTTTGGAGGAGGTATTCAAGGAAGTCGAGAAGAGAAACGATATCAACTACCCAGCGTCGAGGGGAGTTCATTTCCAAGAGACCAGGGAGCACCCCGAATACTATCACTACCATCAATATAGGGGACATTCCACCAACAACTGCCGAGAAGTAAAAGATATCATTCAGCATCTCATCCGATATGGGTATTTGAGGCAATTTGTCCGGCACCCATCACAGCCGGCAGCAACACCCGATGCACCAGTTCATCAAGTCCGCATCGATAGAACAACTCAGTTCGTGAGCACCATTTCACACTCGGCTATCCAAGACTACACTCTCGGCCCAGTAATTACTTCTAGGATCCATAAAAGGAATTGTGATGGAAAGGAAATATTTAGCGTATCTAAGGCCCTACCCATGGAACCTTGGATGGTGCAACCCATTTCGTTCTCGGCCAAGGATGTCCCAGCAAATGGACAAGCACACAGTGACCCATTGGTCATCACCTTACTGATCGAAAATTGGGGAGTAATAAGGATTCTTGTGGATAGCGGAAGCTCAGTCGAGGTGTTATTCTACGACACGTTCAGAAGAATGAAACTATCATACGACATGCTTGTCCCCTCAACGTATCATATCTACGGCTTCAATGGAACAGTAACTATCCCCAGGGGCGAGGTAACCCTAAGGGTTTCGGATGGTGGAGGCTTCCTCGACACCCTAACTACCTTTTATGTGGTCGACGTCGCCTCACCCTATGAAGCGATTATCGGGCGGCCATGGATTGCTGGAATTAAATGGGTAGCATCGACATACCACCAGAGATTAAGGTTCCCGACTTGCAATGGAATAGCTGAAGTTATGGGCGATTCCCAAGCAGCACGGCAATGTATGCAAGTAGATGCAAAAATTAATGAGGATCGGCGAGCTCGGCAAAGGCGAGAGAAGAGTAAAGCCGAGGAAATAAAAGCTGCAAAGGAATTGGAAGAGGTGATTTCACAAGTGGTCATGGCATATGAGACCCAAGAGCAAGACCCTTTATAGCAATCAAAGGAATCGGCTGTCTTCCGGGAGAACAAATCAAATTTTTCGACGGTCGAACCGACTCGGGAAGTAAACTTGGGGACGGTAGAGGCGCCAAAGGTAGTAAGGATCGGGACATTGTTATCGGACGAACAAACAAGTCAACTCACGGCGGTATTAAGGGAAAACTTAGACGCATTTTCCTGGGAAGTGCGCGATTTGGAGGGAATTGACCCGAAGGTCTGCTGTCACCACTTAAAAATTGATCCGAAGTTCAAACCAGTTAGACAAAAAATGAGGCGCATCACACCAGAATTACGAGCGTGATCGAGGCCGAGATGAAGAAGCTACATGAATCCGGAATAATAAGGAAATCCCACTACCCACAGTGGATATCTAACATGGTCGTGGTGCCAAAAAATAAAGGAGGGGTCAGAATATGTATTGATTTCAGCGACTTGAACAAGGCCTGCCCGAAGGAAAGTTTCCCCCTCCCCAGCATAGATCAGCTAGTATAATTGATAGTCGGATACGAGGCGATGACCTTAATGGATGGATACATGGGCTACAACCAAATACCATTGGCGCACGAGGACCAGGAGCATACTTATTTCTTCACACCGAGGGGATTGTATTGTTATACCAAAATGCCATTCGGACTTAAAAATACGGGGGCTACATACCAGAGATTGGTAGGCAAAATGTTTGAAGATAAGATTCACGACACCATAGAAGTCTACGTGGACGACATGTTAGTCAAGAGTCGTCGCGTTAAGAACCATGTCCGAGACCTTCGGGAGATTTTTCAGACAATGAGGAAACACAAGATGAAGATTAACCCCGCCAAGTGCGACTTTTGGGTCACATCAGGGAAATTCTTAGGGTATATCATCACCCTAGAGGAATAGAAGCGGATCCTGAGAAGGTTTGGGCAGTCCTTGAAATGCCATCTCCCGCGACGGTAAAAGACGTGCAGAAACTAAATGGTTGCATAGCAGCATTGGGGCGATTTGTATCACGGTCATCGGACAAATGCAAGGCCTTTTACGACATTTTGAAGAAAGGAAAAAAATTCCAATGGACGGACGCCAGCGAAGAGGCCTTTCAAAACATCAAGTTACACCTAGCTAGCCTCTCGGTTCTTCAGAGGCCCGAGCTGTCAGAAATTCTCACTCTATACTTAGGGGCGACACCCTATGCCATTAGTGCAGTGCTAGTAAAATCGGAGGGAAATGTGGAGAAGCCAGTATATTTCACTAGTAAAACATTAAGCCCGGCAGAGAGAAACTATACAAGAATGGAGAAGATTTTACTCGCGCTAGCTTTTGCTGCTTCTAAGCTCCAAACATATTTTCAAGCTCACCGAATACGGGTGATCACCAAATCACCTATCGAAGCAGTTTTATATAATGCTGGACGATCAGGAAGAATCTCCAAATGGGGAGCCTTAGTCAAGCAATATGATGTGGTGTACGAGACAAGAACCACGATCAAAGGACAAGTAGTGGCCGATTTATTGGCAGATTTCCCTCTTAGTAATGAGGACGAGGTAGAAGACTTACCGGGGATGATGGAGGAACAGGAGGAACCAGCGGACCTATTAGCCGCCAATAGTCCTACACGCTGGGAGGTCTTCGTGGATGGGGCATCGAACAAGGAAGGATCGGGGCTCGGGCTGGTATTTACCACACCAAAAGGGAGGAAGATCGTGCATTCGTTCAGACTAGAATTCAAGGCAACAAACAACGTCACCGAGTATGAAGAGGTGATCCATGCCTTACGAATAATTATGGAGATGGGGCTGCAAGAGGTCCGCTTGACTAGCGACTCACAATTAGTAATAAGGCAAATTACGGGCCAATACGCTACACACGATCCTGTGCTGCAAAAGTACTGGGAGCTCGCTCAATTTTACATCAAGCAAATACCCAACATTAGATTCCACCACATTTTCCGAAAAGATAACAGGCACTCGGACGCTCTATCATACATCGCCTCACAGCTAGTAGACCTGAGCATCGAAGGCATACGTGTCATGAGGCTTCTTATCCCGTCTATCCCGGAAACACCAGAAGTACGGATCGAGGTGGCCATTAACACAGCCGAGAGATACAAAGAAGGCGACTGGAGAAAGCCGATACATCAATACTTAGATACGGGTGAGCTACCTAAGGGTCGGCCCGAGATGAACAAAATCAAAAGTAAGTCGGGCGCCTACGAGTTAAGGGAAGGGATCTTATATAGTAAATCTTACCTAGGACCGCTCCTACGATGCTTGAGTAAAGAAGAGGGCCACATAATCCTTCACGAACTACATTATGGAGCGGCCGGAAACCATAGCTCGGGCAGAAGCTTGTCGGCCAAGGAGAAAACAATGGGCTACTTTTGGATATACATGAACGAAGATGCAAAGCAAATGGCGAAAGCTTGTGAAGAATTTCCGCGTTACGGAAAGAAAATCCATCTCCCGGAGTACCTTTAAACTCATTTATAAGTCCGTGGCCCTTTGCTAAGTGGGGTGTAGACATTGTCGGGCCATTACATGTAGGAATAGGGCAAAGGAAGTATCTGATTGTGGCCACGAACTACTTCACCAAATGGGTAGAGGTGGCACCGCTTAGGCACATCCGAGACAAAGACGTTTTCAAATTTATTTGGGAACATATCATTTTCCGCTTCGGGGTCCCTGCAGCTATCGTCTCGGATAATGGAAAGCAACTACAAGGCGAGAACATTGATCTCATGTTCAACACTTACAACATCAGAAAGAGCAAAGCTACCTTGATTTACCCCAGAGTAATGGGCAGGCCGAGATCACTAATAAGACTATCGCCGATAACATGAAGAAGAAACTGGATGGGGAATATGGAAACTGGTGTGAGGATCTATATAACGTCTTATGGGCATATAGAACCACACGAAGGAAAGCTACGGGATTCTCTCCGTTTATGCTTACCTACGGAACCGAGGCAATCTTATCGACAGAAAGCATGATCCCTACCACAAGGATAGAAGCTTGGAGGCGAAACGTCTCGTCCGATCTAATTTTGGCTAAACTCGACGATCTGGAAGAAACAAGGGAAATAGCGTTACAAAAAATGGAAAACTATCAAAGGAGATTACAACGAGAATACAACAAGCGAGTTGGACCAAGAGAATTTAACCCAGGGGAACAAGTATTGAAATTTCTGGCTGAATGGGAGCGAGACAAAAAGGGCGGAAAACTAGCACCAAAGTGGGGTGGGCCGTATATAATTGAATCTAAGGCGGGCGAGGGATCGTATCGACTACTGCGACTCGACGGAACAAAAGAGCTCAAACCATGAAACATCAAGTTTTTAAAACTATACCATCCTTGACGGGGGATACGAAAAAACGGTAAGCATGCATGTCTCATATCTCTTTGAAACCGTGAGGGGTATGAGATAGGACGTGAGCGACTAATGGTCATTCGTACTCGGGGCAAAGCCAGTGTGGAAGTGCCGAGGTGACTTACACTCGAATAGGCATTCGTACTCGGGGCAAAGCCAGTGTGGAAGTGTCGAGGTTCCTTACACTCGAATGTGCATTCGTACTCGGGGCAATGCCAGTGTGGAAGTGCCGAGGTGCCTTATAGTCGCCTGGCTATTCGTACTTGGGGCAGTGGCAGTATGCAAGTGCCGAGGTAGCCTAAGGGTTCTGGTGGTTGGAAGCCAGTTCCAAAGGTTGTTGAGACACGAGGTCTCCTCAGCTAGGTGGCCTACTTACATTTGAAAGGTCGCCCCCATCGCAGGTGGCTGTGTCCACTTGCTCGAGACTGGTTGGTCGATAACCGCTCGGGAATATCGGGCCTAGAACTAGGTTGACTGATACCCTTCCACTGAATCCAAAGAGATAGTGATGAGATACCCCAATCAGGACATGGAATTGGGCCCGATGACCCTCCTTGTTGGGCGTGTTCGACATAAATGGTTAAAATACTAACTTACTTGAACAATAATTGCAGGAATAACATGCATAACAAAAGATAATTCGATTGTGTCATGCGTCTAGTAATAAAGTGTGGAAAATGTCGTGCAACCTTGCGAAACGCAGAATTTAACGGAAGAAAAACAAACAACATCGGCGACGCAGTACCCCCATAAAAACAAGCAAGCAGTGTAGCGAAAATAAAAAAGGGGGACAAGTGTTCAAAGCGATTTACAACCCGATGGAAAGGGGCAACTTAGTGACGCAACACTACAAAAGAGGAGTTCAAGCCTTCGGAGGAACAATGTCGACCTTCTTTTGTGCGACCTCGCGCCGCTTGTTCTCCACCCACGTCTCAATACCCGTCTGGACTTTCTCGTCTATCTCATCCGCATGGGCGACACGTTCATCCTCGAGTTGTTGGGTAAGCTGAGAAACGTTCCCCTCGGCGTCGGCTAGCTGGGAGCTCAAATAAACCTCGACCTGCTTCAATCGACGGACCTCATGATCCAGCTCCTGAGAATGTTTTTGCTCGGATACAAAATCACAAAGACAGAACATTATTCGTCGAACACGATTTAACAATTTCGCAAGAATAAGACGTAATCTAAATCTAAGGAACGGCCCCAACACATCGTCTAAGAGATCTGAAAGGGCTGGTAACACTGACTGAAGCGACTCTACCGACTTGGACAACTCATCCTCGGCCTTGGATAATTTCGTGGTTAACTCGTTATAGTGTTGCGCGTTGAATTCGTTACTAAGGCAATACTTCTTGTGTTCACTCCACTCATCCATCAAGCGATTGCGTGACGACTGAAGAACTGTAAGCTGCGACCTACTCCATTCCAGTTCTCCTTCAACTTTGTCGAGTTGGCCGACTCGCCCCAAGAGATCCCGGTTGGCTCGTTCCACCGAGTCTTTATCCCTCAATATTCGTCGACGATCTTCATGAAGGTCTCGATTTTGTAATTGCAAAGTGTTTACCCGTTGCTCTAGTTCGTGGACAAAGTAGTTTGTTCAGCAGCAAGGCGCTGGGAAGAACCCAAGTGAGCTCATAAATTGTCTATCTCTGTCGGGTCGTACTCAAACTGACGATACCGTTCTAGTTCATCCTCGAGCTCTTCGATTTCTCCAGCCTGGCGATCTATTTTGTCATCTTTGTTTGCCATTCGCCGATGGATATTCTCCACTAAATCCTTCTCAATATCCCATTTCCTCTTCATGATCCTAAACTCTGAAGACACGTCTAAGCCTACACTATCTACCTCGGCTAGAAGAAGGATACCCGACTCAGTACGTTGGCACGATAAACTCAATCAACATAAGTTAAGAGCCGCAAAATTATAACATACCTTGGGCGTCGGCGAGTTTAATTTCTAGCTCGCGCGCGCGGCTCCTTTCGTTCTGTAGCTGGAGTTGGAGAGATTCTAACAATTGCTTTTCTCTATGTCGACTGGCGGCATCTAAGAGTACCCTGTTCAGGATATAACACAAGTAAACGCGAGTAAATTGTAAGCGACAATAAGTACAGAAATCAGAGGGGGGCACCACTATGCTAAAACGAGCTGCTCACCACTGTGTCAAGAGTCTGGGCAATATCGCCATAGAGGGGCACCGCATTCAACATCTCTTCCTCAGTATACGCTCCAAAATCGGGTGAAGTAAGCGCACCCAAAGAATTCATGATAGGGCCAGAGACGGTGAATGAAATTGCAGCGCCAGAAGATGACCCCTCAGTAATCCGGGGCACACGAAGAAGCTCTTCCGGTATATTAGTAACAACCTTCTCTACGACGGGCATCTCCAAGGGCTCCTGCTGGTCGCCCACACCTTTTTCATCGCCTTTGTCACCCGAGATATTCTCACCAAATAGTTCATTTTCATCGGAAAGTTCAATGACTGGGGCCCTCTTCGGCGGTGGCTTAGCAACTTGCTTACCTCTGAGGGGATTACGCCTAAGAGGTTGGGGGTCAACCTCATCAACATCACCGTCATCGCGCCTAGGGTGTTTCTGCACAAGGTGTCTCGTCAGAACATGTGAAGGCAAAAAACAGGGGCAAGTACATGTACTTGTAAGAAAATCATCATGTTTGTTACCTTCCCCTGGTCTTCCTCAACTCTTGTGCCAGCACCTCTTTTCCTAGACGATCCGGATCCCTTGGTAGAGTCGCCATGATATTTTCAAACAACAACAAGTGACCAGTTGACGCCCGAGGTTAACAAGATAGCAAACAACAACAAAGGAGAAAATGCATACCTTATCATCCTTGTCATCATTAACTACCCAAAAAGAATAGGGCTCGGCAGGAAAAGTAGGCGACGGGAAGCTACCATGTAGAATGGGGCCTCGGATGAGGAGCGGAACTCGGGGATAGATCGGATCATTAGAATGGCGGGCTCGCTCGTTGAAACCCTGGCCAATGGGATCGGCATCCAGCATCATCCTTTCAACACCATCGGGCATAGTTCTGACCCGATGAGGACTAGCAGCAAAACCAGCAAGATCGCCTAAGGTGGAAGTACCAGCTCGATAATTGATAAGGAAATTGGCAACGGTATATTCTGGAGCGTCCTCGGGCTTGTAGGTCGACCAATCGGCAGTAGAACCGTGACCATCTCGGCGATCCCTCCATTCGTTCATAATTCGGAAAGTATTGCTAGTCCACTGAGCCAAAGCACGAGAGGGCTTAAGCTGGGAAAGAACCTCATAATAAAAAGGGCTATCAGGGTTATACAGGGGAAGACGAAGGCCTAGCTCCAGTTGTCTCTGAGTGATGACCACGCAATCAGCCGACTGCTCGTGCTTCGTCATGTCGGACTTCTTTAAGAGGCTGGTTTGGCCCGAGATCAGGGTAACTTCGTAGTTTCCAAGGTCGTACTTTTCCTTCAGCTGCTGAACGAACTCCTCGTCGGAAAGATATCTCACCCTTCTCTCGGACCTGCACGAAACAGAAGGAGAATCATCAGGAAAGATAGATTTCATGGCACGAACATCGTACTCGGAGGGACTCTCGTAAGAAAATAGAGAAGAAAGGGAAAAAGCATCAATCTCGGAAAAAACATCATCAACAGACCTTTTCTCAGTCATGGAGGGAGAAAAATCCATTAACGGAAATAATGTAGAACTTGGTTCTCGACGAAGAGAGAAAAGGCGACGAGACTGTAACAACGACTACTTTAGTAATCGGTGAGGAGGAGATGAAGGAAGAAAATCAAGAAAACTAGGGTTCTCAGAAGCAAAGAGTGATGAAGGAATCTGGGAGAAAAGTTGCAGCGGCAGGGAACAAAGAGAGAAAGGATAAAGAAGAATAAGGAGAAAAAGAAGCGGGCTATTTAAAGGGGAAGAGTTGTAACCGTCGCCGACGGTTATAGGTAATAAAGTGCAGTTAGTGGGGCATTGCATGGCGGGATTTGCGGCATGGAAGAAGACGTGGGCAGTTGGGACGACGTTCTTCCACTCGTGTCTCCCACACGAGTGAAAGAAGCGGAATAAATATAGGTGTAAATTATCCACAGATCCAGGTGGCAACATCTTAAAACCTTGGTGCATCTAAAAACAAAGAGACGCGAAGCATAGAAGGAAGATCAGCAGACACGAGATTTGAGGAGCCACGTGGATTGGGCGTGATCGCTCTATAGCTGTCGGACAAGACATGACCCCAGGTTTCTGACAGAGCTGACAAGACGAGACAGGGTGGGTCAAACGAGGTGCAACGGTCAAAAGGATAAGAAAGTACGTGTCACATCGGCCCACCGCTGAGGCGACAGATAAGATAGGCGACATCGTGTCAAGAGAACACCCGAAGAGGTCGGCTCGGACAAGAGGCAGACGAAGGAATCAAGATGCATCGGCCATGCGGATGGAAGAAGGGGCGACGTAAGTAGGCCCGATCACAGAACTTCATAATAGATGTAGCATGACCCACACCCTAACTTGGTTATATGGAACTTCTCATATAAATAGAGTGACTTGTATCCAGGAGAGGTAGGTTGTATTTTTTGAGAGAAAGAGAGAAAGAATCGAGTTTACACCAAGGAGAAGAGAGTGAGAAGTAAGTTCATCTTTGTAAGGAAATTCGACTAAGAGCAACACCTTTGTAACACTTTGAAGTAATAAGATTCACCCTTTCACCCCCGTGGACGTAGGTAATCATACCGAACCACGTATATCTTGTGTTCATTGTTGAGTGCTTACTTTCATTTGACTTGAGTAGAAGTTTTCTATCCTTTGGATGTAGTTGGTAGTAAAATACCTCTACAAATAGAATAAACAATTTTCAGAAATATGTCTGCTTTTGTCACTTTCTCACTAACTATAGTTGAACATCATATTTTTAGAGGTATGTCTGTTTTTTAAAATAGTTTTATCTTTAGTTTATAATTTGCAACCGTTCAATTGCTTCTTTTTTTTTTTACAAAGCTCGGCACAATAACTTACATCGGCAACCAAATGCTTTTTTTACATAGCTCCGCACAATAACGTACATCGGAAAAGCACTTTTGTAAAGCTCGCAACAATACCAAACTAATTCTAAGTATTAGCTAATAAAAATATATTTATTATCATCATTAGTAGAATAATTTATATAGTATCATTTTTAGTTTGACATTTAACAAAATATAATCATGGCTAATTAATAGACTATTTATTATGAAGAATTATGGAACCTTAATGACATGATAACTTTTGTCCATTAGATGCATTTCTAATCTCAATCACAACCATCACCTATGACAAACGATCACATCCCTAGATTTATCTTGTGAGGACAAATTTGAACCGCCACTTACATAAGCAAAGTTATCCAAACTGTGTTTTATATTCTTGATGATAATAATAAGAAAGTGAAGTAACAAAGTATTAGTATTGATTTTGCTTAATGGGATTGCATAAACAAAACATAAAGTTTTCCATTATATGAGTTACCAGAAGATCCAGGTTTCTTGTACTTGTTCCTTAGATTAGTGGTTATATATGTGTTTATAGGGCTTAACCCGTGCCGTAACTAATATATACTGATATTATTAGATTAGTAATTCATTCGACCTTCGCCACCGCTTCCACAACCTACTATCGCAACTAATATCTATTGATATTTTTTTCTGTATTTATCAAAATTATTTATTAATAGAAATACAAATTTATTAATTTAACTAAGAGAAATTTTATAATGAAAGATATTAATAGGTTATTTATTATGAGAAATTAGTGAACACACATTATTATAAGCAATTAATAAATCATTTAATATCAATTAGTGAGGAACAATAATTAGTTAGGTATTTATTTATTATATTAATCATTTACTGTATTTATTTATTATATTAATCATTTAATGTATTTATTATATTAGATTTCCATTAATGGGTCATTAAATTTAGTTTTATGGGAGAAATTACAATTTACAACCATAGATTTATCAATTGGGAGACGAAATCTTGGCCATCACTTACACGTGCAAGATGAGGGTGTGGTCAAGAGAACTACAGCCGTAGATTTATCTTTTTGAGGACAAATCTGGACCACCACTAACACATGCTAACTTAGCCAAACTGTGTTTTGTACTTAAGACTAGCCCTTAACCCGTGCCGTAACGGCACGGGCCATGATGTTGGTTCATTTTTAATATATTGTATAATTTGTGTCCCGAATACTTATCAACTCCTTATGATTTAATATGGTTTGTCATAAAAATAGTCGGGATTTTCCACTCTTTTTTTCTTGTTTTTTTCCTTTAATATTTTACCGCCGGAGATTTGCTCAAACAAAAGAAATATAATCTTAACTTCCAGACAATTTTTTATTTAGGTTCATTGCTTATAATGAGATAATGCTCTACATGAACATGGAAGTTTAAATATTTTTTGGAAATATGTCGTCAGCAACGCTCATCTCAGTGAAATCAACTAATCAATATCGTCCATAAAAGTCTTCCCGTGCTCCTATTTCGCTCCAGCTAACTCATTTATCATGGTCATGTTGTCGATCCTCCAAATAGGAATAGAATAATATTTTTTTGCATCGAACGAATGATACAAACTCTCCAATGTGACATGATTTTCCTGTAATTTTTCAACACCCATCAGATGACAATGTTTAAAATGTGTACCAATTACCTTTTCGAAGGGATTATACATATGCAAACCTCTGCCATTAAATCTTCAACAAAGTATTGTGCCCAACAGTTCGTATTAACGAAGGCTTTGGTAAATTCAAAAGTCTTGGACATTTTGTCACTTCCATATGTTCCTACCTTTACTTGGAATACAATCTGACGACACATTACCTCATAAAGAACCTTGAACACATATTGTACTCCCTGATCCTATTTCAAATTTATAGGTTGTCAATAGATCCTTTACCAAAAGTTGACATCTTCTACATTGAATATTTATAAAAACAAATATGGTAGTGTGGATCGTTGATTTCTAAGATTGTAGTTTTCAAAATTGGTCTCTTCAAGTCCCACGGCTTTCTAAGTTTATCTATCCTGTTTGTTTTTAACATTTTAGTTAGCCATATTATGTTTGTTACTAACTTTAAACTTGATGTCATCTTCTACTGTGAACTTTATGTGATTTCAGAATCGAAATAGTTATACCTCTTTCATTCGTATCAAGTAATCCATCGTATATCCCAACAATTCTTCTACAACAATTCCTTTCTTTTGCCGTTTCTGGACCATCGGTAGCCATTATTATCAAACGCAATCTGTCTAATTTTTATTGATGTTATGTATTTGCAATGTTCATTTTTCTTAAATAAATAGATTGTGGAAAAACTAAAAAAAAAAAACATAAGTATTTCATCGGGTCTAAGTTACTATATCCAAAATACCCCGGGTACACTGCTTCTGGTGCCTTGTTTCCTCAAATTTATCGTTGCATTCTAGACAGTACATGCAACACCAATCATTTGTGAAGTGAGCTATTTGCGCAAGTGTGGTCAATGTATACCTTACCTGTAATAATAATAACAACACGCCAATTTTTTTCAAGGCGTCCAGTTGTAAATGGTATGAATCTAATTGATTTGAATTATACCTCAATCTTCGATATCACCTTATTCTCACATTACATAGCAATTGAGGAAGGACAAATCTTGACCACTTTTTACATAGGCAGAGTTAGCCAAACTATGTTTTGAAATTGTCTTATATGGAAATTATTATTAATCCATATTTTAGTCGGCTCCTATCGAAGCCGATCTAATTAGTCCTATAGAAAGTTAATCTTAAATTTTCGACCTTATTTCTTGACCAAATTATTGAAGTATTCTCAGTCATGTTCTGCTTTGTGTGATCTACCCATCTGTATCTACTCTACCTTCTAACCCAGTGAATGAAACCTATACATATTGATCCATAATTTGATATTGTTGATTTGTAATCAAGAGGTCGCATGCTTTGAGAATGTAAAATATAAAAAATATTCTATAAACATCGGAGGCGAAATTTAGATTTATGATTTAGAGTTTTTTATGATGATTTTGATGAACAAACAAATATTTTCAAACAATTATTGTCTTTGTAGGTAGTTGTCGCCAAACTACTCGACATTGATGGTCTTTTAGGTAAAAAAAAATGTAATAGTACTTGAGAGAGCGATAATGTTCTCTTACGCGGGCACACCAATTGCCTTTATATAATACGGATACCGTTTCGGTGATCCAACAGTCATGATCATATTGTCTTATACGTTCCGATATCATCCTCGAAATATTTGTTTTTTGTCCTTATCAATGGTGCTAAAACAACCAATTACATCTTTCACAATACAATGTTGCATGTTTTGTGAAGATTTTTTTTACTCGGTCAATAAAACTCACTAAAAAGCAAAAACTATTATTATCCACTGCTATTACCAACACCCACCACCATAAAAACCATCCACTGCACTATTTCTTCCACCAATAGTAATGTTACCGCCTCCACCATTCACAAACATCCTCCACCGTTTATACTAACCCTACTTCCACTACCACCTTAGAATTAGTATAGCTTTTAGTACAATTATTTATTTATAAAATTATGTATTTATGTTAGATTATAAAAGGGACATTTATAATAGAAATTTAATTAATCATTATGAACAATCAATGAGACACTAGTTTAAAAAGTATTTAAAATGGTTAAGTTAAACAAACCCCGACGATAAATTTATCTTCTTTACATAGACAAATTGATAATAAATAATTGCATATGTTCTGATCTTAATTCATTTCGTTCGTTTGGTTATTACATAACATGACAATTGATTGCACCAATTTTTTAAAATGGACATGTGTTTTATCGGGTTTATTTTAACATTAGAATGATCAACCACGTTTTATACTTTACTAGATCTTAACCCGTGTTGTAACGGCACGGGATGTTTTGTCTCTAATACGATATTGTTCACATTCCTCTTGCTTCATTTTATTCGTGAGTAATTATTATGATATTCAAATAGGTTTTGGGAAACAAAATGGGTTACCTGATCTTTTTATTTTTTACTTAAGCATGTTATTCCAATTTATTATCTGGACGGAGTAATAATGTTGTGCCAACATGAAAATAAAATAAAAAATACAGTAAATAAAAATTTTCCCCATTTATTGTTCCATCATACCATAATCAAACTTCAAAAAGAATATTTCATCTAACAGTACATATACCTAAACTGCCAATCCAACTCCATGATGTTTATGAATACATTTGTTCCGAAATTATTGATAACTAAGGCTCTAAGGAGTGAAGCAAAAACCCATAATATTTTCCCTACTATAGATAAACACTATTTTTTTTTTTTTGCAAATGTGAGAGTTATAAAAATGAAGAACCCTTGGCTATTGGAAGGCTGAGATATACACATGTAAGTTGAAAAAATAAACTTATAATAGTAAATCAAAACATGTGTAAGATTCTTTCTCAGTCATATTGATAACATAAAATTGAAGAAATTCGTGGATAAAAAGATTTCACACCAACTATGCTAAGTAGTGCATGAATGATGTTCTCACATCTAGTGTTACTCAAGTAATTTGGAGTTTTAAAGAGCATAGTCATATTGATATTTGTATCTACATAAATTCAACTAACCTTCCGAAGAAAAATTATTAGTTTCAAGGTAGAGCCGACACAAACTTATGTCGCCTTCAATGTATACAACACACATTGGGTTTAATCGGCCTTGAGATTAAACAAATACCCCAACATTAGTCAAATAATGTCTACAAATACGGGATCGAAACAAAGTGATAACGGGAAAAATGAGAGACTAACATCAGTTCTACAAAGAAAATACCCTATATGTATCAAAGTTTGTTAACCAAACATGTATTCAAATTAAAAAGTCATCAACTTAACACAAAAATATAAAAGAACCCTAGTTAAATCAATACTTGCATAAACAAAACTTATAAGAGAATTTTGTAATTATTAAATACCTTTAAAATCACTATTAGAGATTTAATTGCATGCCTCGTTAAAAACTACGGTAGGAAGAAATCACCAGATTAATCAGTAGAAATTTCACTGGAAATGTAGCAATTCAGAGAAGTTTACACTGGTGGTGATGCGTTCCATCTAAGTGTTGTTCGATTGATTATTTTTTAGAAGGTTTCGGTTTTCATTGGAGAAACCGAGAGGGAGCGTTTCATTATATTCATTATCATTCAGAAATCCAAGACCAAATCGCCCTCTGCTTACGGGATCTCAATACAACCTTAGATTTATCTATTGGACGGAGAAACCTTAATACTAAATATGTAGTTTTTAGTGTTATTTATTATATAACGTGACATCCAAATGTTTTTTTCTTCTTCTTAATTTTCATGTATTTTAACCGAGTTTATATTAGCATTAAGACGATCAACCACATTTCTAATTTATAGTGTTATCCTTTTGTAGCAGCACATAATTAACATAGTCAATTACTACTCATCAAAACCGGCCAGTACCAAAAACCACCATATATCACTTCTTTCTCCACCACCACCATTTTCCATCCCTCGTAGAATATTGGGCACACTTATAACTTTTAATCCCACACGTCATGTATAAAGTTTAGATTTAACAAACTTAGGTCGTCAATTAATTTATTCAATTATATGTTTTTTGTTAATACTGAAAATCATGCGTACGAACGGTTACCAAAGATAGCAGTGGTACCAAAAACAACCATTTTGTCTTATATGATTTGGTATCATCCCAAAAGTATTTGTTATCCGCCTTTTTTGATCGTGTAAAAAACAACCAACTATACTTTTCACAATACAATGTTACCCGTCATGTAAATATTTTTATTATTTTTGATTCAAAAAGGAAAAACCAATACCACCGCCATTAAAACCATCTAGTGCCACTATTTCTTCCACCAAAACTAATGTTACCGTCTCCACCACTTAGTAACACCTTCCACCGCTTCCACCACTTACTTCTTCCTCTACTACCACCACCACCACTAATATTTATTGAAATAATTTTGTCAAAATTATTATTTATTGATGGAGATATGTATTAATATTAATTAAGGGATATTTATGATGTAAAATTAATAAATCATTTATCATGAGAAATTAATGAGACATCAATTAATAAAACACTTATACTAATTAATATTTAAGTTGAACAAACCATAACCATAGATTTATCTTCTCTCTAGACAAATTAATTATATTAATTAATAAAATACTTATACTAATTAATATTTAAGTTGAACAAACAACCATTGTTGATTTATCTTTTCTATCAATTCCAACCAAGGTGGAACAATGGTTAAAGGCCACTCTTATGACACAATAGGTCATGAGTTCGAACCTCCCCGTTATAATTTTTGAAATTCCATATCTTGACTTGAGTATTCATTTTTAATTCATAATATTGGAATGAACACCACGTGTTCAACTTGTAGGGTGTGGCACGGAGAACCACAGCCTTTGATTTATCTTTGCCAAGGATAAATCCTGACCTCCACTCATATAGGAAAAGTTAGCTAAACTCTGCTTTATAATATTGATAAAATATAACGTTACATATTTTGTGGCATTACAAAATTAGCATAATATGTTTTTGTTAACCAATACCCGCCACCACCATAAAACCATATGAGTCCATTTTTTTTATCCACCACCACTTAGTGGCAGAGCCAAGGATTGACTAACCTGGCTCTAACCTCTTAAATTTTTAATAACTACATGAATTTTTTAGTTTATTTTATAGATAGTACTTTGTCCGTATATATTTATGGTTTAGTCCACCAAAGTTTACATTTTTTTTAAGTAAGCCTCCTCAATGTCAATTTTTGACTCCACCACTGCCACCATCACTGCCGCCCACCCCATGTAGGTTGTTGGACGCAATTCTAATTTTCAATCACAAATGCCATGTATGAGGTTTAGATTGAACAAAATGTCGTCAATTGATTGGTTTCATTATTTATATTTCCGTGTATATATATTTTTTTTGTATTGCAATCAATTTTATTTTAACATAAAAAAATCATGATTTATACGATATAGTACCAAAGATAACAGGGGTACCATTTGGGTGATCCAACTACGATCATGAAAATATTGTCTTATATGATATCATCCCGGAAATATATGGTACCTTCCTTTATCAAAAGTGTTAAAAACAACCAACCACATCTTCCACACTATGATGTTATCGATGTTGTAACGACAACATAAAATTAATATTGTCCATCACTACTCACCAGCACTCACCGTCACTACTTCTTCCACCACAAACCAGGGGCAAAGCCAGGATTTTGAGGAAAGAGGAAGAAAAAACTCTTGGAAAGTTGGATACATGTGAAAAATGGACTTCGTATCCCATTTTATGATGGTTTTACCTAAATACCACCCACGTTTTTCCTAATTACCACCCACGGTCTAAAAACTTAGTAGTTGTAAACCTAATCAATAGTAGGTAACAAATTACTCACCTTCTTCTCCGCTACACCATGATACATAAATACCATAATTTTTTCAATTACCATTAACAACCACCTCTCCCCACCCCCGTTACTGCGTATTACATTTGCATGGATGAATCTTAGATATAGTTCTTCCGTATAACAAAGGCACTGACGATCTACTCCTACAAAGGATTGATTGACATATGTTCCTATAATGGATTTTAGTGGTACTTGCAAGTGTCTTTAAACCCTAATAATATAGTCCTATAATCACATATGTTCCTATTATAGTTTTCCGAAATTAAACCCTAATCTATTAAAGTTAAAACTTAATATGTCTTTATAAGAAACTGGAATCAATATATCTAATCTCCGAAACTAAAATCATAATTAAAATTAAAAATTAATTTTGGGTGGTGGTGTGGTGGCGGCGGCGGCCTCCGACATGGCTATTATGGGTGGTAGCTTATTTTTGGTAGACCTAATGGTGTTAGCCTGTTAGGTAATTGTCAAAGAAGATGCGTTTTAGTCACCCACTTTACTTTAGGTCTACAATTTTTATCATTTTAAGCCGTGGGTGGTAATTAGGAAAAGCGTAGGTGGTATTTAAGTAAAACATTTTATGATAAAAGAACAAAAATAAATATAATTGTGCTTGGCGCCGCCCTTAACCACCACTAATCTTTCAGCCTCCACCTCTTCTACCACTCATTTTCGCCAAAAATGTCTATTGATATTATCTATCAAAATTACTTATTAATAGAATTACATATTATAATTAATTAAGAAGATATTTATAATTAAAAAATGATTAGTCATTTATTATGAGCAATTAGTGAAACACATATTAATAAAACACTTTATAATGAATAGATTATTTATTATGTGCAATTAGTGAAACACTAATTAATAAAGAAATTATGATATTTAAGTTGAACAAACCACCACCGTTGATTTATCTTTTCTATTAATTCCAACTAAGGTGGAACACTGGTTAGAGGCCACTCTTATGACACAATAGGTCATAAGTTCGAATCTCCCCGTTATAATTTTTGAAAATCCATATCTTGACTTGAGTATTCATTTTTCATTCATAATATTGGAATTAATGTCACGCGTGCGAGTTGTAGGGGGTGGTCAGGAGAACCACAACCCTTGATTTATCTTTGTCTGGACAAATCCTGACCACCACTAACACAGGCTAACTTATCCTAGCTTTGTTTTGTACTAATGATATCCATGAATATATTCTTTAAAAAAAATAATTAATCTTCTTTTTAAACATTTTAAGAATAATAAAAATAATAGAAACTACCAAATATATATTATTTATATATACTAAACATATTCATTTTTAGTTTTAATAATAATATGGCATTAAACAAAGATAATTTTCGATATTCCTCTAGTCACCTTAACATTTTGACTCTTTCAAACTTGAATAATAAAAAATTATGGTCAATAACAGAGAATAGTGATGATTGTTTCCATAAACCAATATTGCCTAAAAAAATTCAAAGTGTAAACACAAATAACCACATACATTTCATTCATCAGTAGTAGTTCAAGTACATTACAGAAAATATAAATGCGATCACCAAAAAAATCAGCAGTAACACAATACATTTTACTGAAATCGTTGATAGACTCATCCAGTTCATAAGTTGTAGACCAATGTTATAACAATTCTTGTATAACAATTATTATTCATCAAAGTTATAACAATTCTTGTATACTTTAACGGATTAACAAACCGTTATTTTTGGTGCAAATGTAGGCAAGCTCCAAGATAATAAACTACGCATGACCAAGTATCCGCCAATAGATGGACACACTGCGGTATTTTCATCCAAAGCTTCCTTGTAACTGGTGCATACCGTTCGGACCTGGAACACAACCAAATCCCTGAAAATAACTTATTTATCTTCTATTGAAGCTTTTATCATCATTGAAATATAAAATTTCTTGTCGACTTCTAGTCGGGCAGCCATCTTCTTTTTTAATATTGACATTGTGTGAGATCCTGTGAGACCTAAGTGTCTCAATTTTCAGGAGGCTAAGTGAAACCCACAATTTTCATATTTTGGGACATTTTTAGTAGATATAACGAACTCATGAACAATTGGAGGGAGTTTTTTAAGATAATCATACAATATTTTTTTCCTTTCTTCCTTGGCCCACCTCTTTTCTTTACAACATCTTGTATACTTGCTTAACTCTCAAGCAGAGTAGTCTTTGTCTTCAGTTATTGGACCGTTGGTGTAGTTGTTTCCTTTTTTGGACGACCTTTTTTTGTCATGAACTGAATTATAGATCGACCTTCTTCAGTGCCTACTCTTCCTCAGACAAGGTTGAGCCTCAATAAAATTTCAATTATTTGTTGAATGATTCAAACAACACCCAATCCTAGAAGAAAAGCAAGAGTAAAGGTTGATTAAGCCGTTGGGTGCAAACAACAAGCCTAATACCCTAAAACAGAAAAAAAAAAAAAAAAAAAAAAAAAGATAACACACCCAAAAATGGTCTTACAAAGTAAAAAGCTTGATACAGTTTTAATGGCCCATCCAACCTAAAAGCACTAGGTACATGACAATACCCCCTTCTTTGGCATATCCTTGTCCTCAAGGATAAAGTATGGGAACTGGGATTGAATGTGGCCAATGTCTTCCCATGTGGCATCTGCAACATGAGCTCCAGCCCATTGAATTAAAACTTGAGAAAAAGTAGTATCATCCCTGATGATGTATCTGGAATCAAGCACATCAATTGGGGTGACAATAAATGTACCAGAGCTATTCACCAGTGGCAAGGAAGGAATATGAAATGGACCAAAGTATTTTGCAGCCAGTTTCATGTTAGTTCTGAGTGCCACTGATGACTGTCTGTAAGGCTGTAACTTCAAGAAAACTAAATCACCCACAACAAAAGATCTGCCAGTTATGTTAAGATCAGCAAAATGTTTAATCCTGTGTTGAGCTTTTAGCAGATCTTCTCTGAGTAATTGCAGCATATGATCTCTTGTTTGGAGGTAGTCTTGCACAGATGCAACAGATGTAGTAGCTTGCATTTGAAAAGCCATATGTGGTGGAGTGTAACCATAAAGGGCCTGAAATGGAGTCATTTTAAGATTGGTATGGTAATTGGTGTTGAACCACCATTCAGCAAGTGCCAACCAATGAAGCCATTTTTTAGGGGTAGCTCCAGTCATACACCTTAAATATTGCTCTAAACAAGCAATTGTCATCTCTGTTTGACCAACAGTTTGTGGATGGTATGAAGTACCGAGGTGCAGTTGGGTACCCAATGATTTAAAAAGTTGTTGCCAGAAAGAGCTAATAAATACCTTGTCTCTGTCAGATACAATGGAGCTAGGGAGTCCATGGAGTTTGAAAATGTGATGCACAAACTCCGTAGCCACAGAAATTGTAGTGAATGGATGATTCAAGGCTATGAAGTGATTATATGTAGTCAACCTTTCCACCACCACCATAATGACAGTCTTCTTGTAAGACATTGGCAGACCTTCTATGAAGTCCATGGAGATGTGTTTCCATGCTCTCTATGGAATTGGCAGGGGTTGTAGCAGTCCCCCAGTAGAATAATGATCAGTCTTGTTGCATTGGAAGACATCATAAGAAGACACAAAAGTGAAAATGTCTTCTTTCATATGAGGCCAATAAAAGTAGGCTTTGGCTCTATTGTATGTGCCCATCATGCCAGAGTGCCCACCAATAGCTGAAGCATGAAAAGAGTGAATGATGGTCTGCCTAATGTTTAGATGAGAACCCACATAAAGTCTTGATTTAAATATGAGAATGTCATCTGTGAGGGAATACAATTTATTGTTTGGAGTGATGAGCAGCTCAGAAATCAATTGTTGAGCAAGATGGTTATCAATATAGTTGGAAATAATGTCTTGGCACCACTGTGGTTGAGAAACTTCCATAATTTGACAAGTAGAGGTGCCATGAGGTATCCTAGATAAGGCATCTGTCACTTTGTTTTCCATCCCTTTTTTGTACTTGATAATATAATCCAATCCCATTAACTTCATGAGCCATTTTTGTTGCAGGACAGTAGTAAGCCTTTGTTCCATGAGATATTTTAAACTCTGATGACCTGTGTGTATAATGAACTGGTTGTGAGATAAATAATGCTTCCATTTTTGTACTGCCATGAGAATGGCAAGTAATTCCTTCTCATAAGTGGAGAGAGCCAAGGCTTTAGGCCCTAAGGTTTTGCTGTAAAAAGCAATGGGTCTTTCATGTTGCATTATGACTGCACCCACCCCTGAAGAGCAAGCATCTGTTTCTATTGTAAATGGCTGAGAGAAATTTGGAAGAGCCAAAACTGGAGCAGAAATCATTGCCTTTTTGAGAGCATTAAAGGCTTGTAAGGAAATAGGAGACCAAACAAACGAATCTTTCTTCAACATGTCCGTAAGAGGCTTGCTGATAACTCCATACCCTTTGAAAAACCTTCTGTAATAACCTGTTAAGCCCAAGAAGCCTCTCAACTATTTCAAATTAGCTGGTTGTGGCCAGGTTTGCATGGCTGCAATTTTGTCAGGATTAGCAGCAACACCTTGTGAAGTAATCAGATGGCCCAAATAATCCAACTGAGGTTGAGCAAAGCAATATTTCTTCTTGTTGGTAAATAAGGATTATTCCCTCAATATTGACAAGGATTGTGACAAGTGTAATACATGTTCCTCAACAGAATTACTATAAACCAAAATATTATCAAAGAAAACTAAGATGAACTTCCGTAAGTGAGATTTGAAAATAGTATTCATGAGGGATTGAAAAGTGTCTGGTGTATTAGTAAGGCCAAATGGCATGACCCTAAACTCATAATGGCCTTGATGTGTTCTGAAATCATTTTTAAAAATATTAGACAAATCCATTCTAATTTGATGATAACCAGATGTGAGATCAATTTTTGTAAAAATGATTGCTCAATTCAACTCATCTAGTAGCTCCCCAATTAAAGGAATATGAAACTTGTCCTTCACTGTAATATCATTTTTCTGTAATCTACACAGAATCTCCAAGAACCATCTTTTTTCTTAATCAGTAAAATGGGTGAGGCAAATGGACTATGACTCTCTTGAATTAAGCCAGTGTTGAGCATGTACTGAACCAACTTTTCAACCACTTCTTTGTGGATATATGGGCATATATATGGTCTCTGAGAAATAGGTGTTGAGTTTGTCTTTAAGGGAATTTTGTGGTCTAATGCTCTTTGGGGAGGTAAGGCTGTTGGTTTCTCAAAGACATCTGAGAAGGATTCTAAAAGGACAGAGATTTCAGATGGAATTGGTTCTAAAGGAGTAGTACTAATGGAAAAAAAATTGACCAATAATAGAAGGGGTATTGGCTTTAATAAACTTCATAATACCACTGATTAAATTGCAAGATGGAATGGAAGTAGTACCTTGCAGAGTGATTTGTTGGCCCTGATGGATGAAAGAAATTTTAATATTAGATAAGTTGAACATGACATCACCTAACTGCTTCAACCAATCAACACCCAACACCATGTGACAACCTTCTAATGGAAGAACCCTTAAATCACCACAAAATTGATAACCCTGCATACTCCAAACCAATTCAGAACACATGCCTTTGCATATGGTGGTGTCTCCATTAGCCACTGTCACTAACATTTTCCCTGTAGGTATAATGGGTAACTGCAATTTCTCTGCCAATTGAGAATCCACAAAACTATGAGTACTGCCAGTATCTATCAAGACCATAATGTCTTCAATTTGCAGAATACCTAAACCCTTATGGTATTTTGAGTGACTAGCCCTGTCACTGCATGAAGAGATATTTCCATAGAAGATTCGATAGGGGAAGTTGGAGGTGAAGAATCATCTTCAAGGTCTTCCACAGAAGAAGGAGAGGAAGATTCATCTGCCACCAACATGAACAATTGTTGTGTCTTACAAAAATTCCCAGGTTTGTAAAACTCATCACAATTATAACATATGCCTTGATCTCTTCTAGTTTTCATTTGAGCAGGAGTTAGGCGTCGAATATGAGGGATAGAAGGGGTAGCTTTAGTAGGTGTACTAAGAAGAGTCACAAATGGTTTAGTGTTAGAGAAAGTGATTTTGGAATATTAGTGATTTGAGGCAATGAGGGTTTAGAAGATGATGGTATAGTCGAGAAAGTAGTAGGGGAAGGTTGAAATGGTTCTAGTGAATGTGCGGAAACGTTTATGCTAAAAATATACAGAGGCTTGTTGCATTCTAGCAAGATAAAACGCATCAATATCTGAGGTGGGTTTAAACATTTGCACTGGATTACGAATTTCTTCCTTGAGACCACTAATAAAGCTCATTGTAAAATAAGAATCATTAAGAGATGGATTACGAGCTTTTATCAAGGATTTTAATGACTCATAACGTTCATAATATTCTTCAATTGTAGTAAGCTGAGACAATTTATTGAAGCTACCCACATAATTATCATATGCAACATCTTTAAAATGACAACAAATATCCGAAGAAAATTGAAGCCAATCGATAAGAAATTTACCCTCCTGATAATCTAAAAACCATGAATCTGATTTACCGTCAAAATGAATGGAAACTAGATTTACCTTATGAGCATATTCTACCGAATTAAGATGAAAATATCTATCACATTTACGAATCCAGCCTCTAGGATTAGTACCATCAAATCTAGCAAAATCAATCGTAGAGTGTTTAGAGAATTTACCCGATTTATGAATTAATTCATTATTCTGACAGTTAGATGCTCTGCATGATTAAGCTGCCGGAGTAACCACAGGACCACCCTGTTGCTGACAGAATAAGGCAATAGCATCCAAGGATGCTTTCACAGAATCCATATCTGTTGAAAGAGAACGAACTTCAGTATATATGTTCTTAAACGAATCTTCTAAAGTCTGTAATCGATCTTCCTGAGCTTGTTGAACAAAAAAACCTCTTTCATTGTTGTAGATTTCTCTCCTCCTCTAGCCATAACTCCGGAAATCAGGATCGTAACAGGCTGAACCTGGATCTGATACCAAATGTTAGGGTACCGACCCTAAACTCGTCATAAGCCCATGAGTAGAACTCAACTCGAAAACCGGTTGACTAGATGAGGGAACCCATTGACTTATAAACTAACAATTAAGCCCCATCTAACCAATGTGGGACTAGGATCCCAAAATCCCACCACGCTTCCAGACCCAACGTCCTCATTGGCCCACTCTATCAACACTAACCCGAAGGTAGCCATTTCTCTTTTGCGGCTTCACTCCCCTATCAGTATTCAATGCGGGTGACAACTACGCCCATACATAGGTGTCCCAACACTTTAATCTAGCCTATATGTCACCCCTTCCGTGGAGCGGGCATGGGTCGTGGTGGTTGACTCTGATACCAATTTTTATGAACTGAATTATAGATCGACATTCTTCAGTGCCTACTCTCCCTCTGACAAGGTTGAGCCTCAATAAAATTTCAATTATTCGTTGAATGATTCAAACAACACCCAATCCTAGAAGAAAAACAATAGTAAAGGTTAATTAAGCCGCTGGGTGCAAACAACAGGCTTAATGCCCTAAAATAGAAAACAAAAGATAACACACCCAAAAATGGGCTTACAAAGTAAAAAGCCTGATACAGTTTTAATGGCCCAGCCAACCTAAAAGCACTAGGTACATGACACTTTTTCCTTTTAACTGGTGCCACCTTCTCTTTGTATCCCACCTCGGTATTCTCGTGTACAAATGGATCCATACTCAACAAGTGTTTCAAATCTTTTCTTTCTTGTTCTCTGGACTTTGTGGTAGTTCGTATACCTGTTAGATCTTCCTTCATGGTTTCTTCAAGGTCTTCCATAAAATGGAAGACAGTTGGAATTAACTTGTGGTTCAAATGTTATTTTTCCAACCCGTTCATTTTGGGGTACTTGTGTAAAATTATTCTCTCAAATTCTATGTCACAAAAGTCTTTACCAGGAACTTCATTTGGCTTTAGAATAAAATATAGTTACCTCCAGTAACAATATCCTCGATCAGAATCAGAACTCCATGGATACCAAGCATATGACGACAAGGAAGTCCGAGAGCCATCATCATCCTACAATTACAAGAAGTTCTAGATTTATTGTAGTTCCGATATAACTTGAGTTGTGTCATCGCAAGCGTATTTCCCAATACTAGATGTTGTAATGTATATCCACTAGCAACCGATCATAATCTTTATATCTTATAAACTTTTTGTGTCTGCTTTCTTCAAGTTGGTTACTTATCTCAGTGATATCACCAGTAGTTTATGATGGACATTATGTTGTACTGTCACAATCCCATTTTAAATATGCTAAGTACACCTTTTAATTTTCCATGAGCCTGCTCTACCATACTTGTGGACTCAAGTTCCTTTCAAATTCCTTTCACATCTTGACACAGTCATCCACCGAACCAAATTTTCCCATGCTTTGATAAATAAGCTAAATTTAATTTCACCTTCTTTGAATTCTTTGGCTTCATTCCTTTTCTCTTCATTTTTTTCCTCATGAGTTAGTTTACTAAGACATTCATCTTCTTTCTCTGCACGTTGACTACCTTTCTTTAACTTCTTTTTATTTTGGATGTGATGCCTACAATTTTTCTTAAGATTGTATTGTATGTACTAAATTTTGTCCCTTGGTTAAAACCAGCTTGACAGGGTTCATTAATGCTTGTTCATTGTCAGTCACTATAAACCCGGGAGTTTCTTCTTCTTGGTAAAGAAGATTCAAGGTTTCTAATGCCCAAACATAACTCTCGTCCTTCTCACGATCTAGAAAACATCATTCCACCTTGAATGATTGTTTGTCCGAGGTTTTTCCTACAATGTTCAACAAAGACATATTGTACATATATTATTTATAATACAAAATAGCATAGGTTTTTGAGCTTTGGACGGACGGATAACATTTTGAGAGACAAACAAGTGATCCGACCATCCCAGTCTCATCTCAGCCAAAGACATCTAGCGGTTGTGGTGTTTGTAACCTTCTTCCATTATGGAGATATTAATAAACTGAAAAAATAAATGCGTCATTAAGAAGATAAACTGAATAAATAAATATTACAACCATTAAAATTTTTAAAAAAAATAATCTTTGACACATATCTTTAAAAAAAAAACTAATTAGCCATCTTTTAACAACCTGCGAAAAACAAAAAATTATTATTTTTAATAAAAATAATTTTCATTGTACTCATTGTGTAAAGGAAAGAATCAAAACATGCAACTAATAATTTTTATTATACTCATTGTACAAATGGAACAATGAGTAACGAATGTATGTATATCCAAAAAATAACTTGCAAAAGATTTAACCTTACGTCGTGGGCCTAATTTTAGGAATTGAATAATCTTATTTTCATCATCCTGCAAAAAATAAAAAATAAAAGACTTACAGTGTAAAACCCAAAGCATAAAGACTTTAGAATTATTTTCTAGCATTCTTAATAAATTAATTTTCGAATGAAACATTTAACCAATCGACAGATGAACAGTTTATTCTTGATCATGATCACGGCTATCTTTGCAACAGGTTTTAATGCCATGAATAATTTGATCAAAATCTGGAGCACAAACAAAAAGAAGCTAAACTCAATAAAGAAAAGCAAAAAATCCTGATCAAGCAATTGAAAAATAGAACAACACAAACAAAAAGAAGCTAAACTCCAACAAAAAAAAAAAAAAATTAATCATGATTAGCCTCTTCCAAGCAATTGAAAATTAGAGATAACAATAATTTTTTCCTATTATTGTTATCTCTGATGGAATCCAATTTTTTTTTTTAACAAATAGGTTTCTAGATAACAATAATTTTTGCCAAAAATAGAGATAACAATAATCCTGATCATCCACAACTCTGATGGAATCAATAATTTTGTTCTTTTATGGTGATCCACAACACAAACAAAGATGAAAGAATCTCGAAAAGGAAATGTTTTTTATTAGACCAAAAAAAAAATATCTCCTCTTTTAATTCCAATTTTTTCAATTGCTTTGGATCCTCTATTTACTCCCCCATTATCAGAGTTGCTTACCCATAAATAAGTTAAAACCGTCTATGCTCTAAGGTCTTCATGCAACGAAACGGCTGCTCCTTTATGAATAGCACGTAATAACCCATTCCAAAAGAAAAAACTTCCAAAAAAATTGAATGAGTCCCTAATTACAATTATCAACATGTAGTGTATAAATAAATGAGTCTATTTCTTCAACCACACACATTCACTCATTCACTCATTCCAACTTACTTTTTTGATGGAATTTTTAGCTTAAGAGTATCAACATGTCAAACATGATTAGCCGCAGCCCCACAAAATCCGTTACCCAAAACGTGTTTGCTTTGTTTTCGAGAATGCATGATTGCGATGAAACAAACCTGCAGTACTCAGGTTTCGTATTGCAAGAAAATGGGAAGATATCGATTTTATGGCGACCAATAAAGTTACTACTTTGGATTTACTAACGATTGATGAAAACTTGAGTATATTGTTATTTCGATCCGAATTAAACTTTTTTTTTTAAAAGAATAAAATATTAGTGACGCCTTCTAATGATTTTTTACATAATTGCGATGAAAATAAACCTACAGTACTCAAGTTTCGTGTTGATAGAAAATGGGAAGATGTCGATGTCATAGTGACGAACTAAGTCACTGCTTTGGATTTACTAATGATCGATCAAAACGTGAGCATATTTTTATATTTCGGTCCAAATAAAACTAATGTTTTTTTTTTAATAAAAATATTAATTATGCCTTCTAATCAATCTTGACGTCCGACACAGGAAGTTACCATGCACGCCGTCGTCCCTAAGCACTTGATATTGGAAGTTCGGAACATTGCTCCATTAGGGAGGACTCTATTCACTGTCTAAGTTCAATACCACAACGGGGAAATCCATAATTAGTCCCTTAAAGAATGATCAACGATTTTTTTTTTAATCAAAAACTATTATTTGAAGTCTAAAGAATATCGTGAGGAATTATTAAACTATTATTTAAGTGTAACCGAAGTTATAATTATTTGGATTAAAATTTCACATCTACAAGTTCTCATGGGTCGAATTAAGTCCCATAGTGTATGGTAATTGTTAAAATCATTCTAATTTTTTTTTTATTATGTCTCATGCCGTGCAATTACGGCACGAGTTATTTCTAGTATAAATACAATCCATAAACAAAACTTGGTAGAAGCACCGAGCCAATTCAATCATCTTCGGATGCGCAAGAAAAATAGGAGTCACATTTGCATCCAGAGTTGCATGGTGTCTCACATTATAGTTGTGTTTGTGGGCCAACCATTGTGATTCTTGCATTGCCTTTTTAAATCCCATTCAAACCTTTTGATAGTTTCTTTGGCCGTATAAATTGTAGACTATGAAAAAAGATTACCATTGTTATCCTCCTTAAACTTAGTTGCAAGCTTACTTATTATATTCCTCGATTTGATTTATACTTGCCCAAACTCGTGCAATTTCAACTTGGTAATAGAGGGTGTCTAACAAGACTTTGTGGAGCTTTATAATTATGACAATCATTAGATGGCCACACTTCTTTGACTTACCTTTGTACACCCCATTTATCTTATTGGGATACACGTAAACCTTTCTCTTGTAAACTTACCATTTCAAGCCGCCCACGTTTTGATTGGTTTTGCATTCTCAGTCACCCACTCGCTGCTACCATTCACTTACTGAACAACTCATACATGTCGGTAAAAAAAAGAAGAAAAAGTAACCGGTCAAATTATAACCTCGAGGTATGTCACGCGCCAAAAAGGGGACTGTTCTTCAACTTCTCTTATAGGTCTCACAAATCCTTTTCTTTTTTTTTTCCTCAATGGGGAAGGGGTTCATTAGGGTTAGGGACGATGATCGAAGAAACAGGAAGAGGAATACGTCTAAACAAATCTGATCAGGAAATCAATGATTATTTAGCTAAAAAAGCTCAGAAAAAAGTAAGTTGTTAATATCCATTTTCAGGTTTTTTTTTTTTTTTGCCTTATTGATTCTTGTATGTTCTAAACTGAAATCTCTTTTGAATCTCTGTAGGCACTAAAAGTTGCAAAGAAATTGAAGATGACAACTGTTTCAGGTTATGCAAATGAGTCGAATCCTTTTGGCGATTCAAACCTAAATGAAAAGTGAGTATAATTATATGTTGTTTTGATTGAATTGAACCTAGAAACCCTAAGATGAACAGAACTTGACTCAATTTCAAAACCTAGTTTCTTTTGTTTTCCGTGGTTATTAAGTTATTTGGTTAAGCAGTGATTTGTAGTTAGTACTTTGGTTTCAGATTTTCGTATGCGTGTGTACGTGTTGTTTGGTGAATTTTGAATGATTAGATACAGTAAAATTCGTATTTGAATCAAGGGGAAACTTAGATTAGTTTGTGAAATGTGTAGTCAGTTTCAGATTTTTTGTGAATGTTGGACTTGGACGATCGGATAGAGTAAAAAGTGTGATAGTGAATCATGGGGAAAACTTAGTTACTTCTGCTGCTGTTGTTAGTTTAGTTATTGAATTTGCATTATTGCGTTGCAGGTTTGTGTGGAAAAAGAAGATAGAAAAACATATTTCTCAAGGTGAATCTATTGATGAAATTTCTGTTAAATCTGAAAAGAGGAGAATCAAAGAAAGGATGGTATGTTTCTTGCCGATTTCTTCGTTAGTAATTTTTAAATTTCTATCTATAAGATTAATTGGAGACTTTATTTGTTATGCTGTTTCTCTATGTTCTGCGCCAGTTGTTTTTCTTCAAATTGATACTTTCGCTAATTAAACTTGTAATACGCATGCCCTCGAACCCAATTTACTTGATATCAAATGTTATGAAAATATAACAGTTTGTTTTCTGTTTTTAAAATCTACTGTTCTTATGCTCAATTTCCTTATGCAGGCGGAGATTGAGAAAGTAAAGAAGAGAAGGGAGGAAAGGGCTATTGAAAAGGCTCAACATGAAGAAGAAATGGTCAGAGTTTATTCTATCTTATTACTAATTTGTTGTTTCTTGTTGCTGTTGTAAGAAAACATATAAATGACAGCATAGTTTCCTTGAAGTAGACAATACCTTCTTTTCACTGTTTTCCATGTGACTTAGATGAACATATGGTTCAGATTTTACTTAAAATTTCCTCATTATGCAGGTAATGTTGGCTAGAGAACGTTCGAGATCTGAATTCCAGGACTTGGTGAAAAAGGAAAAAGAGGTATTGAGTACTTAAGAATTTCACCTTTTGCATCTTTGTATCGTAAAGCGTGCTGTTTGTTTTTATACTTCGATGCGTTATTTGGAGTGACACCACCACTCATCTTCTTTTGATTGATGATGCTTCATGTTTTGCTTCTAAAATATTCCATCCACAGTTTCATTTTAATCAAAGCAAGATCAGGTCAGGAATTCGATTGCGCGAAGGGCGGATTAAGCCTATTGATATACTCTCCAAGCATCCTGATGATTCAGATGGTTTTGAGTTCGAGATTGATGAACTGGATGAACCATACATGGTTGTCCAGGTAAGTGTTTTCGTGAATTTACTGATATTGGTTTGGTAGATAGAAATTTACTTTAAATAGCAGGTTATTTTTGTGTCAGATACCATGTCAGACATTACATTGTGGAAAACACACTTCCTTCATGATTTCTGAACGAAGGAAGCTTGATTTTGTATCAGTTGGTCTTAACTCTTCAGATGCACTGCCCAAAACCAGATCAGTGAGTCTGCTTGATAACATATACAAAACTGGTGTTTTGTATCACCGCCTTCTGCTCAAGCGAACTGTTTTGTGTTTGTTAATTGTAAGAGCAGTTCCTATGGAATGAACAAACTTGGGAGTTTGTTCATTTTGCTCCCACTATGTAATGAACAAACATGAAAAATGGATGTTCAAATCAACAAATCTGATGCTTTGAACATTGAGTCGGAACATCCAACGCGCGTCTGTTGGAAGAGCGGGCGACCATGCCAAAAACGCCCGCGACATTTCCAATGACGCCCGCGACTCTTGGATTATCGCCAAGTACAATCCGTGAATACTTTACTACTTTTTAATCTTATTTTATCTCACTTTATCCTATTTTATCTCACTTCATTCTATTTTATCTCACCTAAATATTTTATTTTATTTTTCATCTTTATCCTACAAAACATTTTATATTAAAAAGAAATACTAGTGGGGTCCTAGAAAACCAAATATGTTCATTTTGCTCTGCTTTACGATAGTGGAGAAACCCGTTTAACCATCCACGTGGCTCAACAAAATTTAGAGTTTGTTCATTCTCATAGGAATTGCTCTTATGTATTAGTAATAGCATATTCGTAGAAGTCTTGGCCAGTGTTACTCGGCGTGTCTCTTCATTATTATTTTTAAAATTGCAAAGAACGTTGGAGTTATCATATCACAAAGTACATGCTACACAGCATGGTACTTTGTCTAACAAGCCTATCCCAGATTTTGTTTACTAAACTTTATCTCTACTTTTAATGCCAAGTGAAAATACTTCGATTTTAACATCTTGAATTTCACATTACAGGGTTTGACGGTAAAAGATATGGAAGAGCTTCGTGATGACATAAAAATGCATCTGGATTTGGATAGGGCAACACCTAGCCATACAGGGTATTGGGAGGTATTACCCCTCGTCTTCCCTGCTGGTCCTGTGCTGGACCCTCTTTCTACAATTAACGGTTTTCCACTGGAAATTCTTCTGGATTATTGTCTATTAACTGATAGATGTGTCATGAAATTAAAGCAGTCTGGTGGATGTATATTATATGTAACAAGGTGTTATTTGTGTTTTGCTACCAGCCGTTGGTATTGCTGCGCCAGTAACTTTTCCCTAACCGTCCACCTAATGATATATGTCAGTGTCGGTAGAGCTTGTTTCATCCTCACTCATTGGTCCTGAAGTGACATTCTTTGTTCTTTGACAGCCATTACTTGTGGTCTGTGATTGGGAGCTAGCAGAAGCTCGGAAGAGGGATGCTCTTGATCGAGCCAGGGTACGTGGAGAGCAACCACCTGCTGAGTTGCTTGCTGAAGAAAGGGGATTACACTCAAGCATTGAAGAAGATGTGAAAAAACTACTGCATGGGAAAACTTCTAGTGAATTAGAAGTGTTACAGACGCAGATTGAGTCACAGATGCGTTCTGGCACTGCTAAGGTAGTTGAATACTGGGAGGCTGTTGTGGGACGACTTCATATATTCAAGGCCAAGGTAAGAGTCCACTAAAATGTCTTAGGTTGCATATTCTTTGGTTCTGAATTGAAACTAATTGTTGAGTTGTGCAAATCTCACAGGCTTGTCTGAAAGAAATTCACACCAATCTGTTGTGTAAGCATCTAGGATGCCTACAAAACCCTGTGAAGAGTGAAAATATTTTGGAAGATGAGCGTGATGATTTGAAGCCGCAAGCTGATGAGGATATTATGCATGATGTGGAAGGTAGGTAACATTAATCTCATTTTACGATCACATGCTAGTTTGCCATATGATATTTAGCTTGTGGCAGCTAACATTCATCTTTAAAAAACAGATGCTGGGGAACTCATAATGACAGAGGAAAAAGAAGAAGCTGGATCATTTTCTCCAGAACTTCTGCATGATGATGAAATCATATGATATTTAAGAAGCAATTGACCCTGAAACGAGAAGATAAAAATGAACATATTAGGTAAAGGTTAGTGGTGTAATTGGAGGAGTGATTGGTGGAAGGTTGACTGGTAAACTATCTGGTTGCTATACTTTTTTACACTGGGGCATCTCTCTGTAGGAACCAACAAGTAAACTGCATCTATGATTTAGTTCAGTAAAACATGATTTCTCTTTGTTTGACCTTTAAGTTCCTATTTTTCTTCTATCAAGTATTCAATTGTTCTTCTTTTTAGGTTCTTTGTCTTAATGCCTTTTGTTTCAATGAAACAGGAACGTAAACGTCAGGCATTGCATGATAACTGGAAATTAAAGGCCAGTAAAGTAATGGGAGATGTTGTGGAAGGAGATGCGGTATTTGGTTCTGGGGCCGAAGTAAACCTAGATGCACAAGTTTATTGGTGGCATGACAAGTACCGTCCCAGAAAACCAAAATACTTCAACCGTGTTCATACCGGGTATGAGTGGAATAAATACAACCAAACCCACTATGATCATGACAATCCGCCTCCCAAGACTGTGCAAGGTTATAAGCTTAACATATTTTACCCAGACCTTGTAGACAAATCAAAGGCTCCTACTTACACCATAGAAGAGGTGGAAGGTAGCAATGGTGAGACATGCCTTATAAGGTTCCATGCAGGACCCCCATATGAGGATATAGTAAGTTTTCATCACTGTGCTTGCTGTTACTGATTTTTAAAGAAACTTTTTACCTCTAGGATTGGATCACTAATTTGTTTTTGTCAATAATGCAGGCATTCATGATTGTTAATAAAGAGTGTGAGTATTCTCACAAAAAAGGTTTCAAGTGTACTTTCGATGGAGGAATCTTACACGTCTACGTCAACTTTAAACGTTATAGGTACCGCAGATAAGTCCAAGCTGGTGAGTATCAAGTAGTAGATAGTGTTACAGATTTTACTCATGTTTGTTAGAAGTTGTTAGAGGTCGTTTTCTGTTACAGTATGTACTCTCTTCTGTTACAGTATGTACTCTCTTCGTGTCGTCTTTCATTAGCTCTCCTGTGTGTCATACGGGTTGAGTACAGCTGTGTATTGTTCTCTTTCTGTTGTGTATGAAGTGTAAAGTTTGTATCCTGTTTTGGTTAATGAGAAAACACACATTTCGCCTGAACCATTCTTCTATGGTATCAGAGCAATCTGATCCTAAACCTTAGGAAAAATTTTTTATGATACAAGAATTTCCTGCATCTTCATCATCAATAAAGGAAAATCCAACTTCAAATTCTATTGCTAAAATTCCTATTCATCATCTTTCAAATTTTGTTTTTCAGAAATTAACGGAAGATAATTTCATTACTTGGAAATCAATGATGATTCCTGTAATTCGTAAGTACAAGTTGATGAAATTTCTGGATGGATCATATCCTTGTCTAGTTCAATACACAAGTGTTCGGAAACAAGCTGATGATATTGAGAATCCTCTCTCTATTGATTGGATTGATGAAGATGCTACTATCATCATGTGGATTCAATCAACTCTCTCTGAATCGGTAATCTCTTACTTTACCAGAACTAATACATCTTTTGATCTTTGGACTAGTATCAACAATAGATTTGCGCGAGCTTCATCCACTTATTCGATTCAATTGCGAACTGAACTGTTGTCAATCAAACAAGGTGATAAATTTGTTCCTTCTTTAATCAATGAAATCAAATCTCTCTCAGATCAATTAGCTGCAACCGGCGAAATTATATCGAATAATGAACTTGTTGTTGTTACCTTGTCTGCGTTAAACTCTGATTACATCCCTTTTGCTACGTCTATGAGAACAAGGAATCCACCAGTGTCTAGTATTGAATTGCATAATTTGCTTCTTAGTGAAGAAACTTTTGTTAAGGAACTAACTCAATCTCTTCTTACTGAATCCAGTAACTGTGCTTTTGCCGCTCAACACAATAATTTTAGATAATTTAATCGAGGTGGTGGTAGAGGTTTTTCTCCTAAAGGTGGACGTTTTGGTGGTAATTTTCATTCTGGTAACTTTCAATCTGGTAGAGGTTTTTATACTGGAGGAAGAGGATGTTTCAACTATTCTTCTTCTAGTAGAGGATCTACACAATTTTCACCATCTGGTAGAGGTTTTGGTAATTCATCAGGTGCTTCTTCTTTTGATACATCTACTAGACCTTATGCACATTTGTTCTCTGGTGATAGACCTCCATGTCAGATTTGACACAAATATGGTCTCTATGCAGATGAATGTTGGAATCGTATGAACTTTGCTTATCAAGGTAGAGAACCTCCCAGAAATCTTCAAGTTATGCTTGCATATGCAAACATATTTGGTGAAAATCCTTGCTACATGGATTATGGTGCCAATCAACATCTTACTTCTGATGTCACCAATTTTGATGCTTCTACTTCAACTCCTTTTACTGGTGATGACAATGTTGCTATTGCAGGAGGTGAAGGTATGCCTATTCTTGGTCATGGTTCATCTACTATCTCTCATGAAAATCAAACTTTCTATCTTCATGATAATCTACATGTACCTACAGCCTCACACAACCTAATATTTATCCATAAATTTGCTCAGGATAATAATTGTTCACTAACCTTTACTTCCACTCATTTCTGTGTCCAGGATCTCAATTCATGGAGGATCCTTTTCCAGGGACCCAGTGACAATGGACTTTATCCATTCCCAAGCACTTCAACTTTCTTTTCTATTCTTGCCACAACTTTATCCTGCTCTCAAGCTTTTACTGCAGTCTGGCATATAAGACTATCTCATCCTTATTTTCAGACTTTAAGTAGAGTATGTAAGTCCATAAAGTTTAATAATGTCATGCCTAAACCATTACTATGTACTGCATATCAGTTAGGCACCATTTAGTATATCTACTTATGTATCCACTTTTCCTTTACAATTGTTTCATATGTATGTTTGGGGTCCTTCTCTAGTTCTTTCGTAACTGGTTATAGGTTTTATGTGAACATTATTGATGACTTTTCAAAATTTTGTTGGGTCTTTCCTCTCACTCTCAAACCTAACTTTAAACAGATATTCCTCAATTTCAAAAACTATGCTGAAAATTTACTGTCATGTAAAATTAAGACCATCAGGACTGATGGAGGAGGTGAATTCATCAATCATGAATTAAGATCCTTTTTATCTTCTTTTGGTATTTTTCATGAAATAACATGCCCTCATACACCAGAACAAAATGATGTTGTTGAATCCAAACATAGGAATTTGTTGGATATCACTAGAATCTTTCTTATTGAAGCATTTCTCTCACTTAGGGATGCACATGGGTCGGTTTTGGTCTCACCCACCACCCAACCCACTGGTGGCGGGTAATAGGAGTTGTCACCCGCAACCAACCCACCATTACAACGGGTCGGTTTTCACCCGACCCACATTACGGCGGGTTGGATCGGGTGGGTGGCGGGTATACCCGTCCTAATTGTTCCTAAAGAAATTTGGGATGACTTTTTTAACCAACATTCAATTATATTAAAATCTAAATTTAAACATTTAAAGTTTTACAACAAATTCAAGTTTTAATACTGCAAGTATGCAACTAAAGCGAAATCTGTAAGTTCTAACACTGCAATAAGTTTTTTTTTTTTTTTTAGTGGTAAAGTCGACTTATTTTGATTGATTTGATTCAAACATAAAATAAAAAACCTAAAAAAAACAACCAGGCATGAATCTAGACGAGAAGCAATAGCAGAATGATACATAATATCATGAAAATTAGCAGATTCCATTGCTTTGATACGAAGTTGTTTAGCTTTCTCTTCAGTAAAACAACCAGGCATGAATCTATTAGCAGATCCAGAAATCGGTGTCCACCAATTAGCTGATGAAGGTGGAGAAGCTCGAGTCCTTTGTTTGTTTAAATCAGCTTTTCCATTGCCTCCTGATGAAGAAGCTTTGATTACTGGACGGAATGAAATTGCAGAAGTCGCCATTAAAACTGAGATTTTGGATTTGCAGAGAATGAGATTTAGAATTTGGTAAAGATGAAGACTGTAGAAGAGAGGAATGAGAGAAAAAAGCGATTATATTTAGGGCTAGTTAGGTTAGATTTTTGAGTTATATATGAGAATTGACGGCTAGGATTAATAGTTGGGAGATCTATGGTTAAGGTAGGCGGGTGGGCGGGTTGGTTCGGGTGACATAAGATGCTACCCGCAACCGACCCAACGTATGGTGGGTTCAGATATTATCACCCATAGTCGACCCGCGCCTAGGCGGATTGGGTCGGGTGCGGTTGTTTTTTGGCGGGTGCGGTTTGGGTCGGCGGGTTGGGTCGGGTTTGTGCAACCCTACTCTCACTGTCTTTTTGGTTTGAGGCTTTAAGCACATCCAATTATATCATTGACAGACTCCCTACCAAATCTATTTCATTCTTACCTCCTTTTGAGAAACCTTTTCACACATCACCAATTTTTTTTTTCTTCAAATGTTTTGGATGCCTGTGTTTCCCGTGGCTTAAACCACATTTTCCCAACAAATTATCTCCTATAAGTTCTCAATGTATTTTTGTGTTTTCCATGAGGACCTTTATCCCTATGCTACTCTTACTTCCTCTACAGTATATGTGTGCAACTTTATTGGATCATATTCCTATATCTTATGGAACTATTTCTCCCACTCCTCATCCCATTATTCCATCCATTGTGTCACCTACTCCATCCACACCTACTCCTGATCCAACTAATTCACACACCATGACCATTAGATCCAAAAATCATATTTACAAACCTAAAATGCTTTTTGAAACTAAACATACGTTACCAGCTGCTCTTTTATCTAATATTACTCCACCAAATTCTACATGTTTTTCTCAAGCTATCAAAATTCCAGTTTGGAAAACTGCTACAATCTTATGGATAGAGAACATAAAGTTGTGAAAGATGCCAACACTTATACTTTTGTACCACCTCATCCATCTCAAAATCTTGTCGGTTGTAAGTGGGTTTTTAATGTGAAACATAATGTTGATGCTACAATTGAGAGATTTAAGCTAGGTTGGTAGCTGAGGGGTTTCATCAACTTGAGGGACTTGATTATACTGACACTTTCAGTCCTATTGTCAAGCCAACTACAATTAAACTTGTCCTGTCACTTGCAGTTCAGTTTGACTGGTCCATCAAACAACTTGATGTGAGCAATGCCTTCCTTCATGGAGACCTTAAGGAGACTGTTTACATGACTCGACCACCATGTTATGTTGATGTATCCAAACCAGATTATGTGTGTAAACTCAACAAATCTTTTTATGGTCTCAAACAGGCACCTAAGGCCTGGTATGAAAAATTGGTTGATGTTCTTGTGGCTTTGAATTTCAAACCATCTGTGGCAGATTCATTTTTATTTGTTCAGAAATTTGGCTATAAGCTCACTATTATCCTAGTTTATATGTTGATGATATAATCATCACAGATAATGATTCAGCTCATTGTGAAGATATTATTCAACATCTAAGTACTCAGTTTCGTGTCAAAGACTTAGGATATCTACATTTCACTTTGGATTGGAAGTCGAGAGGAACAAAAAAGGTATATTTCTCCCTCAATCTAAATATGTTATTGATCTACTTCAGAGAACTAACCTCGTGGGTCTCAAGCCTTGTTCTTCACCTTGTCCAGCCAATTTCAAGTTATCAGCTTGTTGATGGTGGATTTTCAACAAAGGTCAAAACCGTAAAATCATGATACTGCATGTTTTTGATACGGCTTCAGGCATGTGACGATTCATATTTTACGAAGCCATGATGAATATGTTTCCTGAAAGGCCTCCACTAGCTGAGCATTCGGTGCCACGCATTTCATCATGACATCTATGTAGAATAACATAATTGGGCGGTTCTCCGTAAGATTGAGAGCAATAACGCCTTCAGGACATCGGTGATACTCATTGTTCCCTGAATACATGAGAGAGACACACCTCTACATAGAAGAACGATTAGGAGGTTCTCCGTAAGATTGAGAACAATAACGCCTTCAGGACATCGGTGACACTAACTGTTTCCTGAATATGTAGAGAGACCGTGTATAGATCCAGGCGGTCTCCGTAAGATTGAGAGCATTAACGTCTTCAGGACTTCGGCAACACTCGTTGTTTCTTGACTATGCACCTTCAGAACGGGTATGACGCTTTAACTGGCTAATATCCCTTCTGTAACTGATTAATTATACCGTGACATTCACTGCTGAAATCCTAGAAGATAATCTATTTTATCTAATTACTCTGATTTCATGATCGAATCCACGGCTAATCTCATGGAATGGTAATAAATAATCTCATTACTCTGATTTCATGATCGAATCCACGACTGATCTCATGGAGTGATAATAACTAATTTTATTACTCAGATTCTATGGTCGAATCCACGATCCCATGGAATGGTAATGCTCGTTTTATTATTTCGAATCCATGGTCGAATCCACGGCTGATCCTACGGATCGATAATAAGCAACTACTCACTTTTATTACTCAGTTTCATGAATCATTATCCATTGAATTTCATAAATTAGTAATAAATACTCAACAATCGGGCATCTGGACTACCACTGAGTAAGCCCCATAAAATGGTGCAAGTGTACTCAACAATGATGCACGAACGAGCATTCGAAAATATGGACAAACGAGGAATCATACACAAAACATGAGAGATAAAATAATAAAAAATAAATAGAAAATAGGCGCCTAGGGACCGGGGCCGCCGGCCGGTTCCACGCACCTCTTTCTTTTATTTTTCTTGTTTTATTTATTTTCATGAACTCATGAAAACTCCTTCATTCAAGCAACTTTCCTTGTTTGAGCAAAACTCACGGTTTCTCCAAATTTTCACGGTTTCATGAAAAATAATAAAATAGGGAAAGGTGTATCGAGACCGGGCAACTTAGCCGGCCGGTCATCCCCTAGCCGTGGCCGGTCCCACACCTTATAATCCTTAGTCCTTCATAATTATTATTTCCCTCATCTCATGAAACTCCTCCGTTAGAGCAAAATCATGATTTCTTCATATTTTCTCAAATATTGCTCAAACCGTGAAAAAGCCAAAAACTCAAATGGTTACATGACCGACTAGGCTACTCATGCCAAATATTAAAATATCATTATTTTAATATTTTTCAAATTTTGATCAAACGAGCGAAGTTCTACTTGCTCATTCGAGCAAAATCAAGAATTTGAGTCAAAGATCGAACTCTTCTGAAAATTCAAAATATTGCTCGAACGCACATCAGAAAATACCAAAACTCTCAGGACTGAGACACGGACATTATGGCAACATGGGCGTGCCTCCTTGACCGACCAAGGCCGGCCCTAAGGCTTGCAAGGAGCCGGTCCTACACATATTCACAATTTTGACCTAATTTGCTCAATTGCTCATATTGGGTCCAAACTCTTTCCAACCAACTTGGAATTTGCTCAATCGACCATCAGCCGGTCCCACACTCCCAAGGGCCAGTTTCATGCCTTCTTGGACGGTCCCTCACTTCTCCATAAATTAGGTTTTATTACCTAATGCTCAATTGAGCACTTAAATGATGAAATCGACATTTAATCATCATTCTTTCGCCAACTGGTCAACCAGGACCTTGGTGCATGCTCACTCGAGAACTGGGGCATCACATGGTCGTCCATCATCCCATGTGGTCGGTCCTCCCTCGCTCATGACTCATTTTTTAGTAATTCATCAATTGACGAATAATTGCTAAAAAAAATTAGGGTTTTGAACAAACGCTCCACAAAATCATCATTTTGAGCAAGTTCAAACACTAATAAATTTATGTTGATCCAGTAATTAACATATGGATTAATTATGTAATATTTGGTAATCTACCAATATTTTAATTAATAGTTTATTGGGTCACGTCACCAATAAATAATTCGTCGAATTGAGCAATACTTGCTCAGTTGCTCGAATATTGATCCAACTATCAATATTCAGTAATTTATCAGTAATTCGTCGAATTGAGCAATACTTGCTTAGTTGCTCAAATATTGATCCAACTATCAATATTCAGTAATTTATCAGTAATTCGCCGAATCGAGCAATACTTGCTCAGTTGCTCGAATATTGATCTAACTATCAATATTTAGTAACTTATCAATATTCAGTAACTCGCCCAACTGTGCAACTTGAATATTGATCGCAACTCAATATTCAACAACTCATCGAATTTACAATATTTGCTCCGACGAGCAATATTAACATTCATGAATCGATGAGCATTCATCAATCGTGCTCGATTCAATAGAACCTAGACACATTGTTTAATTAGTCAACAACTGAATAACTAAATACACGCCTGCCTTGCAGACTCCATGATTCGTAAGACATCAATCACGTCACATGGGAGGATATCACTTAGGGTTTTGTTCTGGCTGCCTACGGCACGTGTGTTTATCCACGATGAGAAATGTGAGTAAGTCGTGCAAACGGTTGAAGGAGTTATCAAGTAGTGGGTGCACGATCAGTCAAGTCTCCACACGACACAGAACTGACTTTACCACGATCTCCTGCTTTCCCACTCTTTCACTCAAGAAACCGTCACACTTACAAGGATCAATGTGTTCACTACTCTGACAATGTAAATAAGTTCTCGAATTCATGATTGAAACAACGAGAACAAGACACAGAAAATCCACGAGATATTGAACATATAATCCATTGTCTAACCAAGAATCATCGTGTGAGCAACACTCTCTCAATAATTCGAACTTATTCATCATTTGCATAAACCCACAACACATCCACAATCCTTGATCATCATTGATCCCACACAATTCTCAGCTTCCCTCCTACAGATCAACCCATCTACCTCTTTGTGACCGAATTGACTCTGGAACTGCCATTGACTTGGTTTAGGCCGGAGTCCTACAGATTGATCTATCGAATCTAAGCACTCCCTTTGCAGTGCATCTGTGTGAGGTTAAGCAGTTTGCTCGGTTGAGGAGTCTTTCTCGCACGCTCATCTCTTCACTTCCCTAAAAAACCAGCGAACCGTTTTTCCCCATCCATACAGCTACAGATGGAGAGTTACTTTCTGATCCTACTAAATATAGATTCCTAGTGGTTCTCTGCAATATCTTAAGTGTACTATGATAGAAATAAGTTTTGCAGTTAATCATATTTGCCAATTTATGCAAGCTCCCCCTATTACTCATTTAACTGCAGCTAAAAGATTTTTAAGATATATTAAAGGCACTATCGCTCATGGTTTGTACTTCAATAAAGGATTTCGGGCTCTACAGGGTTACAGTGATGATTGGGATGGCTGCCCCGATGATAGAAGATCCACTACTGGGTTTTGTATATATATTCTTTGGAGATTCACCAATCTCATGGTCTTCTAAGAAACAACATTAGAGAATTACAATCCCGGAAGAGTGAATATTGTGTGGCTCTCTCACTTCCAAACTGTATTTTGTTGTTGAAGATATCATACACAAAACGACATTAGAATATGAAGAATTTTGATACACAATAATATGCACAATTAAAAAGTTAGGAAGCAACTAAAAACTACGAACATACAGTTTCTAGATCAAGTACAAATCTCTTGTATCCATTGTTGCTGAAGTATCATGGATTTGTCAGGTGTTGAAGGATCTTTATATATTTCTACCTGATCCTCCTTTAATTGCTTGTGATAACAAAAGAGATATTACTCTAGCATCCAATCTTGATTTTTCACAGACGCATGAAACACCTCACTATTGACTATCACTTTGTCAGGGAGTTAGTGCAGTCTAAAAATCTTCAAGTTATCTACATTTCTACTATGCATCAGGCTGCAGATTTGTTTACCAAATGACTTGCCACTCCTAGATATTATTTTCTCAAGCACAACCTTTGAGTTCTTTCCCCTCGTCAGCTTGAGGGAGGCTAGTAAACAGTGTTACAGATTTTACTCATGTTTGTTAGAGGTTATTTTCTGTTACAGTTTGTACTATCTTCATGTCGTCTTTCTTGTGTGTCATACGGATTAAGTACAAATGTGTATCGTTCTTTTTCTGTTGTGTATAAAGTATAAAGTCTGTATCCTATTTTGGTTAATGAGAAAACATAAAATTCGCCTGAACCATTCTTCTATCAAGTGTCCGGCCGCGGTTCAAAGTCTTGAAGTGAAACTCAAAAGCTAAGAAGCCAAATTTTGATTTCTTCTGCACCCACAAATGTTTTGTTACATCTTTTACTAATTTTAACATATTTGTATTTGAAATGGCTGGAGACTTGGCCTTCGGAGTGCTGCTTAGACAGATTTTGTAAAATAAATTAACATTATATATATTTACCAGAAAAATAAATATATAAATACTAGTATTTCTCTTTCGTTCTTTCTCAAATCAGTCACTTCACACAGAAAAATGGTGTCCCATTCGGCTAAAACAGAGAATTACATCGAAGAGGATCGCAGATTGTAGATTGTCGTGAGCAAAAAAAATTATGATGTATATATTTTACCCACAAAGAGACTAAATATGTACAACTAAAGTGAAAGACGGCTCTAAGAACTATCCTATCAAAATCAACTGCAAAACACCAGTATTTACATAATCTTTTAGTGTAGCAATACCTAAAAAAACATAAACAACCAGTATTACAAGTTAACTCCTCCTAAAATAATCTAAAATAAACCCATGCTTGTAGAAAGAGGGAGTCTGAATTTGGATTTTTTACCTCCATGCATCCAAATCAGCAAGCATTCAATTTAAAATGAAAAATTGTGAAGAAGTATAATTTCTGTATTGATCTGAGAGGCCGAAAAAAGAGGAATTTTACACCTTGTTTGATTTTTCCTGACTCATTTGGGTTGTCTGAATCCGACTCTTTTGGATCTGACTGATATCACCTGACTCACATGGATATGTTTGTTTTTTGAGTCACGGTATTTCATTCCCTGACTCAAATGAGTCTAAATCAGAGGTTAGGTCTGAGTAAGATCTGACTCAAAATAAAAAACAAATGTTCTGACATCTGACTTGATCTGAATCAGCTGAGTCACCAAAAAACAAACACACTCCTAAATAGGGATTCCGAAGAATAACATGAAGGATTAAATAAAGTGTCATGTGGCAGTGGAAGCTTAGATACCAGCTCCAGTTTTCCCCATTTCCAGATCTTAGTATATAACCGAATTGGTTTCCCCTTTTCAAAGCTATGAAGGGTTTTCATCAATCTCCCCAAATCCCTTCTCATCCGAGCCATTATTTAAATACCAGCTCCAGTTTTCTTCTTCTTTGTGGCCATTACTGGTCTAATTTATGTTTAATTTAATATCCTCCTACTACTCATTGTAACGACATAATTTTTTTCCCCTGTAATTTCTAAAGGTAATTAAGGGTGCTTAGATATGGATGATGAAGATAATGAGAAGTTGACGTTCAGGAAAGCCGAGTTCAGGAAAATTTCATTTTCTTCAAGCTTCGCGAACTTAAATAATAGGTTCACAAGCTAATATGTATAAATTTCAAATTTTAAATAGATTTGTGAACCTATACTTTTGAAACTCATGAGAGAATATTTACTTGACGTTAGTTTCGAAAAAAACGACAAACGTGAACTTGACATCGAAATTTCACTAAACTTCAGCGGAATATCTAATATATAAGAACCATCTTTGGAATTCGATTATTTACTAAAATCTTTGACTGATAGATAGATAGATAGAAGGGAAAACAGTCTAAAAGAAAAATCAATTTTTTTTACTAACCTTTGATGAAGTTCTTCATGTAATCTTCAATCATTAATCTTCACGAGTAACTTGGATGAACTTAAGAGTTTACTACCTAATCTAAACTAGACTGAAGCTAACTTTAGTAGGTTATATATCTAGAAATAGTTTTGGCATCTAAATTTGGAAATATACTTTCCATATCAATGCGTGGAGGTTCAACCGAGCATTCTCTCTAACAATATTAGGGGTGGGACTTGGGTTGGTTGGGCGGGTTAGAAGGATTGACCGAGGCAGACCCGAGCTAGGAATCCTTTCCCCAGATTGCCCATCGAACCCGTGGAACCCATATAGGTACTTCCCAAGTCCGCCCAAGTTATGTTCCTCTGTTTGGCCAAGTTTCGCTAGACATATGAGTTTGTTAACATGATAATAACAAATTTTAATAATAATAATATTTAATTGCTTATTTTATTTTAAATTTCCAACTAACTGAAGATTATTTACAATAATATAATTTTTTTTCACATTGAATGATTGATTAATGAGGTATATTTAATTTATATTTTCATTATTATATGTGAAGATAATATCTAATATCACTATAAATAGATAACTATACCAATTATAAAAAAATTATATAACTACATCATAGTTCTTCGGGTTGGGTGGGTTGCTTAGGTTATAAATATTTATGCCCATGCTTGCCCAAATATTTGTGTCTATGCTTGCCCAAAGTTTTGATGTACGTTGCCCATGTCCGCCCAACGTTTGGGTTGGGCATGGGTTGGGTGGGTTAACCCAACCCAAGTCCCACCCCTAAACAATATCTCTCTTTTATCAATTTTAATGACAAAACTTTTGAAATACATATGAACTTTTACAAGTTTGACTTTCAGTACAAACGCCATTATGCTTTCTTGATTTCTTGAAACATCAATTTTATTCTTCTACGGTTCTTCATGTGTTCATTAAGTACAAGTGATTGAAGATTCGATAGTGATAGGTAACAACTTTAATATTCCTACCCTTCCAAATTTGCATGGATGACTTTCATTTCCGTATAGTTGTTATCCCAATGAGTAATATCGTTTTTCACTTTTAAGCACAATATATGATACTACTTCTTATTTTGATATGTACTCCTCCTTAGCATTTACATGTCAATTTTTGCTAGATAGGACGATGAACACAAATATTAATTAACTTCCCTTTAAGAAAATGTTTCGAAAAACCATATGTCATTAGTAGTAAATTATTATTTTTTTCTCACCCTCTTTGTCACAAAGTTGACAAAAGTGATGAGAACTGAGTTCATCATGAATTAAGCCATTAGGAGAACAATTGCCACTAAGAATTCTATCATATCGTCAATGATGATTCCATTAAGTTTCACAACTTAGTTTCTTTCACCTTAAAGAGATTAAATGGACTTTTCTCTACAGAATTCCACAAACACACTCCCCCCGAAGATATGTTAATTAAGCGTTAGTTCAATTAAGAACTCACCTCCATTTGATGTCATTCTCAAAATAAAACGACAAAGGCGATATTTTTTTACTAGAAAAATGATTTTTTTTTGGATTTTAACAAATCTCACAAGAAGATATAAGACAAGGATCAACCGTCAAAAGTATTCATCTTTAGTTGTTTAAGGAAAAACATGAACGTTATAAGCACAACTTCTGAAGATTATCATTAGTCGACCACACTGAAAAAAATTATTATATATAAATATCATGGAAAAAAATACATAGCAGATATGTTCATGAAGATCAATTATTGCAATTATCTTCAGTGGACAATTTAACCAAATAACTTACGTAGACGATAATATAAAGAAGTAGCTACTCATGAAAATTTATTACTATATAAATATGAATTTAAAAAAATAGTTAAAAAAGAAAAGAAGTACTCGATAATGCCTTCAATTATCTTCATCAATAATGTATTTACTATTATTAGGTATTTTTTGGTAAATAGTTTTGAAAAATAATGTCTCTAATTTCAAATAATCCATATAAAAACAAATATCAATTCTAAATGTTAATTATTTTCTCTAGATCCTAAGAAACGAAGATCTTAATTCTTTTTTTATATTATATATAAATAAATATAAATATTCAAAGGAATGTAGAAGTAGAATGTTCTTTCATAATAAATCTTACATATCCTTACATTTAGTGATATGTATTACAATAACATATAAGAATATGAGTAAAAATATGCTTCAAAAATGGTATGTGCAAACATTAATTGTTAGTTTCCCAAAAGAGGTTTCAAGTGTACTTTCAATAGAGGAATCTTACTTGTCTACGTCAACTTTAAACGTTAAAGGTATTGCAGATAAGTCCAAGCTAGTGAGTATCAAGTGTCCGGCTGCGGTTCAAAGTCTTTTAGTACAACTCAAAAGCTAAGAAGCCAGATTTTGATTTCTTCTGCACCCTCAAACGTTTTGTTACATCTTTTACTGATTTTAACAGACTTGTATTTTAAATGGCCGGAGACTTGGCCTTCGCGCTGCTGCTTAGCCAGATTTTGTAGTGGACCCTCAAACGTTTTGTTACTTCTTTTACTGATTTTAAGAGATTTGTCTTTGAAATGGATGTAGACTTGGCCTTCGCGCTGCTACTTAGCCATATTTTGTAAAAACAAAAATTGATACTATACATATTTACCAGAAAAATAAATATCTAAATACTGGTATTTCTCTTTCTTTCCCAAATTAGTCGCTTCACGCAGAAAAATGGTGTCCCATTCGGATAAAACAAATAATTACATCCAAAAGGATTGCAGATTGTAGATTGTCATGAGAAGAAAAAAATTATGACGTAGATATTTTACCCTCACAAAGACTTAAAATGTACAACTAAATCAAAATAACCAATTTTCACTAAAATGTGGAAAAAACTCAAGTGAAAATAGTACACGACTCACCCAACTAAAGTGAAACACGGTTGTAGAAACTATCTTATCAAAACCAACTGCAAAACACCAGTATTTACATCATCATTTAGTGTGGCAGTACCAGAAAAAACATAAACAACTATGCTTGTATAAAGGGGGAGCCTAAATTTGGGTTTTTTACCTCCATGCAGCCAGATCTGTAAGCATCCAATTTAAAATGAAAAACTGTGAAAGTCTAATTCCTATATTGAAGTGAAAGACTGAATAAAGAGGAATTTTACACCTTGTTTATTTTTTCCTGACTCATATGAGTCGTCTGGATCGGACTAATATCACCTGACTTATCTATATATGACTCAATATGTTTGTTTTTTTTGAGTTAGGGATATTTTATTCCCTAACTCAAATGGGTCTGGGTCAGGGGTTAAATCTGAGTCAGATAACGAGTCAGGTCTGAGTCAGATAACGAGTCAGATCTGACTCAAAATCAAAAACAAATGGCCTGACATCTGACTCGAACCAAGTCAGATTATGAGTCACCAAAAAAACAAAAACACTCCTAAAATGATAGGGATGTTATAAATGTGTAACTACGTTAAGAATATATAGGGTAAATCCCGTTTATTATTGGGATGCCCTTGTGTCTAGCCCTATAAATAGAGGTTCTAATGTTAGTCTATTGTACACATGAATAAGAAATTTCTTTCTCTTCTTCCCCTATACTTTGTGTCTCCTTCTCTATTTTCTTGTTTCACAAGACGTTATCAGGCACGTTATTTTATTAGCTAATCGCACGCTCTACTGTTTAATCTAACTTCATCTAATGTTTAATATCGATTATATTTGGTTTTATTTTACAAACCATATGGTGTGATCCAATAATAATACCTTTTTTCTTTGGTGCATGTGTTGATATTTTGGATGAACAATTTGATTCAAGAACTTTAATTTTATACGGGTATATAATTGCGAACTAAGCACATCTACTGTGGGATGTGCAATAGTTGATACAAGCTTAAAGGTATCAAACCTCTTACAATTAACTTATTACTATTTTTTTTCTTCTTATATTACTTTTTCCGAATCCACACAGTTGTGATATACCATCATCCAAAAATTTGGCATCGATGGATGAAAACCGTACACCATTATATTTGATATTTTTTTTTTTTACAAAGAAACCTTCATCCTTATAAGGCAATATTTCCATTCATTCAGAGAACTATGGTTGTCTCTCTAGTTCCATAGTGCGCATTGAGCAAGCTCATATTATTTACCGAGTTATGGTTGCCTTTTATATAAGTTTTTGTCAATCTTCACATGAAGACATGGATTTATATACTCTCGAAGAAATCTTGATTATTTTCTTTCTGTTTTTTTTTTTTATTTCATAGAGAAATAAAGAAGAGAAGAAAATAAAATCCATATGTTGATGGTTTTCAGTTTCTATTCCTTTCATGAAACTGTAATCATCGAAAATTGGTGTCATCGCAGATTTTACTACCTTTACGGTAACTAATTACATGCATGGTTCATAGAATCTCCGGCCAATTAAATTTGGTATCATTATTGGATGAAGATCATGTGATTTTTTTATTATTATTTTTATTATTTGCGGATCTATTTATTTATGAGAAACCTTATGGATTTTCCATATGCGATATTAAAAACGACAATATTTTCTTATTTGTCGATACAATTTTGTTAATTATACAAACCAATTAATATTGGTTTTTCCCCGTCCATTCTCTTTAATGAGATGTAAAAGTTGGCAATTTAAGAACTTTTGGCCAATTTGGTTATTGATTTCTATTCCTTCAAATAAATCTTTATCAACCAAATTGAATATTTTTCCTTAAAAAGAATACGATAATGATTTTTTTGTTTTTCTCAAAAGAATCATTTAAACCAATTGAAATTAGATTTCTCCATGGATCATAAAAGGATCAGATTGGTTATTATGGTATTCACAAATCCAACAAAAACAATGGTTTCTTTATAAGAAACACATGAGCCAACTGTATTTGGTTTTTTCCATCGATCATACGAGGATTTTATACCGTTATCACGATATAAGACAATTGCAAACACCAATTGTTGCATTCCTAAGGGATATTGAGAAAATTCTTTTTCTTCCTAATATTAATCTCCTAAATTGATACTGTTCAACTTGATGTTGGAATACGGTAGGACATAAAAGATCAATGGGCGCACACCCGACTTGTTAGCCAATTTATTAGTCCTTATAGCGACTATATTGACCTTAGTTTAATTTTATTTTGATAAAAAAAAGTGTCGGTAACTTTAATCTAAACAATTATTATCTCGTTGGCCCTTGAGGTCACGAAATTATTAGAGATTTGTTTACGTATTTTCAATGCTTTTGGTTTTGACATATCATCTTTACTTTACTTTTTATTTTTTGTTTGTGTTCCAAAAGTAATCCATGGTTGATGACACACATGTATGTCTATTTAGACTACATTTTTTGTTAATGTCGAAAGACATATTTCATAATGAGTATATGTCTCGAATTAATCGGATAATACTTTATAAAATTTGTTTTCGGTTTTATGTGGTGAAAATATTGCCTCCATAATTAAGGGGTGACCATACACCACTAGAAGTTGTTGTCCATTAACTTAAAAAGTTATATTTCTTTCCCATCATGATTGACTCGAAAAGGTATGCTATCTCAAATAAGGCGCGAAAATATTTCATTTTATGTTTTTAATAAGCATATGCCTCTTGAAGGCAAATCCATTCATATCTATAATAAACATAGCATTTTATAAGAGGATACAAATTGCTCAATAGAATCTATCAAAAAGATCCACATTTTCATAGTTCATATCTCCTCACTGGAAGATGGGGAGATTATAATGCCTGCAAGCGCTGCTACCAGCAATTCTTTGATTTTTTTTTCAAGATATGCATACACTTGAAAATTGTGTAGGATCGTCATTAGTTAATATGTTTTCGAATATTCATATAAAGTAGCTAGTGAAATGAATGATGGTGGTTTAAAACTCCCCTGCAGAGGAATATCGACATATGTGATTGGTTGGCATACAATCCAAATTATATTGGATTAATTTCTCGATTGATGTAATTTTGGATCCAAACTTACCATTTTAAACATGCTAAACCTATTAATTACAGGTGGGTGTAGTCATATTGCGTCTTTATACGAGAAATTTGTATTTGTAAAAACGACTTGAGGGTTTTCTTTTTTCTCAGACCCTAGGATTGGTTCAATAATTGTTCTTCTTATATGATCCATTTGGCGTGGTAGTCCATGAAGGATTCGTATTGCATTCACACAAGAAATGTGGTCGAGGAACATATTCGTAATTGTAATCCTTACAGGATTCAAATTATATTCAGGCAACCATCTTAGTTATTTACATAAAGTTTAACAATCCTTTATGTGTTTTTAGTAATTTTGGTAAAAAACCAAAAATCCGGATTAATTAGTTGATGATATCAACGTTATAGGTCTCTTGAGGAGTCATGAAAAACACAAAAATTCATGCTTTAGCAGCATAGATATTATTTTACTTAAATCTGCAGTTAAAATATTATGCTTGCTTAAAACTTGTCTATATAAGATATAGACCATAGTTATGATTTTGGTGCTTGTTTGTATAACACTCATATAGTTGAGTTAATTAGCATCCATATTTACGCCAAAAATTGTACCCTTTTCCTTTCTTTTCAGGTTTTGTCCCATGTGGTTTTACTGACAAGGTTTTAACGAGGCAAAATCTCGTTGACGTTTAATTTTCTTTCAAAAATATTGATATTTTTTCTCTTTTTCGTTCGTCCTAATTTTTTCCCATTGGGTATTACGGACAAGGTTTTAGTGAGGCAAATTAATCAACATGGTAGTTATCCCAGGGGGAGTTGTATGAATTTGGTTATTTTGTGGATACCTGTAGTGACCCTCAAGCACGTCAACGCTGTTAGACCGGTCAAGAGTTGATCAAGTGCGATTTAGCCGTTAATAACTCGATTAGTTTAACACGGGCATTAATTAATAGGAATTAATCTAACAACGATCTAGATACGAAACTGATATCGTTAGATAGGTCTCGAAAAGTTACGTAGAATGGACTACTCGAACGTGTCATTCGGATATCAGACGAATTAGATATTATCAGATTTGTTTGAAGGGTAAAATCGTCATTTCCAGGGAAACGCTTTTGGATACAAGAAGGACACGTGTGGCTTTCCCTTATCAGAATCTTGGTTTCCTTTAACATCCTGGTGGGCCTTATCTTCTCCAAACCGATGAAGAAAACTCATTCTTCTATTTTCTTCCTCTTTTCTGCTTCTCCTCTTCTTTTCTCGATCGATTTCAGATCGAAGTTTTGAGTCAATTTTAATGAGAAAAATCACTGAAGCTTCATAACATGATGATCCAAGGGAGGTGGTGATGGTACTGAGGTTGATTTAGCATCGGGAGAAGAAGAAATTGATGCTACTGCAAGTATGAGTTAGGGTTTCGGTAATTGTATTCGAGAGTTTAATTGAGCGTGAATAAGAGGAGTTAGAAGTTGGGTTTGTTCTTAATTGATATTTGATTGAAGCCGTAGGGTGAATTGAAGACTGAATATGATATTAGGGTTTCCTGAGTTGAATTAGGAATTCAATTTAGTGATGATTAAGATGGAATTAGAAGATGGGTATTGAAGAACGTGATGGAATGAGGATTGTTATGGTTTTAATTTGGGGTTTGGTCACAGAGAAGAAGTTTGATTAAAGAATTGAAGATTTAGAAATTTGTGAGATTGTTCTTTTGAGTTTCAGAAGGAGATATTACTGATGGTGTTAAGATTTATTGTATTCATGAAGTCGAGGAAAAGAAAATCAGAGGAGATAAACTGGCTGGTGCTTGAGTAAATTGATTTGAGGTAATTGTTCTTTTCTGAGAACTTTAAGTTGTGCAGTTATGTTATTGAATTTACGGATTTATCTTTAGACAATGAATTGATATGAGTTTGGTGAGCAAGAGATGGAATTATGAACTTTAGGGTGTATCTTGAGTTACACAGAATAAAAATGATGCAGGGATTGAATTGTATTTTGGAATTGTTATTGAAATGTTAAAGATTTAGGGGTTTGAATTATAATGAGAATTGAGTTGCTACAGATGGAGTTGTTTATGGTTGTAGTTTAGGTTCCCGTAATGTTCAGGGATGGGTTCTTGTGGAGGTTCTAGTTGTATGTGATTGGACAAGATGAATGTTAAAATGTTACATGAGATGAGTTTTAGCCATGGATTGATGTTATATTATCTGGTGATGATAGGGTAGGTGGTATGTTTATTGAATGGTAATAGTGGCATGAACTGAAATGAGAATGATGGATTGGTAGTATCGTAGTGAACACGAAATGGCGAGTTCATGAGAATGGTGTTGTCCTTACTGTAATGGAGAAGGTGTGTTACTGGATTACATTTGATATGAGCTGAAGTTGTGACTCTCAAATGGAGACTAGGGTGAGAGTTTGGTGGTGATGTTGCCAATTATTTGTGTTTGTTATAAGTGTGATTGATAGAGGAAAGGTTTGGGTACAGGGTAATTGGAGTTGGAATTACAGAATGGATATGAGTGAATGGTGGAGGTGTGAATGAAGCATTGAATGTAGATTATGAGGATGAATGTGAATTGTGAACTAACTGTGGTTGTGGATGTGAAGATGGTGTTGAGTTGTGAATAACAGTTACAGGGATTAGTTAATGTGGTTGAGCTGAGTTAATTGTGGTGGTGATGTGTATGTGGTGGCTAAAGTGATGGGAAGTAGTTGTTTAGTGTTAGAATTGTAATTAGCAATTGCTGTGAAAGCTTTGGAACTGCTAGCATTGCAGGTAGGCTTCAGTTACAGTTGTACTGAATTGTTGAATTCTATTTCAATGAGTGGAATGTTAATAATTTTATAAACCTCTGTTCTTGAGTATTAGGCCTCTTAGTCATCCTAGTCAGACTATCTGACTGATTATGTTCTTAACTGAATTAGATCATCTGACTGAGTTGAATCAGTCTAACCCTGAGTTGACTCGCCGATTTCCTATTTGACTCAGTAGACCTTGACCAGTTTGACCATTGACCAGGACTTGACCTTTGATAGACGTTTACCGTTAATTGACCACGTTGATCGTTAATGATTGTTTGTTGACCAGATGAACCAGGCCTTAGATTAATGGGCTGAATTGGAGTAGAGGACTTGGGCTTATTTGGACTAGAACCATCTTCTTATAAGTAATGAATTGGACCACTTATGGTCTTGACCACAATATTGACCATTACTTGTCATTCGTTTTTTGGTTGCTAATCTACAAAGTTGTAGATCTTCTTAAGACTTAACTATGGACTATATAATAAATCTAATTTGATTAGTAAACTCTTAGTTATACTAAAGATAGAGAATGAGATATCCATTTTTAGGAATAATGGGCTTAGAACCATTAGATAGAATTATATGATTCTTGTATGAGCCTTTTGGCTAAACTCTTAGAGTGCTTGTGTGATTGATTCTTGTATGAGCCTTTTGGCTAAACTTAGTGCTTGTGTGATAGATTCTATTAACAATGATCGATTCCAAAGGATGAACCAGTGGATCGTGGATCTCGAGGTAGGCGTGGCCTGTCATCAAAAAGGTGTGGGAATGCATTTAAAAGTTTTGTAATCATTTTTATTTCTTTTACGAAAGTCTTTGTTTTATAAACTCATGCATTGTCTATTTCTTAATTGCATTGTCTGTTCGCATATTTCATGCTTTGTTTATCTTTATGATGTCTATGGGAAATGAGAATTTCCATCTATGGTATATTGGATACTGCTCCTTCAGAATTATGGCTAGGGCGATACACCACAATATTAATAATAGGTGTGGAAATGGGCATCAATATTACGGGTGTGTATACTAAACACCACAGACTAACTTGTCTTTATTTTCAGGTGTGTAAATGTCACCGCAGAAATTATAAGGTGTGTAAATGTCACCGCAGAAATCTAAAGGAGGAGTTTAGGTCCATATACATGTTTGTTTATTTCAGTGGCTTTGTTATCTTTTAATGTTTGGGAAAACATGTAATGTTTTCCAACTCTGTTTTCCAAATTTGTTTTCCAAATCTGCATATGATTACTTAGAAGTTAAATGTTAATTATTCCCCATTTCATTTTCAGTGACAGAGCAGAGTTGCGCAGCGAAAGCTCCGAGAAGTCAACTTCGTTAGATTGATTATATTCTGATATGTTGATTGTGTTATATATTCTTTTGTAAACCAAATGATTATTTTATATATATCATCGGAGAGGAATTCTTGTATATATATTTCTGAGCGGGGTTAACTTTGGGTTAAGTTTTGTATCGCATTTCTTAATTGAATGCTTAAGTACATGTTTTAGATTTTAGTGCCTCTTTATTTAGTTAATTCTTTGGATTAGTCAGTTGTTAGCTTAGGGGGCGCTACAAAGTTGGTATCAGAGCTCACTATTAGATCTTATATGGGAATAGCCAGTGCCAGTTAGTGAACTAGATTAGTTAGAACTGGGTTGGGTTTGTGAGATAAATCTTAATCACTAAAAGTTATCAATAATTAAAAGATTTATCTAATTGATTGAATTGTTTGTTTGATTGTTTGTTTATGTATTGAAGTAAAAATTGCAGGGTACACCAATACGTTAGGATTTGATAATAATTAATCTAAAAAGTATGAACACGTAAACAATCTACTACTATAATAATAATAGTGAAGTTAGTATAATTAATATAAATTGTAAATCAAATAGAAACTTACTGAACACATAGACTTATGTGAAGAGTAAATAAATTATGGAGTAATCACATAAATGTTGATATCAATTTTTTTTGGAACTTATTAATATTTGTAAGAGTAATTAGAATGATAGTTCAACCATCAATGTTAATAATAAAAATATTATTATAGTAATCATAAATCATAATAAAAGTGATAATTTTGATAAGTAATGTTAACATTTCTTAAATAATATAATATTGAACTTAAACTTAACTAAAATATCACTAAAGATATATAACGATAGAAATAATAATTATGAATAAATAACTATGGAGAACTATTTACGCTATCTATGATTAAGTTTTGTAAATTAAACTAATTAAAAATTATCTTTAGTCTAACAAATAATCCAGAAATTTATAAAATGGAACAAATATACATGAAGTAGTAAGAATAATATTCAGATGTTTAGTATAATATTAGAATTAAAATAAAATAAATCCGGTTATTAATATATATGATACTTCACATCATTACTAAAATCTAAAGACTATGAGGACATATTAAATCTTTATGCAGACTCAAAGTTTAAAATCATATTAAAATTTCTAACGCCAATATGTAACACGATATACTATATTACCATCTCAATCTGAATAAACAAAATGTGTTATATCGATCTTTCGTGAAATTAAAATTTTATTTACAAGATTAGGGCTTAATAAAAATTAAACTAAGTATCATTACTAAACAATTATTTTAATTGTATGTCAATTACACTAGTAATCGAATAAGAAAATTTGATAAAACAATAATGAAAATGATAGTATAATTAAGAAAATAATTTTCGATAAAATAAGCAAATTATAATACTGTCTAATATTAATTATTATAAAATTTAGAATTATTGTAAATATCATTTGGATAATATTATTAGATAGTAATAACAGAATGTAGATTTTATAAATAATACAACTTAAGGATTACTTAACAATAATATAAACTTAAGGAAATAAAGTTAGACCAAATCAAATCTAATATTAATAATAAAGTTAAACCTTGCATTGTGATTAATTATGAATAACTCATATCAGTCTAAGAAATAAGAAATGTATGTAATAACAATAATTAAATATTAATACCAAACGACATGAGTTGCATAATGAAATAAACAAATAGACACCCTAGAAATAATAATAGTAACAATTGAATAACAGTTATAACATTCAGTTATTTTAAAATAGTACATGAATTTTAAATAATTATTTAGTTATAATATTATGGTTTCATTTGGAATTAAAATTTAGTTTCATGTAAATAAATAAGATAAAATAAATTTTGAGGTTTAAATTGTTTAAAATGCTGTGAATTATATACATAGTTTATAAAGTAAAATCTTCAAGTTAAAACAATTACAATAGAATTTAGAAATTATCAGTCATAGTGAGTTAACACTTAAAACAATCGAATTGGGTTTACTTATAATAGTCATTAAATTTCAGACGACGAAATTGTTTAAAATAATGAGAACTATTTATATATTTTACGAAGTAAATTTATTATAATCACACCAGTTAAGATAAAAGTTGAAGACTAATTAATTTTAATAAATTAGTAATTAGTTAGTCTAGCACTGGAGAATAGTGAAGGTTGTGTTTTCTCTGTTCGTAGGAAGGCATTGTTGGGATTGGCCAACCTTGACAGGGCAACTGCATTCAGAGATGACCGATCATAGAAATTTGTTGTAATTCCTTTGGAAGCCGATAGATGTAAGTTCACTTAGAAAGATTTGTAGGATTCTTACTTGAAGCTAGAGATAAATATTTTATAAGATAGAAATTAGTTTAAGAAAATTAGACTTTCCTATTTGATAGAATCTAAATTAGTGTAGTTGAACCTAGAGCTATAAATTTTAGATTTTAGTTGTAGAAAGCCATATAGGTTTGTGTTTTATTTCTTATTGTCTGTGCTTAGACAAGGGATGGAATTACTCTATAAGGTGGGGAGTTTTCAAGACTAGAAGGTATTTGGATTTTCGAGGACGAAAATGTTTAAAGGTGGGGAGAATGTAGTGACCCTCAAGCACGTCAACGTTTTTAGACCGGTCAAGAGTTGATCAAGTGACGATTTAGCCGTTAATAACTCGATTAGTTTAACACGGGCATTAATTAATAGGAATTAATCTAACAACGATCTAGATACGAAACTGATATCGTTAGATAGGTCTCTAAAAGTTACGTGGAATGGACTACTCGAACGTGTCATTCGGATACCAGACGAATTAGATATTATCAGATTTGTTTGAAGGGTAAAATCGTCATTTCCAGGGAAACACTTTTGGATACAAGAAGGACACGTGTGGCTTTCCCTTATCAGAATCTTGGTTTCCTTTAACATCCTGGTCGGCCTTATCTTCTCCAAACCGATGAAGAAAACTCATTCTTCTATTTTCTTCCTCTTTTCTGCTTCTCATCTTCTTTTCTCGATCGATTTCAGATCGAAGTTTTGAGTCAATTTTAATGAGAAAAATCACTGAAGATTCATAACATGATGATCCAAGGGAGGTGGTGATGGTACTGAGGTTGATTTAGCATCGGGAGAAGAAGAAATTGATGCTACTGCAAGTATGAGTTAGGGTTTCGGTAATTGTATTCGAGAGTTTAATTGAGCGCAAATAAGAGGAGTTAGAAGTTGGGTTTGTTCTTAATTGATATTTGATTGAAGCCGTAGGGTGAATTGAAGACTGAATATGATATTAGGGTTTCCTGAGTTGAATTAGGAATTCAATTTAGTGATGATTAAGATGGAATTAGAAGATGGGTATTGAAGAACGTGATGGAAGGAGGATTGTTATGGTTTTAATTTGGGGTTTGGTCACAGAGAAGGAGTTTGATTAAAAAATTGAAGATTTATAAATTTGTGAGATTGTTCTGTTGAGTTTCAGAAGGAGATATTATTGATGGTGTTGAGATTTATTGTATTCATGAAGTCGAGGAAAAGAAAATCAGAGGAGATAAACTGGCTGGTGCTTGAGTAAATTGGTTTGAGGTAATTGTTCTTTTCTGAGAACTTTAAGTTGTGCAGTTATGTTGTTGAATTTACGGATTTATCTTTAGACAATGAATTGATATGAGTTTGGTGAGCAAGAGATGGAATTATGAACTTTAGGGTGTATCTTGAGTTACACAGAATAAAAATGATGCAGGGATTGAATTGTATTTTGGAATTGTTATTGAAATGTTAAAGATTTAGGGGTTTGAATTATAATGAGAATTGAGTTGCTACAGATGGAGTTGTTTATGGTTATAGTTTAGGTTCCTGTAATGTTCAGGGATGGGTTCTTGTGGAGGTTCTGGTTGTATGTGATTGGACAAGATGAATGTTAAAATGTTACATGAGATGAGTTTTAGCCATGGATTGATGTTATATTATCTGGTGATGATAGGGTAGGTGGTATGTTTATTGAATGGTAATAGTGGCAGGAACTGAAATGAGAATGATGGATTGGTAGTATCTGTAGTGAACCTGAAATGGCAGTTCATGAGAATGGTGTTGTCCTTACTGTAATGGAGAAGGTGTGTTACTGGATTACATTTGATATGAGCTGAAGTTGTGACTCTCAAATGGAGACTATGGTGAGAGTTTGGTGGTAATGTTGCCAATTATCTGTGTTTGTTATAAGTGTGATTGATAGAGGAAAGGTTTGTGTACATGGTAATTGGAGTTGGAATTACAGAATGGATATGAGTGAATGGTGGCGGTGTGAATGAAGCATTGAATGTAGATTATGAGGATGAATGTGAATTGTGAACTAACTGTGGTTGTGGATGTGAAGATGGTGTTGAGTTGTGAATAACAGTTACAGGGATTAGTTAATGTGGTTGAGCTGAGTTAACTGTGGTGGTGCTGTGTATGTGGTGGCTAAAGTGATGGGAAGTAGTTGTTTAGTGTTAGAATTGTAATTAACAATTGCTGTGAAAGATTTGGAACTGCTAGCATTGCAGGTAGGCTTCAGTTACAGTTGTACTGAATTGTTGAATTCTATTTCAATGAGTGGAATGTTAATAATTTTATAAACCTCTGTTCTTGAGTATTAGGCCTCTTAGTCATCCTAGTCAGACTATCTGACTGATTATGTTCTTAACTGAATTAGATCATCTGACTGAGTTGAATCAGTCTAACCCTGAGTTGACTCGCCGATTTCCTATTTGACTCAGTAGACCTTGACCAGTTTGACCATTGACCAGGACTTGACCTTTGACTGACGTTTACCGTTAATTGACCACGTTGATCGTTAATGACTGTTTGTTGACCAGATGAACCAGGCCTTAGATTAATGGGCTAGAGTAGAGGACTTGGGCTTAGGACTAGTCTTCTTATAAGTAATGAATTGGACCACTTATGGTCTGAATTGACCTTCGGCTTCTTCTACAAAGTTGTAGATCTTCTTAAGACTTAACTATGGACTATATAATAAATCTAATTTGATTAGTAAACTCTTAGTTATACTAAAGATAGAGAATGAGATACCATAATGGGCTTAGAACCATTAGATAGAATTATATGATTCTTGTATGAGCCTTTTGGCTAAACTCTTAGAGTGCTTGTGTGATTATCAGTTAGATTCTATTAACAATGATCGATTCCAAAGGATGAACCAGTGGATCGTGGATCTCGAGGTAGGCGTGGCCTGTCATCAAAAAGGTGTGGGAATGCATTTAAAAGTTTTGTAATCATTGTTATTTCTTTTACAAAAGTCTTTGTTTTATAAACTCATGCATTGTCTATTTCTTAATTGCATTGTCTATTCTCATATTTCATGCTTTGTTTATCTTTATGATTGTTTATGGGAAATGAGAATTTCCATCTATGGTATATTGGATACTGCTCCTTCAGAATTATGACTAGGGCGATACACCACAATATTAATAATAGGTGTGGAAATGGGCATCAATATTACGGGTGTGTATACTAAACACCACAGACTAAATTGTCTTTATTTTCAGGTGTGTAAATGTCACCGCAGAAATTATAAGGTGTGTAAATGTCACCGCAGAAATCTAAAGGAGGAGTTTAGGTCCATATACATGTTTGTTTATTTCAGTGGCTTTGTTATCTTTTAATGTTTGGGAAAACATGTAATGTTTTCCAACTCTGTTTTCCAAATTTGTTTTCCAAATCTGCATATGATTACTTAGAAGTTAAATATTAATTATTCCTCATTTCAGTTTCAGTGACAGAGCAGAGTTGCGCAGCGAAAGCTCCGAGAAGTCAACTTCGTTAGATTGATTATATTCTGATATGTTGATTGTGTTATATATTCTTTTGTAAACCAAATGATTATTTTATATATATCATCGGAGAGGAATTCTTGTATATATATTTCTGAGCGGGGTTAATTTTGGGTTAAGTTTTGTATCGCATTTCTTAATTGAATGCTTAAGTACATGTTTTAGATTTTAGTGCCTCTTTATTTAGTTAATTCTTTGGATTAGTCAGCTGTTAGCTTAGGGGGCGCTACAATACCCACCATTAACTAGGTCATTTTGTTATACCAAATCAACATAACCATTTCCTATGAATTTAAATATCATTCTAATCCATATAAGGTATGATCACAAATTTTGTTCAGTTATGCAACTGTAACTATATATTGGCACTTTGTTGAAGAAATTACATTAACTACTTCTGCAGATCATCTTCGAGAATCTAGCAATCCAAGAAGCAAGTCCTCAATGTATTTAAAGAAGCATGAAGGCTCGAGAACACTACCATTAGAAGGCTAACACAAAAGAAAACTTCATCAACTGGAATATTTCTCACGAAAGCATTCTTATCTCCAGCTGTTGATGGTGGTCATAAGTTTAGGGTTAAAATCGTAAAACGCTAAACCCTAGTAGACACTTAAAACAAACATTTACTAGGCGCATTAATAAAAGCTATTAATATGTCCCTAATAATTACTAGGGTATATTTTTTCAAATTAGAGTTACGACAAACCAATACCTAATTCACCCCGTGTGCCAATGGAAAATCATGCTAGCCGCGCCATGCCAATCGCACCGTGCCATGGCCCTAGCTATGCTAGCCGCATCTCGTGTGCCAATGGCAAATCCTACCAGACACACCCTACCGCGCCAAAGCATGCCAACCATGCTAGCCGCACCCCGCGTGCCAATGACAAATCATGCCAGCCACGCCTAGCCCAAGCTAGCCGCGCCATGCCAATCGCACCGTGCCATTTCCCTAGCTATGCTAGCCGCATCTCGTGTGCCAATGACAAATCATGCCAGCCACACCCTACCGCGCCAAAGCATTCCAACCATACTAGCCACACCCCGCGTGCCAATGGAAAATCATGCCAGCCACGCCTAGCCCAAGCTAGCCACTCCATGCCAATCGCACCGTGCCATGACCCTAACTATGATAGCCGAATCTCGTGTGCCAATGGCAAATCATGCCAGCCACACCCTACCGCGCCAAAGCATGCCAACCATGCTATCCGTACCCCACGTGCCAATGGAAAATCATGTCAGCCACGATTAGCCCAAGCTAGCCGCGCCATGCCAATTACACCATGGCATGGCCCTAGCTATGCTAGTTACAACCCGCGTGCCAATGGCAAATCATGCCAGCCACGCCTAGCCCAAGCTAGCCGCGCCATGCCGATTGCACCATGCCATGGCCCTAGTCATGCTAGCCACGTCTCGTGTGCCGATGGCGAATCATGCCAACCACACCTAGCCCGAGCTAGTTGCGCCATAACTTGGCCCTAGCCACACCATGCACCCATGGAAAACCTTTGGCCCCATATGCCAACCTAGATACGCCGAGGCGTGCCATGATAGCCTAGCCATGCCGCTGTCCCTCATGAAATCTTCCTGAGTCTTGCTTTCGGGATGTTTTACACCCCCCCCCCCTCCCGAACGAGTTCAAAACCAAAATATCCTCGCGAAAGGAGATAGGAAATTCTTTTCCGGTTGATTTGAGGGGCAGACCATCAAAATACGAGTCCGTAATAGAATTCTGTAGCGGTTCTAGTGAAGGGAACCAATTAGGGTTTCTAAACCAAATTGAAGCCAGGCGCCCATCAACGGTTTCCCTTCAATCCCAGGAGCAAATCCTGGCCGTATAAAGTCTCCTCATGACTTTATCCCTAGCTTGGTCACGCACCTAGCCAAGCTAGCCGCGCCATGATAAACACGCCTCAGCATGGCCCTTCATACCGCTCCACCCTACTGGCCTTCCCCATGCGGCTACCAAATTGAAGCCAGGCGCCCATCAACGGTTGCCCTTCAATCCCAGGAGAAAATCCTGGCCGTATAAAGTCTCCTCATGACTTTATCCCTATCTTGGTCACGCACCTAGCCAAGCTAGCCGCGCCACCCTACTGGCCTTCCCTATGCGGCTACCAAATTGAAGCCAGACGCCCATCAACGGTTGCCCTTCAATCCCAGGAGAAAATCCTGGCCGTATAAAGTCTCCTCATGGTTTTATCTCTAGCTTGGTCACGCACCTAGCCAAACTAGCTGCACCATGATAAACACGCCTCACCATGGCTCTTTATGCCGCGCCACCCTACTTGCCTTCCCCATGCGACTACCAAATTGAATCCAGGCGACCATCAACGGTTTCCCATCAATCCAAGGAGAAAATCCTGAACGTCTAAAGTCCCCTCACGACCTTAGACCTGAAACCATAGCTTGGTCGCGCACCTAGCGCCCATGGCAAACCATTGGTTCCTCATGCCAAGTATGAACACACCCTAGCCGTGCCACCCTGTTGGACCTCGCTACACGGCTACCAAAGCGAAGGTGTGCAATGATCAACGGTTTCCCCTCCTTTCAAGATGTAACATCTCGACCGTCGAAGGTCACCTGGCTAGAAAGTTCCTCAAGCTCGACTTTCCAAGCAACAATAACGTTTTACATGTCTTCCAAAACATTCGAGACATCAACACAAACTGGGGGATGCTCATTAGGGTTTTTTTTTTAGTGGTCTATAGCGCGCGGGATACACAAATGCCCGTTTCAAGATAGTGTAATGGGAGTAAGGCGGTCAGTAAATGAAAGAAGCAACGGTGAAACGTTCCTCCATATTGGGACATCAATTCTATTAAATCCCATCAATGCCGGGCGTTACCACCTCTTCCCATTTAACTCACCCGTTTCCTTCTATTATGAGGCCAGAGTACGTTTCTTTCTTGACTTGTATAAATAGGCTTACCTATTTCCACCAGAGAACAAGTTCTTGGTCAGGAGTAAAACACCGCACTCAGAAAAGCAACTTTTGCTAGCTTTCCCAAAGCTTTCACCTTCTGATACAAGTCAAGTGCTACTCTAGAATTATTCTGGTCTCAACACTCTCTTCGATTCCCACCCTAAACCAGCCCTTCTCCTCCACTTTGTGACCGAAGCAAGTCCGGAACGGCCATTTCTTGGTTTAGGCCGGACTTGTACAGATTGATCTCTCGAACTTAAAACTACTCCCTTGTAGTACATTGTTTAGGGTTTAAACTATTTCTCACCTTCACACCTGCAATTACCAAAAAATGTAGAAACTATTTTTACCCATAAACAATTGGCGACCACAGCGGGAGGATTGATCTATCGGTTACGATGTCAATTTTCGACTGTTGATCTCGTTCTTCGACCCAGACGTCAAGATGGTAGAGGAAGGCGACTCACTCCGACTCAGTTACTCGACGACTCGACTATCAGTCATGACACGACAAGGGATGGCTGGGGACTTCCCAAGGGTTAGAAGCAAAACGATCCGCTCAGGGATTAATGGCTCGGTTATTAGACAACTCAGCAACGACTCGGAACATTGGGGACTTTCCTTGGCCATGTTTTTCATAAAGCTTGGTTCTATATCCAGAATTGCTTTTTCATCAGAAGACCTGAGAAACCGAGTAAGTCTTATTTAGACAAAATACGATGAATTGATTTTTCAAGTTTTGATAAAACCTATAACCATATTTCATCCCATGTCATCTACCAACACGCGGTTCCATGGTTTACCTGGGACGTCTGTGTCACCTTCATTCATAGACAAAGACAGTTCAATTCTAAACATTTCATTCAAAAAAAAAGGTATAATTCAAAACCGTCAAGGTAACATTTATCTATCAACCCCAGAAAACCAGAAAATCAAAACCACAACCCGTCGTCTTTTTTTCCTTTCAAAAAAAAAAAACCTACAGGTAAGAGGTCCAGAAGATAGATATACATTCAAGGAAAGTTTTCCAACAACAGCTTGCTCCTCTTGGCGAAGGCCTCCTTTGTGCTCTAGAGAGCCTACCTTTTCAATTTCAATTGCCGGCGCAATTTCTTGAATTCTGCTTCCTGCTTCTTCACCGTATTCGCGGATGAACCTTCGACTGCTTCACCCATCAACCTTTCAGCAGCAGAGAGACCTTCAACGAACCAAGGGACGTTGAATTCGAAGCCCATGCACATGTCACGATGGAACTTCCAACTCGATATTACATCCTCAGAAACCGTGTAACCAGTCACGTTGCGCATCTCATCAATCGAAGATAAGGCCTCCTTCACACGCTTGACCAACGCATGTCGACTAGTGATCTTCTTAGTCGTGGAAATATGACCATAGTTCTCCCATATCTTTGTGTATAACTTCACATATCTAGATGGCACGCTGAAGCATCCAATTAGCACATGGCCTGGGAAAGGGACCAAGTATGGAGGGTCAAAGATGGCGGCTGCAACTGAACCAACAACTGGCAGGAGATCCATAACTACAATTTCACCCCCAAAGCACCCTCCTCTACCTGAGTCGTGGAGGCGTCTTCAAGACAATGAATCTCCATGTTCAAATTGCTGGCTGGTGCAGTTTCTGCAGTAGGAAACATGTTTACGTCTTCGCTCTGGTGGTCTTTCCCTTCAAGACCATCCTCAAGAGACGTTTCCTCCTAACAAAAAAAAAGATTTAGTTTGCTGCCAAAAAAAAATAAAAAAAATAATAATATGGAGGGGACTCACCGATTCAGTTTCAGATTGACCAGGCGAAGATTCAACACTGCTATCGGAGGAATTTCTCTCACCACCACCAGACTCGGAACTTTCATCCTTCTCATATTCTTCATCACCATGGATAGGCTCGCCCTCGCAATCCTCTATCTCGAAAAGAGATATTTTCTGGCTACTTGCAAGTCTGGCAAAGGAGTTTGTGTTGTTGAAACCCTAGACGAAACACAAAGACGCCTTCTCAAAAAAAATATATATATATATGAAATAGACAGAGAAAAGGGGAAGGGAACATAAATGATCCAAGCTAAGTCGAGAAGAGTGCCGCACATACCCGCATGTTGGATGATCTAAAAGACGGTAGAGCCGTGGGATCCGACTGGAAACCGCCTGCACGATTCTTAGATCTTCCCTCCTTCAATTGGGGACTATCCATGTCTGGACCAACATATTTTCTTTTGGTCGAAGATATATCCTTCAATAACGGATGTTTCGCTAAAACCTCGACGGAAGGCCTACCACAGGTATTCTTCACCACATACTTCACAAATTCCTGGGTAACAAGGAATTCATCCTGCCAAAACGCGTTATATTGGGAGGTTGTTGATGGAATCTGCCCCCCGAGAAAAGGAAGACTTTTACCCGGGACAAGAACACTAACATCAAGAATAGTCGACAATAGAGTTTCTTGAACAACTGGCTGGCAAGCAAGAAAGTGGGACCCCTTGGTCAAAACCCATATGCCGAGCAGCCCTATCAATCTTATAAGAAATCGATTTGCAAACCCCTCGGAAAAAAGATGGCACATGACCAGGTGAACAGCTGAGCATGAACACCATCTCTCCAATGCTCAAACCCTCATCATCTAAAGACAAAGACATGTTCGAAAAGGGAGCAAAGGTACTAACCTGAGTCATGGACGCATGCACCAGAGCCCATGGACAAAAATTAACCGCATAGGAGTTGTCAAGAAACTCAATCAATTTCGGACTGGTTTTTCGACACCTGTTCGACCAACACAGTATTATGAAGCCTCCCTAAGACTTAGGAAGTATGGCCAACGGTTTCGGGGCATACTTCACGAAATGCTCCCACAATCATGCCTGGATAAAGGTGTCATGAACGTACGAATTCACATTCATATGACCATTCGAGGCACGCATGTCCGAAACTAGCTGGTCCAGGTGTGCATACAGGGAACCAAAAAACAAACCACCAAGGGGAAGAATGACACCTTTTTCCAATTTTATGGCAAACTTGATAAGTCCATGTCTTATTTCCTTCTTGCCCGAGACGTCATCAAAAATATCTCTGGATAGCCAAAGGGCCAGGAATGCCGCAACATGAAGCGTACCATTCTTCTGGTTTGGCTCTAACGCGTCAGGAAACCACTGGCACACCCACCAGTCATAGAAGCACTTCGTCTCATTCTCTTTCGGAACGAACCCCTTTGATTTCGAAACTAGATCGGCATGCATTTCTTCTTCATCAGCAGACAACTTAACATCAAGATTTCCAACTACTGGAAGGTTCATCAGTACAACCACACTTTCCAAGGAAATGGTCATCTCGCCCCACCTACACATGGCCATATGAGTATCCGAGCACCATCTGGAAACAAAAGCAACCAACCCTGGAATGTCTTTCCTAATCTGAAGCACTGCAGAAGCCGCAACAGCACCGACAATCTGCGCCCTGTCAAATTGGTCTTTATAGTTTCCTGGTCCATCATGAATCTTACCCATTTTTCAAAGGAGCGCAACGGACTTGCATGGATTTTAAAGTCGATAGGAGAGCCATAATATTCTTCCCTCTAAAGGCAAAACCTAATTATGCCTTCTGGTCGAGCCAATCGATTTTCTCCTTCAATCTCCGGACCGGTCAAGACGATTGGCATGTATTGAGGATGGTTCCTCTTAGCCGTGGCTGATGTCGTGAAGAACTCATCGTCTATGTTTGGCTTGGAATTACTCACGTCTTTCGGTACCATAGAAACAATTGACATCTTAACGAAACTCTCTTACGGTGTTTTTCACCGCTGCGATAACTACAAAGGAACAAGAAGAGCAGGAATTATTACACAAAGTTTGCAGAAATCATTCTTACTAGACGCTAGGGAGCCACTCTGGGCACAAGTCAATTGGTTTCAAGGTCTTTTGTAAAAAATAATAATTAATTATTAATGGGGCTGGCATACTCTACATCACGACTACACGCAACCAGGAGACTCACTCCCAGCCGGATAGACGCGTCCAACGACCAAAACAAGAAGCAAACCCTAAAAACTAGGTTTCATGAAGGGACATAGCAATCGCCGTCACGCACCTGCCTCGCACAATGAGAAGGGGTGGTCAATGCTATTATTGTGCTCATGCCTAAGTGTCACAACAAACTAGGGCATAAAGTGCCCAAGATTCATGCCAATATTTCTACAGGGTCGTGAAAAGGAGCGCCTACGCCTAGGGTTTACACCAACAACAAAAAAAATAGGAGAGGGAAAAGCAAAAGAAAAGTGTTTGAAGACGTACCTATGATTTGCTCGTATGCTCCTCTTTACTATTGTCGCGCGGTTGGGAAGGATGGATAAGCGTAAAAAGAAGAAGACGGTACTCTTTTTATATGGACATGATATGTGGGAGTTTGAACAAAGAGAGGATTTCCTATTTTGAGCCAAGAAGGGAAAAGAGGAAACCGGTCCCGTGCCCAAGAATGCCCACGCCATTGCCGCGGCTCCCCCTCCTGCTAAAGTCGTACCGTGCCAGAATGCGCCTCGCCTTGACATAGCCTAAACCGCGCCTCACCTTGCCACGACCCAGGCCAAGCCATCACTTCGTTTTGCCGCGGCCCCACCATAACTAGCCGGCCACAGCATGCTCCACCATACCATTTCCGTGGCCAAGACCATGCCTACTCTCGGCCCTTTCAGTCAAAGCTACCAACCTGCTCCGCCTTCCGAGACCGTGCCCCTTTGTCGTGGCCACCAACATGGAAAACAAAACTCGCTCTACCACTTAAAAGGTTAGTCGAACTCTCCAGGCCATCTTCGCAATGATTTACGTTGTCTGTCACCATCATATGCTTACCCCGAAACAAGCCACCTGTTCCGAGATAAGCAGCGGACTTAATGTTGATGGTGGTATTTAGTTTAGGGTTAAAATCGTAAAACGCTAAACCCAAGCAGACACTTAAAACAAACATTTACTAGGCGCATTAATAAAAGATATTAATATGTCCCTAATAATTACTAGGGTATATTTTTCAAATTAGGGTTACGACAAACCAAACCCTAATTCACCCTGCGTGCCAATGGAAAATCATGTCAGCCACGCCTAGCCTAAGCTAGTTGAGCCATGCCAATCGCACCGTGCCATGGCCCTAGCTATGCTAGCCGCATCTCATATGCCAATTGCAAATCATGCCAGCCACACCCTACCGCGCCAAAGCATGCCAACCATGCTAGCCGCACCCCGTGTGCCAATGGAAAATCATGTCAGCCACGCCTATTCAAAGCTAGCCGCGCCATGCCAATCACACTGTGCCATATCCCTAGCTATGCTAGCCGCATCTCGTGTGCCAATGGCAAATCATGCCAGCCACACCCTACCGCGCCAAAGCATGGCAACCATGCTAGCCGCACCTCGCGTGCCAATGGAAAATCATGCCATCCACGCCTAGCCCAAGCTAGCCGCGCCATGCCATGGCCCTAGATATGCTAGACGCATCTCATGTGCCAATGGAAAATCATGTCAGCCACACCCTACCGCGCCAAAGCATGCCAACCATGCTAGCCGCACCCCGCGTGCCAACGGCAAATCATGCCAGCCACGCCTATCCCAAGCTAGCCGCGCCATTCCATGGCCCTATATATGCTAGCTACACCCAACGTGCCAATGGAAAATCATGCCATCCACGCCTAGCCCAAGCTATCCGCGCCATGCCGATTGCACCATGCCATGGCCCTAGCCATGCTAGCCACGTCTCGTGTGCCGATGGAGAATCATGCCAGTCATACCTAGCCCGAGCTAGTTGCGCCAGAACTTGTCCCTAGCCACGCCATGCACCCATGGAAAATCTTTGGCCCCATATTCCAACCTAGCTACGCCGAGGCGTGCCATGATAGCCTGGCAATGGAGTTTTCCCTCATGAAATCTTCCTGAGTCTTGCTTTCGGGATGTTTTACCCCCCCCCCCCCCGAACGAGTTAAAAACCTAAATATCCACGCGTTAGGAGATAGGAAATTCTTTTCCGCTTCATTTGAGGGGCGGACCATCAAAATCCGAGTCCGTACTAGAATTCTGTAGCGGTTCTAGTGAAGGGAACCAATTAGGGTTTATAAACCAAATTGAAGCCATGCGACCATCTACGGTTGCCCTTCAATCCCAGGAGAAAATCTTTGCCGTATAAAGTCTCCTCATGACTTTATCCCTAGCTTGGTCACGCACCTAGCCAAGCTAGCCGCGCCATGCTAAACACGCCTCACCATGGCCCTTCATGCCGCGCCACCCTACTGGCCTTCCCCATGCGGCTACCAAATTGAAGCTAGGCGCCCATCAACGGTTTCCCTTCAATCTCAGGAGAAAATCATGTCCGTATAAATTCTCCTCATGACTTTATCCCTAGCTTGGTCACGCACCTAGCCAAGCTAGCCGCGCTATGCTAAACACACCTCACCATGGACCTTTATGCCGCGCCACCCTACTGGCCTTCCCCATGCGGCTACCAAATTAAAGCCAGGCGCCCATCAACGGTTTCCCTTCAATCCCAGGATCAAATCCTGGCCGTATAAAGTCTCTTCATGGCTTTATCTCTAGCTTGGTCACGCACCTAGCCAAGTTAGCCGCGCCATGCTAAACACGCCTCACCATGTCCCTTTATGACGCGCCACCCTACTGGCCTTCCCCATGCGGCTACCAAATTGAATCCAGACGACCATCAACGGTTTCCCTTTAATCCAAGGAGCAAATCCTGGCCGTCTAAAGTCCCCTCACGACCTTAGACCCAAAACCATATCTTGGTCGCGCACCTAGCGCCCATGGAAAACCCTTGGCTCCTCATGCCAAGTCTGAACACACCCTAGCCGTGCCACCCTGTTGGACCTCGCTACACGGCTACCAAAGCGAAGGCGTGCAACGATCAACGGTTGCCCCTCCTTTCAAGATGCAACATATCGACCGTCGAAGGTCACCTGGCTATCAAGTTCCTCAAGATCGACTTGCCAAGCCACAACAACGTTTTACATGTCTTCCAAAATATTCGAGACATCAACACAAACTGGGGGATGCTCATTATGGTTTTGGTTTGGTGGTATATAATGCGCGGCATACACAAATGCCCATTTCAAGATAGTGTAATGGGAGTAAGGCGGTCATTAAATGAAAGAAGCAACGGTGAAAAACTCCTCCATATTGGGACATCAATTCTATTAAATCCCATCAATGCCGAGCGTTACCACCTCTTCCCATTTAACTCACCCGTTTCCTTCTATTATGAGGCCAGAGTACGTTTCTTTCTTGACTTGTATAAATAGGCTTACCTATTTCCACCAGAGAACAAGTTCTTGGGCAGGAGAAAAACACCGCACTCAGAAAAGAAACTCTTGCTAGCTTTCCCAAAGCTTTCACCTTCGGATACAAGTCAAGTTCTACTCTAGAATTATTCTGGTATCAACACTCTCTTCGCTTCCCTCCCTAAACCAGCCCTTCTCCTCCACTTTGTGACCGAAGCAAGTCTGGAACGACCATTTCTTGGTTTAGGCCGGACTTGTACAGATTGATCTCTCGAACTTAAAAGTACTCCCTTGCAATACATTGTTTAGGGTTTAAAATGTTCCTCACCTTCACACGTGCAATTACCAAAACCGGTTAAAACTATATTCACCCATAAACACCAGCATTCGAGAAATTCATTCATCGAAATTGGGAAATCTCGACTCGAAGATTTGCAAGTCAAGATTTATCCAAAGTACTTATCAGGAAGAGTATCAAATTTGAAGGTATTTTATCGGACTATCACGTTGTACTCTTTTTCCTTCATCAAGTTTTTTCCCACTGGTTTTTTTTGTCAAGGTTTTAATGAGGCAACATATACATGTCCATCTTTGTACTAAGTTTACTCACAATTGTACTCTTTTTCCTTCGATCAGGTTTTGTCCCTTTGGGATTTTCTGACAAGATTTTAATGAGGCAATTAACTTAGACACAATGTAAACATGGGGAATGTTATAAATGTGTAATTATGTTAAGAATAGGGTAAATCCCATTTATTACTGGGTTTCCCTTGTGTCTAGCCCTATAAATAGAGGTTATAATGTTAGTCTATTGTACCCATAGATAAGATTTTTTTTTCTCTTTTCCCTTCTACTTTGTGTCTCCTCTATTTTCTAGTTTCACAAGAAGGGATTTTAAAGAACATCATAGAATTGGGATTTCAAAGATGAATAATGTAGATATTTTACCCTCACAAAGACTAAAAATGTACAACTACATCAAAATAACCAATTTTCACAACGTGGAGAAAATTCAAGTGAAAACAGTAGATGACTCACCCAACTAAAGTGAAACACGGCTGTAGGAACTATCCTATCAAAGCCAATTGCAAAACACCAGTATCATCAAATGTAGCAGTACCTGGAAAAACATAAACAACCAGTACTAAACGTTAACTCCTGCTAGCATAAACCCATGCTTATAGATAGGGGGAGTCTAAGTTTTGATCTTTTACCTCCATGCAACCATATCAGTAAGCATCCAATTTAACATGAAAAACTGTGAAGAAGTCTAATTTCTACGTTGAACTGAGAGGCCGAAGAAAGAGGAATTTTACACCTTGTTTCTTTTTCCTTGAATCATCTGAGCCTGACTCGTCGGTTTATGACTAATATCACCTGAATCATCTAGATATGACTAAATGTGTTTATTTTTTTTTAGTCAAATGCTTTTTATTTCCTGAATCTGCAATGTCTGAGTCAGGTAACGAGCCAGATCTGACTCAAAATAAAAAACAAATAGCCTAACATCTGACCCAAGGTAATAGGGAATCCTACCGTGGAAGACTTAGAACAGATATTTGGAGGAATGACTTCCACACTTAATCATGTGGATTCGACTTTTATTTATACTTGAAAGATTACACAGTAAGTTGTTACAGATTTTAAACCTATTCAAAGATAACAAACGAATTCTAAAAGATAGCCGTATGACTCTAGCCTTGTACTCGGTCTTCAACTGACTCAGTTGAGAGTCTTTAGGTGATGACTGCATCTTGCTTAACACCTTCCCTCAAGTTGTACTGGAGTTGGCGAAGGTGCAACTTGCTACGTATAATCTGAAATCTTGCTGCTGGAAAACCCTTAGTAAAGATGTCCTCCAATCGATCCCTGGAGTTTATAAATCTGACATGAAGCTGTTTTTTTTTTTTGAACTTATGAAACAAACTTGTGACTTCCCCTCAAACTGTTGTATGAGAAAAATGGTGTTTCTATTCAAATTCATAGTATGAGATAGTAAAAGTACCTCTTCAAATGGTTGTGTGTAGTTGGAATACCTCTTCAATTGGTCGTATTGATGTGTGTTGGTTAACAGATGTAATTGGTAATGGTTACATTTGTTTTGGTATTGAAATTTGTTTAGAACTGGTTTTTAAGAATGTTTTTAATACCAGATCTAAAGTGTTGATACATGGCCTTGCCACTAACTAGAGACATGTGAACAAGCTTGCTTAATAGAAAACGGTGTTAATGGCGGTGGTGAATTGTTATGATTTGGTGATAGAGACTTGTGTTGCAGTAAAACTGGATGGATGATGTGAGTAAAGTAGGTGATGGAACTGGTGATATGGGTGAAAAACAAACACCTAAAGATGATGTAGAGTTCAAAACTCTCTGAAGTATTTTGATGAGCAGATTAGGGGTATATTATTTCTTTCACAGTGGAAGAATGAGGGGATTTGTGTGTTTGGATGCTGATATGAAAGTGGTTTTGATGGTGTTGATCTACTGTTGGTTGTGATGGCGGCTGTTACAGCGGAAAAGCGAGGGGATCGAACCCTCCTGATACCAACTTAGAACAGATATTTGGAGGAATGACTTCTACACTTAATCATGTGGATTCGACTTTTATTTATACTTGAAAGATTACACAGTAAGTTGTTACAGATTTGAAACTTATTCAAAGATAACAAACGAATTCTAAAAGATAGCCGTATGACTCTAGCCTTGTACTCGGTCTTCAACTGACTCAGTTGAGAGTCTTTAGGTGATGACTGTGTATCTTGCTTAACAGTTTGGATATAGCAGTATATAACCGAATTGGTTTCCCCCTTTTCAGAGCTATCTACGGCTTTATTTTCTTCTTCAATCTCCCCTTCTTTTGAAGTCCCTTCCCATCCGAGCCATAATTCAAATACCAGCTCCAGTTTTCTTCTTCTTTGTGGCCATTGCTGGTCTAATTTATGTTTAATTTAATCTCCTCCTACTACTCACTGTAAAGTTCGGATTATTTTTGTTATGTAATTCCCAAAGACGATTAAGGGTGCTCAGAGATGATTAAGGGGTGCTCAAAGATGGATGATGAAGATAATGAGAAGAAGAAGAAAAGACTAAAAGAAATGGATGATAATGAATGTCTCCCGGACGAATTACTTATTGAAAGTGTTCTCACCAGATTACCAGCTCGGACTTTAGTCCGATTCAGTTGCGTTCGTATGTCATGGTACGATTCAATCCTTAATAATAAACGATTTGCTAAGGTTCACTTTGTTCAAAACCAAGATAAATTGATGTCCTCAATGTATGGAAAGACCGGTCAGAAAAAGATTACTTTTTGAATTTAGATTCGATCCTGAGAATGAGAATTTGTATAAACATAGATTATTAATGGAATTAAGTTCCCCAGGCACAACTGAACTTGTTGGCTATTGTAATGGTCTACCTTGTACATATATCTAGATAGTAAGTCTGATATTGTGCCGCAGATAATAACTGTGGTTAACCCAATGAGACGTCAATCACTATCTCTCTCTTATTTCAATCCTACTGAGGGGTGTCAACATTTGTGTCATGGTTTCGGTTTTGATTCATTAACTGGAGAGTATAAGGTTGTAATTATTTCTACTTAGAAAGACAATGAGGAGTTTCTATGTATGGTATTTACTTTGGGAACTAATTTATGGAGAAAGATGGTTACTAGAGTTGTTGATATGTCGCCGCCACCAGGTTGTTGTTTTTCTTTTCCCAAACAAATGGTAACAAGAGCTTCGAAAATTAGTCGTAGATCAGCAACCTTTTATGGAGGTGATCTTTTCTGGAGGATAACCAGTAGAGTGGAAGAAGATGCAGTAACTAGTGGCGGGCTTAATGAAATTCGTGATTTCAATAAGAGTGACATGTTGCACTCTTTCGACATTCACAAAGAAAAAGTTCAGTTCATTCGACTCCCGTCTGAATGTAGTCTTGATCTGACCATGGCAACAATGAATGTGTCCCGATATCTAGTAGTTGATCGTCATCTTCTGGAGCATAAAGGATATCTTTGTGTTGCATATTCTGAACACAGAATGCAAAACAACGAGGATCAGGATCATCATCATCAACGTCATCATTGTAATGATTAGAGTAATTCTTGCTGGTGTTGTCGTTTTATAGTTCAGTTTTATACATTGAAGGACAAGGTCAAGCAAGTATGGATCAAAGGGGGAACTCTCAGTCTTCAAATTAAGGAGCTAGATTTCCTACCAGCTCCGTTATGGTGTTACTTTGACACCACTACTGCTATTGCTACTACCCCTCCTACACGTATAATGAGTTTCTCTGATCAGGTGCTATTGTATTGGTTTAATGGGAAGTCTATTATACTCTACAATTTGCATAAAGAACGTCTCACTGCGTTAAAACCCTCAAGCTCCTATAGTGAGCGTAGTCGTCTTATTTTTGAAGCTAAGGCGAAAGGAACCCTCAAAGGCCGTTGTATTATTGGTGATGATAATAACTTTCGTTGCCCATACATGGATTATCAGCTGCATGCTCAAGTTGAAAATATCTGTTCTCTGAAACCTTCACCCCTGACGGAAGAGCCAGTAAATTTCAGTATTACAATGACTTTATACAGTTTTACGCATTAGAAAATAAAGTACCTGCAGGATGGGTGACTACACCAAGAGAATATGTAAAATTTCATGCTTTCAGTTAGGTAGTTTTCTAGTATTAGTTGACTTAAGTTACGGCGGTCAGTTTACAGTCTGCATTATTGTGTTTTATGGCAGAGTTATTTCTTATTTATTTCTCGAAGTGTTTTACTTAGAATGAATAGAAAATGCAATTAAAAAATTGCTCAAAGAGGTTTGATTTTATTCATATTTTATTGGTAATAAGGGAGTGATCACAAAGTTTTTTTTTTTGGAATCTGGCGTGGTCCGAAGTTTTAGTGACTGAAATATCTCTGTCATAACATTAGAAGTGGAGGAATCTCAATTCACATAGGTTATTTTGTACATGTAAGATTTGTCATGTTTTAGAATCCAGGCAGGTTGCTTTTTTATTATTGGGTTGTTGAGTTAGTGTTTGCATTTCTATGTTATTCAGTTAAATCAGTGGTTTGTCATGATGGCACATAACAGTAACCACTTCATTGCCCCGAGTCCTAAATGGTGATTATGTAGAAATGTTGCTTGTATGCAGTGTTGCTTATGTATTTTCTTTTCTGAAAGATATATAAGTGATTGGGTATGGGACTTTGTCTATCTATCTATCTGCAGAAAAGTTGTAGGATCTCTAACACTCAATTGAGTTCATAACGAAGATCTTCAGTGCAGTTTACCTATTTTAAGCTTCTCTGGTTCGAGTCTAATAATTTATTGTGGTTTATTTATATCAGAAGTTCAAGTTCCTAATTGCTGTGCCTGGATTCGTGGTTTAAAAAATTAGGTGAACTTTCATTGCAATGTCCCAACTGCTAACAACATTTACATGTTCTGCTCCTTTGGCCACATCAAAAATATGATGGGGGTTCTTCAGTATGGCGACTGTTTTGGGATAAATGAAGTGATCTGTTTTGGGACAAATGAAGTGGTCTATATGAATAGGGGAAAAAAGGACGAAGGCTGGGCAATGGTACTTGTAGATATGGGTGTTGCTTGTTGCCGATACCTTGTCTCACACATGCAGTGCAGCAGACTGTAACATTGTTAGGGCTGTCATGCATCAGTGAGTGTTCATTGCAGCATAGTCATCCTATCTACGTTACGATATGCTATTCATGTGCTAACTTGTATTTCTCTCAAAGTTTAGCAATCTTGGTGCTCTAGTGTAAAATAAGATATTGTTAGGAAAGAACAAATATTACAGTTAATGGATCAAAGATAGTCAGATATCAGGGTGTCCCCACATTCACTGGTATCGCCCATTTGTTCATCCTTCTTTCTTAGTATCTTAACAAGATATTTGTTATACCAAGAACAAGAACAAATTTTCTTGATAGGCATACGAAGAAGTAACAATGTATATGTAGATAGAAGTGCAGGTCCATATTGCAATGGTTAGTATATGCTTTTTTTGCCTGCCGTAGTGCGGGTTGTGCGAAGCTCTGACAGGCCGGCGTAAAACTGTGTTATATATTTATGAGATAATCTCTAGCCTACCCGGTACTTGCTACTGGAAAAAGGCTTTGGTTTTGGTTAGTATATACCTTTTTTCCTTGTTCATGTCCTCTTTTGTCACTCAGGGTTATCGAATTATTTGGAGGAGGAATACTTCCCATAATTGTCAAAACCAGAATGACTGTTGACAGCTCATGCCAAGTTGAAGCTAACGAATGAGGTATTCATTGATGCTTATCTCGCCCATACACCATTTTACTCTTAAATTTGGGTATTTACATCCAGGGTACTACTCTTGAGAATTACAAATTGTGGTTTGGACTTTGGAATATAAAAAGATGCACAGGTCATGACACCTCACTTTTTAAGTGTAAACTCTTTCCTGGGAGATTGATTAGAAACAAAGTGAGAAAATAAAACAGTTTTAGAAAATGTAGAGATGGTTGCATTATCCTTATTGATAAACAGATACAATGTGCCCATTAATTGTTAAAGAAAATGAGACAATAACGACAGTGTTTCTTATTGGTATACTTGCAGAGACTGCATGGGTATAATGCATAAGATAGTTGACGAAATGTTGTGCATGATGTGAAAAGGCATTTCCATATTGTGGGAAAATGGAGTACAATTTTGTTTCCTTATTGCTCATCTTGTTCCACCTTGTCTTACTGCTCTTCTTGTGCTTAAATTATTCGTTCACAAGCAGCCTGGTTTTTTTTGTTTTCTTCTACTGAGAGGCATCACTCAGTCTACAGGTGGTATTGGTTCTTAAAGCTGTCTCACATGGATGTGTTTTAGGGAGGAGAAGAAGTGCCAAAAGGAACACGGGAGGCCATTATTGCTAAGAGATATTGTTTCCATTTTTACTTTTCTTAAACTGCAAGCGGTTCCGATAGTTAATTGTGAGCCAAAGCCGTCTGATAAACTCCCGTGCGTGACTAAGAGCAACCACAATTATGACGGGACTAAATACTAAAATCCAGACTAAAAGCTAAAAAAAAATGACATTTTTAAAGGCGAAGCGCAGTGGTGAAAGACTAAAGTTTAGTCCAACGGACTATATAACAACGCATGAAGTTGAGCGGATGTATAAAGAACGTATGGTAGTGAGGCGCATGTATTATAGACCTACGTACCAGACGTAGGTATTATTCACGCATGGCATGGCACGGAGATGAAATCCACGCCCAACCAACAAGCGCATGTATAGCAACCGTTTGTGGAGTTTGTTATACAAAGCAATATTGTTTTCATTTATTTAACTTATTGCCCATGAGCTTATCCACACAATGAAAACATCGAAAGCCAGAAAAGGACATTTTGCTCTAAAATTAGATCTCTCGAAAGCTTTTGACAGGGTGGAATGGAATTTCATTAAAGCTGCCCTAACTGCTTTAGGTTTTAGTGATTCCTGGGTAAACCTCATTGCACAATGTATTTCAACCACTTCCTTCTCCATCCTTCTAAATGGTTCACCGGGCCCTTCTTTCAAAACCTCCAGAGGGCTTAGACAAGGTGACCCCCTCTCCCCTTATCTCTTCCTCATATGCATGGAGATCCTTTCTAGGCTTCTAGACAAATCGGTTTCGGAAAGAAAAATATCTGGTCTGAAAATAAACAAAAATGCCCCCAATATTTCCCACCTATTCTTCGCAGATGATTGCTTTCTTTTCACAAAAGCAGATTTAGGGGAAGCAAAAAACCTTCTGGACATCTTATCCAGGTTTGGAGAAATTACAGGTCAAATGATAAACCTTCAAAAATCCGGAATTTATTTCAGCCATAGAATTCCTCCGAAACACGGCAAAATCATAGCCAAAATTCTAAAAGTTCCCTTAATGACAAAAAATGATAAATATTTAGGAACACCACTATTTTTTAATAAAAAAAGAAAAGAAAATTTTGAACCCCTCCTACAAAAATACTATGCCACTTTGCAAGGTTGGAAATCAAAATTACTATCTCAAGCGGGTAGAACGGTGTTAATAAAATCAGTTCTGCAAGGTTATCCTACTTATCAGATGCAAATTCTGGATCTTCCGAAGGAAACTCTAGATCAAATGGATAAAATTCAAAGGGATTTCTGGTGGAATAAAGATAAGCCCAAAAAAAGAGGAGGTTATTTTAAAGCTTGGGTCAGCATATGCAAACCAATTTCGCAAGGAGGACTGGGAATTAAAAACCCACATCAATTCAATATAGCACTCCTAACGAAGTTAGCAAGCAGACTAATCTCAGAACATGATCAACTCTGGGCTAAACTTCTGAAAGCAAAATACTTCCCCAATAACCACCCATTAGAAGCCTCTAGGACTTCAAATTTATCATGGATTTGGACAAGTATACAAAAAGGTCTAAGCCTTATTAAAGGTAATTTTGTGTGACAAGTAAAAAATGGAGCTTCGATAAAAATTTGGGAAGATAAATGGATACCCAATGAAGATACCATTCAGCAACCGATGGCTTCGCCTGATCAGGTCCCTCAAAGAGTAAGTGAGCTGATTACACATGATGAAAATTGGGATCACGATGAACTAGATAATCTCTTCACTCCGGACATTAAAGAAAAAATCCTTGCAATTTCTCCTAATACTCATGAACAAGATAGGATAAGATGGCAGCACCACAGCTCTGGTTCTTTCTCAGCGAAAAATGTCTACAACTTCCTTATAAAAGAAGACCAAGAAAATAACAACACTATGGATTTTCCCTGGCAAAAAATATGGAAAATCAATGTGATTCCTAGGATTAAAATTTTTATTTGGAAATTAGCCCAGAAAGCTCTCCCAACCAATGTCAGACTAGGAGCTCATAATAAAGATTTTATCACGGATTGTCCTATGTGCAACGTTCAAACCCAGGAAACAGAGCAACACCTAATAAGATCTTGCCATTTTGCTAGAGCTGTCTGGTTTGGGATCTCTTTAGATGTAGTTAATTCAAGAATTAATTCAGATTCAATAGTAACTTGGATTAAAGAGTGGATCACGGAACCAGACTTCACTATCTATTATGATAAGATCGCAACAATCTCTTGGTTCATCTGGAAGTATAGATGTTCAGTAGTTTTTGACAAAATAAACCCAAACCCAAATTCTCTTATAGAGCAAATCAAAAATTCTTACAACAACGTCCTCAGGAGAATATCCACAAGAGTAAAAGGATACAGCCAGGTATGAACTTCAAGGAAAAATGGACAAGCTTAACATCAGATTGGATTATTTTTTTAGATGCGGCTTTTAAAAAGGAAAATTCCACCATGGAATATACTTTTATACTTTATTCGGTGGACAACAAGACCTTTATGCACATAGCAGCTGGATCAGATAGGGCTACTTCGGCTTTCCATGCAGAATCAAAAGCTTTATTGAAGGCCTCTTCTTGGTTAAGTGAGAATATTTTATCCACTGTCTCCATAGTTACAGATTGCAAAATGTTAGAAGAAACAATCAGAAATGAATGCAAGATCCCAGATTGGAATGCGGAGACCACCATCAAGGCGACTCATACAATTCTACAAAAGCTCCCTCAAGCTCAGGTGCACTATATTAATAGAAGATACAACTCTGCAGCAGACCACATAGCAAAGGAAGCTCGTGCAAAGAATATGAGGAATTTCTCAAACCAAATACAAATAAGGATTTCACAATCTAGTGTGACGTCCAATATTTTTGAAAAAAAAGATATTGTAAACCTTATGTACATAATTGTTTAATTAATATATTACTTTTTTCATCAAAAAAAATTAATAACTTATTGTATAAGTGGGACGAGCACAATAAGTACGCCTGGTGTAAGGCGCACTTAAAACTATCGTTTGTGCAAGCGTTGATTATACTTACATTTCAACCAGACGCTCGTTCCATCTTCGCCTCATTCTCATACGCTAATTATATTCACGCCCAAACTGAAACGGTCACTATACTTACGCCTAACATCACATGCTCATTATACCTGCACCCCATTATATTTGGGTTTGGTCTGGGTTGACGACCACATGTAGTCTCAAACCCTAATTTTACGGACTATATATAGCTTTAGTCCCTTCACTGCGGCTCATTTTGGGACCAAATTTGGGTATAGTCCCCAAATTTGGTCGTGACTGTGGTTGCTCTAAGAGCCTAAATCAACTTGTTACGCATTGGAAGTCCCGGAACAACGTAAATACAACTGGAAGGCGAAGCTGTATTATCTCGGTCTTCAACTCTGCAATTCAGAGAAAAGTTGGCCGTATGTGTCGTAAAAACTTTTACTGATAAATATAGTCCGGTAATCATCAAAATGTGTGATGTAAATTACTGGCAGCAGGAAAGACTAAGAAAGAAAATCATTTGTCTTTTCAATGTAAAGAAACTATTTGAACGCCAACCCTTCCATGAGTGGCCAATAAATAAATGGTGCTACAGGAACCGTGGGAAATCCCGGGGCACTAATAGGGGGTGGGCCCCACCATCACAGTGGGGCCCACCCCCTATTAGTGCCCCGGGATTGCTCACGGGATTTCCCACGGTCAACTAAGCATTATTGATAAATAACTTCAACTTCGGAACATGTCAACTCGAGTTTTGGTCAATTGACATTGTAAGAGCTTCTGCAACTTATCACAGCAAAGTTAATTCTTTGTAGCCTTGTTGTCTCCTGTTGATTAACTTTGGTACCGATACAGATCAAAGGAAAAAAATAATATCCCGGAAATGAACTTTATTCTAATTTATGACAAATTACAATTTACAAGGATCAAATGACGGCAGTCAAGGAGATAGTGAAAGGTACATGTAATTTTTAATCAAGAATACAAAACAAAGCTAGGCTAAGTTTACCTTTGTTAGTGGTGGTCAAGATTTATCCGTGGGAAAGATAAATCAAGGGCTGTGGTTCTTCCTGCCACACCCTACAAGTCGCACATGTGGTGTTAATTCCAATATTATGAATGAAAAATGAATACTCAAGTCAAGATATGGAATTTCAAAAATTATAACGGGGAGGTTCGAACTCATGACCTATTGTGTCATATGAGTGGCCTCTAACCATTGTTCCATCCTGGTTGGAATTGATAGAAAAGATAAATCAACAGTGGTGGTTTGTTCAACTTAATTACCATAATTGGTCTATTAATTAGTGTTTCACTAATTGCACATAATAAATAATTTATTCATTTTAAAGTGTTTTATTGATCATTCTAATGTTAAAATAAACTAGATGAAACACATGTCCATTTTAAAAAATTGGTGCAATCAATTATTATGTTATGTAATAACTAAACGAACGACACGAATCAAAATCAGAACATATGAAATTATTTATTATCGATTTATTTATGTAAAGAGTGGTTAGGATTAGTCCTTGGAAAATATAAATTTACCGCTGGGGTTTGTTCAACTTAACCATTTTTAAATGTTTTATTAATTAGTGTCTCATTGATTGTTCATAATGATTAATTAAATTTCTATTATAAATGTCCCTTTAATAATCTAATATAAATACATAATTTTATTAATAAATAATTTTTCTAAAAACTATATTAATTCTAATGGTGGTAGTGGAAGTAGGGTTAGTATAACTGGTGGCGGTTGTTTGTGAATGGTGGAGGCGGTAACATTACTATTGGTGGAAGAAATAGTGGTGGTGGATGGTTTTTATGGTGGTGGGAGTTGGTAATAGTTGTAGTGTATAATAATAGTTTTTTCTTTTTAGTGAGTTTTATTGACCAAGTAAAAAAATAATCTCCACAAAACATGCAACATTGTATTGTGAAAGATGTAATTGGCTGTTTTTAGCACGATTGATAAGGACAAAATCCAAATATTTCGAGGATGATACCGGAACGTATAAGACAATATGATCATGATTGTTCGATCACATGTATTATATAAAGGCAATTGGTGTACTCACGTAAGAGAACATTATCGTCATCTCAAGTACTATTACATTCTTTTTCCTGAAAGACCATCAATGTCTAGTTGTTTCGCGACAACTACCTACAAAGACAACAACTTTCACTCAATTCCTGATATAAAACCTTATTGACCGGGAAAATGTATTTGCATTCTAAAATATTTGTTTGAAAACTATGTTTGTTCATCAAAATCATCATAAAAAACTCTAAATCATAAATCTAAATTTCGCCTCCGATGTTTATAGAATATTTTTTATATTTTACATTCTCAAATCATGCGACCTCTTGATGAAAAATCAATAATATCAAATTACGGATCAATATGTATAGGTTTCATTCATTGGGTTAGAAGGTAGAGTAGACACAGATGGGTAGATCACACAAAGCAGAACATGACTGAGAATACTTCAATAATTTGGTCAAGAGATAAGGTCAAAAATTTAAGATTAACTTTCTATAGGGCTAATTAGATCGGCTTCAATAGGAGATGACTAAAATATAGATTAATAATAATTTTCACGTAAGACAATTGCAAAACATAGTTTGGCTAACTCTGCCTATGTAAAGAGTGGTCAAGATTTGTCCTTCCTCAATTGCTATGTTATGTGAGAAGAAGGTGATATCTAAGATTGAGGTATAATTCAAATCTATTAGATTCATACCATTTACAACTGGATGCCTTGAAAAAAGTTTGACGTGTTGTTATTATTATTACAGGCAAGGGATACATTGACCACACTTGCGCAAATAACTCACTTCGCAAATGATTGGTGTTGCATGTACTGTCTAGAATGCGATGAGGAATTTGAGGAAACAAGGCACCAAAAACAGTGTCCAGAGTATTTTGGATATAGTAACTTAGACCCGATGTAATACTAATGTTCTTTTTTTTTTTTAGTTTTTCCACAATCTATTTATTTAAGAAAAATGAACATTGTAAATACATAACATCAACAAAAATTAGACAAATTGCGTTTGATAATAATGGCTACTGATGGTCTGGAAACAACAAAAGAAAGGAATTGTTGGGATATACAACGGATTACTTAATACGAATGAAAGAGGTATAACTATTTCGATTCTAAAATCACATAAAGTTCACAGTAGAAGATGACATCAAGTTTAAAGTTAGTCAAAAACATAATATGGCTAACTAAAATGGTGGATCGACATCATCTACATAGGTTAGTTAGTAGATTAGTTTGGTTTTTATTATGTTTTCTACTTATCTACACCATTTTGGTGGTTTTATCTACTCTTTTGAGATTTATCTTCGCTTTAATGACAATTCTTGGTTATTGGGTTGAGATTTAAGATCAATAGTGATGCTCTCCAACGACGAAACCTTCATCTTGGTTGTCTCCGGCGACGGAATCTACATCGGAATCTTCATCATCAACTTATCCGGCGACGAAACCTCCATATGTGGTCTTTTTGACGACGAAAGCTTCATCAAAAAAATACCGTTCTCTGCTTATTTGGAGGATCGACAACATGACCATGATAGATGAGTCAGCTGGAGCGAAATAGGAGCATGTGGAAACTTTTATGGACGATATTGATTAGTTGATTTCACTGAGATAAGCGTTGCTCACGACATATTTTCAAAAAATATTTAAACTTCCATGTTCATGTAGAGCATTATCTCATTATACACAATGAACCTAAATAAAAAAGTGTCTGGAAGTTAAGACTATATTTCTTTCGTTTGAGCAAATCTCTAGCGGTAAAATATTAAAGGAAAAAACAAAGAAAAAAAGAGAGGAAAATCCCAACTATTTTTATGACAAACACATATTAAATCATAAGGAGTTGATAAATATTCGGGACACAAATTATACGATATATTAAAAATGAACCAACATCATGGCCCGTGCCGTTACGGCACGGGTTAAGGGATAGTTCAATTATAAAATATAAAAAGACATCTGGCATTATCTACGACTCTAACCTAGGGAGTTCCGTAAACCTTAGGAAGTCCTCTCTCTCCGTATATATAATTTTGTGGAAGATAAAACACCAGTCTTTTCCTCTCTCTAGTTTATGAAATTAACCAGAGCAAAATTTCTCTCCCTCGTTCGTTCCAGATCTATATTTCGCCCAAATGGATGAAGATTTGAAAGCTGCTGAGATTTTCTCATGCTCTCTCTATTTTAATTTAGAAGATTTATCTGTTACAGTCTCTCGCTGGGTTATTTTTTTTTCTAATTAAAAGAGCAATCTTTCTTCGTTTTGAAGACTAACTTTTCTTCTTCATCGATGGGGATAAACAAGGACGGGATTGTACGAGGAGCTCTTTGCCTGTTCACGGTTTGCATATTCTGATGAACGTGAAGAAGTCATCAGAACAGCTATTGGTCTAGATCTGAGATGTCGTTTGCTAATGAAGGTAAGCAAATCATTCAGCTTTTGGGTTTTTTATTTATTTGAATCCTCTAACTTCTGCTAAGCCTCTTCAATTTCTTTTCTCTATCAGTAGCAGATAGAGATCTGAATTTAGGGTGGTTAGATTTAAGCCGGATCGGATGGAATCATCAGCCAGACCGGAGCCGGTCTGTACACGCGCCGTATCAGATACTGAAGCCGGACCAGACACGAGCCGTACCATACTGAAGCCGGACCAGACACGAGCCGTATTATACCCGAGTGGGCAAGACCTGAACTGACCCGAACCGGAGCTGACATGTTTATTAGGAATTTTTCGTGTTAGTATATTACACTATTTCTGTCTATCTCCTTCTATCAGTCAGTGTTTAATTTTGGGGTTTCAGTTTTCTTTCTTTCATCTGTTTTCTCAGAATTTCATATTTCATCTCAGAATGAATCCAGCGAATGCTGGTGATGGAAACGATAATCAAGTGGGAGGTGGTAGAAAAGGCGTCAAGTGTAGCTTTGGGGATCGAGGTATTTTTCTCTTATTTCTCAAATCCATTGCCGATTTCTTCAATTGCTTATTCAACCTGTACCATGATTTCTTTAATTACTTGTACGTTTCTTTCTCAACACTCTCCTCACCCATTACAAATCCCATTTCTGATTTCCTCAAAACCCTTTTTCTCATTTCCTCAACCCATGGTTTCTTTAATTATGTTTATTTCTTCAAATCCTTTTTTGGACTTTCTCAACCCTTGTCTTGAGTTCTTGTTTTGAAACCCTTGTTTTGAGTAATGTTCTGGGTTTTGCAATCCCTTTTTCTGGGTTTTGTCAGACCCTTTCTTTGATTTTTTTCATAACCTTTTATTTTCATACCCTTTTATCTTTGTTTCTTGAAATTATTTTCTGACTTTTTATCTATTTTTTGCAGCACCCTGTCAAGCCAAGGACTTCTACATTTGTGATTGCGATTGCAGATGTTACTAATGATGATACATTTGATGAAGCCAATTTGGTTGATGTTAATGTTGAAGCTGAACAATGCCCTAATTCAGTTGGATTGAAACATTGTCAACATGTGGTTTGTAGTGTTTTGGAAGAACCTATTACAGCGTCTGAGTCTGAATCGGCTGAGGCTGATGGCTTTGATGAATATCATGAGTCCAATTTTTTTGATACGGAAGTAAAAGATGGTTCTGTAGAGTCTATTCGACGGCCCTCTGAATATGATATTGTAAGTGGCATTCCAAATTTTCTTAATGTGTATTAATCTTATAGTGACACTTTAGTGCTTTGTTGCGTCTTAGTCCTCAAGCTAGAGTATCTGTTGCTGTTAACCCATATTTTCTGTCAATTTGTGTGGTGCTAATGTTATTGCTGTTAGTTATATGTTAATTATGTCTTGACGTGTTTTCAGCTGCATTCTGACATGACTTATCATGCATCTGTTGCGATTGACATGAATTTTGACGACTCAAATTTGGTGGCTGTCCCTGTTTCGTTTGGAGCTGAACCTGTGGTAAGTTTATGTTGTGTATGTTTAGGTAGTATCTTTTTGCTGACACTTGGATTATTAATTATTTGTTGATGTATTCCTAACTGCTCCGGTGTCTCTTTTTGTAGATTCAAGCTGACTCTGCTTGTCAGGATAATGAGAAGAAGCCTGATGCCTTTGTTAACACCTCGGTTAGTTATTAATTATATTAGCTGAATACTTTTCTTTTTGTAGATTCAAGCTGACCGTGTTGTTAAATGCTTGGACAACATTTATGGATGGTTCTTATTTTACAGTTTAGTTATTTGTTTAAGCCTTGGTTTGTCGTTCTGTCATGCATTAGTCTCTTTCCTAAACAGTGCTTGAATGCAACTATTTATAGTTGATTGCTTAATGCTCAATTAGGAATTGGTGGTAACCCTGGATCTTCATTTGGTTCTTTTAGTAGTTGCTTAGACTCATGCATATGGGGCTTAAATTTCCTGTTTGTGGGCGTGAGATTATCATGATAGGTTTTGTTTAGTTTGAACCTAAAAGCTGTTTTTCTAACTGCCTTGGTCTTTTTCTTTTTTAAGGTTCAAGCTGACTCTGCTGTTCAGCCTAATGAGAAGGCGCATGATGCCGTTGTTGATACTTCAGTAAGTTACTATATTTTAGCTGAATACTTTTGTAACTTTAGGGAAGACCAAACTCCTAAAAGAGCAATTCAAGAGAAATAAAGTCGTCAAGTGATATTATGTGTGTAGTGTGAAATGATATAATGTGTGTAGTGTGAAATGACGTAGACTTGAATGAGACTACCATACTGGTCTTCTGTTGCATGTCAGTGAGGATAATAAATGAGCTTCTTAGAACTTTGTATACACTGCTAACATACATATTCTAACTCTTCTGAAACAGTAAGTGATGTTTTAGGTGCTAACTGGTTCTACAAGCTTGTTGAGCTTTCTGCGTTTCTTTCTGCATTACACTTATTGATGGTTGTTATTTCAAATGTGTCAGTTGCTTAGTTCTGTGTGTGTAAAATTTATGGATGGTTGTTATTTTTCATTTTAAATATTTGCTCGATTGTGCGTATGCATAAATTTCCTAGGTTTTGTCTTTATGTCATACATTAGTCTATTGCTCAAACAGTGCCCGAATGGCTCTATTTACAGTTGATTGGTTAATGCTCATTTACAGTTGAAGCTTCATTTGGTTCTTTTATTATTTGCTTTAGACTCGATTGCATATATCAGCCTTAGAATCAAGTAGGCATTCCTGTGTGAGTGCTAGATTATTAAGTTAGGTTGTGTTTCCTAACTGCTCTGGTGTCCTTTTTTGTAGGCTCATGCTAATTCTGCTGTTCAGGCTACTAATGATAAGAAGCCTGATACTGTTGTTGATACGTTGGTAAGTCATATCTGACTGTTGTGTTTGTTAGCTAGTACCTGTGTTTGCTTCTAAGTGTATTGATTCAGGTTGTTTAGTTTGATGATCTTCTGTAGCTGTTTGTTGATACTTTGGCAACTGCTTTCCGGTCTTCTTTTGTAGGTTCAATCTGATTCTGTTGCTCAGGTTGTTATTAACAAAAAGAAACCTGATGCTGACTTGCTTACGATGGTAAGTTACATCATCTGGCTAAAGTGAATGAGTCTATTTTTTTGATGTATATGTCCGGGTTTGCTGGTGGCTAATATTTTATTTTCTTGTGATTAATTGCTTTCCAGGCTGGTTCTGGTACTCTTCTACATGCTTGTATGCATAGTTCAGTTGCTCTTGAAGAGCTTGGAGTTGATCACCCAGTTGGTCTTGAGGAGCTTGGAGTTCCTTCCAGGGGGTCGGGTATGGGCTTTGTTGTGTCACAGGGTGATAATGAGTAGTGGCTGAATTTGGGGAACAGTAAAGGCGTTGTAAACTGAGTGAGTTTTATCTATGGAGCAGCATTATTCTGACCATCTTATATGTAGAAAATTAGTTCAAAATGACAGTTTATATAATTGCAAAGTGGTACAGCTTCTTAGTTTGTTTAACAAGCATATCCAAGTGAAAATACCTCATTTATCATATTGATATACTCTGCAAGATCTTGAATTTCATATTTCAGGGTTTGGCTGTAAAAGACTTAAATCTCAACTTTTAATGCTCAAGTGAAAATACCTGAAAGACTTATCCTAAATTTACGTACACACGAGTATTGGGAGGTATTACCCCTCTCTTGCTTGCTGAACCCATCTATAATTCACGAATTTCCACTGGGAATTCTTCTAGATAATTGCAAAACTAGTCAATTCAGTCGGTTACTTCTCATTCAATGGGAAAATAGGAATTTAATTACTCTCCTCATTCAAAGACGGTAGAATAGGAATTTTATAAAGGTGATCAAGCACTTGGTCTCTAGTTTTATTTATTTATAATAAAAAAAGAGAATTACAAAGGATCCTCAACAGACAAGAAACTAGTCGGGAGCCGAGCAACAAGCTGGGTTTCAACCCCTTTTTGTAGTACCACACTTAGCCTATGAAAAAGAAAATCTCCAACTTGCACATTAGCATCATAGCTGGCCATGTAGTTATGAAGACGTTTAACGAACTCAGTCGTCGTATCCCCAAATTCACCAAGAGTAGTAAAGGCCAAAGCACCAAAACCATAGCCTTGCAAAGTACACTTTTCCAAATACTTGGTATTCTTACGAGTCACAGCCTCCTTAATAGGTTGACCCAGCTCCAAAGTACGATTACCATTTCCAGCAAAGGGAGAAACAACCGTCACATCCAAGCAAACATCCCGTCCATTATCCCAATTAAGCACAAGAATATTAGCTGGCCTCAAAGAAGTGCCATTGTTCGCAAGAAGCCCCAGATCCACCTCTTTCCGTGCCGGCACGCCTGCTCTATAACACATATCAACAATCACATCACGCACCAAGTCATGCCGAAACTTCAGACCTACCTCATTTGTACAATGCACATCATGGTCACCAAACACATCCATCTCCCTATTACAGAAGGGGCACTTATTATCCAGCTCAAACAAAGGAATGCCAAGCCTATAGCATAAAACGCACTGAACTGCCTTACACCAATTTGTTGATTTAAACCAACAATAGGAATAGCCATCAGGAAATCTAGATCATGCTTCACTTGGTTACTCCTCCATAACATCAAACCGCGTTCGGACATCTCGAAATTGGAAGTCAGGTCCTCCTGTACTGTATCAAAATAAACAACCGCCAAGGTTTTCATTGAGTGAGTGGCAGTGTTATCTACACATATAGGAGGAGCACGACTACACAAGGAGTTGAAGGAAGTTACAGCTCTCTCAAGGTTGGGACCAAAACTACTGATGTCTGTGTGTCTCAGGATAGCAGACTGAAGATCTAGGGTCTGCATGCACGACGCTAAATAACAATACTGCATAGTGTCTTGCATCGAGTAAACACCCAACCCGCCCAACCTGAGAGGCAAGGTGGCAAATCTTTATTTATTGTAATTTCGATTTTATGTGATAACTTTGAACCTGCTATTTGTGGTCTTGCAAAAGACCAAAATTTTAACCACATACAATGCAATTTTTTCTATGTATAAAAAAAAACAAACTGATTGATGCCACGAAACTGTAGCAGCTATTGTTAAGTTGCGCAAATCCGGCAGGCTCGTCTGAAAGAAATTCACACCAATCTGTTGCGTAAGCATCTACCGTGCCTACAAAAGCCTGTGAAGAGAGTGAAAATGTTTTGGAAGATGAGCGTGATGATTTGAAGCCGCAAGCTGAGGAGGATATTATGCATGATGTGGGAGGTAAGGTAACAATAATCTCATTTTACGTCCACGTGCTAGTTTTCCATATGATATGTAGCTTGTGGCAGCTGACATTCATCTTTAAAAAACAAATGCTGGATCATTTTCTCCAGAACTTCTGCGTGATGATGAAATCGAAGAAGCAATTGACCCGATGAGGATAAACATGAACTGGTAAACCATCTGATTGCTATTTATTTTGTCACTGGGGTATCTCTCTGTAGCAACAAGTGTAATGCATCTAAGATTTAGTTCAATAAAACATGGCTTCTCTTTGTTTAACCTTTAATCAGTTCCTATGTCATTCTTCTTCTATCAATTGTTTTTCTTTTTAGGTTCTTTGTCTTAATGGCTTTTGTTTCAATGAAACAGGAACGTAAACGTCGGGCTTTGCATGATAACGGGGAATTAAAGGCCAGTAAAGTAATGGGAGATGTTGTGGAAGGAGATGATGCAGTATTTGGTTTTTGGGCCGAAGTAAACCTAGATGCACAGATTTATTGGTGGCATGACAAGTACCGTCCTAGAAAACCGAAATACTTCAACCGTGTTCATACCGGGTATGAGTGGAATCAGTGCAACCAAGCCCACTATGACCATGACGACCCACCTCCCAAGATCGTGCTAGGTTTATAAGTTTAACATAGCAATGGTGAGGCATGCCTTATAAGGTTCCATGCAGGACCCCCATACGAGGACATAGTAAGTTTTCATCACTATGCTCGCAATTACAGATTTTAAAAGGAAGAAAGTTATTATTAGGGCGTCACATTCCAGGGGCTTTACAATGATTTCCAATGACCAGAAAATTGGTTATGGGGTTTCTTAAGGATATAATAGATGTCTAAGTTACCCTTCCATCAAAACAAATAATCAAAAAATCGTTTCCTAATTCTAATCAACAACAAACATCATTAACAACAACTCAAAATTGATCATCATCAACAACCCTTCCATCAACTAAACCTAAAAAATACTACAAATCGGTATTCACACTTTGTGTGATCGTCTATGGATACGAGATTGAGACAATACAACAATCAAAGTGTGACTACTTGATAATAGGTTCGGACTTAACCAAACTCTATAGGATCACCATCAAGTAATAAGGAGTTAACATTTGTTTATTTTACTTTTAATTATAATAAACAATTATAATTGCAGAAATAGAAAAGTAAAAGACACAACAAGATTTTGTTAACGAGGAAACCGAAAACGCAGAAAAACCTCGGGACCTAGTCCAGAATTGAATACTCTCAGAATTAATCCGTTATACAAAATCTAACAAACTTCATATAGTTGAGACCAAGCAACTAAACATATAGTTCACCTAGTTTCATCAGTATCCCTGCGCTTCCGACATTCAACAAATGCACGCACTGGAACAATTCCTTTGGATCGTATTCCAAACAGTAAAGGAACAACAAATCTGTTTGGTAACAACTCTCTTGATTCTTTCAGATGAAGATATCTCAAGTCATATGCAAAGGCTCTTCCGTTTAACCAATAAACTCCTTTGTCTGGTCAGATCAATCTATCCAACATAGGAGAGTTTAGATTTGCAATAATCAATATAGAACCAAACAAGAAACTATAAGGTAATGCCGATCTTACACAACTAACCAATCGAATAAATCTGATTCTAGTTGGATCCCAGACGATCAAGGTTTGTGCACACCTAAAGATATATAAACCAAATCAGAAATTTTCTTTGTCTTCAAATCTTCTTTAATCTTCAATAAACACCTGCACAACACCACTTGAATCTCTTGTTATTAATCAAACACATAACGGAGTCTGTTAACAATGGATTATCCCAAGACATCTTTAGGTCTACAAACAGTTCTAAAGATCCCGTCAACACTTCGATCTAGTTTGAGTGAATCTTATATCAGAAGTGAAGATTCTCAAGAATAAACAAACTAGGTGCAATCAAAGTTCAACAACCGTGAGTCAATAAAATCAATCGAAAACTAAAATAAACTGCAATTATCTAGTTTCCCACCGAAGGTACTCGTAGAGCTTCTTGATCCCAGAGAAGTCTTTAAACGAGCGGTCGTAAGAGATTTCACCTAATTAGGGTACTTTCCTCTCCTGATAGACGGCTCCACCAGAAACAATAAGAAGATAAAGTTTGCCTGGCTCTTAGGATAGTTTGCTCGAAATGCAAACTTGGGTATTTATAGACCAAGGATGTTTGGACACCAAGGAATTTCCAAAACCGAATATTCTCAAGATATGCAATAAATGCCCAAATCTGTTTTCATAATTCTAAGTAATACCATGAGAATATGGTAACCGGTCCTGGTAATTGATGTAACCGATCCTGGTAACTGATGTAACCGGTCCCAGTAACCATATTAAGGTAGAACCAATCCTTGTGTTTGGTAAAACCGTAAACCCATGATTAGTGATTTGATATTTGATCAATCACATAGTTGTCTTGGAATACAAATGAACCAATTATAAACTTGTTTGGAAGTGTGGTATAATAGATTCCAAGATTGTAAATATGAAAGAGGATTTACAAAGAAAAGATGTCGAAATACTTTGAACATGTTTAGTAACTCTTATCTTTTATTGTTCAAAGATATTCCTTAATAACTCAAGGAGATCACGGACCGAAATAAATTAAGAATATTTTAATTAAGGTTGTTAGTTTTATATGATTTTAATTACCAGCAATTAAATGCATATCTCTGGAAAATAAAAATTGGTAATGTGCATTTACTAATTGGAGATTTTCTAGTGAGATTTTGGAATATTGGACAAATGTGATCGGTTACATAAGTCACTAGGATCGGTTACACCAATTACCAGGATCGGTTACACCAATTAATAGGACCGGTTATGCCAATTACAAGGATCGATTACACAACTCTGTTGTGATCGGTCGCACAAATTACTAGGATCTGTCACACCAATTACAAATATCGATCATACCATCTCAGGTGATTACTTAGGATCGGTTACACTAATAAAAGTCATACCAAATCATAAGTCAGGCACTGTGACTAGTTTTACCAAGATACATAACAAGTTATGATCAGTTCTACTAACTCACACATATTGGTAATCCAAAGATATGCAATGAATAACAATACCAATAAGCCTAGCGATTTCCCTTTCGATTCATAAAACATGTTCATGAATGTACTTCCTTTAAACAAATGTAAACATTGTTTCCTAGGCCGAAATCTTCAACTTTACCTATACACATAATCATAATAGCATTCATACGATTATGTCGATGTCTTATATACGAAGTTAAAAAAATAAGCGTTATACTTCGTATTCTAATTCCTTAACACTATGATCATGTGATCATATCTCACTACTAGAGTATAATCATTCACAGCTTCGCAGTTATGTTTTCAATGTAGCATGACTTGAAAGATACATTAGGATTGAAACAGTTCAAGTCAAAATATTACTAACCTCAAGAGGAAGGATGATGTTGTCGTTGTAGCTTGTTACTTCTTCACATTCTTCAAGTCTTCGAGTAATACTTGGATTCTCATAATCCTAATCTTTCTAGTATAACCTATACGAAGTTATCTCTAGTACATAATCAAGCGACTCTTTCATTGAGTTTTGATTCACTAAAATATGACAATGAAACTTGACATACCAACGCTTGGTGGGTTCAACCGAGCTATGCTCTAACACTTACGTCTCTGAATCCGAGCAGGACTCTACGCACTTGATTCCATTAGCTGATCTCACCCACAACTAAGAGTTGCTACGACCCAAAGTCGAAGAATTTATAAACAAATTTGTCTCTCACTGGAAAAGTTTATCCTGATAGATAAATTTGTCTCCCATAGAAATACCTACAAAGTTTTTGTTTCGTCTTTTGATAAATCAAGGTGAACATGAACCAATTGATAACCTGGTCTTATATTCCCGAAGAACAACCTAGAAATATCAATCACCTCACAATAACTTAACTATATGGTAGTAGAACAAGCTATTGTGGAATCACAAAGAATGAGACGACGAGCTTTGTTATTAATTTTTATATCTTATCTATCAGAGATAAATCTTGAGAAAATATTAGAGTTCATAGTACTTGATACGATATAAAAAGTAAGATTAGAACACGCAACTACAGAGAAAATAGTTAGGCCTGGCTTCAGAATCCCAATGAAGTCTTTAAGTCGTTAACCTATAATGGTTTTAGGAAAAACCTAGGTTAAAGGAGAATCGACTCTAGTACGCAACTAGTATCACACAGGAGGTGTAGGGATTAAGTTTTCCAGTTGCTAGAATTCTCCCTTATATAGTCTTCAAATCAGGGTTTGATAGCTTTGAAACAAAGCAATCAATATTCACCGTTAGATGTAATCCTGATTTAAGATTCAAGCTAAGTTTGATTAAAACCAAAGCAATATCTCTCCACTATTATATGGTCTTAGCTTGTTACACACAAATGGAATATACCTTCATTTAGATATGGGTAACGGTACCTAAACGTGTATATTGAGTTGGCTCAATAATAGTTAACCTAAGTTAGCCATATGAACACTTTTGTATTAACCACATTCATCTAACACTTCTAGATCAAATGATAATCAAATGAATCTAATTGTGTTACTTATATAGTTGTTCAATTGTTTATATTCTCACAGAAGTATACAAGACACAATTGAAACAAAATCGGATTGATTCAAAAGAATCAGTTCATAAACATTTTAGCCACGGTTTGCAAAGATTGCATTCCTTAGTATATAAATGTATTTGTAAATGAGTATTAAATCATACTTAACCGATTTTAAAACTTAAACCAACTGATTTTGCAAACGGGTACGCAAACTAGAGTTTCGGACTTTGGTCACGTCTGACAGTTCGCAAACGGGTATGCATACTGTTGTACCGGACCTAACTCAGGTGAAACTGTTCGCGTAGTGGTACGCAAACTTGGTTCCCGGACTTTGACCGTTAAAACCGTTCGCATACTGGTATGCAAACTTGGTTCCCGGGCCCGAATCATACTACAACAGTTTGCATACTGGTATGCATATTGTTCTATATCCAGAAAATGGTTATTTGTTCTAAACTTCCATTTCAATCATTAAAACATCCTTAGAAGACGATAATAGCTGTCTCACATAAACTATTAGCTTATAAGTAATTTTCAAGTGACCGAATAATCAATGCAAAACATTCCGAGTCTACATCAAATGACTGTCTCACACAAATCATGTAAGATGTTTTAAGGCAATTTTCACATGATCATCTTTTGACTCATTATATAGTTTCCAACAAATAAATTGTTTCCAACTAAACTCATCAAGATTAATGATGAACGTAGTTAAAGCAAAAAGCTTTCCAACACATCTTTTGAGCAAGATATAAGCAAGTTAAACTCAACTAGAAATATCAAATGTGTATAATGTAAAAGTCTATATAGTTATACGATTTAGTATCATTAGGAGATAGAATTGAATAGACTTCTGAGTGATAGATAAGTTTTAGTCTCCACATACCTTTTGTTGATGAAGTTCCTCCAAGCTATCCTTAGTAGATCTTCGTCTTGAATCGATGAAAGCCGTGAAGTCTAGAACTCAACTACACATTCTATCCTAATCCGAGACATAGCTATAAGTAGACTAGAACTCAAGACTTATAGTTTTTGTTAGACATAGCTCGGTTGAACCCACCAAGCGTTGATATGTCAAGTTTGGTTGTCATATTTTAGTGAATCAAAACTCATTTAAAGAGTCACTTGATTATATACTAGAGTCAACTTCGTATAAGTTAGATTGAAAGTGTTAGGATATGAGACTTACAAGTATTACATGAGGACTTGAAGATTGTGAAGAAATATGGAGCTACAAAGACAACATCATCCTTCCTCTAGAGGTTAGTAATATTTGACTTGAACTGTTTCATTCCCTAACGTATCTTTCAAGTCGTGCATATTGAAAACATAACTTAGAAGCTGTGTATGATACTCTATTTAGACATGGTATTAAGGAATACAATACGAGGTTTATTGCTTAACCATTAAACTTTGTATATAAGACATCGACATGATCATATGAATGTTACTGTGATTATGTATGGGTATGAGGGAAGATTTCATCCTAGGAAACAATGTTTTACATTCATTTAAAGTAAGTAAGTTCATGAACTTGTTTTGTGAATCGAAAGGTAAATCACTAAGCTTATTGGTATTGTTATTCATTGCAAATCTATTTTGAATTACCAAGATGTGTGTTTAGTATAACCGCTCATAAACTTGTTTATGTATCTTGGTAAAACTATTCACAAGGCCTGACTTATGCATTTGTATTACTTTTATTAGTGAAACCGATCTTAAGTAATCACTCAAGATGGTATGATCGATGCCTTGTAAATAGCAACTTTTATCTAGTCATTGGGGAACCGATCCTAGTAAAATGTGCAACAAATTTACAAGAGGGAATCGATCCCTGTAAGAGGTGCAACACATTTTTATTAGATGGGGGAACCAATCCTATGAACATGTGCAACAAGTTTGTAGTTTTGGGGGAACCAATCCTATGGACATGTGCAACCGAATACAGGTAGTTACCATAAGTTGTGGGGAACCGATCCTAGTACCTAGTCAACCGAATTTTGGTAACTAGCATGACTATACACAGTACTCACGTGGATGTAGAACCAAACTTCTTTTGGTAGAACCGTGAAACCCATGATTGGTGATTTGATAGCATAATCAATCACATAGTTCTTGGAATTCAGAAGAACCAATTCTAAACTTATTTGGAAGTGTGGCAAATCGTTTCCAAGATTGTAAGTATGAAAAAGGACTTGCAAAGTAAAGATGTTGACATACTTTGAACGTGTGTAGTAACTCTTATCATTAATTGTTCAAAGATATTCCTTAATAGCTAAAGGAGAATCTCAGGATCGAAATAAATTGAGAATCTTTTATTTAAGGTTTCTTAGTTTTTATGTGCTATTTATTTTCCAGCAAATAAATGCATATCTTTAGAAAATAATAATTAGTAATGTGTATTTACTAACTATAGATTTTATATTGGGATTTCGATCAATATTTGAACAGTGCATTTCCAAGAGTTATGAAAACCAATTTTGTGTTTATTGCATATCTTTGAGAATATTCGGTTTTGGAAATTCCTTGGTGTCCAAACTTCCTTGTCTATAAATATTGAAGTTTGCATTTCGAGCAAACTAATCCACAGAGCCAGTAAAACTACCTAGTTGTGTTGTTACTGATGGAGCTGCCTATTTGGAGAGGAATGTAACCTAATTAGGCGAAATCTCTTACGGCTGCTCAGTTTAAAGACTTCTTTGGGATTGAGAATCTCTATTAGTACCGTTGGTGGGAAACTAGATAATTATGGTTTATTATTAGTTTTCTATTGATTTGATTGACTAACGGTTGTTGAACTTTGATTGCACCTAGTTTGTTTATGCTTGAGAATCTTCTCTTTTAATATAAGATTCACTCAAACTAGATCGAAGTTTCGACGGGGATCTTTAGACTGTTTTTAAATCTAAAGACATCTTGTAATAATCCAACATTAGCAGACTCCATTATGTGTGTGATTTATCACAATAGATTCAAGTTGATTGTGTGCAAGTGTTGATTAAAGACTAAAGAATATTTGAAGACAAAAAGACTTTTTTGGTTCATACTTTGGTGTGCACAATACTTGTTTCGGCTGGAAAGGGATCCAACTATAATTGTTTTATCCTCATGATAGATTAGATTGATTAGTTGAGTAGATCGGCATCAATACACTTTTTTGTGACTAATAGTATTAATTGCATAGTCTAACAATTACTTCGGTTGTTGTTGAGAGATTGATCTAAGGACCCGAAAAAGGAGTTTATTGGTTAAACGTAAGAGCCTTTGTCAAACTCATATCACGTTGTTTGAAAATATTTGTTACCGAATAGATTTGTTATTCCTTTAATGTTTGGAATACGAACCAAAGGAATTGTTCCAAGCACGTAACTTATTACAAGTTGGAGGTGTGGGAATACATGAACGTAAATGTCAGGCTTTGCATGATAACTGGGAACGTCAACGTCAGGCTTTGCATGTTGTGATCCCCTTCTTTGGGATCACAACATAACATTCATTGTCTTTGTTATCATTGAGAGATAATTAATCTAAAGAACTTTATTTAGTGAGATATAATTAATCAGAGTAGGCAAACACGAAAAGCTCTAACAATCTGTGTTTTGTGCGATCCAACCTATTAGAAACAAATGGAATTACTCTTTGTCTTAGTTCCATTTGTTTCAATGAAACAGGAACGTAAACGTCAGGCTTTGCATGATAACTGGGAATTAAAGGCCAGTAAGGTAATGGGAGATATTGTGGAAGGAGATGCAGTATTTGGTTCTGGACCGAAGTAAACCTAGATGCACCAGTTTATTGGTAGCATGACAAGTACCGTCCCAAAAAACCGAAATACTTCAACCGTGTTCATACTGGCTATGAATGGAATGGGTACAATCAAACCCACTATGATCATGACAATCCTCCTTCCAAGACTATGAAAAGTTATAAGTTTAACATATATATTTTACCCAGACCTTGTAGACAAATCAAAGGCTCCCACTTACTGTTGGGTGCAATAATCAAAACAAAGAAAAATTAAATAAGCAAAAGTCATTGATACTTGGCTCCTTTGTAATGGAAATGATGGATTTGACGAAACGAGCGAGCTTCCCATATCTCCAAAATAGCAACAAGGAAAAACTTTGGAAGAAAAAAAGTGAGTCACGTGTTCAACACGCTGTCCTTAAGACATTAGCGCCCAGCTACACTCAAGAGTGATGCTATAGCCCTCACACGACGGATATCTCTAGGATAAAACACCCTACTACACCTACTACTAGCATATGTAGTAAATGCTCAACTTGAGCTTGGAAACTCCGAAAAAACCCTTACGAAAAATAGCGAACGTTAAAGAAATCACTATAAAATATTTTCCCTTGGGGGTCTCTCTAAAAAATAAAGAATCCCATTTCCCATAGATTTTACAAAAGTAGTGAATTTGTTTATATAATTGACAAATACAACTTAAGAAAAGAAACTCCCCGATGTGGGACTAAATTTTTTATATAGTCTTTTAAAACAACTAAAAAGTGGATCCTCCATGGTGTATGACTAATAAGTTTTTCATTCACAAAAGAAAACAATAAATTATAATTTTTATTAAAACTTTAAAAATCATATTTTATTAATCGTTTTCCAACAATCCCCCACATGAATGAAAACCTCAATAAAACATGAAAACACGGATAGATCTTGGTAAATCAACATCCCAATCTCACGGCCCGAACTGACTGAACATACATACATATCGTGCATGTTGAAGTCATACTAGCCATTTCAATGTCATCTCCCTTGACCCCGGGGTCATACTATGGATTGCAAAAATCATATAGTATAGAGAGCTTTCATCTTTAGTTCCACACAAGTGAGACTAAAGGTTCCTTTCACCAAAGTGAAAAAGCATGAACTAGTGAACCTTAAGTGACCCTGAGGTCCTAAGTTCCAGTAATATCAAAACCATCAAAACGCAAATCACATAAAAAGAGCAGGAAATACCATTTTAGGCAGAGGTGTCCATGAGGTCTTGAACCATTGCTTAGTGAGATATTACCGTAATTACTTGCTAGAGACAGTGAACTATGTCTTGAACTGCTAGTGTTTGATGTAATTCGCGATAACAACCACGGATGATATCTCCAAGGTTGCTGCCAAGCTCGTGCCGTTTTGCCCTGGACATATCATGTTTCTCAGAATGCTTTAGAGAATCAAAGCTCATATTCTCATAGGAAGCGGTCCCACTTCCTCATTCAGATAGGTGAGTTTCCATAAAGAGTGTTGCTTCTACACCCCACTTCAATCTTAAATTTAAACTATAGAATTCATTAAGACTTCTTAAAAGTCATCCTTCACATGCAGTCACACTATCACGTCTACACCATATGGAAGGGACAGAGATCGAAATTCTCTGATAGTGTTTACCTTTACTCACCACAAATTAGTTGTCTCATTCGAAACATTGATCTTGGGATCTCCAGTCAGTAAGGTTGAGTATCCTTCATGGCAAGTTTAATTTATGAGCTTAAGCCCATTCCCCTCGATGCATTTTTAACTACCTATTTGTACAAACCTTTCGTCAAAGGTTGTGCAATATTCTCCTTGGACTTTATCCAATCAATGGAAATAACGCCAATTGAGATTAGTTATTTTTAGCTTTAGATATTATATCTTGGCTAACATAATGAATAGATATAGCTGGCATAGGCCTATGTCAGAGAGGAATGTCTTCTAAAAAGCATCTTAGGCACTCATCCCCCTCTCGTGCTTTATCTAACGTAATACTCTCATATTCCATAATGAATTGAGCAATATATGTCTGTTTGGAAATCTTCCAAAAACAAACCCTCCTGCTAGAGTGAAAACATATTCACTCGCAAACTTAGACTCCTCTGAGTCAACTATCCAATTTGCATCACAAAGTCCCAAAAGGACAGAAAGATACCTTTCATAAATCAAACAAAAGGTAATAGAATATTTTAGGTAACATAATACTCTACTAAGTGCATCCCAATGCTCTTGCTCTGGACTACAAGTATTTATACTTAACTTACTCACAATATAGGCAATGTCTGTACTCTTATAGTTTTTATTAAATTCATTAGATATCCAATAACTCTTGAGTATTCAAGTTAAGATACTCCATTACCCTTATTTTTCTTGAGTCTACAAGAAGATTCATAGGGAGTACAAGAAGGCTTACAATCAGACTGATTGTATCTCTTAAGCACGAATTTAATATAATGAGAATGACTAAGACTATAAATATTAGATTATCTTCTAACACTCATCCCTAAGATCACATCAACATGGCCTAAGTCTTTCAAGTCAGCGTCCTCATTCAGCGCATGTTTTTAGTGGAATTAATCACATCTATGTTTGTATCAAGTATAAGCATATCATCAACATACAAGTATACAATCACACATGCATCCTTAACAAGTTACTTAAAAATATACTTGTCAGATTCATTAACTTAAATCCACTACTCATTATCACATGATCAAATTTTCCATGTCACTGTTTACATGCTTATTTGAAAACCATACAAACATTTGTTCAACTTACAAACTTTGTCTTCAAAACCTTTCACTACAAAGTCCTCAGGTTGGTCTATGTAAATTTCTTTATCTAATTCACAGTTTAGTTGTCTTAACATCCATATGATGTATCTCTAAGTTGTTTATGGCAACAATAGCAATTAGCATCTCAAAGGAAGTAATTCTCGTCACAGGTGAATAAGAATCAGGGAAATATACAACTTCTTTTAGTTTATAGCCTTTAGCTACCAACCTAGCCTTATATTTTTTCACAGTTCCATCTACCTAGCCTTATACTTGTAAAGTCTCATTTACATCATGTGGTCTTACTCCCTAGAGGTAAATTAAATCTCTCAATTCTGGTTATGACGGACTGAGTCCATTTCACTAAATGAATCTTCTTACTAGAATGGGGTTTCAGTAGATGTCAAGGCTTCTTTACAAGTATGGAATCAGACTAAGCTAGGCATATTATGAAGTCAGGTATTTAAGAAGTCTCATTTTTAATCCTTTTACTTCTCCTAGGATCAACGCTACTTCATCTTCTTTCGAAGGTATATTCTGACTAGTTTAAAGACATCTAGGGGATCAACAACACATCCCCAAGAAGAGAAAGGTTTCAAAATAAACATGTTCAAAGAACTCAACATCCCTAGACCCCATAAAAATATTCATACCAATGTCAGAAATAAAATAACTCACAACCAAAAACTATGCAATAGGACGCTCAGGATATCTTTCCATAAGCATATGGAGTTTTATATGATCCTTTAAATATTACTCTAATCAGGATATAACAAAATTAGAGGACGACTTCCCCCCACAAGTTGGCGGTTAATTCATTAATCAACATGGCATAAATCATCTCATTAATGTTATGTTCTTACATTCAACTATACCATTTGACTATGGTGAATAAGGAGGTGCAATCTCATGAATAATGTCATTTAACAAGTAAAGTTATCCTATATGAACTTCATACTTTCCATCACGTTTAGATATAACCTTTTTAGTGGTAACATATACTTCGTTTTCAATTTCAAGTTTATACTCTTTATGCTTCTAAGAGCATCCACAGCGGGAGACTAAAACTAAAATTTTGGTCCAGAAACCAGACGCAGTCGAGCGGAGTAAAGATCAAAAACCAGAGTACAACCAAAAACCAAACCATATTTGGTCTTTAGTTTGGTTTTAGTCGTGCGTAATTTAAAAGTACGCCTGACACCGGGCGTAGGTATTATTTACGTTTGAGGTGGGGCGTAAGTATAAAGTGCACCTGATGGTGGGGCGTACTTTTAAATTACACCTAGTGATGGGGCGTAATTCAAAGTTACGTTTGAATAAATAAATAAATAAATAAATATATATATATAAATGGGGCGTACTTTTAAAGTGAGCCTGATGGGGAGAACTTTTAAATTGCGTCCGACCAAATTTTACTCGTGCACCGTAGCGTGGTACCGAATTTTTGATCTTTTTTTTTGTTTTTGGTCTTTGGTTTTGCTCGCGTGATTGCAGTTGATCTAAGGCATCATCCTTACCCCTAAGTAAGTATACAAGAGACTACCTCGTGAAATCATCTATGAAAGTTATAAACCACCTTTTACCACCTTAGTTTGGGTTGATTCATGTCAACTAGGTCTAACTGAATTAATTTTAAGGGCTTAGAATTACTCTGAACATTTGTGCTAAAAGGTTTTATAGCATATTGTGATTCTACACAGATTTCACTTTTGTGTTCAAAATCCAAACTAAGTTTGGGTATGCAGCCTATGCTGGCCAGTTTATGCATTGACTTATAAGTTTAACTGAATTAATTTTAAGGGCTTAGAATTACTCTGAACATTTGTGCTAAAAGGTTTTATAGCATATTGTGATTCTACACAGATTTCACTTTTGTGTTCAAAATCCAAACTAAGTTTGGGTATGCAGCCTATGCTGGCCAGTTTATGCATTGACTTATAAGTTTACGGTTCCAAGTCTACCATGCAAAACATTCAATCGCACAAATGAAAACACAAGAATCAACTATGTTCACTTTATCATTTTTTCCATTAAGTTAATATAAACCCAAAGTTCTATAACTCTTGCCTAAAAAATCACTGCTTAGTTACAACAAGTTTTCCAGATTCAATTAACATTTTAAATCTTTTACCATCTACAACAGAACAAGATACAAGATTCTTGCATATGCTCGAAACATGAAAACTTCATTCAATGTGAGAATATTACAGATGAGCTTCTGCTCGACCTTTCCCTTTTATGCAACCTCTGTCGCAAATGAGTTACTCATACATAGTTTCTCAAAATCATCTATCCTCTGATAGAAGGTAAACATGTCTCTATTTCAAAAAAAAATGCTTGGTGGCTCCAGAGTCCACCCACCAATCTCTCACATTGGTTATTAGAATAACTTCTGACATCATGCCACTAAAATCGTTCTAGTTTGTTTCAACTAAATTAGCATTAACTTTCTACTTATTAAGGTTTTTACGTTGTCTACAATTTACTGCCATAAGGCCAGGAATTTACAAACATAAAAAATCACCCTTAATTAAAGTAATGCTAGATATAGGTTTACGAAACATACCTTTCTTATGAAGACCACGCTTAGAGTTGCATTCGATGTTCTCACCTTTGCCAGCTTTGGAAGATTTATTTCCAACCACATGTGCCTATTAGCCATGTCCCTTGGAGATGACACATTTATTCACAAACCACAATTCCAAATCGGAAAGTAAAATATGAGTTTCGAAGATAACATCTATATTTACAAACTTTGTTTGAATCATCGTTTCAAAAAACTCATGGTTTCCCCACAAAAACTACTTTAGTTAACAACAAATTTCTGCTCGTCAGAATTTTTCAGGAATGTTTCTCTGTTTTGTAAAATATCAAAAAAAAAAAAAAAACTTTTACAACTCCAAAAATTCTGAAAACTTACGTGGGTAACTATCAGGATGTCTACTACATTGCATAAAAAGGGTTCATCGAAACTCCTTCTAGGTTGAGAGATAAATTCGAAACTCTGCAGCTGACCAAAAATTCGTTTTAATTTTTTCACTCCACGATTAACATCCATGATTATTACAAACTTCTAATATCTTAAGATTATTGGGTGCAATAATCAAAACAAAGAAAAATTAAATAAGTAAAAGTTATTGATACTTAGCTCCTTTGTAATGGAAGTGATGGATTTGACGAAACGAGCGAGCTTCCCATATCTACAAAAAAGCAACAAGGCAAAACTTTGAAAAAAACAGAGTGAGTCACGTGTTCAACACGCTGTCCTTAAGACATTAGCGCCCGGCTACACTCAAGAGTGATGCTATAGCCCTCACAGGACGGATATCTCTAGGATAAAACACCCTACTACACCTACTACTAGCATATGTAGTAGATGCTCAACTTGAGCTTGGAAACTCCGAAAAAACTCTTATGGAAAATAGCGAACGTTAAAGAAATCACTATAAAATATTTTCCCTTGGGGGTCTCTTTAAAAAGTAAAGAATCCCCTTTCCCATAGATTTTACAAAAATAGTGAATTTGTTTATATAATTGACAAATACAACTTAAGAAAAGCAACTCCCCGATGTAGGACTAATTTTTTTATATAGTCTTTTAAAACAACTAAAAAGTGGAAACTCCACGTTGTGGGACTAATAAATTTTTCATTCACAAAAAAAAACAATAAATTATAATTTTTATTAAAACTTTAAAGATCATATTTTATTAATCGTTTTCCAATACTTACACCATAAAAGAGGCAGAAGGTAGCAATGGTGAGACATGCCTTATAAGGTTCCATGCAGGAGACCCTAGTTAGCAATTCGGAAAACGGTAAACGTACGGGTATTATTCGGATTTGTAAAATTTAAGTTCGGTCAAAAGTGTGGTAAACGGTTCGCGAATCGGAGATAATTCGGAATGATATACGTACGTGTATAATTCGTCTTCGAGATGTGAATTCGGGACGCAAAATTCAGTATGTATTAAATACAAATAAAATGTAAATAGAGAGCTTAGGGTTGGATTTATTAACTAAATGTGGTACATATATTAGATATATGTTTATTTACCACCAAACAATAGTTAGCTCAGTGGAGTAGTAGTGGGATAGGGAGGTGAAGGTCGAGATTTCGAATCTTTCCGTTTCCATTTTTGGGAAAAAAGATGGAAAGAAAAGATGAAAAGTTACTTGGGCCTCCAAAAAAAACCTTTAATTTACTTGGGCCTAATTTTGCCCATTTGTTTTTCGAGTCAAGAGGCATTTTATTTCCCGAATCTGTAATGTCCGGGTTAGATAACGAGCCATATCCGACTCAAAATCAAAAATAAATAGCCTAACATCTGACTCAATCCGAGTCAGACACACTCCTAGAATGATTAGGATTCCGAATAACAACCGTGGAAGTTTGGATAGCAGTATATAACCGAATTGGTTTCCCCCATTTCAGAGCTATCTAGGGCTTTATTTTCTTCATCAATCTCCCCTCGTTTGAAATCCATTCTCATCCGAGCCATTATTTAAATACCAGCTCCAGTTTTCTTCGCCATTGCTGGTCTAATTCATGTTTAATTTAATCTCCTCTTTCAACTCACTGTAACGACATAAAGTTTTTTTTTTTTTTTTTTTTCCTGTAATTTCCAAAGATGATTAAGGGATGCTCAGAGATGATTAAGGGGTGCTCAAAGATGGATGATGAAGATAACGAGAACAAGAAGAAAAGACTAAAAGAAATGGATGATAATGAATGTCTCCCGGACGAATTACTTATTGAAAGTATTCTCACCAGATTACCAGCTCGGACTTTAGTCCGATTCAGTTGCGTTCGTAAGTCATGGTACGATTCAATCCTTAATGATAAACGATTTGCTAAGGTTCACTTTTTTCAAAACCAAGATAAATTGAATCTAGTTTTTGATATCCTGAATGTATGGAAAGACCAGTCAGAAAAAGATTGTTTTTTGAATTTAGAAATGGATCCTGAGAATGAGAATTGGTATAAACATAGATTATTAATGGAATTAAGCTCCCCATGCACAACTGAACTAGTAGGCTATTGTAATGGTCTACCTTGTACATATCTAGATAGTAAGTCGGATAATGTGCATGTGCCGCAGGTAATAACTGTGGTTAACCCAATGAGACGTCAATCACTATCTCTCTCTTATTTCAATCCTACTGAGGGGTGTCAACATTTGTGTCATGGTTTTGGTTTTGATTCATTAACTGGAGAGTATAAGGTTGTAATTATTTCTACTTCGAAAGACAATGAGGAGTTTATATGTATGGTATTTACTTTGGGAACTAATTTATGGAGAAAGATGGTTACTAGAGTTGTTGATATGTCGCCACCACCAGGATGTTTTTCCTTTCCTAAAAAAATGGTAACAAGAGCTTCGAAAATTAGTCGTAGATCAGCAACCTTTTATGGAGGTGATCTTTTCTGGAGGATAACTAGTAGAGTGGAAGAAGATGCAGTAACTAGTGGCAATCTTAATGAAATTCATAATTTCAATAAGATTGACATGTTGCTCTCTTTCGACATTCACAAAGAAAAAATTCAGTTCATTCGACTCCCGTCTGAATGTAGTCTTGATCTGACCATGGCAACGATGAATGTGTCCCGATATCTAGTAGTTGATCGTCATCTTCTGGAGCATAAAGGATATCTTTGTGTTGCATATTCTGAACACAGAATGCAAAACAACGAGGATCAGGATCAGGATCAGGATCATCATCATCATCAACGTCATCATTGTAACGATCAGAGTAATTCTTGCTGTTGTTGTCGTTTTGTAGTTCAGTTTTATATGTTGAAGGACAAGGTCAAGCAAGTATGGATCAAGGGGGAGACTCTCAGTCTTCAAATTAAGGAGCTAGATTTCCTACCAGCTCCGTTATGTTGTTACTTTGACACCACTACTGCTACTGCTACTACCCCTCCTACACGTATAATGAGTTTCTCTGATCAGGCGCTATTGTATTGGTTTAATGGGAAATCTATTATACTCTACAATTTGCATAAAGAACATCTCACTGCGCTAAAACCCTCAAGCTCCTATAGTGAGCGTAGTCGTCTTATTTTTGAAGCTAAGGCGAAAGGATCCCTCAAAGGTCGTTGTAATATTGGTGATGATAATAACTTCCATTGCCCATACATGGATTATCAGCTGCATGCTCAAGTTGAAAATATCTGTTCTCTGAAAACCTTCATCCCTGACGGAAAAGCGAGTAAATTTCAGTGTTACGATGACTTTATACAGTTTTTCACAGTAGAAAATAAAGTACCTGCAGGATGGGTGACTACGCCAAGAGAAAATTTAAAATTTCATGCTTTCTAGTAGGTAATTTTCTAGTATTAGTTGACTTAAGTTATGGCGGTCAGTTTACAGTCTGCATGAATATGTAAAATTTCATGCTTTCTGTTGGGTAATTAGTATTGGTTGACTTAAGTAATGGCGTCAGTTTACAGTCTGCATTATTGTGTTTTATGGCAGAGTTATTTCGTTTTACTTAGAATGAATAGAAAATGCAATTAATAAATTGCTCAAAGAGGTTTGATTATATTCATATTTGATTGGTTATATGGGAATGATCACAAAGTTTTGTTTTTTTGGAATCTGGCGTGGTCATCCTGTCTCTCCAACTTGAAACTGATAACATACATATGGATATACAGGCTTTTAGAAGTTTTAGTGACTGAAATATCTCTGCCTTAACATTAGAAGTGGAGGAATCACAATTCACATAGGTTATTTTGTTATTTTGTACATGTAAGATCTGTCATGTTTTAGATCCAGGCAGGTTGCTTTTTTATTATTGGGTTGTTGAGTTAGTGTTTGCATTTCTATGTACATTAATATATCTGGTTGAAGACAACTAATAACTTTTTGATTTGTAAGGCATTGATTGAAATGTTTAGTTTCCTACTATCTCCTCTGTATCGTCTTCAGACACTCAAGGATTTAAATATTTTCATCCTGTGTTCTTTACATTAGTGAAACCAGTGAAATACTTGTCTGCAGAAAGTATCGATGTCGATGTTCTTCGTTTCACAACTTGGACGCGAAGGACTTCCTTCATCTGGTGGCATCAATGTCTGCCCAAGTTCTTATTAGCCAGATTTCTGACAGTTTTTCTTTGAAATCGGATTCGTGTAGGCAAACACGTGACATGATTAGTTCTGATTTAACTGGATGTGCTTCCAGATAATTGATTCCTGTCAAATCATTATGATTGTGTATATATTAATCACTTCCACGATGTTGGGTCAATGTTTTAGGTAGGGTGTATGCTGCATTCCTTGATATGCAGTGTTACTTATGTATTTTCTTTTCTGAAAGATATGTAAGTGATTGGGTATGTGCCTTTGTCTATCCATCTTTCTGCAGAAAAGTTGTAGGGTCTCTAACACTCAATTTAGTTCATAACGAAGATCTTCAGTGCAGCTTCTCTCGTGGTCTATTTATATCAGAATTTCAAGTTCCTAATTGCGATGCCTGATTCGTGGTTTAAAAAATTAGGTGAACTTTTTTTAAGCTTGAAGACGATTTATCAGTCTATTTGGATAGTTTTGATTGACTTTATACACATGGTAATTGATCCAGACAGCAGTTAGCTTTGGTAAACCCAGAACTCGGGTCTAGAGTCTCAAGTCTGAGCAGAACATGAAGTATGTATATCTTCTTTTCACAGTGGGTAGTAGGGCTCTGCATGTACTTAAGTTTTTTTTTTTTTTTTTTTTTTTTTTTTTTTCTGAACATATCTTTCTGTCAAAGCAATGCCTTGATAAAGTGATCAATGCCCCAACTGCTAACAACATTTATATGTGCTGCTCCTTTGGCCACATCAAAAATATGATGGTGGTTCTTCATTATGGCTACTGTTTTGGGACAAATGAAGTGGTCTATATGAACTGGAGAAAGAATGACGAAGGCTGGGCAATGGTACTTGCAGATATGGGTGTTGATTGTTGCCGATACCTTGTCTCACACATGCAGTGCAGCAGACTGTAACATTGCTAGAGCTGTCACGCATCATTGAGTGTTCAAAGTTTAGCAACCTTGGTGCTCTAGTGTAAGGTAAGATATTGTTAGGAAAAAACAAATATTAAAGTTTATGGATCAAAGATTGTCAGATATCAGGGTGTCCCCACATTCACTGGTATCGCCCATTTGTTCATCCTTCTTTCTTTAGTTTCTTAACTAGTTATCTGTTATACCAAGAACAGGAACAAATTTTCTTGATAGTCATATGAAGAAGTAACAGTGTGTATGTACATGGGAGTGCAGGTCCAAAATGCATGGTCAGTATATACATTTTTTCCTTGTTCATATTCTCTCTTGTTACTCAGGCCTATCGAACTGTTAGGAGGAGGAATACTTCCCATAATTGTCAAAACCAGAATGACTGTTGACAGCTCATGCCAAGTTGAAGCTAACGAATGAGGTATTCATTGATGCTTATCTCACCCGTACGCCATTTTACTCTTATATTTGGGTATTTACATCCAAAGGGTATTACTCTTAAGAATTGCAAATTGTGGTTTGGAATATAAAAAGATGCACAGGTCATGACACCTCAAGTTTTAACTGTAAGCTCTTTCCTGGGAGATTGATTAGCAACAAAGTGAGAAAATAAAATAGTTTTAGAAAATGTAGAGATGGTTGCATTGTCCTTTTACATAAACAGAGACAATAACGACTGTTGGGTATAATGCATAAGATAGTTGACGAAATGTTGCGCATGATGTGAAAAGGCATAAGAGGCATCACTCAGTCTACAGGTGGTATCTATGCTGCCTTGGTTCTTAAAGCTGTCTCACATGAATGTGTTTTTGGGAGGAGAAGTAATGCCAAAAGGAACATGGGGGAGGCCATTATTGCTAAGAGATATTGTTTGGATTTTTACTTTTCTTAAACTGCAAGCGTTTCTGACAGTTAACGGTCTGATAAACTCCATGCGTGACTAAGAGCCTAAATCAACTTGTCAAGCATTGCAAGTCTTGAAACAGCGGAAATACAATTCGAAGGCGAATCTGTATTATTTCAGTCTTCAACTCTGCAATTCAGAGAAAAGCTGGCTGTACGTCGTAGAAACTACTACTGATTAATATACTACAGATAAATACAGTTGGCGGTAATCATCAAAATGTGTGATGTAATTTTATTTTTTTAATAAGCAAAGGCCTTCAAAAAGGCTAATGATCCTCCTCAACTGTTGGTATGAGCCAAACAGGAGGGGCAGTTACAAATCCGAGGTTGAAAACTAAAGATACAAGCAACTAACTTAGAAGAAAAAAATTGAATATCCTTAAAGATAGCATCCGTACGCGAGGTTCTATTGAAATTTCTAGCTGAAAATTGATCGATGAGGGCTTTCGCATCACTCTCAATAATGATATGGGCCAATTGTTGCTCCAAAGCTTTCTTCAAGACTGCCCAGATGGCTTTGGTTTCAGCTTCTTCAGGAGAATGAACTTCAAAAACTAAGGAGGCACAAAAGGTTGCTTTTCTTGAAAAATCACGCATCACATACCTTGCTCCATTTTCTCCAGAGGTAACATCAAAGGCACCATCAGTATTGCATTTAATCCAACCAAAAGAGGGGGGCATCCATTTATCACAAAAACTGACAGAAATGGTAGTAGAAACTGTAAAACTAGTTTTCCTAGTAAGGAGCATAGCTCTGGCTCTAGCTAAGACAGTGGTATGAGTTTCAGAAAGGTTTAGGAAAATAAAATTGTTTCTACTAGTCCAAATAGACCAAATGATAGCAATAAACAAGCTTTGATCTTCATCAGGAAGTTAAGTCAGAGGATCAATTAACCAAAAAAGAAGTCAGTCAATGAAGGACTGGTTTTGGAAAAATTGGGTATTTATATTGAAATCAGAGATAAACCAGACTCTGTTAGCAAAGGGACAAAGGACCAAAGCACCTAGGGCAATCCACACTATGCATAGGCATTCGAGTATGAAGAATAGTTCTGGCAGGAAGAGCATTTCTAGTTGCTCTCCAAACAAAAAGATTTGAATTCTGTAAGGAACTCTGATCTTCCAAATATGCTTCCAAAGATTTTTACAAGGGGAGGGACTAAGGCCTCTGAGTCTCATGTAGGCAGTTTTAGAGGAAAACTTGCCATTCTTTGAAGATCCCAAGCCCTCCTATTAGGAGTGCAAAGATGGCTTAAGGGAATGGTGATAATCTTCTGAACAAAAGCATTATCAAAATGGGTGTTAAGTCTAGACACATCCCAACTTCTGGTTTGGGAATCAATAAAATAAGAAACTTTAATACTAGGATCAGGAGGGACTAGAGGGTTGGGTGTAGCAAAACCTAGAATGGGTATCCACTTATCACACCATGGGTCAATGAATTGACCATCCCCAACTATATCCAAGAAATGAAAGGTATAATTAGTTCTTTTATGGCATGCAAACACTTCCAAGTCTAAGAGCACTTATTAGTACACTTGGCATTCAAGAAATTAGTTCTAGGAAAGTATTTGTCCTTGAGAACAGTAGTTAAAAAACAGTCGGGATTTTCCAAAATTCTCCAGGCGTTCTTGGCCAGCGTAGCCAAATTATTTAATTCAGTCTTTCTAAAACCCAAAACACCTTCAGCCTTGGGGGAGCATAGGATATCCCAACCAAGCAGGTGCAGTTTCATATATTTTGGGTCTAAAGTTTCACCCCACCAAAATTTACAAAGATGAGCATCCATTTGTCTACAAAGGTGCTTAGGAATAAGAAAAGTTCTCATTTGGAAAAGGGGAATAGCTTGGCCAATATGTTTAATCAGAGTAGTTCTAGTAGCTTGGGACATGAGCTAATGAAGCCAAATAGAGATTTTGGCATCAACAGCTTGGATAATACCCATGTGGGTCTCGATTTTAGATGCTTGAAACATAGTAGGAGTGCCAAGATACTTTTCTCCTAAGTCCATGCTCCTGATGTTTAGAATGTTAGCAAGGAGAGCTTTCCTATGCTCAGGAATCTTTCTGCTAAAAAGAATGCCAGATTTTTCAAAATTTATTTCTTCCCCAGAAGCCAGACAGTATTTTTGAAGATAGTCTTTGATGACAAAGAAATTTTGAGAAGTAGCTTCTGAAAATAAGAGGGAATCATCAACAAACAAAAGATGTGTCATTTTTGGAGCATCTTTACACACTTTGATACCTTCTAAAATACCATTTTTTTGAAGACTATCAATATAAGAGGATAAAGCTTCAGAGAAAATGATGTAAAGATAAGGGGAAAGGGGGTCCCCCTGTCTCAAGTATCTTTCAGGTTGAAAAAACCCAGTAGGGATACCATTAAGAAGAACAGAGTAGGAGACAGTGGAAACACACTGATTTATAAGTCTAACCCAGTGGTTGGAGAGACCCATTTTGGTTAAAACCTTTTCCAAAAAATACCATTCCAACTTGTCATAAGCCTTAGACATATCAAGTTTGATGGCAGCAATGCCTTCATCTTTGTCATTGTGGTTGACAGCATATATAGCCTCATTTGCTAGCAGAATATTATTAGAAATACTCCTCTTAGGAATAAAGGCACTTTGATTTTGGGATATTATATTATTCATAAAGGGTTTTAGTCTATTAGCAAAGGTTTTTGAAAGAATTTTGTAAATGAAATTACAGAGCCCTATAGGTCTGTATTGAGAAACACGTTCAGTAAGAGGGACTTTGGGCATAAGAGCAATATTAGTATGGTTAAAGACCTTAGCAATATGCCATGTTTTGAAACAGGTATGAGTCATATCAATGACAACGTCTCCCACAATGTCCCAGTGCTTTTGGTAAAAAAGACATGTGAAACCATCAGGACCAGGAGCCTTTTTTTCCCATTTGGAACACATCATTCTTAATTTCCTCTGGAGAAAGAGGCATATTCAAGATTGTGTTATCTTCAACATAAAACTTGATGGGAAGTTCAACAAGAATTTCATCTTGGAATTGTTGAGGATGAGAGAGTATAAGGTTTTGAAATAGTCTATGAAAGAAGTTTCAATACTATCTTTATCAGTCAGAATAGTATTTAAGGAATTCTTAACCCAACTAATGACATTTCTTTTTCTCCTAAAAGGAGTTACTCTATGGAAATAGGGTGAGTTTCTATCACCTTCCATGAGCCAAACTTCCCTGGATTTATCTTTCCAATATAACTCTTCTAAATTATAAAGATACTCAAGTCTAGCTTTAAGTCTAGAAGTGGTACTAGTATTAGTGGGATTAGAAACTTGAATTTCAGCTAAGTCTTTTTTAATGGTAGATATATTAGATTGAATATTACCAAAAGAAGACTTATTCCAATCCCTTCGACCTTTCTTAGTATTTAACAGTTTAGCTTTAAGCTTGTAGGAAGGATATCCTACCACATTAACAGACCAAGAATTGGCAATAATATATCTACAAGCAGGATCCTCAATCCACATAGCCATAAAATGAAAATGCCTAGGCATACATATATCCTCATAATTAAAACCTATATGCATAGGACAATGGTCAGAAGAGTCCTTAAGGAGGTTGTTAAC